>OU898281.1:127029307-127651307 GCA_918026665.1 Diabrotica balteata
CGAAGAGGTGGAAAATAATCGGTAGAAACCTATAATGTACATCACATTACATTACCACTATCGATAGTCTCACACCTTGACGTTAGCTTCGAGCTAAATCACCTCGGTCATAATTATTATGTTTGACGTCGTATGTGACGTATTTCCATTTTTTAATTTCGCATTTTTAATAAGTAAAAACTGATTGACCACAATAAAGCAAAAATCTGAATAAAATAATTTAATTAATAGTGATTATTTAATCTAAAGTTTTAAATTATTAACCAAGAATAATTTCTACTATGATTTGAGGAGTTTCATACACTGATGTCACAAAATAATGATCAATCCTTCGTGGATTAATGGTAAGAATTCGACACTGCGATGCAGACGATTAAAATTCAAAACCCACATGTGTTTTTTTTTTTTAATTTGAAATTATGCGATCGTTTTGCTTTTGAAGATTTATGTCAGTCGTTACCAGTATTAGATGTTGTTTAAAGTTAAACATAAATATCTTATTGAAAAAAGTGTGTGAAAATAAAGTAAAAATTCTTCAAAATTAAAAGAACGTTTAAAGAATGTTTAAATAAGTAAAAATTCTACAAAAATAAAAAAATATTGTAAAATAAACGTATTTATAATTGTCAATTGTTTTAAAAATTATTATCTGTACAGAGGAATTGATATTAACACTGAGAATTTAGTGATGGATTTGACATAAACAGTCTTCACCGGATTTTTTTGCATTCACAACTGAAGACAGTAAAACTGGAATTCAATTTGAATTATTTTGTATTTCCGTTTTATAACATTGGAATAAGAATAAATTCTAAATAATGAGTTTTTGGAAAACCTGCTACCTAATATGTATCATATTTTCTATTATTTTTTTGATTGATAAAACAAAAATTTTATCCTTGGTATGAATTGAATCCCAATCTCCTTGTCAATAGACCATGTCTCTAACTATTACATCAATTCCACATTCGTTAATTGTTTTCGGACAGAACATACCTACCTTTGTTTTAGTCAAATATTCCAGTTGAGTTATTTTTATTATTAATTAAACTTAAGAATTTATACTTTAAAATCGCTTCTAATTAATGTTTTTTATTATAGTATATCTTAATTTATTCAATTATTTATTCTAACATCAGAAATTATTAAAATAAAATATTTTCGAGGTTATCCGTATAATTATCACTGAAGTACAATAGCTACGTCTAACGTCTAAAGGTGTGAGACTATCGATAGTGGTAATGTAATGTAATGTAAATTATAGGTTTCTCTCGATTATTTCCCACCTCTACGAGTTTCATCTCTTTTTATTTCACAAGGTAACTGTGTTTTTCATCTCTTACGGTAAAAATCCGGGTGGTAAGGCACTCATCACTGTATACCTAAGGAGCCTGGAAAATACAAAGAAACAGTAAGACATAGTAACACACCAAAAATGACTGGCGATCCCAATCAAACACGGGATCATACAAAGACGTGGATTAAAGACGCAATAAATCTTACAAACCTCAAAGAAACTCCAAGTAAAGAAAAACACTGGATAACTGATGAGACACTGAACCTAGTAGAAGAACGAACAAAAATTAAAAACAATGCATCAAGTAGAAAATACAAAAATAATCATATTAAAGAAATATGCAAACAACTACAAGAACACGCCGAATGTCAAGAATTAAGAGAACTGTTTGCCAAAGTAAAATACTTAACTAAAGAGTTCAAACCATAAACGCAAATAATTAAAGATAACTTGGGAACGATCATCACCAATCCAGCGGGCATAGCAGCGACATGGAAACAATATTGTGTATAGAATAGAATAGAATAGAATAGAATTTATTTAATCAATATACAAAAATAGTTTTGTTTTTGACAAAGTCAAAGGAATAGTGACAATACTTATAAAACATATAATTTTTTTTTGGATAATTTAAACATTATGTATTTAATATTAACAGTTAAAAAAAAACGACAAACACACTTTGTGGAATTATAAAAAACATGAAATATAATTATAATAGGCAACTGCCCTGACCAAACTAGTACTATTGTGTTAAAGCTGTACTTAAGTACTCCGTTTTTGAAAAGAAACAATATTTCAAAAAGTGTGATTTGATTTTATGCTTAAATGATAACAAGTGAAGACTTTTTACTTTATCTGGCAAAAAGTTATACAAACTAACGTCAGTCGAATTTTTTACGCTCTTTGTCAACCTAAAACGTTGTGCTCTAATAGCATCTCTAGATCTTGTATCGTGATCATGGACGTTGGAGTTTACGTTAAACTTACCTTTGTTGGCATGAATTTCAATCAGCGTCTCATATATATAGAGTGAAGGTAGTGGCATAATACCTAAATCCAGAAATAAAGGTTTACAGTGTTCCCTATACTCTGCTCTTGCAAGTATCCTCACTACTCTTTTTTGTAATTAAACAATTCGATCTGCGTCAGAAGAATTACCCCAAACAGTTATTCCGTACTGTAAATGGCTATGAAATAGTGCAAAGTAGCACATTCTAAGGGTATTTTTAGGAATCATATAAACTAAGTTGCGTATTAAAAATATACTTGTAGTAAGTCTAGAACTTAAGTAATCTATATGAGCACTACAATCCAAATTATCGTCTATAAAGATTCCTAATAGTTTAACACTATTTCTTATAAGATATACTTCCAATCAGAACTAAAAATCAAATTCTGATTTTTCTCTTCATTTAGCTTTAGCCCATTATGTGAGAACCAGTTTTTTGCTTTCTTGCTATCACTATCTATTTTAATTTTTAAATTATTCTGATTAATATCAGTATTTATGAGAATTGTATCATCTGCGAAGCAAACACATTTTATAGGAAAAGTGTAGTGAAATAAATCGTTCAGATAAATAAGAAACAAAGTGGGTCCTAATATCGAACCTTGAGGTACACCATATTCCACAGTGTTAAACTCAGAATAGCTGTTATTAAGAAAAACTGCCTGTTTTCTATTTGTTAGGTATGATCTAAATAGATTAAGAGTGTTTCCCCTAATACCGTACTTATGCATTTTTTCCAACAGTAATTCATGCGAAACACAGTCAAAAGCTTTGGATAAGTCACACAATGTCAAAGACACAAAATGACCTTCCTCCAAGCCATCAACTATATCTCTCACAAGCTTGTAGAAAGCCTAGCTCACTGTATAGCCTTGTAGAAAAATAAAAAAAATTGGCCCGGCGTAGTGCATATGCTCCATCAATAAAAAAATAACCTTTTATAATTTAAAATGTAAAATAACTAGATCGTGGTTAAACGTGGACTACGAAAAAAGCAAATTCCTTGGTTACAAAATGTACGAAAAAATTATAATCGCGAATATTCAGTATTTTATAGGAAAATTAAGAATAGTTGACTAAAAAATAAGCTCTAGTAGACCAACAACATGTTTTTATAGAAAATATTATTATTGGTAAATTAATTTCAACTTTATTTCATTTGTGGAATATCAGACGGCCGACAGGAATTATCGGAAGTATTTGACATTGAAGGGTCAATGAAAAGTACCTTGGACATGTAAACCGTACGTAATTTTACTGATCACAATCTAAGTAATGAACTCTGTTGCATGACTTCTTCTTTCTAATACACACGATATCTTTGGATAGAATTAATTATATAATTGGACATCTCAATTAACTGTCCCTTAATGATATACACAAACGATTCCAATTACTATTGTTAAGCCTCAAAAATGGCGAAGTTGCGTTGGTTAGTTGGAATGGATTATGATTGTGAATCAGCCAATCGTTAAAGGTCAGCGTGGGATCATCGACGAGGCAGTTGCACTTCTTTAATGCATTTTCCCTATTACTCTATAAATATATTTTCCATATACCTCTATCACGTAAACTTTCAGACAAAACTTTCTTTTTTACATCAGTTTATATAATGTAAAAAAATCAAAGATAAATGGCAAGTACCGTTATACAGTGTGTATCCAAAGTATCACTAACCCCAAACATTTTTAATATTAAAAAAAATTAAATTAATAAATTTATGGGTACTAAACAAGGATAACACTACCTGTATTAGGTGTGAGGTGAACTGAGTAGCTTAACACATGATGCCGAAGGTCTTAAGCCCGGATAAAAGAGGAAGGGAGAGGAGTAACACCTCTCAACACCTCTCATCCGAATGATTGCCGGTATAAGCAGTCCCCCACTTACTGATCAACGGTTTTGGGTGGATGAGTTAATAAGTGTTTAGGGCACCCTATTGCCCTGAAATTGAGAAATCAGCTCCGAAGGCGGATAAACTAACAATGTGTCAACAGCATAAGGATCAAGCATGCCAACGGAAAACCACTTGATTACATATTCCACAGCACGTTATGAAATGACAAACGAAAGTAACAGAGTGCTATGCGATCCGACAAGCAACCATCGCATTGCCACGTCGAGTCCGGGTCGATGGGTGTGAAATGGACGACTGGGTAGATGGATGTAGCAATCAGGCTACATCTGCAAAATTGGTGACTGAACACCCAAAAATAAAACTACTTACAAAACACCGTATAGCCACATGGAACGTTAGAGGTTTGTTAGAACCAGGAGAACTACATATCTTAGAACGAGAGCTTATGAGAGAAAAAGTGGACATATGTGGAGTTTCAGAAACCCACTGGGAAAGTCAAGGTTAGTGGGAATTCAATTACTATAAAATATTTATATCGGAAGCCAATAAAACTAGTCAAAAGGACGTAGCAATACTGGCGCGTAAGCAACAAAATTATAATTGCCAGAACAATTTCCAATCTCCGATGTGAGTGGAACTTGAAGAAGCAGAATACTGGTACAGAAGAACTTGGCAAAATGTGTATATAAATACCTTCCAATAAATGACCGCCTTATTAAAATTACTCTCGATGAACAGACAACAAAGATCCATGTACTACAAGTGTATATGCCAACATGCGATGGAACAGATGAAGAAGTGGGAGAGATGTACCAGTTATTAAACAGTAACATCGCTAATATACCCAAAAAGAACCAGTCATAATATTGGGTGACTGGAACGCAAAAATAGGCAAAACAACAACAGAAAATCTGCTGAAAGGAACAGTTGGTGGGTTTGGAATAGATGAACAAAATAAGAGAGGAGAAAGGCTATTACAATTTGTCATCGACACTGAACTTAGTATCATAAACACCATGTTTAAGTATCATCCGCGAAGGTTATCAATTTTGACTTCACCAAGGGGAAGGTATAAAAATCAAATAGATTATATTCTTATCAGCAAACGATGGAAAAGTTCAGTAGTCAACGTAAAGACAAAACCAGCGGCGATTGCGGAACAGACCATAAACTGTTACAATCCGAATTCCGGATTGTAAAATATTGTAAAGACTTTAATCTAGAAACATATTTGTGCTTCGTCAACTACTCGAAAGCGTTCGATAATGTAAAGTGGCATAAAATGTGAAGAATACTGAGAGAACCTATCTGTTGGTTCGTGCTTCAGATATTCGGCTCAAGTCATTAAAATACTTCACACACTTTCATTAAAATACTTCACACACTTTTAATACACTTCGATCTTCGAATTTTGTTATGTGCCTAGTAATTCATTAGAAAGTCATGAGTAATACATTATCGCTATCAAAGCAACTGCAGGCAATTACCATAGACCTCATAATGGCATTTAGCTATTGGGAGCATTAATAACATCTTCCACACGTGGATGATGTTAATAATGCTTTATAACATTTGAGAAGCAAATTCATTTATAACATCTCTATGAAGAAGCAAAGATGTTGATCGAAGAAAATGGTAGTATACTGCCTTTGTCACGTATCGTCGGAAGTCCATTAAATCGCTCTAACATTCCTCCCGGATGTACTGCCGTATTACAAAATAAATTTATTTGTGTCATTTCTCGATTATACAATTTAACAATCAATTGCGAGGTTTATAAAACACTGTAAAGTGGTATCGGCATTATCTGGTATGATAACATCAAGTTTTGCTGCCGGTTGTAAAATTGACGGGGCATTTTGTATGTATTTTTTTCCTTTTTGTCTATGACTCTCACCTCTTTTACTTTAAAATCGGTTTTGGAATGCTTAGACAAGTGGGACCAAAAGCTTTATCCAAATTTACATATTATTGCAACGATTGGCTACCATACCTGTTTTTACTGCTACTACAGAAAGGACTTTTTCAAGCCTAATAAGACTTAAAACTTACGTACACAACAACTAAAAAGTGGTTTTATTCCTGCAACTAAGTACTCGGTTCATTGTATATTAATTGTGAGGACCCAATTGGTATACTCCTCTTCCAATTTTATAAACAGATAGTCTACACCTGTACTCCGACTTCCTGTACTCTTATTTCATCGTCTTTATGGTATTCCACTTCATATGTCGTCGTAATGGCATTGTAATAAATTGAACACCATTTTAACCAAGTTAAAGGTCTTTCTTCTATTAAATCTATTCTACTCGATCCTTTTCTGTTTGTTCTCAGGCATTTTTTGCCTTAGCTACTCCTGAAAAAAGCTCCTGGAAGACATTGGTAGAGCGCTTTGTCGAGAAATGGTATAGTATAAATTAAATAAAATTTTGTATCACATAGCGGGTAGCGGGTAGGAACTCCTTTGGACAGTTCCACCAGGGAAAGTGAATCAATCCATGCCCTCCGCACAGTCCAGGAATAGTAGGAAAATACTGAGAAGACACCACAAACAACAATGGTGAAAGATTCATAGATTTATGCAACCAGAATCAACTCAGAATTTTAAATGGATACTGTCCACATAAACTGATACACATCTATACATGGATTCAGGAAACATGAAACATAGAATCAATAATCGATTATATTGAAACAAAACAAAAATCTCGACTGAGAGTACAAGATGTTAGAGTTCATAGAAGCGCAACATGCGGTAGGGATCTCTATTTATTACGTTCAAAAATACATTTACCAATACAAAGACAACAAAGAGAAACACATATAGACATAGAAAGCAAAACCAAGATAGCATTTCAATAGTCGGCTCGCCAATAAGATAAACAACAGAGAAAATTAAAACTGTATGTAAACACCTGAAGAGAAATAAAGCACCCTGACCAGGGGATATACCTGGAGAATTATTTAAGTACGAAACGAAGATATTATACCTCCTTACTATACATAAAAAGTGTGATAAAAATAATAATTGTGAAAATTGCCAAGGAATAGCTGTAACCGGATCTATAAGTCGAATATATCGAAAGGTTTTAAAGAACCGAATCGAGAGAGAATACTTAGATTATAAAGCAGAAGAACAAGCAGGATTTCGTACGGGCCGATCCACTATTGACCACATTTTCTCCTTAACCCAGATAATAGAAAAAAGATGGCATGGAATTAAGAGATTCATAAGTTGTTCGTCGACCTACGGAAAGCCTACGACAGCGTTCCATATTATTATAGTATTAATAAAAGCCGTCAAAGTGCTATACAACCAACCAATAACAAAAATAAAAGCAGGGACACTAATAACAAGAGGATTTATAAGATCAAAGGAATTAAAGCAAGGATGTTGTCTGTTCCCCACTTTATTTAAAATATATCTCGAAAATGCTTTAAAAAGATGGAAACAAAAATGCAGGATAATGGGGATACCGCTCATAAACACTATGGTATATACGCTCAACTTTGCAGACGATAAAGTAATAATGGCTCAAGATTATGACAATTTAAACTATACAGCACTAAAATTAATTGGAGAGTATGTTATATATGGGGTCTAGAAGTAAATAAAAAGAACACCGAATACCTGTGCGTTGGAGTAGACCAAAATGGTACAGTATAGCGTAAATAAAAATTTGTATCACACAGTGAATGTTCATGAGAGTCAAGCCGTTCAGTCTGTTTTTGGTCGTTGTATTACATAAGTAGTTTATAAGTCTTATTGGACTTAAAAACTTTTTTCTGGTGTACAAGTGGAAATATGATAGCCAATCGTTGCAACAATACTTAAATATTTGGATATAGTTTTTGGTCCGACTTATCTAAGCATTCCAAAACTTAGCTTCCTTTATTGTAACATCGCTAATAATCACTATGTGTATTTTTATGTATGAGAGAGTAATAAAACAATAAATTATGTATGCAAATCCCTAAACTGTTGATACGGGTGACTCAATGAAAAACAGATATTTGTCAACAAGTTTACAGAAGTATATAGGAAAACAATTTTAAATTGAGTATGACCACCAGGTATAAAGGTTGGAGCAGAATAGAATACAATAGTTGTGAGGGTTACTAATCCCTAAATAAGGTTGCCAGTGTCGGAGTGATGGAGGTTAACAGGTACTAATGAATTTGCAAGAAATGTAAGATGTTTATTTTATTGGTTATATATAACCAATAAAAGTTTAATAAGTACCTACCTATTTGCAAAATAAAGTTTAATTCTTTACATAAAATAAAACGTTTTATTTTGTCTGAAATGAGTGCATTCCACGAAGTAAGGGTTTCAACAATCAAACATGTAATTCTTTAATTCCAGGAATCTACGACAGTAATTGACTAGATAATTACCTTCTAAACTTATTCCACAGAAAATGTGATAGTGGGTTTTTCCATTTTGTAGGAAGGTCCAAGTGGCGTATTCAAAATTCTTAACAGTTCACTAAAAGTAGGTACTTCAGTTGCAAGGTGCAGTTTATTGTGTAAGTATACTAGTGTTATGGAAAATTTGGAAGTGCCGTGTAAACGCCGAAAGATTGGTCCTTTAACAGTTAATGAAAAAACTTTAATATTTAATTGTTTTAAATCATTTACAGACAAACGTTTATGTGAAAGTGTTGATGAGACCGTTGAGTTAGTTAGCAGTACACTTGGTGTTGGGAAATCTACGATTTACAGAGTTATTAAAGAAGAGAAATGTGGTAGTTTTCAAATCCCACGTAATGCTCCAGGGAAACCAAAATTTCAAATAGAATATCATTTTAAAGAAGGACTTCGACGGAAAGTGCATGAATTCTTCTTTAGACAAGAATTTCCAACATTGGATAAAGTTCTTGTCTCAGTTCGAGATGATAAGGATTACCCAGAAATGAGTCGAAGTTCGTTATGAAAACTTTTAAAAGAAATAGGTTTCCGCTGGAAAAAGAATCCCAGAAAGTCTATTTCATTAGAAAGAAGTGATATTGTCATATGGAGAAGACATTTTCTAAGAACCATAAAGGAAATGAGAAACCAAAAAGGAAAAATATTTTATCTTGATGAAACATGGATCAACGAGGGTCATACACCAAATAAATTTTGGCAGGATGAAACTGTTACAAGTCAACGGCACGCTTTTGTAAATAACTTATCTACTGGTTTAAACCCACCATCAGGAAAGGGACAAAGGCTGATAATAGTACACATTGGCAGTTCAGACGGTTTTGTTGAAGGTGGTTTATTAGCTTTTGAATCAACTGGTACCGGTGACTACCATGAAGACATGAACGCTGATGTCTTTCAAGAATGGTTCGAACAAATGATAGATCTTCTTCCTAAGAACTGTGTAATAGTAATGGATAATGCAAGTTATCACTCCAGACTTATAGAAGGACTGCCCACAACCAAGTAGTTAAAAAAAGACTTGCAGAATTGGCTGAGTTCAAAAAATATTACGTACCATCCCGGATCTATAAGAAAGGAACTTTATTCGTTGTGTGCCCTTCATAAAGAAAAATTTAAAAAATACGAAATTGATGAAATTGCCAAAAATAGTGGAATGATAGTACTTAGATCCCCACCATATCATTGTGAATTAAACCCGATTGAACTGGTATGGGCACAGATAAAGAGTGAAGTTTCAAGAAAAAATACCACTTTTAAAATTCATGATGTTAAACAGTTGTTTTTGGAGGCCGTAAATAATGTAAAATCTGAAAACTGGGAAAAGGCAGTAAATCACACTATTAAAGAAGAGGAAAAAATGTGGAAGCTGGACAATATTACTGATAAAATGATCGAGCCAGTTATTATAAATCTTGGTTCTGAAAGTTCATCTTCTGAATCTGATTTGGATTTGTAACACGTAGCTGTAAGTTTTATATTAATATTTTTATTCATCTATTTAACATACCTTAGACGGTTTTAAAAACTCTTTTTCTCTTTTGTAATTTTT
The DNA here is from genome assembly GCA_918026665.1 of Diabrotica balteata. Taxonomy (NCBI): domain Eukaryota; kingdom Metazoa; phylum Arthropoda; class Insecta; order Coleoptera; family Chrysomelidae; genus Diabrotica; species Diabrotica balteata. The sequence goes on from OU898281.1 coordinate 127,039,455, forward strand.
AAAAATTAAAAAAAAAATGTGAATTTTTTAAAACCCTTTTTAATGTAGGCCAGTCAGTTCTAATATAGTGTGTGATAAAAGAGGTCACTTTTAACACTTTAACACTTTATAACACTGAAATAATTCATTTATTTTTTACAATTATTCAAAGTAATTTTTCAATTAATCTTGAGCACGCCCATGGAGTGGTCGGAGGTACCAGTTAAAATTATGCTAATTACTCTCTCGTTCATAAAAATAAACTATAAATTTATTGGTTAAATTAAATAAGGTTACAGATATTTTGTCTTCCTAAAATATTTAAAGTTTGGGATATAATTGAAAGTTGTTTCTTTAAGTTCTCTACGACACTATGCAAATTAAGCCTCCTAAATATTTTGTTTATCTTTTAAGATCATAAATTTTGTTTATTTTTCCTAACGGTCTTAGTAAAACTAATTTAGCGGTTGTGTGATTATATTTAGATGAAAATTAAACATGTCATATCTCCTAATGGCGTCTACATTAATCTTTAGCGGAATATGGTTATCTAAACATACTCATAAATCAGCAACTCCGAAAATTCTAACACGCCCTCATAATATTTCAAAAAACAATATGCTCTATCTTTATTAAAGTAGTCAAATTTAATTAAATCTAGTTAAAATTTGGGTCGTAGTGGAAAGAGATAATAACTTCGCATTAGGGAACTCCAGTTGACAAACTTGCCGGCTCAGAGTTGGCGCTGACATCGGTTTGGAAAAATAATCCTAAATGATTGTAAGTGTATTATCACGTCTCTACGGAATTACCCTGGAGAATCAATGTTCTTTTATTAAGTCTTGTCATTTATAAATAAGTATTAACATCAAAGGAATATCTAAACTATCAACTTTTATAGTCATTTGATTCCCTAAACTTAATAAGGTTCTGAAACTGTGTTGTTTATATAAGAAAATTGATTGTAATGAAAATTATATTTTAACTAAAAATTTGACGTTTCGATTTCCACTGTGGAAATCGATTTCAAAAAAGACTATTTAAGAATTGTGTGAAAAGAGTATAACCTCCAAAGTTGAGGGGGTTCTTGAATAAATAAAGTCACTATTTATTAGGATATATTTTTTCTAGTTTTTACACATACACTAACATTAATAGTTCTAAGGGAGAGCGCCCACCAAAATGGCATGACAAGTGGCAAGTAGCAAGTAGCGCGCGTCTAGTATGTTACTTAAAATGTAACCAATGAAAACAAGTGATTCAGCGCACACCAAAATGACAGCAAATACTATAGACTATAATACATACAACTCTTGACATTTCCCATTAGTTTTGTGGCAGCAAACAAAATAGCGCCATCTCATGGTATGAGTTGATAACTACAAACTTATGCATTTAATAGCCTGTTATTTAATAAGTGTAATTTATTAGTTTATTTATAGAATAAATCAAAATACAAATTTAATTGTGAGTTATTTTCTTTAATTTGATATTTTTACATTTTAATTTATATAATTTTTTCTTATTACTGTCGTTAATTTTATTTACATAAGCTTTTATTAACACATTAAAATATTTATCTATAAAAGTCTTGTAACAATTTGTACATACATTTTGGAGAGTTTCTTGAAAGTCACATTTTAATTTCAATTTATATTTAACATTTTCAACGCTTTCTTTTATATAATTTTGAAAATACCTTTTAAATATTTCATTAATTTTATCTGAAGCTCCCTTGGCTTCATCATTTGGAAATTTAAAATTAGATGATTTCTCATATTTTTTTAACTCTATTAAGGTATTTTCTAAAGAATAATTATTAAAAGAGTTACATACTGCATTTCTACATTGTTCGTGAGGCAATTGACTGCAAACCCATCCTAACACATAAGTCTCAGAATTTTTTTCGATCATATCGTAATTGTCATTACTTATGTCGTTTTCGGTGCAATGCTCGATAGGATTATTAAGCAATACTTTAATTGGGTTTTTGAGCATTTCATCTTTTTGAATTAAAAATGAACAAGCATCAATGTCGCTGTTGCTGCCCGCTGATGGTTGCAGTAACTGATTTGCCATGACAGATCGCAAGTTGCACCTAAATTTCACATTGTCAGGTGTATTATAATTAAAACCCTTAGCCCTAATAATAGAAAATAAATTTTGTATACAGTCTTGGGTTAGCCTTTTTGTAAAAAGAAATTGAAACCCATAATTGCTCTTTAAATCATTCCAAAGCAACTTCAGAGAATTAATATTTGATATCCATCCATTGATACATGTTGGATTAACTCTTCTTCTGTTCAATTCTCCGATATTACTTAGAAATTATTTTAAATCGTCCAATTTATCAATATGATAATGATTTTTTATTGAAATTGGCTTTTTGAATTTCTTGTCATTATATTTTGAAGAATTAAAAATGTCAAATAAAGTGTCCACTTTCTCAATAAAGTTAGCTGTGTATACTGCACTCGCTGGTAATTTATTTAATGTAACATGACATAGCATCCCTATTTTAGCGAGATTAGCTAATAATACAAAAATTAGAAAAAGAAAATTTGTATGTTTATGTTGACAAAACGTAGTTATCAACTCAAGCCGCCGTGGCGCTAGAAGCGACGTGCTGCCAGTTTTGTGTCGGAGTTGGATGTATTATAGTCTATAGTATTTGATGACAGTGACTTCATTCATTTTTTTATTCGTTTGCATTGGTTACATTTTCAATAACATGTTAGACGCGTGCTACTTGCTACTTGTCACTTGCCATGCCAGTTTGGTGGGCGCTCTCACTTACGCAGAATCCTTACTAACCTTTCTTATATCGTACTGCTCCTCCATCATAGGCAACCATAGACACACTAACACAACATCTCTTTAAGCCTTATATACAATCTATACAAAATATTAATACAAAACAGCATTCTATCCTATATTAAAGATTAAAATCATCGCACATATCAAATTATACAATTATACAAAATATCATCATCATCATCATCATTCCTCAACCTCTTGCATCCACTGTTGGATATAGGTCTTCTCCATGTTCTTCCACTGTTTATATATTACAATATTTGCACATAATCGTTCAAGTGAGAAAGTTTTCTTATTTATCATTTGGGTCTGACTGAAATAGGCATTTCCGCAATATTTTGTGACAATTTGGGGGTAGATGCAAATTTGGATTCAAACTACTACTTTGCTGCTTATGAATAAAATTATTACAATTATTATGAGTGCCTAATTATTTTGATGACACCAATGTTTAATAAAACTGATGGGGTTTAATGTAATAAGGGGCTGGTATTGAATGCCACATTAGGGCGATAAAATTGACCTTAATTTGATTCCAATAAATAAGCGCTAGGTTAATCTAGAAGACTCATAACTTTAGCATAATTTCTAAGCCCTGTTATCCTTAGCTCTACTCTCTCTTTCCCTCAGAAGACCTAAATCTATAAAATTATTTAAGTCACATAATAACAAAGAAAGAAATGACCGGAGAAGAGGAAAATACTTGGGCGGTTCATCTTGTACTGTTCTAAGGAAGCTTTTGCTGGATTTTAGTCGCTTTCGTGGTATTCGAACTTTGTATAGGGCATGCCGCTCATCCGCGTTTAATTTTCTCTATGTGCTCTGCAACGCCGCTGTTTTATATAGATTTGAGAGCAGCGTTGGTTTCATGCACCCTGTTAACAATCCTACATATCTCTTTAAGCGCATTATCAACTTGTTTGGTATGGGCAGACAACAATCTGCCCCAAACGGAGCACGTATACTCAGCAGTTAAAAAACACAGTGCCTGTCGTTTTTCTTAAAATGCACTCCAGGTACGTGCACCCCATTTACTTCCTGTTAGCTTTCTGAGTATGCTGTTCCTAGTTGTTACTTTCCCTCTTGTTTTTATGCAATATTGTCTGTAGATGAGGAACTGGTCCAGAGCTACTCTAAGATATACAGGTTGGTTTGTGTGTTATATATTACCATTGTATTACCATTCCTCGAAATTTGGAGTTTTTGCTTGGCTTCCTTTGCGCGAAGGTGGAAAGCGTAGACTTCGGTTTAAGAGGGATTGGGACATTTTGTGTATATATTTAAGAGCATTGGTGCTAAAATACTTGTCTGTGGGAGGATGTTTGTTTAACTCCCCTCCTACTTTACCCTCCAGAATAACGAAAAAAGTTTGTTTTGAAATTTTTGTTTTTCTTTAAAGCCCTCTTTAACGTGTTTTGTTAGTGCGAGGATTTGACTGGTGCAATATTTCTCGGGTCTGAATCCTCCTTGTTGTGGGATAAAGTACTTGTTGACATTTTTTTCTACTCTGGCGAGTATGAGTCTCTCGTATAGTTTGAAAGAGTGACACAATACTGAAATAGGTATGTAGCTACTGAGATTTTCTGGGTTCTTTTCAGGTTTTAATAAGGCTATTACTTTAGATTTCCTCCATGATTTGCAGCACGTGTTATAAAGTTACAAAATCCAGTTTTTTGCTCCTTGGCCTAGATGCTTTATTTATTCACTGCATATATCATCCACACTATACCAGTGGTTTGTCTCCGAATCCAATCTACTTCCAGTGTTTGTGTTCTTATATCGGTTTGTAGTTCTTTCATTCATAAGAAGTTAAGTAGCGACTTGGTTTGTGTAATATTGCAAGATGTGTGTGTGTGCTGTTGGTTTCTTTTGACTGTGGACTTAATCCATTAGCCGAACTAAAATTGCTTCTATAATATATCTTTTATACTCATTATATTTATGAATATTTATAACCTATTTGATAATAATGATTTACAATATTAATTTACATATATTATACAGGTACCTACATATATTTACTGAGTGTTTTTCTATTTTTGTTAAAGAATTAGACAAAATATACTATATGCGATACTAAATATTAATACTACCTACTAATAACTAATAAATTATATACCAATTTTTTTTTAAACACAGCGCTAGGGCATAATCCCGGTTCAACACCTCGGAGGTTTAGGCCCTCTTTGTGTGTTTTCTTTTTTTTGACATTTTTTTTGGTTTAATTTTTTTTTATTTTTATTTTTTTTTATTTTTGTTTTATTTTTTTTACTTAGCCTTTTTTGTATTTTTTTTATTTATTTATTTATTTTTTTTGTTTTTTTTTCCTATTTTCACTTATACAAAATTTCACAATTTTAGTTTTATATTAATAATGTGTTTAATTAGGATCTCATAGATACTTTTATCTTTAGTAGCAATCAAAGCTTGTAGATTAAAAGGTTTTCTTATATCTTTTCAAAACTTAGTGTTTAAGCAAAACCCGTAATTATACCAGAAGGTCAGAATAAGGAAGTAGGTGAACAACATCCGGACAAGAAGATCGATTTGTGGTTTCTTTGTGTTTAAAAAATAGACAACTAACTACAGTTGAGCTAACAAATCACCTAAACGAAGTCCGAAATGGGGATGTAAGTACTTGAACAATGGACGACTTAATGAAGCGAATTTATTATTTAGATGACTAGTCCTATATCCAACTTGACTTGCTTTTGAAAAGGAACACGAACATTCGAATTACGCAGATTGTGAAATAATCTTAAGAAGACAAAGAGAACGATTTTCCCAATGAAGTATAACTGATAGAATAATGTATCAAGAAGACTCAGTTATGCTTTAGGTTGCTAGGAATTTCCATGCCTGTCCTGACTTAGTTCTTATGGATGTAGGTTTTCTTACAGAAGAAAGCAATATAACAACTATTTTAGGTCAGCGTTCAGTACCTTCTAAATCATTCATAGGACCTAAGTTTATTTTTATGGATGATAACGCGTATACCCACCATGTTATGCCCAACATGCATGGGCATAAGACGAACTCAAGTTTGGCAACCCCGCCCCGCCCAAAGAACTTGCTTGCGCTTTATGTGGCTCTTCAGACAATATGGGACGAATTTAACCAACTTTGCCAACAAAATGACAAGACGTATGCAAGCTGGTATTAGGCTATGAGGAGAAAATACTAATAATAACACATGACATAAACATTATTTTGTTAAAACTGTTTAAATATTTTAATATTTCAATTTTTTAATATTGCTGTATGTTTATATAAATAAATAAAGTTTTCGCATAAATTGTGTTTCCTATTTGCATTCAATATTACTTCTTAAACTTCTGCCCTTAAGTTATAAGTGGCATCTTCAAAAATATGTATTCTTCGCTACAAAATAGACGTCAATCGAATTTTTTGCACCTGACTATATTTGGACAATTTTCAAATTCAGCTTCTCTCTCACTTTAGTGCCTCCCAAATAAAACTTATTTAGAAAATTTCTTATATGTTCTTTTCCATAAATCTTCTTCTTGTGGTGCCTATCCGTTACGGATGTTGGACACTAATATGGCTATTCTGACTTTGTTGACTGCTGCCCTGAAATGTCCGGTAGTGGTTAAGTTAAACCATTTTCGCAGGTTATGCAGTCAGGATATTCTTCTCCGTCCTGGACCTCTTTTCCCATGCGCTTGACCTTGAAGAATGGTCCGAAGTAGATCATATCGTTGTTCATTGCGCATTATATAGCCCAGGTATTCCAGTTTGCGACGTTTTATGGTTACGACTAGCTCGCGCTCTTTACCCATTCTATGTAGTACTTCTTTGTTGGTAACTCTGTCTATCCAGAAAATCCTTAACATGCATCTAGAGCACCATATCTCAAATGCTTCGAGTCTCTTCAGTGATGCTTCAGTTAAGGTCCATGGCTCCACGCCATATAAAAGAACGGAGAATACGTAGCATTTTAGTAAACGAACTTTTATTTCCAATTTTATATCGTGGCTGTTAAAGATTTTTTTTATTTTAAAGAAAGCTGCTGATCTACACTTCTCGATCGTTATCTTAATTTCCGTCGATTGGTCCCACCGTTCATTTAAGTTTGCACCCAGATAACAAAAGTTGGTGATTTGTGTTATAGGTTGTTGGTTAACTAGTAATTGACCAAGTGGTATCCCATTTTTGTTTATAACCATGTATTTGTTTTTTGATGTTAAAATCAAGCCCAAACCTGCTACTTACTTCTGCTACCCTGGAGACAAGTGTCTGCAGACCTTCAAGACTGTCTGCAAAAATGACAGTATCATCAGCGTATCTTATGTTGTTCAATCGTTCTCCGTTAATAAGTATTCGCTCGTCTTTGTTTGTTAGCGAGACGTTCATAATGTGCTCTGAATATGTATTGAACAATAATGGGGACAATATACATCCTAGTCGTACACCTCTTTTTATCTTTATGTCGTCTGTTAACTGATCCCCAACTCTAACAGCTGCAGTTTGTTCATAATAGATATTACTTATTATACGGCGATCTCTGCTGTCTAGACCAATTGAATTTAATATTTTCATCCCCATTCCCATGAATAACCAGGTTAAGGACAGTTTTATTAAGCCTACTTACTCTGCTAAAAATTTTAGTTTCTTGGTTAGTTGTATTTTTAAAAGCTTCTTTTCTAAGGTTAGTAGTTTATTTTGTTTAATCCTTTAAAAATACAAATATATAAACTGGTAACCCTTTTACTACTTGCTACTTTATTAGTTTAAGAAAATTCTTAGTGGGTCAAAATTAAGAAAATCATTGAGGATATTTCTGGAATTATATATCCCGAATTATAAACAGCAACCTTTTCCAATTTTCCTGCGGGCATATCTACTTGCTTCTACTTCATCACTTTGCCTTTAGTTAGAAACTTAAAGTTTGCCTGTAAATTGGCTTTTAATTATAATCTTAATTAAACATCGAGTTTGATGAGTATCGGATAGACCTTTAAATTTGTTTGATTTAAATAATTATTAAACTTCACCTTTGTTCTACAAAAATTTTAATGGACTCTTGTTGGAGTATCCAATTTTGGTAAATAATGTATATATATATATATATATATATATATATATATATATATATATTTGTATATATATATATATATATATATATATATATTTGTATATATATATATATATATATATATATATATATATATACATGCTTTTACTCATTCCATACCTATAGCCAAGAGGAAAGAAAACGATATTAATAAATCATTTTTGTTCATGGCCACCAAACTAGATCGCACCTCTGTACGCTAACTACTGCTGTGGTAACGTTTTAGGAGACATTCGTTGAACTTTCCGAGTTTAAATTTGTATCAGCCGGAGCTGAAGCAGGGATGCTGAAATGAGTCATAACACCCTGTTGATATCGATTCGAACACGGGAAGTTTAACAGATTTGTCCTCATAGGCCATATATTTGGCGATTTAATTTAATAAAGTGATAGCAGCTTTTGCTAAATATTTATTCTTTTACACATTTTGTATAGCCCAGAGGAGAGAAAACGATATTATAAATCGTTTCCGTTCATGGCCAGCAAAGAAGATGGCACCTCTGTACGCTATCTAGTGCAGAGGTAAAATTTTAGCAGCTAAACTTTGACGTTTTATTTTAATTAATTCATTTGACTTTTAGATAACAGCCAGTGCTTACTAATAATATAGATGAAAATTGCAATCGTTATACATGACGTTATACAATCCTTTAAATATGGGAAAAGTAATGATATATGAAAAGAAGTAAATAATGATTATTGACTGCTAAAAGTGTATAAGATATTATATTTAAATTGAGAAAATAAATAAAACATGTGTCTATTTTAAAACACTCGTGAACAAAATATTTTTAATTCCAAAAACGTGAATTAGAGCTTGATAAAAGGCAATCAGTTATATCGTATTTCGAATAATTTTAAACCAGTCACAAATAATCGATGAAAACATTCTGTTTTTGTATGTTGACGCATTCAAATGACTTTATTTCCGGTTAAAAAGCAACATATCAATGCAACTTGATATTCTTAGTGTGCTGTTCATTGAATTAATTGAAACTCGCTCCTTTGTACACCGATTCTGAAAGCATTAATTTTCCAACGTAACGAACTTATTCCTCTAATTTCCATTTTCCTGATTAGGTCCATTTCTACAGTGGTAAACTACTTAATTCTGGTTTAAACCGAATTTAATTCTACAGGGTTGTATAATTTATCTTGACATTTTGGATACATCAAATATTAAAATAATATGTAATTATTAATAAAACAAATAATAATGAGAGATATAAAGCCGAAAAAACAGTATGCAGTCTTCATCTTCTATTACTACTGATATTTGGGTGTATGACCTATTTTTCTACGACATTGCTTCTTTTTCTATGGATTATCCAAGTCTGACGTCACAATGGGTGGGGCTTAGAAAACTTTTCCATATATTTCTAATTTATTACGTAAATACGTATTATTTGTTGTGCGTAAATTTGTAAGTCACCAATATCAAATTATTAAAATATTACTTTTAATGTTAATGGTTTAGGGTTACGTTATTTTTTGATTAAAACTGTAATTTTTTTTACTGTATTTCAAAATATTTTTGTTGTTTTTATGTTATTTAGTTGATTTATTTCAAAATAAATCAATAAATCATTGAATTTTTTTGCGAAGTAAAAAAATATTTAAATTAAATTATTGTTTTATTCTTTTTTCGTTGCAAGTGATTTTATCCTATAAAAAACTGAAGATATTCGTTTTCTTATGATTTAAGTAGTGAATAAGGACTTCTAGTTGTAATATAACATTCTGTAAAAACCTTTAGATCAAATTGCCATTGTAATTGTTTAAAAAAATGTGATTCATTGACATTGTGAGTGTTGAAATACAGTAAAAAATAATTAAAGTTGTAATGAAACAATAACATAACCTTAACATGAACATTGAGAGTAAATATTTTAATACTTTGATATTCCTACCCCACAAATTCACGAACAACAAATAATACCAATAGCACAAAATGAATGTTCATAACCAAAAGTCGTTATTTACTATCAAATAATTAAAAAACCAATATTTTCAACTTTTTATGGGACAAATCTACACGAATTAGAAATGTAGACTGTATTCTTTACGAGATACCTTGTTCTAGTTGCCCACGAATATACATACGACAGACAAACCGACGGATCCACATCCGTATTTACGAACATTCTATATCTTTAAAAAATTTCGATACTACTTTAGCCCTAGCTCAACACTATATTCAGACTGGTCACAAAACAGATTTCAAAAAAAACCACCGCTTCTAACCGCTCCTTAAAATCGAAAATTATCCGTAAGGCCATCGAAATTGAAAAACGCCCTAACAGCTTAAACACGCGCGATGACGTTAAAAGACTGACGGCAACAAGGCGACCGCTGCTTTCGCGACCCCCCGCGATAACGAATTTCGCTCAGACCGTTTTTGCACATAATCTATGTTATTGAGAACTTATATTGTAAGCTTTTTAGTTAATAACGTTTAGTGAGATATCGAAAACTGTTTTTCAGCACTAGTCGGTGAACGAGTTTACTTATCACACCACTAGATTAAACTGTTCTTTATTGTAAGAATAAAAATTTAATATTACCGTTATAAAGTAATTCTAAAAGGGACATCAATATTAGAAATCATTCAATTTGACAGATATTTTAAATATTTTAGGCAGTAATATAGATACTCTTACGAATTATACATAACCGAGTATTCCTTCTATGCGAAAGTAAGATGGGTGATAAGCAATTTTGATTTAGAAACGGTCTAGGAACTAGAGAGGCACTATTCTTTATGCGCGTTCTATTACAAAAAAGTTGTGAATTCCGAAAAAATGTTTATGTTTGTTTCATCGACTTCGAGAAGGCGTTCGACAGAGTCCAACACAATACACTTTTCGACTGCCTACGGGCAGCAGGACTTGACCACTATGATATAAGACTGCTGAAATACTTATATTACAATCAAGTAGCCTCTATCCAAATTGGAGACAGTCCCACTGAAAAAATACCCATCAAACGTGGAGTACGGCAGGGTTGTGTTTTGTCACCCACTCTTTTTAATCTGTACTCTGAAGAAATCTTTAGGGAGGCTTTGGATGACAGACAAGAGGGAGTAAGACTAGGTGGAGAAGTAATCAACAATATTAGATACACTTTGAAAATAAGGCTATTATCGAGCACAAGTTAATTAAATCTAGCCCAAGTACTTTCGCTTAAAATAGCATCTTCAGGGGCATTTCGTCAAAAAAAGAACTATCCGGCAAGCGTAGAATGTGGAAACATTAAAAATAACATAAATTATACAAAAACACTACACTAAAACGAGGACAAACAGTTTAAAATTACTTCTACTCTACATTCTCTGTCAGTATCTGGATGGATAATGATTATCATGATATCATTATCCATCATTCATCATATCAATGATAATCATTATCCATCCAGATACTGACAGAGAATGTAGCGTAGAAGTAATTTTAAACTGTTTGTCCTCGTTTTAGTGTAGTGTTTTTGTATAATTTATGTTATTTTTAATGTTTCCACATTCTACGCTTGCCGGATAGTTCTTATTTTGACGAAATGCCCCTGAAGATGCTATTTTAAGCGAAAGTACTTGGGCTAGATTTAATTAACTTGTGCTCGATAATAGCCTTATTTTCAAAGTTCATTTATTCGAGCATTCAACCTCATTTCATTTAAATATTAGATACGCTGATGATACAGCCATTCTTGCAGAAAGTTTACAAGATCTCCAAACATTACTAAATCTAGTCAGTGAAGCAAGTTATCGGAGAGGTCTAAAAATCAACATTTCAAAGACAAAGTGGATGGCAGTTGGAAAGATCCATATAGATCTAGGTCTGCTTTCTCTTAATGGAGAAGAGATAAAAAGGGTAAATCATTTCAAATACCTTGGCAGCTGGTTAAATGTAAATTGTGACTCTGATGAAGAGATAATATCCAGGATCGAAATATCACGTAAGGCTTTTATGACCTGGAAACCAGTTGTATGCAACAGAAACCTGTCAATGAACATTCGTAAGAAGGTCCTGAAATGTTTTGTGTGGTCGATCCTATTGTATGGTTGTGAGACATGGACGTTAAAAACCACAATGCTAAACAAGTTAGAAGCATTCGAAATGTGGTGCTATAGACGAATACTAAAGATATCGTGGGTTTCGCACACTTCCAATGAAGATGTTCTTCAAATGATCATCTCAGAACGTCTGCTCATAAACATCATAAAGAGGAGAAAAACGGAATACTTCGGCCATATAATTAGAGGACCCAAATACCATTTACTTCGCCTTATTATACAAGGAAAAGTGGAAGGAAAGAGATGGATTGGTCGAAAGAAACTTTCATGGCTGCGTAATATTAGACAATGGTGTGGTTCCACAGTAGAAGAATTATTTCGCGCAGCAGCCGACAGAGAAAGGTTTCAGGAAATTGTAAACATGATGACGGCCAATGTCTGAATACGGACACGGCACCCAAAGAAGAAGAAGGCAGTAATATATTTTTGTGTCTTATGTAGAAATGAGATTTTTTTTATTTACAAACATTGCCAAAAAGTACAAATATAATTTTTTTTAGTCTCAGCAACTGGTATCTTGGACACTTTACAATGACGTGGCACATTACAATGTTTATTGTCCAAGTTTGAATAGGTATTTGGTATCGGAATTTGTAAAGCCATGAGAGTTTGCCTTTCGTAGAATTGTGGTGTCACATTCTTATTTTCAGTATATAAGTTTTTAAAACGATCAGTGAATATGTTGAATCTAGTTGGATTGTTCGTATTAAAATTAGCGACAAATGCATGTGTGGGAGTTAAATGCATCCTTCTATGTTTATGTGGTGTCTCTCCAGATTCTGCTCCCAAATTTTTTGTTGGACTGTCCGGAATGCTTCTGTGGCTATTCTAAAAATAATATCTGTATTTTATTAAGTATTAGGTTTTGTTATATACATATCCTTATAGTAAATGGTGGTGGGAATATGTTTTAAAGTTAATTTTGGTAACAGTGGCAACGCAGATATGTATAAAGATAACTGCCGCTGGTTGTGGTTTAGTATAACAAAAAGTATTTGTGTTTGATATAATTGTTTAAATTATTATAAGTCTTTATCCAATTCCTATTAATGGTCCAAACACTGTAAACTATTACTTATCCGGCCCCAGTTTAGAGTGAGGCAGTAGAAATACCAACTTACAATTGGCTCATGGTACTCATTGACAGAACTAGTCTGCCGCGGGAGGCATGTGCTGACAGAACTGTGTCAGATGCCGCTATGTGAGTGACTGGCTGTGTTCCTTTATATGTGCTGGCAGGTGAAAGGGCCAGGATTAATAGTCGTATGGAGCGGAACATTGGAGAACGACAGATGGCTGAAATAAGACTGGCCGAGAGATTTCAATCGGTGAGTGGCAGCAAGACTGGAAGGTAGCACGTGATGTGGCGCGATTGAGTGAAGTCACTTATCCCGAACCTTCGAAGCTGGGTGAACTGTAGGCATATGCAGCTGCATTTTTAACTGACGTAAACACTTACAGGACATGGTTGCTTCCTTAGCTACCTTTTCTAGATTAGGAGGGCACAGTACGATCAATGCATTTACTGTGGTCTCTTGGACACACACGATGTTGGAGTGTGAGCGTTGGAAGGATAGAAGTTTGGATAGAGGAAAGAGAGAAGTTTAAAAGAGAGTGTAACTGCATAATGTTTGAGTCCGTGAGAGAAATAATGGAGAAAATGATAGGTGATGAGTGGTGGTGGAAACGAATCCACAAATTTATCAGGAAACTGCTCTCTTTAAAAGAACTACAGGACAGAAAACTCGCAACTGAATTTTGAAACGAGAGAATAGCACCTTGGTGGGGTTCAGACTGGCGCAGATCGAAATAGGAGCGAATGAGAGACAAACGACGCAAGAGAGATGGCAGCCTCGCTAAGGCAGGAGGTTGAAAGTTTTTGGAGGTACATGTGGGTGTGATTTTCCCGATAAATGTGTAGCAGAAGGAATGGGAATCGGGTTATCAACCAGACCTTCAATCCTGATGTCTGGAGTGACTCAGGAGAGGTTTTTAGTTGAACGTTGACTGTCTTGGAGTGGTAACGGGACGAAGTGTCAAAGGTATAACTCCCTGAGGTATCTCGTCCTGGCACTACTTCGTTAGGGTATTAGGAACCTAACACTACCTGGGTGAGTCACAGGTATCTGTATACAGATTTTTCTTCTTCTCTTTAAATATGTTAAAAAACTATTACTTATCATGTGACTGTTTAAAATTTTCTTTAAAAATCATACTCGTCTACTATATTAAATGATTACATCACTGAAAGGTAATCATAAAAGTATATTAATTTTTGTATGGTTTAAAAAATATATTTTAGGAAAAGAAAAAATATCTTGTATAACAAAAACTAGACACTACATTCTCATTACTTAAAAATTATATTATTCATTTATTTTGACAAATATATAATTGTCATTGCGGCCATCATATTGGATATGTTTTCGTTTGTTGTTAACCAAACCAAAACAAGTTCCTTGTTCATGCTTTATCATTCTGTCTATCTGTACATTTACGAGTATGTTATGTGTCAGACCCAAAATAAATTAGAACGTCCTTTAGCAATTTCGGTTTATTGTGAAAAATTTCCAGAACTGCTACTCTGTAGACAAGTAAATAAATAATCTGAAGTCGGTATCCGAACTGATGTGTATAGGTTTGTTTGGAGAGGGATGAAAAATGTAACGTAGCGTTGATTGGAACGTAACTAAAATAAATGCAAAGAACAAAAAATAAAATGTAAGTGATTATTTGTGGAGGAAAATGTAAGTTGATGTAAGGATATTGTCGGTAGCTTTGGAACTTTATCAAAGAAATATGTTGTTGAAGTAAAGTTTTTTAAACTCAGAGTTTGGAAGAAACAAACAAAATAGTTATATTTGATAGTTTTATAAACACCACTTCTCTCAGCTGATTCATTGAACTAAATCGATTAAAGTTTACTTTTGACTTTGTTCTAACTACCTGTTCAACTTCATTTTAGTCCCCAAAAGAAGAAATCAATGACTTCCAACAAAACCTAGAAAAAGTTCTTTCTTTAGACCAAGTAGATATTAACTCTGACAGTACTTAAATTTGTCTCAAAGATAAGATAAACGAAGCTGTAAGCCGTGGATATCGGATAATACATTGACTGTGATTCAATGCAGAAAAAAACATAAAACTACATACGAAACAAATGATAAATACAGAGCGTTATCGAAAGAAACCAGAAAACAGTCCCGTAAAGACAAAGCTGATTACATCTCTCAAATATGCAGCGAGATGGAGAAATATGGCTGTCGAATTGAACCGACAGATTTATTTCCGAAGATCAAACTCCTTATAAGAGAATTTAATCTCAAACGTGGTCTGTAATAGAAACCACTATAGAAGGGAACGTAATCTAAAGATCGATACTGATGAAATATTGGAAACATGGCGAAACTACTGTGGCGAGCTATATAAAAATAACGAGGTACCAGCAGAAAATCAATAGCCTTCTGACTATCCTAGAGCCTAGAAGCTACTGTCTTACTCGCTGACGTCGAAGATGCAATTAAATCGCCAAAGAGAAATAAATTCCCAGGCATTGATTTAATGCTAGGTAAAATACTACAGTTACTAGGTAACAAAGGATTACATATCATTCATGCTATCTGTGTCGCTGTTTCGATTTCAGGAAAATGGCCATCTGATTGGTGTACCTAAATTTATATCCTGCTACACAAAAAAGAAACTACTCCCAGATGTAAAACTTCTGCACACTGTCACTAATAACACAAGCTAGTAAAATATTGTTGCGTATCATCAAAAACAGATTAAAAACCTATCTACATTACCAAATACCTCAGGAGCAAGCGGAGTTTGTAAGGGGTAAAGGTACACGGGAACAAATCCTGAACCTGAGATAACTTATTGAAAAGTCTAGAGAATTTCAAATACATATGATTACATGCTTCGTTGACTATCAAAAGCCATTTAATTGTATAAGCTGGATAAATATGTGGTCCATTTTAATAGAAATGTTAAATCTCCTGCGAAGAGTTGAGTACGAAAGCAATAAAGTTGGTCTCATTATCACTAAATCTAAGTCACAAATAATGGTGGTCGACAGATCCCACTCTATTCAACTGACTAACATGTTACAGTAATACCAGATGGTGGACAGTTTTATTTATCTCGGGTTTAGTATAACTAACGATGGTAACTGTGAACCAGAAGTTCGGAGACGTAGTAGATTCCAGTAGTCTTCGATATTATGTGTTTCTTCCGATTTTTCGAATTTTTTTTCTATCTCGTGTATGATTTCTTGGCTATTATCTCAAATACAGTCAGTGTTTATTCGGTTAGTCGGTTTTTGGCATTTTACTTTTTCAAGTTTGAGTTTGATGTCGCTGATTAATAAGTTGTGATCTGAGGGCACCTTTGATCCAGGTACTGTTTTAGTTATCACAATTGAATTTCGGTATCTTTTAGTATATCATATATTTAGTATATAATCAATCTGATTTCATATAATCTTCTTTATAGTATCTGCATGTGCCCAGTGTTTTAGACCAGTCTTCACATATGAAACGTGGACCCTCTCAACGACTGATGAGAACAGTTCTCAGCTCAACTGAGAATATTTGAGCACAAAATACTAAGGAAGATATTTGGACCAACCCAACGCAGCGATCGTTCGTGGAGAATTAAACTGAACCACGAGCTGGTTAAACTAATGCATAGCGCAGATATTGTTAGATTTATAAATTCACAAAGACTAAACTAGCTTGGTCATCTAGAAAGAATGCCAGATAATCGAACTGTAAAAGTAGTCCAGAGATGGAAGCTCCGTGTCTTACTGGGTTCATAGAGACTTCTTACGATCCATGTCCCTATTCTCATATTCTCCATGTCTTCTCCTGCCGGATCTTGGTATCCTAGGATCATGATCAGTATACCTATTCTTACCATGCAGTGCTATTATCATATTCTTACCATGCAAAGGTCAGTGCTATTATAAATGAACTACGGAATAATAAGGGGGTGGTAATAGTAATGGGGATTAGCAGATTCAATCCCCAGAATCTGCGCCTTAAGGTGGTACTGATAATCGCTAAACTCAGACATAGTCTAGTTTATTTTGTGCATGTGTGGGATAATTTTCAGTCAATATTTTTAGAACATGGTATCAGATAACAAACGTACCTATGACAGATAATAATAATAAGAATAGGTTTTATAAAAAATTTGAATATTTTGGACTAAAACAGAGATGAAGGTATACAGAGTTGTACACAGGTATATAACAGATACTTCAGATCACAGTGTGAAAAGCTCTACTACGTCAAAAGATCCATTTGAAACCTACAATTTTATAAACTAAATTCAATAAAAATATACTAAAATTATTATCAGAAGTATAGTAATTTGGATAAACAAACCATTATTCTTTTAGCCAAAGAATTGGATGTAAAAATAAAATATTTTTGTTTTTTTTTCTACCAACAGGTACTGATTAACAAAATTACTTTTTGATGTCAAAAAATTTTAAATTACTAAAAAAAAAAACAGTCAACATTGTTCACTTATTTCTAAACAAATGTTGAAAGGTATGCTTTATGTTCAAAGATAACATTTAGTTCACGTACTCTTTTAAAATAGGGACTTTTAAATCACAAATCCGGGGAACCAAATATAAAATACCGTGTAACTTAAAATTAAAAAAAAAACACATCAAAATTTGATGAATAAGAAAAGATATAAAAACAACTAAAAGGAGACTTATATTTAATATTATTGCAATTATCAAAAAATATTTTAATAAAGTGAAAAACAATAGAAATTTCAGTGACTAACAAACATTTACTTCTGTATAAAAAGAAACAAGTAATCAAGAAGTGCAGTTTTTATCGAGATTTAAATGCTTGAGAAAGAGAAGAAGGTCATCATCCAGCCCTGTATTTATTAAAACTGAATCAAATACATATGAGCGTACACATCACACCGTTTTTAATTTGCAGAGTTTGATTGCGAGTACAAGCTATTTTGCAGCACGTGTTCATTTTGTTTATCCAATTTGTTTTTGAATTTGCAAAGAATATTTTGATGCAAACATTTGAAAGAGTACAAATAATAATTACAGTGATAGAGGAAATTGGCGGAGTAAGTGAGAAAGTGGACTTATCATCTACTATAAACTGTGTAGTTTTATATGATAAAAGATAATTATTCTTTTCGTGTTCGTGTAACACCAGAGTTCGAATGCTTGGATTCTTTTTTGTGTTGCTTCTGTTATTGTCCAGGCTTCAACACCATAGAGCAAGGTGGAGAAAACATAGCACTTAAGTATTCTAGTTCTCAATGAGATGCCTAGCTGGCGGTTGCATAGAACTTTTTACATAAGAAATGCTCTGATAAATAGAGACTATGAAGTAAGAAAACAGCGAACTCATAGTGGGAAAAGCCGAAGAAGACGAAGAAGACTTGTATTACAAAGAGGGACTTTCGCATTCTAAAACCATACCTAAAGCCGAACTGTGTTTAACTTACGCTTTGTTTTAATTTTGTTTGTATTCTGGAATGGTAAATATGCAAGAATACTTGCTAGTGTGACTCATGAAACTTATAAGGGAATATTCACAGCACGTCTTAGAATTGGATTTCTTGGGAAAAGTGGAATGTAGACTTCAACCATTGTGATGGAATTTGACCGTATCTGATGGTATCGTATGTCTTATTAAATAGTTCTCATATTCAACTTTTACAAAGTAGAAAATTTTTCGGTATATAGTAGGATCTGCCTTACTGTAATTCTCCATATTAACAGATAACCGAATGTTCAGCACATATCTTGTTCTCTTAACGATAATCGTAATTCTATTCCAGTTAAATGAATTACAGATAAGACAAACCCATTTAAAGCATCGATCAAATTTCGAGACTGCAAGCCTACTCGCTGTCGTCCCTCACCTGTCGTTAGATAAACGCGTATCCGTTCCAGTTATCCAGTCTGTTATAACCTTTAACCCTCTCTCTACAATACCGCTGAGCTTCGAATCCAGGTCCTTGTAATTACATTTGTAACGAATTCTAATTTATAATGTGAATAACTAGAAACTGGTTTATGTCTCCCACGTTCCATATAGAGCATCTAACTCATATTTTACCCTCATTATTACTACTGTTTACTTGTAAACAGAACTATTTGCTGCTATGATGTCAAGATTTGAATTCTGAATTGGATATATACAACAGAAATCCATGTTTGCAGAAACAACAATAGAAGAGTTGCAAGTTGCAGCTTTAATTCATTAAGGAAAATAATATGGAATAGTAAGAGAAAAGGGAAAAGCGATCATGGTTATGACTAGGTAATACTGGAGTTGTTATAAGCTAATCTTGTGTATAATGAGCTGAGGGCAATATTACCTAAATATTAAATAAACTAAAACAAAAATTAGTTTATGAAAATACTAATCTAATTAATTTAACGATAAAATTCAGATTTATTTGTTATAAATCTTTTTCAGAACACGATGAAAGGCAATCAATCCGCAATGAAAAATGCTGAAAATGCACATACATGTTGTTCTGACTGTCCCTCAACTACTTTTATGTAGATTAAGCGTTTTTTGATACCCTGAAAGTACTGTTAAGAAGCTAATGTAATACAACATCAAAATAAATAGTCTAGACTAAAACCAAGAACAAAAAATTTTATCCACAAATCGTGTGCACCAAAAGTGACCATAATATTTTTCCTTCTTTTAATTGCCAGAATGTCAAATTGTCATGCACACACAAAAACTAATATAATTTTGATGTTGGAAGTATGTACAAAAAAATCTTTTCGTCCGAGACAAAAGGAGTGCGTTTATGCTTTGGTGCTTAACGTATTAAAAAATAAAGGTATTTAGAACCTTCGGGGTTAAAAATGTAAAAAATGCTGCGAAATGATGACTGCTTAAAAACTGAATATTTACTGTGTATACGGAGAATACATCTTTGGTATCAAAAGTGTGATGCACAAAATGTTTCCGCCATTTTTCGTAACGACTTTTGTAGGCGCTCAAACGGAAAATTGATGGCATATGAATGATATATAGTAAAAGTGGATAACTCCGATTTTGGAAAGCGAATTTTGTAGATATATATCTATACATACATACCCTCAAACACATTCCGTCAGCTAGTTCTTTGAACATGTATGACATTAGGCACAATACAATTTTTTATATATTTTTCTATTCAAAAACTTAAAAGCATGCAATGTAGCTATTTTTTTAATACTCAACAGAATACATTAAAGGAAGACGTCTGTGGCGATGATTAATTTAAGTACATGATGAATTTTAAATTTTGGTAGTGTATTCCACTTAGCTTAATAGCTTAGTAAAGGGGCTAACTTTAGTTTTTGATTTCTTGAGGTAAGTACATATCGACTGGTCCAACGAAGACTGTAGTAACTCAAATTTTCCACTTTTTGAGTTACAAGCGCAAAACAATAAAACATAATGATATCTTCCCCAGGAAAGAATCGTATCTCAGTAAATGTAGTTATGCAACCAATATTACGTGTAAGAGTTTTATAGTATCTCCGATTTATGAAAAACAAACGTAGAAAATCATCGTATCTTGAGTTACAATAGTCTTCGTTGTTATCTGAGGCGATAGCATAGGTATCGTAACATGAGTTACTACGGTATTCTGCGTTAGTTTAAGGTTATGTTCAAAAGTTTAGTTTTGTTATAATTGCCATAATGTGTTCCAGAAGTGAGTTAATATTGGAATTAGCTGAGAAAGCGTATAAAAACACTGAAACGGATATTTCTTATCGTTCTTTTAAAAGTAAATTTATATTAAATTTTATTTAAAATAATAACAGCAAAGTAAAAACCTACTTATTTTTTAAGGTAAACATATTGCTGAAAGTATATGAGGATCCTGGTGACCACGAGACTGATATTAATCCTGAATGTTCTACAGGTTGGTTTAAATTCCGCATGAAAAAATATTTCGTAGGCATTTACCTCATTTTTGTTTAATTTTAGTAAGCTTAGAAGAGAATGAAGCCAATAGGAATAAAAATGAAATAATTGAGAAGGAAAGCGATGAGGAACCATTTCGTCAGGCTCTGATACTGACCCAAATTACATTCTGATAGAAGACAAAAACATCCCTGAAGTAATAATTGAAACTAATAAGAATATAACTGAAGCAACCATAAATAGAAAGAGAAGAAGCAGAGGCAATATAGAGAGAGTAAGTAGGAAAAGAATTAGAGACGTTAGTAAGTGGGCGGATGAAAAATCTAAAACAAGTCTAAACCTGGGACTTGAACATGAAAATCGAAAAGGTATTCAAATTAAAGGAAGACAGATGGGTACACCATGCGCAAACACATGTAGACTAAAATGTGCTACCAAAATAGCTAAAGAAGATAGAGACCTTTTTTTCAATGAATTTTGGAAGTTAAAAGATCGTACGAGAAAGTGGGATTTTATTGCTCATCATGTGAGACAGGTTGCCAAAAAACAAGTTACTATTACTGCAGAACAACGGTCTCGAAGAAATTACTCTCAAGAATATTACTTCTACATTCGCAATGAAAAACAAAGTGTTTGCAAAACTATGTTTTTAGAAACCCTTAACGTTTCAGAAACTTGGATCACTACAGCATTAAGGAAACTGAAAGATGGTGGATCATTAGAGGAAGATAAACGTGGAAAGCACACTAACAGACTACATAAACTATCACCAGAACTTATAGACAACGTAAAAAATCACATAAATCAGTTTCCTGTAGTACCTTCCCATTATACCCGTAAGAATACGATGAAGATGTACCTTGAAGAAGGGCTAACTATCCAGAAAATGTACCGATTGTACAACGAGCATTGCGAAAAAAATAACATCACTACAGCTGCCACGTCACGATAGTATAGAGATATTTTCAATGAACAGTTCAATATTGGGTTCTTTAAACCAAAAAAGGAAAAGTGTACTATTTGTTCTGTTTTTATTATGGCTAGTGATGCTGAAAAAGCAAAATTGCTCGAACAATATGAGTCCCATATGAAAAACAAAGAAGTTATCAGAAACTTAAAAGACATATACATATATTATTATATATATATATATATATATATATATATATATATAATATATATATATATATATATATATTATTTTTTGGCTATTAGTATATCTAAAGGAATTATTTAATGTATTTTTGCTTTCATCACATCTTTGAAAATATCAGAAATATTCATACAGGGTGTTTCATTATTAACTGGAATTATTTTACCTGTAGATTCCTGGGCTCAAATTAAGATTTAATCCAATTAACTTAAATCAAATATGGCTCCTTACTGCATTACAGGGTGTTTTATTTAAAAATTGAAAAAGTGAATGTACTGTACACCATATTAAATTATGTTAAATAATCACTACTACCAGAACATACGACAAGGGAAAATTAAATGGTTGACTCCTCCCAAATTCTACGCCACTGGCGTCATTGTTATTTTAGCACAATTTTTCGATTTTCCTATACTTTCTGTGTTAATAATATAAATATTATTTTTAACGATAAAGTTTTTTTTTTCGAGATATTTGAAGTTAAAAATTTAGCGTCACAGTTATTTTCATTAATGCAATAATTATGTCAGTGTTTTGGGGTCATAGGATTGTATTTATTATTTAATTTAAATAAAATTTTAATCGCTATTAAAAACCATTGTGGATGATAAATAAAAAAAAATCAAAATTATAATTTTTTAATTAGATAACGATTATGAAATAATTAACGATTACTTAACATGATTTCATAGGGTGTAGGTACAGTTATACATTTATTGTAGGGTATGACAACAATATGCCAAATACTTTTAAAGTTCTGGATACAAATAATTTTTAAATTTTTAAATGAAATACCTTATATCTCAGTAAGGCGCCATATTTTATTTAAGTGATTTGGATTAAACCTTAATATTTTGAGCCAAGGAATCTACAGGTAAAATATTTCCAAATGTTAATGAAACACCCTGTGTAATTTCATGAAATGGTTGAATATTTTTTTCAGGCTTTTTTTCTGAATATTGTTAGACAACCCTGAAATTCCCAACCATAATGATATATGAAAATTTTGACAATACCCTGTATAATGAAAAAGGCAACTTTACGCTACAAACGATAATGTTGTATGTGATTAATGAGTTCCTAAGGCATTTAAGCTTTTATTTAAATAAAATTAGAGCACATTGAACTTTATATACATGTAGAAAAGTGTAATTTCAAAAACCATTATAACTAAAAAACGGTACGCAATAGGTACTTTTCTATAAGTACCTATTGAATTTATTAAGTATTCACAAAAAATGTTTAGAATTACGTGAATAGAAATAGTAACTGGATGAAAATATTTTCATTAAATAAGTCATTCTACAACACCATATAATTTCAATTTTTAAGATTCTTTAGTTCTCGGGGTATTTCTAATTTGGTCGTTTATCTGCATTATTCTGTATATATATATATATATATATATATATATATATATATATAATATATATATATATATATATATATATATATCTATATATATATATATATATATATATAATATATATAATATATATATATATATATATATATATATAGAACTCTCTGCTAGTGGCTAGTAGTAGTAATTATTAAATTTTAAAGTTTAATGAAGACGCTAAACAGGAATTACATTGTACCTAATTGTCGAAAAATTCTTTTTTGTTCAAAAATTCGATAACAATGCCCGTGAATGTCATGGCAACTGCAATTTATAGGTCGTCAATTTTTATATTTTTCGAAGGGTCTCACATCAGATCAATAATCCTTAGTATCCTTATTAGACCTGTTTTTTGTAGTTTGCAAAAATTGTAGTAGGATAAACGATTTTTCGTTCTGTATAGAACTCAGAAAGATTAATTAGGAGTATTAATAAATACTCTCGGAACTCTCAGAAATATACGACAATATTTTCTTTTTATTCCAAATAAGAAATATATTATTTAAAACAGTTTTTAAGAGTGGTTTTACTTATTAAACGGTAAATATTTTTTATTGTTCATAAAAGGGGTTATACCAATTTATCAAATGAACAAAGCTTTAAAACAATTTCCTTACTTTTTGTTGAAAATTTTAAAAATGAGTCGGAGTAAAAATTACTTTTCTTAGATACATTTCAAACAAAGTATATATATATATATATATATATATATATATATATATAATATATATATATATATATATATATATATATATATATATATATATGTGTGTGTATATGTATATATATATATATATATATATATATATATATATATATATATATGATTTTGATATCAGTATATACTAGTGATTTATGTGATACAATTTCCTAGTACATAAAATCATCCAATTAATTATCTGGTAGAGTGATTAGATATATATTCAGTGTGGTGTATAAATCTAATGCTACTTAACAATTTGCTAATTATCTGTCATTAACATGAGGGTGAAACCTAATAACATTTACACCTACTCTACTTAGAAATTAGATGTATTTTAAGAACGTTCAATAAACACTACACGAGGTTTACGCCTTAAATTTTGAAAGACGCAACTGTCATAGAGGACTTTTTAAATTTCTATAAAAATTTCTATAAAAAATAAATTTCTATAAAAATATTACATTTTTAAACTAGATGAATAGGAAAATTATTATTGTCAAAATTTTATAATATTTATAGGTTGATAAAGAAGCAACACAAAATCAAGACATGTTCAGATTTATGTGAGGCATAATTACCTTTTATTTAAACGATACATAATACTACAAAAGATATTAAAAATTGTCACTTATGTCAACTCTAAACATACCTTCTTCTTAACGTGCCCTGTCAAGTCCCCTTAACGTTGGCGATTAACATGGCGAAACTGTCTCTGTCTCGAGCTATTCTAAAAAGTTGCTCAGCTTTCTTTATTCCTGTCCACTCCCTGATATTCTTCAACCAAGAGGCCTGCTTTCTACCAATTCCTCTGCGTCCTTCGATTTTACCCATCATAATAAGTTGAAAAATATTATATCGGTCTCCCCTTACTACGTGTCCAAAATAAGCCATCTTTCTACATTTGATGTTATCAAGCAGCTCGCGAGCAGCATTTGCTCTCTCAAGGACTGCCACATTTGTTAGCACAGCCGTGCATTGTTCCAAAAGACTGGAACAATGCAGTAATAGTCTTGTTACACAAAAAAAGGCGATATTACTAAATTAGAAAATTATAGACCCATCAGCCTCTTGACACATATGTACAAACTCTTTATGAAAATCTTAACAAATAGGCTAACTCCTAAATTTGATTTCTATCAGCCCAAAGAACAGGCAGGCTTCAGGGCAGGATATGGCACAAATGACCATTTGCATACCATAAAGATCTTAATAGAAAAGTGCATTCTTGCATTTGTCGATCATGAGAAAACTTTTGATTCTGTAGAGTTTGAAACAATACTGGAAGCCCTAAATCAAAGCCGAATAGATTACAGGTACACGATATTAATCAAAAACATCTACGAGAACGCTACATCAAGTATACGACTACACGAAGACACAGAAAAAATCAAGGGGTTAGACAAGAAGACAATATTTCACCAAAATTGTTCACGACAGCTCTAGAGTTAATATTTAAGAGCACTCAATGGCAAGATATGGGCATCAATATAAATGGAGAAAGATTAAATCACCTAAGATTTGCAGATGATGTTGTATTAATCGCAGATAATTTACAAGATACAGTTTCTATGATGCATTCGCTTAAGAGTCTGTCTGAAAGAGCAGGATTAAAGATAAACTTTAAGAAAACTAAATTTATAACAAATCTCGTAATGAGTGGAAATATAACTATTGACAATAATACCGTACAACAAACAGACACTTACAAATATCTGGAACACGAAATCAAAATAAGCAGAGACAATCAAACACATGAAATACAGAGGCGAATAGGCATAACTTGGGCAGCATTTGGCAAATTAAGCCCTGTTCTGAAAAAATCAATTTCCATGTGTCTCAAACGAGAGGTTTATAACCAATGTGTTTTACCTGTACAAACTTATGGAGCAGAGACGTTAACACTCACGCAGAAATCTACGAATAAACTCAGAGTTACACAACGAGCCATGGAACGTGTAATGCTGAACGTGAGCCTTCGAGACCATATTACAAACCAACAAATTAGGCAAAGATCAGGAGTTCAAGACGTCATCGAAAGAACCACGTCGCTTAAGTGGAACTGGGCATGGCACTTAGCCAGAGCACAAGATGGACGATGGACAAGACGTATTATGGAATGGAGGCCCAGAAACTATAAAAGAAGCCGAGGACGACCACCGACTAGATGGACCGATATATAAGAGGTGTAGCGTAAAACTGGCTACAAGCGGCCCAGTGTAGAGAACACTGGAAAGAACTGAGGGAGGCCTATGTCCAGCAGTGGACGCGATTGGCTGATTGATATTAAAATACCATTAGAAGAAAGTGTAAAGAGTTGGTTAAGCCAAATACTTACTTACAAAAACAGTAAACATCAAAATACAAGAAATTGTAAAAGACCAACTCACCCGATGTGTCAGGGTGAGATGACTAGAACACTAAGGGTGATATGGCTCGATCATCAACTTTATTTGGCACATTTTTTGCCTTACTTCTTCACATATATCACATAAATTAACATATTTTGACCAGTTTTCATAAAATCGAGAATTGCAATGCACGCACTGTACCCAGTCTTCTTGTTTCGATGTGGTTGAATAGATTTCCCCACAGCCGGCACATGTTAATTTGTTTCATCTTGTAAATCATCACTAGTGTCTAGTAATTTCCATATGATCGTCAGAGTCTTCGGAAGAAGATGACTTACAAAACATCTTCTTTTGGTTTTAGAGTTTCTTGACTTTTTTTCCAGAGGCTCTTTATTCTTTTTAGCATCCTGTTTTTTCTTTTTAACCTCTAAATCTTTGCGCATCGCCAAATTCACTGGGCTAGTAAGTACTGCAGCCAATTGTCTATCGCGTTTCCTTACTTGTGAAATACCTGATGTAAAAGGTACTGGAGAGATATTATCTAAAATTTTATCGGGAGTGATTTTTTCTTTACAGGTCGTCTTATTACCAGGTGTTACCACCGAATTACATCTACAATGCAATCTACTTACCCTGCACTTTATTTGTGGACTTGTGCCGATGGTTGCTTTTTATTTTTTAGTGGTGAAAACCACTCCTTTTAGAAAAAAATCGTATAATTGTAAATTAAAGCGGTTAATTGATTTAAATCATCTTTTAATAAAGCAAATAAATGACAATTATTATTAAACAACATAATTTAAGATTTTATTATAGTTTAAACTGCAAATCTTATCCATAGATTAGTTATCATTAAAACAATAACATTCAATTCTCCACCGATTTACATGAAAATTTGGATTTAGGTTATACTTACTCTCTTCTTGAAAATTGGACTCATGTTGTTGGTTGGTTTTTATTTTTTAGGGGTAAAAATGACCCCTATTAGAAAAAAATTATATTTGTAAATTCAACCAATATGGAATTATTTAATTATATAGTGACATTAAATTTAGATTTCTTAACTGTTTTAATTTTTTACCACATAATTTCTACCCTTATAAAATCCACCACTTGCGAAAAAATATGAATAGTAGATTTTTTTCCATCGAGACTATAAATACAGTGATGGTTTATAACGGACAGCTTAAGAAAAAAAACTTATTTTAAATAAAAGGAATTTCAATTTTAAAAATTCTGTGTTTCAATTTATAAAGCAGTAAATAACATAGTAAAGAAATACAAAAAATTGACAACATAGTAAAAAATCTTAAAAGTATATTTTTACATTTTATAACTTTGTAGGTCTTAATTTAACACAATCCGTATCTGTTTTGTTATAACTATAAATTTATGCGGTGACAAGAATTAAATTGGACCAAATCTCTATTATTATACACGAATATAGTTAACACAAAGCTCATTAATGTAATCTGACAAAAGCGTGATTAAGCACGGTCAACTTATCTGAGAAAATTAGGGGATGAATATCAGAGCTTATACACCCAATAATATTCGAATGACGGGAGTAACTAGATATCTTCGCTTGTTAGTTGTACGAAGTTTATATATAAAATACCGTGACTAATATCTCAGACGAGGAATATAAAAAGCTTAAAAATACAGATATATGAAGGTTATATAAGGTATATGAAGGGTAGCTGATAAAAGATCCGTGAACACGTACAGTTGATTTTGCTTTGTTTTGGTTTAACAAACATAAAAAGTAAAAAAAAATGTTGGTCCATAAAATGTTTTTTACACATTCTAAAGAAAATTGTTTAAAATAAATATTCCATATTACGAGAAATAAAAATTAATTTATTGCAGAATGAGCCACTCTTAATTGCAGTGGGCATAGTTTACCAAGCCCACAAGTCATTGCAAGTTGTTATCTTTTTTATATATCTTGTAACATCATATTCAATTGCTATGCAAAATATTTCAATGACTGTGATCTACGCAGAGAAAAATACTTGCTATCATTTTATTTTACCTGTATTTAGTATAGTGCAGTGTTAGTGTTTTTTGATACGGTATATCCCTTAAAGTATTTTTTGCATGTTTTAATAACCATGGTTTTGTATACACCAATATAATGGTAACTCAGGTAAATTTTGTA
Source organism: Diabrotica balteata (assembly GCA_918026665.1). Classification (NCBI taxonomy): domain Eukaryota; kingdom Metazoa; phylum Arthropoda; class Insecta; order Coleoptera; family Chrysomelidae; genus Diabrotica; species Diabrotica balteata. The sequence continues at coordinate 127,068,115 of OU898281.1, forward strand.
TTTTAGTCATTCTTTTAAGACCAATTCTAGAACAAATATTTTTACCAGGTCAACAAGAGAATTTAATATTTAACATTATATAAAGATATAAGAAGGTAGCAAATTGTAGTAAAAATTTCTGGTTGTAAAATTTAAATTAATATGTCCAGATCAATTAGCTTATAGCAAATATGTGTTCCTTTTTTTTGGATTACCAAAAAGCGTTTGATCGTGTCCAACACCACAAGTTAATGCAGATCCTCAAGAAAGTTGATATAGACCAAAAAGACTTAAGATGCAATAAAAACTTGTACTGGCATCAAACGGCAGAGTTAAAAATAGACAAGTCTATATCCAAACCCATACATATAAGAAGGGGCGTCCGACAGGGATGTGTGCTTTCCCCTCTTTTATTTAACATTTATTCGGAAGCCATATTTCAAGAGTCTTTGGAGGATGCAGAGATGGGAATCAAAGTGAATGGAGTATTGATCAACAACATACGAGATGCTGATGATGGTGTCTTAATTTATGACAACATAGTCGATCTTCAACAACTTGTCACTATAATCGGAGAATACAGTAAGCGAATGGGATTAGAGATTAATACCAAAAAGACCAAATTCATGATCATCATTGAATACTAAGTCCATTGAAAGAGTGAGTAAATTTAAATACCTGGGATCGTGGCTTTTTGAAGACTGGGCATCGGACAGGGAAGTAAAATGTCGCATTGAGCAAGCTCGACAAGCTTTCGTAAAATTCAAGAAGGTACTGACTTGTTCAGAGTTCGATCTTCAACTGAGACTAAGGTTTACTAAGTGCTACGTATGGTAAGTGCTGCTATATGGCGTAGAGGGCTGGACACTCAAAACGAGGGATATAAACAGATTAGAAGCTTTCGAAATGTGGCTTTATCGCCATATCCTAAAAGTACCATGGACAGCGAAAATCACAAATATAGATGTCCTTAAAAGAATAAACCAAGAATGCCAACTTTTCGAAACCATCAAGAAAAGGAAAAGGAGGTATCTAGGTCACATCATGCGAAATGAAAAATACCAGTTCCTCCAACTTATAATCGAGGGTAAAATTAAAGGCAAGAGAGGAATGGGACGCAAGAAAATGTCCTGGCTCCGAAACATAAGACAATGGACAGGGATTAACGACATACAATCTCTGATACATATTGCAAGAAATAGAGAATTAATGGAAAATGTGATCGCTAACATCCATTAGTGGATTTGCATCTGAAGAAGAAAAATAGCAAACATAGCTTTTATGTAACAACATAGTATTTTTGATTTCTTTAACAATCTTATTTTCTTTTTGACCACTTAAGAATAATTGCTAACAGCTTTGCTGTTCGAGCCTACAAGGTAAGCGTGATTGTTTCCTCTTTGATTTGACTATATATGTATTTTGTTTATTGTTTCCTGTCATTTGGCTATACATATATTTTGTTTTTATTAAGAGTTTTCTTTCGACAAATAAGTGATGAAACAAAACGGTTGATGGAAAAGAGACGCATATTTCTAAGCGAAGGAAAGCAAAAAACCAATGGTTTTAAAGAATTGAATAAACAAATAAAAAAGGGAGTAAAAAAGATTTAAGGATCTATAATAAAAACAAGGTAAAAAAATAATAGAAAAGAACCAAAGCCTGAAATGCTTAAGATCAAACTTAGGAAAGCTCATAATAATCTCATTGAAGGATAAAGATGGGAAAGAAAAAAAAGAAAGACAACAGAATGAAATGCTAATAGTTACTTAAACATTTTACCGTAATTAATATTCTTTAAACAAGAACCCAGATACCACTGCAAAGGAAGATCTTAAGAGAAAGATAACGTCAACCCTAACATAGAATTCTTCGAAATAAAATAAGCTATGGCACAACTAAAGAACAATAAGGCTCCGGACCCATATATAATACTTGCAGAAATGTTAAAGGAAGAGAGTGAAATTATTCTCGAAGAGTTGAAATTTTTTTTTAACGAATGTCTTTACAGATCAGAGGTCCCAGATGTTTGGAATAAAAGTTTGACAACACTTCTCTTCAACAAGGGAGGTAGGGGAGATCTAAAGAACTATAGACCAATTTCCCTGCTGTCCAAAATGTACAGACTGTTTATAAGAGTAATAACTAACAGGTTAACGTCGAAGTTCCATAGCCTTCAATCCGTAGAGCAGGCAGGATTCCAAAAGAGTTACAGTAAATCAAAGCTATACCAATCAACAGAGAAGTTCTCTCCCGTTTTATCTCACCAAAGCTATTCACACTTAGACTGAAAGACGTGTTCAAAGACATTAACTGTGTAGATAAAGGAATAAATGTTATTGGAAGAAAACTAAGTCATTTGAGATACGCTGATGACATTGTAATATTGGCTACAAGTTTCTAAGATCTACAGACCATGATGACGCAACAATTTCAAGTTTCGGAAAAAGTAGGTCTTAAGATGAACTTGAAAAAAACAAAAATATTGACAAATACACCGAACATTAGGGAAATAATATTGAACGACATAAATTTCGAAACAGTAAGCCCTAAAATAGAACAATATTTGAAACCAAGTCTAATATGGATAAAATAGTAAAAGCGCAAAGAGCAATGGAAAGATCAATACTTGGGGTAAGACTTATAGACGAAAAAACAAACAAATAGATTAAAAGCAAAACTAAAGTTAAAGACTCAGGAGAACATGCTGCCAAATCAAAATGGAGCTTCACAGGACACAATGCGTGACTAAAGGATAAAAGTTGGAACCACGAAATACGACAATTTAGGCCATGTTTAGAGAAGCAGAGGAAGACCACAACTGAGATGGGCTGATGACATAAAGAAGATCGGAGGACACAACTGGAGGCATGTGGTGCAAAATAGAAGACACTGGATTGATTTGGAGGAGGCCTATGTCCAAAGTTGGATTACTTAAGGCTGAAGAGGAGAATAGTTTTCTTATTCTTTTAAAGAAAACACACAGTGGCGCTAAAAAAAAATTAAGGAAAAACCAAAACAATTCTATAACAGAGATGTTGATAAAATAATGACAAGAAAAGACATAACACAACAAGATTGTTTGAATACACGATTCTGGGATGCAAGAGGCTGTTCTAGCCGGCCTTAAGGTTTTCTGGTAGTTCCAGTTAGCTCTTTGTTTGAATTTGGTTGGGTATGTTTTTTTAAAATTAATATAGCTTCTAAAAAATGGTTGATAATTTACAAGTGGCCCAAGTTTAAGACCAGGTTTCGCAGCATTTTTGTTTGGCAAGTTAGCTGTGTTTTTATACTACATCGTTGAATGATTTAACTATTTTCTGTCAATATTGATCCCAATTTCAATAAAAGGTTTAAAACAGTTATGGACTAAAATTACAGTCTGTCTCGAATTTATAGAAACTGAGACTTCCCTTTAGGGCAGCATTATCTCTAAAACCTTATATTTAATTGTTAGACTAAGTAAATCGATTTTAATCAAAGGTTAGGTAGGTATACCGAACTGATTTAGCTTTGTAGTCGAATTTATTTGCTTTACGCGCTAGGAAAATTAACAGGTTTTCCACGTGTAAATTTGATTATCTTTTAATCGAAGTTTAACGTCGACTTTACAAAAACAGGGACGTTTCTAATTAAACAATAGCTGATAACTGGTAAAGGTTTGTATCTATCTTTTGTATCTCATTAAAGATAAGTTCCCGGTGAATCTAAAAGAAAGGAAATAAACAACTAGGTAAAATAAGATTAAAAAAAATTGCAATCTGTATTGAAATAAAAATGAAATCTGATACTGCATAAAAACATGTTCAACAGACTTACAGACAAGAGACTCTAACCCAACTTTCCAGTGGGCGAGTATAAGAGTATCATTGCAATAGGAGTGTAAGACTAGGTGAATTTTCATATTAGTCCAAAATAGATAATAAGGAATATACTTTACTCAAATACTAATTTACCCCATAATCGTAATATCTTTCTAGACTTAGTATATACAAATTTAAATGTTAATGAAATGTACGATTCCACCAAAATAGTGTGCAGCACATTTGTTCACAAACATTTTGTGCGAAACTCCAGCATTGTATTTGCTCACTAATTTGGATTTTAGATTCTGTCTTCACCGTCAAAGCTGTGCATAACTTTTGTAAACGTGCATTGGGGGACACAGAAGTTGTACTAACTAACCTCAGTTCTTAATATGAACGGGTTGGAAAACATAGTGTTTAGTGCTGCAGCTTGTATTTTAATATGTAGTCTGCTTAAAAAAATCAAAGAAGAAAACCGCGCTGTTGGGTGAGGCCTTTCCTACAGTGACGGAATGAAGAAATGAACAGATTTGTAGAAGAAATAAAATAGATCCTTTGAGTGAATTTAAAAATTTTACTCATATATCGTGTGAAAGTTTTGAATTACTTGCCAATGTCGTTAGTCCTCTTATTGCAAAGCAAGACAGCTACAGAAAATGCGTTCCAGTTTTAATAAGGCTTGCAATTACCCTAAGATATCTTACAACTGGAGATTCTTTTGCAAGTTTAATGTATTTATTTAAAGTTTCAAAAGTACTTATTGCTCAGATTGTACTTGAGACCTGTAAGAAGCTGATAAGCGCGTTGAAGAAAAATATTAAGGTAAGAAAATTAAACCATATTTATCCCTTAAATGCCCGTGATATGAAAATAACCATAAATGCCCATGTGGGGTCTCCTAGGGACCCCACTAAAATTTTCAATTTAGTAACGTCATTTAGCACTGACTAAAAGGAAAACACGGTTAAAAATAATTTTAAGCATATTTGAATAATTTTTATTTATTTTTCATACAAAATTAACGGCTTTTCTAGAAACAAATTCTTTTCAATTCGAACAAAATTAAAATTAAATAATAATATAAGCATATAACTTTTAGTTGCAATTTTTACATACAATAGTTTTTTCTTCTTTTCTGTGCACCTGGCATATAAATTTTTTGCAAAAAGAGCAAACGGTATTCACTTTTCTGTCACAGTTTCGCGGACACTGGTAACAACGAGCACGTTTCTTAGCTGAATGGACGGATTGAGTTGCAACTTCGGTAGTTGGGTTTACCATTGGTATGCCACAATCTTTTAGAGCAGATTTTACATAGGCTTTATGTTTTATATATTTCGCTCTTTTTTCCATGTTGTTTCGAGCAAGCTCAGCCCCTAATTGTAACAGGAAAATACGTCTTCGTGAAAAATTATTTTTCTTCCAATCAGGATTTTTTTCAATGTATAAAATATAGGCATTTAGTGCACATATGTCTATAATATTCATAAAGAGCCTTAATGGCCAACGAGCAGTTCTTCTTTTACAGGAATATTCCCTAATCAGTTTGTCGGCATTATCAACACCACCCTTGGTATTATTATAGTCTAAAATCATTAAGGGTTTGTTTTGAGAGTCTTGACAAATTATATCACTATCGTGTTGACTTGAAAGAAGATGTACCATCCTGTGTATTTTAGGTATGTACGAAACCATAGCTAATTCTTTAGTAAAAGCAAATATTGACGACTCCGCAGGTCTTTTTGTCAAACTTAGTTGTGGTGGTGTATCAGGTTTATTTTTGCGGACGGTCCCAAGTAAAGTAAGGTTTTTAGATAAAAGATATTGAGCAAGAGGAACACTGGTAAAAAAGTTGTCAGTTGTAATTCCTCTCCAACTGCCATGATATGGTTCCACCAGATCTTTCACAACACGAAATCCCTGATTTTTCTCTATTCTACCACCTGGTAGTTTTCCAAGGTACACCTGAAGTTTTGATAAATAAGATGTTTTAACATCCGCGGCAGCCCAAATTTTTATCCCATAGCGGTAAGGTTTTGATTTTATATATTGTCTAAAAGGACACTTTCCTCTAAAACTCACTAACTGTTCGTCAACGGTTATATGTTCGTATGGTTCAAAGGCTTTGTCACAGTTAGAGACGAACATGTCCCAAATTACTCGTATCGCCGCTAACTTATCCTGTTCCTTCCGCTCCACCCTGGTCACTTTGTCATCAAACCTCAAGAAACTCGATAATTCTTCAAATCAGTTCCTAGCTAATGCGGCTGTAAAAAATGACCGGCGTATTGAGGTGTCTGTAGACCATATCTCTCGTGTCGATTCTTTCCCACACCTTAAAGCACCAGCTTTGATAAGTGCTCCTAAAAAGCTATCCAGTTCATTGTTGGTAAGTACCGTCCACTCTTTTTTGTTATTCGGATGTTTTTCGTTCCACTCTTGATAACGCCTAACAGCTTCTTCATTAGTATGAAGGCATATGACATTCTTCATCTCTTCGGTCAAAAATAAATTGAAATAGTCTAAAAACGTGTTGGAATTTTTACTATAGTTTGTTAAGCCTGGATGTACATTTATAATATTTTTTTGTTGCCTCTTGGATCTCACGAAAGGTAGGCTATTCCACTGCATTCCAGATTTGGATGTATATGTTGGACCACTAACCTCACTAATATTATCGTCCACTTCGGTAGGTTCTGCATATGATTCCTCGTCACTGTTGACTTCTAAATTGTCCTCAGTTTCCGAAACATTTTCCTCAAAAACATCTTGCTCTTCGCTATCTGATTCGTCGGTAATCTCATAGCTATCTGATTAGTCGAAATCGGAGTCTGATATCCCTTCTTCTATATTTCGGATAATTTTTTCATGTTCTTGGTCGCTTATTGTCATTTTCATTCTCTTACGGTCCATTTTTCAATGTAAACTGACGAAAAATGTTAAAAATAATAAAAATATTCTGGTGCCTCTAAATGCCCAATCGGGTCACAGCGAGACCCCACTTATCTAAATCTCTCTTACAGACCACTGCACCTCACGAATGTTCGTGGTATACTAACAGAAAACGTAGGAGACACGTCCACACAAATACCTGATTGCGCGGTTGCCAAATGTTTCAAATAAAGATATTATAGCCAAAAATGTATGTCTGGGTCCCATAGTGACCCCGATTGGGCATTTAAGGGTTATTTACTTTATTGCATTACAGATCACAACAATTTAATATGTAACTGTTATGCTGATCGTTATCTTGATCAGTATCGCGAATCTGAAAACTTGAAAACGGTACCGAAATTCAGTACTTTGCTTTACGGTGTTGAGGCATGGACTCGAAAACAGAGGAATATTAAAAATCTTGAAAGCTTTGAGATGTGGTGCTACCGCCGTATACTAAGAATAAGTTGGGTGGATAGAATTACAAATGAAGAGGTAATAGGCAAAATAAATAACGATCCAGAAGTTATTATGAATATAAAAAAGAGAAAACTTGAATACTTAGGCCATCTGACGAGAGGACAAAAGTACACGTTCCTACAAAATATAATGCAAGGAAATATCCAAGGATGCAGAAATCCATTTTATTACTTGATTAAAGTTAAAATTTGTAAAATAAGAGAATGATTCCCACAATTTATATTCTCTTATTTGTCTGTAAAAACCAATGAAAGAAAACAATGGTACCCTTGAATATCACTGTCGGTAACATTTTATAATACGACAATAGTTTTAATTAGATTAGTTATCAACACCATACAGCATAAGAAATTATACACGTACCTATACGAAATTATACAAAATTTTAGAATACAGTCTATTATTTGTTTAATTATGATATGTTAATTTGGTTTGTTCAATGAGCGGGAGCTGAACATGTCACGTTTTCACTACAGAATATAGATTAACGAAAATTATACAACATGCAGTGTTTTGATGATCGTAAATCTATGTCGACACATCGTTTATACGTAATTCTATCCAATAATTTGCCAATAATAGAAAAATAATTTATATTATTGTTAAGATTATTATTCTAAAACAGATACAATGTCATTAAACTACATGTCCTTATTTTCTATCTTATCTGAAGCTATTTTCTTGTGGCATTTTAAAGTAATTACTATTTAAATGGGAATAAGCCACAATTAAAGGTTAAAGTACGTTTATTGGCGTTTCAGTTTCCACTTCGGAAATCGTTCTCAAAATACAAACATTAGTGTTTCTAGCAATGAAGAAAGATGATAAATGCACTGAAAAGTTTTTAGAATGATAACCAAAAGCAGACAACACGAAACAAAGACAACCATCTACCAAAAGTGATATATAGATCATAACACAAAACTAAGGTATGGCAACCCTAACATAAGAGTTGCTTGACCACCAGATTACGAGTTGAGCTAGAGGCCGACAACCTCTTTCTGTAAAAAGCATATCGGTTACGGAACCTCAGGATCTATTAGCTGGATGGAACTCACGACGACGACTCTGCAAACGAAAATAAGATTAGGAACATGGAATTAGGTACTTACATAAAATTAAAGCACTTTTATTTTTAGTGGACATAATGAACACATACAAAGTAGAAATTTTAGCACTGCAGGAAATCTGGTGGACGGGAACTGGTACTCTTGATAAAATAACCCATTCCATATTATATTATAGCTGCAATGAAAACCAACACATAGATGGAGTGGGATTTATTGTAAACCGAAGAACCAAAGGCCGTATTATTGAAACATAATGACGGTATTAGATTTTTGTTTCGATGCAGGGCAGCGGTTATACTTATTAAGACCTCTTTAGGTCTCATCAGAGCGGTCGGGTCGAAATACGTATAAGCGGCTTGCCGCTGCCCTGAATTGAAACAAAAATCTAATACCGTCATTATGTTTTATTTCTTTACTGTGTTTGAAGTACCAGAAACTGAATTCACTATGAATTTTGATGAACAGATGAAATGCATATTTTAGATTCTCTTGCCGAGTAATTCATCGATCTGATTGCTTTGCAAGTTGTAGAAGGCACAGTGGTAAAAATTTGAATTCACTTTCGCCAGGTAGGAAATCGTATGATTTCTCTTGTCCTTATTATTGACTTGACAACCTAGATTCAAATAATGTACTATTGCGCGTAAATGGGAAATTCTGTTTAATTACAGTTTGATCAATGCGCATGCCCCAACTGAAGACAAACCAGAGGAAATGTCTCAGATATGACAATAAGATTGTATTAGGTGACATGAATGCAAGAATAGAACGAGTTTTCATGCCCAGTTTAATAGGAAAGCATAGCTTACATATAACTTATATATATATATATATCCGGTTTTTTAGGCATTACGCCCGTCCGGTAGGGATCTATGGAGGAGTATCACCGAGCCGCAAGCCCTTATCTCTTGCCGTACTGCTCCACCATAGGCCGATCAGATCCCAGCTTATCCTAGTCTAAGCCGCAGATTCATCTAGAATTTTAAACTGCCGCGTTAGACTTTTTGTTTTCTATACACCGAGCTGGGCTCGATCCCACATCCACTGAACCATTCGACAGTGAAGCGAATGAGAGGCAGCCGCACAGCCCGCTGAGCTATCTGACCGACATATAACTTTCCGTTATAAAACACACCTTACTATTAACTTATCTTACCTTACTTTAAGTAATCTTTTTTAAAAACGATTTCCGGAGTGAAAATCGAAACTTCAAACAGCACTTAAAAATGTAATTTTCATTACAACCAACTGTGATTTATTACATAGAAACATAATATTTATTTTATATTATTTGCTATTATAAACTAAAGTTGCTTATAGTTCGTCGGTTAATTAAAATTTATGCTGATTCACTTACAAAGTTGTCGAAAAATTTGTTATGAATATTATTAAAATGCATGGTTGAGAAAATGCACCACTAACTCTTTTTGAATTTTAACTGCGATTTATTTAATTTCCTCTGTTCCAAAGTGTTCAGTATTTGTTTTAGCTGTTTAATCTGAGTAGAGGCTAGTTATTATGTATGCCATGATATTCCATGGTAAATGTATTTTAATCTGCGAAGCAAGCACAGAATTATTATCCGTAAAGTGAATTAACTTACTAAGTAGTTTTATCAATTGTTTAAATTATTCTAGATAAATGTTTTTTAGTTCTAGAAATATTTTCTCCGCTAGCAAAGATAAATGGCATCGACTAGAAAAATTATTTATAGCGTGCATACAGGGTGATTGATTAGTGGGAGGAAGCTCAGTAGATTTGTTGTAGTAAAAATTACAAAAAAAAGTTATTGGCAAAAATTGTAGGTAGCTTTAAACTTCACATTTTAAAATTAGTTACAATCTTACAGGATGTTCCAACTTATGTTTTTTTAAATAAAACACCCTGTATTTTATTTTAAATTTGAAATCTGCTTTACTTCCACATCACAACAATGTAAAGGTTTTTTTATGTTATATCGGGTATTTAAAAAGTTATAACCAATATTACGTGAAAATCGTATCATGTTTAACTCCCTGTATAATTAAAAAGGAGTCTAGGAACATTAATCTTTTGCAACCATAGTTTTTAAATAATCGTTTAAAGTTATAAAACATATTTGTTTTCATAATATTCGTTAAATTAAATACAGGGTAAGTCCAAATGCAAGTACATTATTTGCTTGGTAATTTTAAATAGAGCACCCTGTATTCTATATTACTATAGAAAAGTACTAATATTGTACTTCAAATTTTATAGAGTACTCCCCATACCTAAAGTTATCCGTTTTCTAGATATTTTTATTTTTCCATCAAAGTATTAATTTGTAGATATTTTAACGCTTAGCAATAACTACAGTTAGCTTAGCAATAAACTGACAGTTTGACATAATTTTTTTTTATTAATTCAGTAACGAAATAACGACACAGAAAAGAAAACGATTTATTTCAAATAAAACTTATAAAAAATAACCAAGGGAAAATTAAAAAAAAAACACCACATAGAAAAATAAAAAAACAACAGTAATTTTAACTTACCTTACCTAAGTAAGGTGTTCAAAATGACCTCCCAAAACATCTATGCATACTTGAAAGCGGTCCATCCCTTCCGATCTATCTTTCACCAAACTGATCATTAAGTTCACCACGTACTAATTCGTTGTGACCACACATTTAGAGACCTTCTTGTTTGACTATGTGTTACTATATAGATTACTACTATATAGTAACACTATATACTATATATATAATATAGTATACCATAGTATACTATATTATCAAAACTAACAGACAATATAATAATACCCCAACAGCATGGCTTTCAAAGTGGGAGGAGCACAGTGTCAAACTTGTTGGTCTACCAAGATGATATATTGGGTGCCTTTGAGAGGAAGTACCAGGTGGACAGCATTTATACTGACTTCTCAAAGGCATTCGATAAAGTAAATCATCGTTATTTAATCAGTAAATTAGGAGCCATTGGTATAGCTGGCAAATGGCTTGATTGGTATGATAGTTTTCTTGTGGGTAACACCCAGAGCATTAAGATAAATGGTGTGTTGTCTCAATCTGTTGACGTCCTCTCTGGAGTACCACAAGGGTCACATTGTGGTCCCCTACTTTTTGTCCTCTTTATTAACGACGTTGAAAAAGTCATTAAGAATTCAAAATTTCTGAACTTTGCTGATGATAAAAAAATTTATAAAGTCATTGTTTGTCAGTATGATCAAATTCAGTTACAAGAGGATCTCAGCAGATTTAGCGATTGGTGCAAACTAAATGAATTAAAATTGAACATTGATAAGTGTTGTGTTATTACTTTTCACAGAAAGCAAACAATTTTAAATTACGATTATAGCATTGATAACACTCAGCTGTCAAGGCAGGACTGTGTTAAGGATTTAGGTGTTTATTTTGATTGTAAATTAACATTTCGTAATCATCTAGAGGTCACAGTAAACATTGCATTTAAACAATTAGGGTATATAACTAGAAACACTTCTCAATTTTCATGTTTTGTTTTACCAATTCTTTTTAATAGTCTCATTCGTTCCAGACTAGAATATGCAATAGTTGTATGGGGACCTTACTATCAAACCTCTATAGACAAGCTTGATCGTGTTCAGCATAAATTTTGTAAACACTATCATTACCGTAGTGCTTTTCACGACCTTTCTGTCCCATACAGTTATAGTATGATAGCTGATCACTTAAAAATGGTTTCCATGAATCAGCGAAAAGATTATTTTTGCCTAATATTCCTTTACAAAATTGATAATAATTTGATAAATTGCCCTGAATTTTTAAATCGATTAGGTCTTAACACTCTTCATGGAACTAGACATACTTCATTGTTTCATCTGCCATTTCATCAATTTAATTATGAATACTTCAAGCCTCTTACTAATATGTTGAGACTATATAATAGGTACCAAAGTGATCTGGACTTATTTTTCCAGTCCTTAGAACAATTTAAAAATGTGATAAACAGATTGCTATTTGTGTAATATTAGTTTGTATTGAAGTTAATTATTAGTTTTTGATATTAGTTTGTATTCAAGTTAATTATTAGTTTTTGTTAAACTTTACTATTATTTTCCATTGTTGTGCTTACTTTGTAAAATTTTATATATTATATGTTGTTCCAATCTAAAAATGGTATATCCGTTAATAAATAAATAAATAAAATATATGGTATGGATTACTTGTTGAATAGTAGTGAAAGTTATGCCTATTAACAGAACCGTTTCGATGGAATGTAGCTTTATCACCAAATTGGACATAATTAAAAAAATCTCTCTCCTCATTAATTTTTTCTAAGGCCCATTCACAAAATACTATTCGTTTTTGAAAATCATCATTATTTAATTCTTGGTGCTTTTGAATATGATAAGGGTGCATATTGTTTTTAGGTAGAATGTTTTGAACAGAGTAGTAACTAAGTTCTTATTCACTGGAAATACTCCTTATACTTGTGTGTGAGTTTTCTGCAACTGCCATCAACACACTCATTTCGCTTTCCTCTGTCACACTAGTTTTTGTTCGTTCATGTTTTTCATAATTCACTGAACCAGTGCGGATAAATCGATCTTTCAATTTTTCAAATGTATCTTGTCTAGGTTACCGCCTATCTGAAAACCGTTCTTGATAAATTCTAGCTGATAGTAATGAATTTTTATGGCATTCCCCCAATATTCAGATCATATCTACTATTTCATCAGTAGTAAAATTCATTATTGCTAATTTAAATTGAATTAATTACTGAATTACTAAATAATAATTGTTGCTAATTTAGGGTGTACCTCAATACTGAATTTATAAACAATATTGTCAATCTGTCAGTTTCTGACAAATCAATCATGGCCAACTCACAATAATGATTGGTAAACGTTAAAATATCTACCAAATTAATACTTTGATGGAAAAATAAAAATGTAAACAAAATAATGTACTTGCATTTTGACTTACCCTGTATTTGATTAAACGAATATTATAAAAAACGAATATGTTTTATATTTTTTAACAATTATTAAAAAACTATGGTTGCAATAGATCAATGTTCCCATACTCTTTTTTAATTATACAGGGAGTTAAACTTGATACGATTTTTAGATAATATTGGTTATAACTTTTTAAATACCTAGTATATCATAATAAAACTTTACATTGTTGTAATGTGGAAATGAAGCAGATTTCAAATTTTAAATAAAATATGGGGTGTTTCATTTCAAAAAATATAAGTTTCGTCTGCCACCATCTTATGGAACACCCTGTAAGATTGTAACTAATTTTAAAATGTGGAGTTTAAAGCTGCCTACAATTTTTGTCAATAATTTTTTTTTGTAATTTTTACTATAACAGATCTACAACTGAGCTTCCTCGCACTAATCAATCACCCTGTATATTCCAAATTTGTGCAATAGAGGCATAAACAAGTCTCGTTAAAAATCGGTAAACAGATTTGTAAATGATAGGTACTACAAGCATAAGAAAATAAAATAATATTCATTATTATATTAATTATAATTCTCTACGACTTTCTGGTGGGTTTTTAAGCGAAATATTGAATTGTTCATAAGTTTCCAAGCGTTTCACGCACTGTTTTATAAAAAACTAAATGCAAAACAATAACGTGTAATTCTATGTTGGTCCAACTTATTACGTCATCGCTTTTAAACTTCACGCCTTAATTTCTTCGTCTTCTTCTTCTTCTTCCTCTCTGTACGCAATTCTGCTTGTTTATTGGCGGATTAATACCTTGTAACTTATTATTTTGACTACACTGGTCTCCCCAATTCTGCTTATGTAGTTATGTCATTCTTATGTTTCATTTAATATCGATTCGTTTATACACTGTATGTTAATTTTTTTTCTAATATCATCACTTTTCTTTTAATCTTTCAGCGCATTTCCTGTAATTCTTCTCAGTAAAAATCAGTGGTCAAGTTTCCTAAAACTTGACCACTGAAGTGGTTAGCGTACAGAGGTGCCACCTATTTTGGAGGCCATGAACGAAAACGATTTAATAATATCGTTTTCTTTCCTCTGAGACCCTGGGCTATATGAATTGTGTAAAAGATTAAATCTTTTAGCAAAAGCTGCTATCGCTTTGCTGAATTAAATGGCCTAATATATGACCTTCTTCCTCTTTGGGTGCCGTCTTCTTAGCGAAGGTTGGGGATGACCTCTGCAAATTTATCCCTATTTTGTGCTTTCCTTATTAAACTTTGAAAGTCTAATCCTGTCCAATGTTTAATGTTGCGCAGCCAGGTCATTTGTCGTCTACTTGGGCCGCGTCTGCCTTCTATTTTCCCTTCTATAATAAGCTGAAGGAGGTGATATCTGTCGTGTCTAAATATATGTCCAAGATAGACGTTTTACTTTTCTTGACAATTTCTGTAAGTTCAAGTTCCCTATTCATATACCTTAAAACTTCTTCATTTCTATCGCGGTCGGTCCATGGAATTTTCAGCATACGACGAAATATCCACATCTCAAAGCTCTCTAAACGTCGTAACGAGCTGACTGTTAACGTCCAAGTTTACACTTTAACACTTTATCATACGGTGTCGTAGGGAAAAATCAAGATTACGGGTAGTGAGTAACTGTCGCATCTTTAAGAAGGTGTTTCTTGCCTGTTCTATTCTACATTTAACCTCTTGTTCTTAGTCTAAGGTTTCATGTATCCAACAGCCTAGATACTTAAACTTTTTTACTTGTTCAACTAGATTGTTGTTGACTAGTATGTTTATAACTGGTGTGTGTTTTTTTTGAAATTACCATTGTTTTGGTTTTCTTTACCTTCACCTTAAAGCCGTATAGTTCTCCATCTTGCACTACTTTGGTTAACAGAATATGTAGTTTTTCTTCACTGCCAGCAATTAGTACTGTATCATCGGCATACCTGATATTGTTCACGATTTTTCCATTGACTTTTATTCCTTCTTGTGCTTCATCTAGAGCATGTGCAAAGATGTTCGCGGATGATATATGTCCTAGGAGGACAAATTCGTTAAAATTTTCGTGCTAGACTCGATATCAATAAAGTGTTATGAATCATTTCAGTATATCCCTGCTTCATCATACACTTAGGCTGATACAAATTGAAACTCGAAAAGTCCAACGGGTGTCTCCTAAAACTTGACCACTGCAGTGGTTGGCGTACAGAGGTGCCACCTGTTTTGGCGGCCATGAACAAAAATGATTTAATAATATCGGTTTCTATCCTCTTGGACTCTAGGCTATACGAATTGTGTAAAAGATTATATCTTTTAGCAAACGCTGCCATCGCTATGTTGAATTTTGCTAAAGATTTAATCTTTTACACATTTCGTATAGCCCAGAGGACAGAAAACAATATTAATATTATTAAATCGTTTTTGTTCATGGGTGCCAAAGCAGGTGGCACCTCTATACGCTTACCACTGCAGTGGTCAAGATTTAGGAGACATTCGTTGGATTTTCAGAGTTTGAATTTTTATCAGCCCAAGTGCCTGATGAGTCAGAGATATGTTGAAATAATTCATAACAGTTTATTGATACCGATGCGATCACGGAAAGTTTAATGAATTTGTCCTCCTAAGCCATATATTTAACCATTTAATTCAACAAAGCGATAGCGGCTCTTGCTAAAAGATTTATTATATTCCGAAAAATTGCAGCGGTTAGTACAATTAAACCTTGTCCTAAGCTTAATACTTAGATAAGGATTATTATGAAGCTTAATAGTCTTCCGCATACAAAAATATTTTCGATAATCTTATATGGTCGCCTAAGTGCACATTTAGAGGAACTTCGCGGAGAATATCAAAGTGGTTTTAGGCCTGGTTGATCAACAACAGATCAGATCTTTGTGCTAAGGCAAATACTGCAAAAAACCAATGAATTCAATATCGATCCATACCATCTTTCTGTAGACTTCAAATTTGCCTATGATAGAAATAAATTGTATGAAGCCATGCATGAATTCCACATCCCCGATAAACTGATAAGATTGGTTAAGGCTACAATGCGTAATGTGGTTTGCAAAGTCGAAATACAGGGCAAATAATCACAGGGGTTTGGAACGCATGTTGGGCTGTGACAGGGAGACGCGCTGGTGTGTCTTCTTTTCAACATAGCACTGGAAGAGGCGATCAGAGATGCCCGAATAGACAACAGAGGAAATATTTTTTAATAAATCATCCCAAATTTTGGCATATTGGCATATGCAGATGATGTGGACCTAGTTGCCCGCACAACACGCAAGCTAGAAGAAATGTGTACCATCTTCTCAAATGCCTCAAAATCTATGGGCCTGTAAGTAAATGAGGAGAAAACTGAGATGATGGCATTAACACCCAACAATAGAGTCAGGAACATAGGTCCCCAATTCTCAGTTGATAACTCTACCTTTGAAGTGGTGTACAAATTCACATACTTAGGCTCCCTGATCACCAAAGAGAACGCCATACCGGAAGAAATCAATAAAAGGATAATAATGGCAAACAGATGCTATTTTGGACTGAGTAGACATATAAGAAGTAGAAACTTAAGCCAAAAAACAAAAATAACCATATACAAAACCCTTATACAGCCAGTGTTGACATATGGATCGGAGACATGGACCATCTCCAAGGCAGACGAAGACCTTCTGCTTATATTTGAATGAAGGATCCTGAGAGGAATATTTAATGGCATCTGTGAAAATGGTGTTTTGAGGAGGAGATACAACTACGAGGTATACCACAGATGTAAACAAATATTTGGTGGTAAAGACGTAGTATCGCTTATAAGAATAGGAAGACTAAGATGAGCAGGACATCTAGCAAGATCACAGCAGAACAACCCTCCTAGAAGAATCCTTATGTCACAACCCGTGGGAAGTAGAAAAAGAGGTAGGCCAAAACTCAGATGGAAGGATGGTGTAGATGAGGAGTGTAGAAAGATAGGCGCAGCAAACTGGCAACGGTTGGCAATGGATAGGACTGCCTGGCGTAATAGACTTGGGAAGGTCGAGGCACTTTCATAGGGCTGTAGTACCATTGATGATGATGATTAATAGTCTTCCGAGTTAAACCGTGGCGATTATCATTGCGTCGAGGTTTCGACATCCTCTGTGATGTCTTTTTAAGGACTTGCGAAGTCTCAGTATCCTGATCCCAAAGAACACTAATCTGATCCCAGGGAACAGAGATATTTATACCGTCGATGGTGACGTGGTTTTTGTGGAGCTTGGCGTGGGGGTTAGCGTGGAAAGTGACGCTGCGGTTGGCGCGAACATTTCTGACAGTAGGATTTTAATTTTTGGGTGGTGTGGACGATATTTTCTCTATGAGAGGTCCATGTTGAAGGTAACCGCATGCCATCATCTCTTTTATTGAGACATTTTTTTCAATTTTTATGACTTCCCAAATATTCTGGCTATCCTATTAGAAGCCTACTGCTTAACGTAAGTTTCAACTTCTATGACCGAACCATCGCTAATTAATAAACTATCTTAAGATCCTTCTTATAAAATTTGCCTATGTTAACATCATCAACAATAAAGCGATAGCGTCCTTCTTACTTTACACATATCGAAATTCAGCATATCATTCACATCTCAGTCCCACTTTAGTATATTTTCGTACATTGTTCTTTAAATAAGAGTTTAATAGAGATTTAAATCTATATTAAAGTGAAATTTATGACATTTTTCATAAAGTGTGAAAAAAATATATATCTCACATGAGAAATTTCAGCTAATAGCTTACCTATATACCGCAAATCTATTATGGCTTTAAATGACAGGAAATTGATTTTCCGTAGTGAGAAAATTCTATTAAACTCATACTTTCTTGGGATATTTTATTGAGAAAAACGTCAAACTTATTTAAGTTTACGATCCATTTTTAATGATGTTTACTATAAATAGCTGTAAAAATTCCCAAAAAGTTTATTGCTTTATACAGGGCGTTTATAGGAATACGTATAGGTATTCATAATTGACTTTAGAGATAATAATCTTATTGATGGAATGTAAAAACACTTTCTTAAACATCTTTTTCTTTCAGTAGCCCTGTTTATCGAAAGTTGACAATCATATTGGCTTATATGATCTATGGGTCATAAGGCTAATAACTTTGTTTACGGCGGCTCTAAATAAATTAGCGGTGGTCTCTTGATACAATTCTTGGAGATTTGGAGCCAGGATGTTCTTCTTCGGCCTGGCCTCTCCTTCTTGCGATCTCACCCTGTATTATGAGGTGTGGAACCTTATACCACTCTGGGTGTCGCATTACATGACCGAAATATTGTAGCTTTTGAATTTTTATCGTTTTTGTTATTCCTGTGCTCTTTTTCATTCGATGTAAAACTATTTTATTTCTTATTTAATCAACCCAACTTATCCGCAATAGTCGTCGATAAATTCACATCTCAAAGGCTTCCAATTTTTATATTAATGTCTCTGTAAGGGTCCAAATCTTCATAACATACAGCAATGTGGAGAATATATGGTAGCAGCGAATTAATATGATATTAAGGTTTAACGTAATATCTCTTTTAATTATATTAAGTAATATTAAGTAAAAGATAAAATTGACCTTCATTCAATGTCGTTGGAATCTATTTATTATAATCTTATATTATTTTCAATCAAGCTTTATGGTTATTAGAGTTGGTGGCATCCTACGCAGATTACAAAATAATGACTAATTAATTACCAAAATTCTAATAGAAACCTCACAAGTAAAAGCAAGGGATAAGATAAATTATGGAAAAATTGAGCTGCCAGCAGTCAGCAGCTTGAACATTTCCGAGATCGATTTATACTCCGGCTGCGGACTGCTAAAATACCGTCAAGGCGTAAATATGATTGGAGAGAAAATGCGAATCGGACGGTGAAAGCAGTTTGCAAGAATTGAAAATTAGGACAGTTATTGTTCTTTGCGAGAATTTCAAAATGTAAATCTGAAGGTCTGAAACCTTTGTGTCTTTCATGATAGAGATCCAAGGATATATATGAAAGGTTTTAAATTGCTGAGAACAATATCAACTTTGCTTTGTTTTAAATTGTAAGAGTCTTGTTTGTTTTTGTTTGCTTATATTTGTTTATAATATATAATATATATATATATAATATATATATATAATATATATATATATATATATATTATATATATAATCATAGTAGTTTTGAGTTTAGTTTCTTGAACCTTAATATATATTTTTTAGTGGAGTCTCTTGGGCTTAGGTTCATAAAAAAATTTTAGGTTTGATACTAAGACATTTTTATATATTTTTTTTCCGACGTTTCGGCAGGAAATCCATGCCTTTTTCAAGAATATATATTGACTAAAAAAAAGAAATCCCTGATCTCAAAAGAAATCAGTAGTTATCGGACTCGCTAATAGAGCTATTAGATTATCCGATCCTATCAATAGACCTCAGGCCATTAAAAAAGCAAAAACAGCACTAACACCCACACACAAATTCATACCCACACCACCTTATCGACAACACTTTCAAATCGCGACTGCATAAATTTTACAAAAAACAATAATAACAATGAAACCAACACGGTAAAGAAAAACTATATAATCTCTCCCCTATATAAAAGGATTATTAGAGCAAATACCAAATCTTCTGTCTAAACATATTATAACGTTTGCTCAATAAAGGTCACAATCTTTTGAAAATAAATTTTATAAGATTGAAAACAAAAACCCCTCTATCAAAAAGATCGCACGTTGTAATATGAAATATCCCTGCTCGAATTGTGATGGAGTTTATATTGGACAAACCAGTCAACTACTTAATTCAAGAATACGTTTCCCACAAATATGACAAAAAAAACTCAAACCGCCCTCACAAAACATGAAAACGAAAAAAAAACATAAATTTGATTTTGAGCAAACCAAGATCCTAAAAAAGTGAAACCAACAGAAGAAGAGAGAGCTTCTAGAGTCTAATACAAATAAAAAAAAATAAATAACGCAATAAATGATAAAAAAAGATGTCAAAAATTTTAACAAAATATATTTTAACTTAATTTAAAAAACACATAAAAAGTCAATCTCAGAACGCCTATGATGTTAAAATAACTGATTGTTTAAACGATAAACTAACATCAATAAACAACACAATAGATTTAAAATACATTTTACTTGTAGTGACTTAGTGGGTATGTCCTATGTTTTAATATTATTTTAATTGTGACGTCTAATTTTAATATCGAATCTTTCTATGCTTGGTAAGTAAAAAGTTTATTTTTAAACCGTATTATGTCTGTCATAAAATGTTTTTTTTAGTCAATATATATTCTTGAAAAAGGCATGGAATTTCCTGCCGAAATGTCGAAAAAAAAAATATATAAAAAAGTTAGTATCAACTAATTTTTTTTTATGAACCTAAGCCCAAGAGAATCCACTAAAATATAATATATAGTATATATATATATATAATATATATATATATATATATATATATATATATATATAAATATATATATGTATATAATATATATAATATATATACATATATATATATATATATATGTAATAGATATATATATATATAATATATATATATATATATATATATTTATATATATAAATATATATATATATTTAATCTGATACCAAGAATTTTAATTTTAAAACTTTACAAAAATTATTTATATTTTGTCATCCCAAGTTTTACTCGTGCTTCAATATCTATACTTTAACAGCTGATGGATTAGATGGATATGACAAAAATGTAATAAAATAAACTGATTAAAATACCTCTAAAAATTATTAGCATACAATGTTTATCAAACAAAAATCGATTCTACATACGTAAACCTTCAATAATGCATGGATAATAAAATACAATTACAATCTAAAATCGAGCTTATTATTCTACATAAACAAATCAAGTAATATTCAATGTCCTTCCTAATGCAATTTTGGTATATCGCTTGTACCCAGAAAAATTTGTATGAATTATCCAATTCTCTCCACAGCTCCGTCCCCTCTCAGAACAAATTTAATCTCCTTCGACTATCGACAAGTTATTTACACGTTACTTATATGATATAATATTATTTGACCCAAAATTCTCAAATTGAAATTAATTATGAATGTTTCTTCCCGTTGAAAACGCTTCCTCTGCCTTGAGTTGTCCAATTCCTCGTTCTATGCAAAATAAACTATCAGTTCTCAGCAGCCTCCTATGTAATTGGCAATATTAAACAAGATATTGCAATTTAGTGTCTTCAATACTCTCCTTGTACGTACCTTTCCAATGATGCCAGCCTCTTTTCCTCTCGTCAAACCTAATCTCTCGTTTCGAAATAAACAGCGATACGTAGAATAAAAGTAGGAAAAGTTTACTTACAAATTTGTATCAGATCAGCTACCGTCGGAGACACTTACCTACACCAATTCACAACTGATAAAGAATATCACTTACTACCCTTGGAGACTATCTCGAAAACCAACCATTCACTTTAAGAAACTGGAACTAACTAACTATCTCATCTCATCTATCCATCCATCCAATCTCTCATTATACACACCCATCTTACCGCTTTCCAAATGCTCTGCCAATCAGAAATTTGCATACCACTCCCCACATAGAATCAGAAATACCCACAAACTTTCCTAATTCATATGATTTCTACAAGGACTTTTAATTTCTAATGGGTATTTACAGATTCCGAAAAACCATTTACTTATTAACTATTTTTATTGTCCTGCTCATGGCGCAATCCCGGATTACGGAACACTTTATGGTTTATGGGAAAAAACCATCGTTAACTTCTATTCATTGTACCCGCACTATCCTATATTTATACAAAAGATTAATTATGACTAAGATTACCTTTGGTTCATTCCAGGCAGTTCGGAGTACCTATTATTACTTTCTATAATCTTTGAAATATTGATTTCATCGTACATTTAATACTTTTACTCTTCTATTTTGAATACCATAACAATATATAAATATATATATATATATATATATATATATATATATATAATGTATATATATACAGTGGTGAGTGCGATATCAGCCGCTTTTTAACGTAAGAGATAGAAAACACAGTTACCTTGTGAAATAAAAGGAGATGAAACTCGTAGAGGTGGGAAATAATCGATAGAAACCTATAATTTACATTACATTACATTACGACTATCGATAGTCTCACACCTTTAGACGTTACCTTCGATCTAAATCACCTCGGTCATAATTATTATGTTTGACAGTTTGACGTCGTATGTGTGACGTATTTCCATTTTTTAATTTAGATAAAGTAAAAACTGATTGACCACAATAAAGCAAAAATGTGAATAAAATAATTTAATTAATAGTGATTATTTATTCTAAAGTTTTAAATTATTAACCAAGAATAATTTCTACTATGATTTGAGGAGTTTCATACACTCTTGTCACAGAATAATTAGCAATCCTTCGTGGATTAGTGGTAAGAATTCGACTCTGCGACGCAGATGATTAGAGTTCAAAACCTACATGAGGTTTTCTTTTTTCTTTTTTTAATAATTTGAAATTTTGCAGAGATCGTTTTGCTTTGAATCACTAAACATTTATGTCAGTCGTTACTAGTATTTGAAGTGTTTAAAGTTAAACATAAATATCTTATTGAAAAAATAGTGTCGTCGTACTTTCGAAACTAAAGTAAAATTCTTCAAAATTAAAAGAATGTTTAAATAAGTAAAAATTTTACAAAAATAAAAAAATATTGTAAATAAACGTATTTACAATATGTTCAAATAAACCTTCATTAGCAGCAGAATAATAACCCAAACTGTCACTAAAGAATTATAAAAGTCTGATAGATCAGGGCTGAAGGCACGATGTACTCATGCAGGCGGTTAGGGTTCAAATCCTACAAAAAGTTTTTACTTTTTTAAAAATTTGAAATTATGCAGATATTATATCGTTTTGCTTTAAATCATAAAACATTTATTTCAGTCTTTATTAGAAGTGTTTATAGTAAAACATGAAAATCTTATTGAAAAAACAATGTACTTTCTAAAATAAAGTAAAAATTCTTCAAACATAAAAGAACGTTCTAAATAAATGTACTTACAAAAAATGTTTAAATAAGCAGAAATTCTATAAAAATATTCTAAATAAACGTATTTTATTCTAATGAAATGTATTTACAAAAAATGTTCAAATAAGCCTCCATTAGCAGCAGAACAATAACCCAATCTATTATAAAAGTTTCGTCTAACATTAGTTAATGTTTCTGGACTAATACCTCTCATTGAATCAAAGATCTTTTCTCTTAATTCTTGGAGAGAATTAGGCCTATCGTCTTCAATTCCATATAGTTTGGACTTGATATATCCCCACATAAAAAAATCACAAGGTGCAAGATCAGGTGATCTTGCAGGCCAAAAAATATCTCCGTGTCCACTAATCAATCGATTAGGAAAAGTCGCACTGAGATATTCACTGACGATGCGAGAATTATGTGCAGGACAACCATCGTGTTGAAACCATATGGAATCGAAAGGAATTGGTAAATTACGAAGGGCTGGGACAATTTGATTTTGCAGAAGTTCCAAGTATTTCCGCCCAGTCAACATACCGTCTATAAAAAATGGACCAATGACATGATTCCCTATTATGCCTCCCCAAACATTTACTTTTTGAGGACGCTGGGTACGAGCAACATAAATCTGACGAGGATTTCCTCGGGACCAATACCGAGCATTCATTGAATTGTGACGGCCATGCAATGAAAACGTACATTCATCGGTGAACAAGACGTTCTCTAAAAAATGTTCATCTTGATGTGACATTTCCATTGCAGTTTGACAAAATTCTAAACGTCTATATTGATCCCCAGGGAATTGTTCGTTGGATTTATGAAGTTTATAGGGTCGGTATCCATGCCTTTTCAAAATTTTACCAACTCTAAATCTTGAAATTCCATATTGTTCTCCGAGACGAGATGTTGATTGGGTAGGATTTTGCTCAATACTTGCACAAATCAAAGTGTCTCTTAGTTCCAAATCTGGATTTACCTCCCTTCGCCTACGAACTCCTCTTGGAGCGAACACGGATCCATAAGTAAAAAAATTACGTATAATAGATTGAATTGTTGATCGTGATGGAGCCGGCCTATTTGGAAACATATTTACAAATTGTTGTCTAATCATGTTGTCTGAGAATCCATTCACATGCCAGACAACAATTTGCACTTTTTCCTCGACCGTTAAAACCATTTTCACGAATTGTTTTTTCAATAAAAAGTTTCTGTTTACCGTGCAAAAACACTTCTCGATATGTTATTATTTGATGGCTTAAAGGCTTTGCTTCGCGCGCATCCATTCCAATGTTGTCAATTGTTTTGAAAATCATTATCTGTACAGAGGAATTGATATTAACATTGAGAATTTAGTGATGGATTTGATATAAACAGTCTTCACCGGATTATTTTGCATTCACAACTGAAGACTGTATGAATTGAATTTGAATCATTTTGTATTTCCGTTTTATAACATTGGAATAAAAATAAATTGTAAATAATGAGTTTTTCGAAAATTTGTTACCTAATATGTATCATATTTTCTATTATTTTTTTATTGATAAAACAAAAATTTTATCCTTGGTGTGGAATTGAACCCCAATTTTCTCGTCAATAGACAACGTCCCTAACCACTACACCAATTTCACATACATTAAGTGTTTCCAGACAAAACATACCTACCTTTATTTTAGTCAAATATTTCAGTTGAGTTATTTTTACTATTAAGTAAATTTAAAGATTTATAATTTAAAATCGCTACTAATGAATGTTTTTTACTATAACATATCTTAATTTATTCAAGTATTTATTCTAACATCAGAAATTATTAAAATAAAATATTTTTGAGGGTATCCGTATAATTATGACTGAAGTCAAATAGCCACGTCTAACGTCTAAAGGTGTGAGACTGTCGATGGTGGTAATGCAATGTAATGTAAATTATAGGTTTCTATCGATTATTTCCCACCTCTACGAGTTTCATCTCCTTTTATTTCACAAGGTAACTGTGTTTTCTATCTCTTACGTTAAAAAGCCGGTGATATCGCACTCACCACTGTATATATGTATATAATATATAAGATGCCACACTAACAAATCTTTAGAACAGTACATACCAAATAAGAAAATAAGAAGCAATTATAAGACTTTAATTTGATCTTAGTGATAAGCTACATTTCAAAGATTTTTTTTAATCAAATACTGACAAGCATTGGATTTGTATCAGTGTTAACTCGTTTCGTTCCCAGAGAGATTTGCGGTGGCTTTCATTTCCACCAAATAAGGATTAACCGATAGTATTGTGCTTTTGCTTTGTCTATCTCTAATACAAAATAAATAATATTGGAGCGTCTTTAGTATTATTGATTGTTTTCCTTGGTGATATATAACCGCTTGAAATATAATTAATAGGTGCTGTAGTGATAACGACGTTGAAAGGTGTTTGGAGTTGGATAAAATAATGAAAAATAAGTTAAACAAAGTGACCTCGGCAAGCGAGAGCACATGAAAAGCACTTCATATATCTAGGTTTATTTGCTAGCGCATGTAAAATACAGACATTCCGATAAAATTAATTCGTATAATCACTTTCTGAATTATTGTACATTTCGTATAAAATGTACACACATCAACATTGTATAGTGGTAATAAAAACTTTAAATAAAAAAGATATTTTTTTCTAGTTTTTTCTAGAAATTTTTAAATTTGTGTATTTTTTGCCAATGTTTTCTTGTATGGGTAAAACGAACAAAAACTAAAATAAATATTTGATAACAATGAAACAGTAAACTTTGATGTCGCCAATTCCTCAAATCATAATAAAAAATCTATTATAAAAACGGATAAAAAATGTAACAAAATAGTTTAATACCTACTACGACTCCTCGTACTGTTTAATAAAGCCATACATTTTCAAATCGAATCCAAAATTGTAACGAATATATTTGCCTACCACATAGGGGTAGGCCACATTATGAGGTTGAAAATTGGGGACAGAAACTATTGGGGTGGAGATATGGCAAGCAAAACAAATCGATACTTATGCGAACGGCACTCAGGGTGTGTTTGGAGAGCTGGGGTCGTGGATAAGTGAATGGCAAGAGGATTGGATTGGAACAAATAAAAATTAGAGACAAATCAAACGAAGAACAAACGATCAAACAAATGGAGGAGACAAGAGAAGCCAAAAATAACCGAGACAAATATGAAACCATAAATATATTAATAAGAACGAAAATCAGAGGAGCGAAAGAAAAAGAAAGAGGGGAAAGGCGAAGAAATTGAGACTTTACAGTCAAAGTACGATAGTCACAATGTACATAGGAAAGTTAAAGAACTAATTCTGACTGAAACATCATCTTGAACAAACAAAGTAAAATAAGAAAGTGGAAACAATACCTAGAAAAACTATTTAAAGACCAAAGATATAACACCTTTGAGTAAGAAGAAGAGGTAAATGATGGACCAAGAATATTACAGCTGGAAGTTTATTCCGCAATAACATAGTTAAAGGATATCAAAGCGGAAGGACCTGATAATATACAAGCAGAACTACTCAAACTAATGAACAACAAATCAATAGCAATGATCGCAAAGATATTCAACAACATATACAACTCTGGAGAAATACCAACAGAATGGCTTTAATCTGAGTTTATTGCACGCCAAAAAAACACAGGAGCCAAAAAATGTGAATATTACCGTACTATAAGCCTCATGAGTCATCTCCTAAAATTGTTCCTAAAGATAATTCATAAGAGAACCTACAAGCAGTGTGAAAGTCAAATTTCCTCCAACCAGTTCTGTTTCACAAATGCTGTTGGTGCTAGAAATGTTGGCTATGTTCTCAATGCAAGTCTTATTCCAGAGATGCAGAGACGTCAACTGTGACGTATATACATGTCTGGTTGATTACTAGAAAGCGTTTGATCGAGTACAGCATGCCAAGATAATGCACCTTGACTCGGAGCCTTCTTCAAGAGTCACAACCTCTCTCTTAATACAAAAGTAAAACTGCTGGGATGCTACGTCTTCTCTGTTCTCTTTTATGGTGTTGAATCGTGGACCTTGAACGAAGATATGTGCAGAAAATTGGAAGCATTTGAGATATGGCTATATCAGGGAATGCTTAAGAACCCGTGGACTGACCGAGTCACAAATTAGGAGGTTCTTAGAAGAATGAGTAAGAACCGAGAGGTACTGACCACCATCAAATCTCGAAAGTTACAGTTGTTCGGAAATATGTGAAATGAATCCAGATATGCTCTCCTTCAAGCCATCCAACAAGGAAAAATATTTGGAAAACGAGGTCCAGGAAGAAGAATAACATCTTGGTTAAAGAACCTCAGAATCTGGTTCAATACAACATCTGTGCAGTTTTTCCAGTTTCGTACTGCAGATAAGATAAAGGTTGCAATGATGATAGTCAATATTCCTAATGGATAGGCACAGTAAGAAGAAGAAGAACAGCTCTTTTTATTATTAAAAAGTAAACTTTGGTGTTTACATTAGTAGGTTGTTAATTGTGTTTCTTTACTTTATTTTTGTCGAAATAACCGTATTTCTTGATGAATGTTAATTTGTGTGTAAAATTGTTAATTGTTATTAATTATATGCGTATCAAAAGAAATTCGTTTTTAAAATTTCACAAAAAAAGAACTTTTACTAATGATAAAAAAACTGTATTCTAATTGTATTGTAAATTAATGTACTACATAAATGTGTGTTGTTTTATGGTTCCAATTTTTTGACAAGTTAAAATTGAAATTGTGTATGAGTAAATTAATAGAAAATTTAAGTGTAACTAGCTGTTTGATTACATAACTTTTATGTTAAATCCTGTCTTTACTAAAAAAAGTTGATGAATAAAATAAAATAGTGACAATAAAAACTTGTGTTAATAAGGCTAAGTGGTTCCGAGATTGTGATTATAGTCCAGGAAGTTTTCTATATTTATTCTAAATTTTAATAAATAAAATGGATACATGCGCCGAGTGTAATAACCAATTTGACTTCAATCAAGTTTTTGCTTGTGATGGATGCAGATCTGTGCTTTGTATGGAATGTGGTAATCTAACAGCATCTGAAGTTAAATGCATGCAGTGAAAACAAAACGTAAACTAAAGTTTTTCTGTGAACAGTATGAAGTGGAATTTCAGAAGGTACCAGCTCTGCTAAAGGAAGTGAGTAAGCTTAAGGAAAGTATAAATGCTGGAGAGGCAAAATAGGGCTTAAAATTGGGGACAAATTATACAAAGATTTTAAAACTGCTAACATAAGTGATAGAAATGTAAAATGGGAGGATTTTAAAAGAGCAAGAAATGTGGTAGCTAATATGTTAAAAGTAAAAACATATTATTTTGATAAAGTCAATAGGTATAAAAATAACTTTAGACTTATGTGAATAATCGTCAAAAATTCCCTTATTGCATTAAATTTATGGTTCAGAATCAGTTATACATTCTTAGTAACAGAGTTGAAATAGTGCATCAGTTTGGTGAGTATTTCATCTCTAGTATTTAGCAAATTGTTGAAACTATCATTCTAAAGAATTATAAAGTTATGATAATCAGAAATCCAGGAAAAAGGTCCATAGGAAGAAGACGAAACTCCTGGCTAAAGAATCTACGGGAATAGTATAGCTGTAGTAGCAACAACGAATTGTTTCGGTCAGCAGTTTCGAAAATACGTATAGCCCTGATGATCGCCAACTTTCGGAACGAAGATGGCAGTTGAAGAAGAAGAAGAAGATAATCAGAATTTGCATCCCAGTATTCATGAATTTCGGTTACTATCACTGAGTGACTTGGCAGTTATGGTTAAGTCGTGAGATAATAGGAGATACATTATTGAAATACTACAAAGTACCACAGAGGCATTACTTACCAAGTTCTCTTTAACTCCTCACATAGATGCAGATTACTAGAGACATTTAAAGACCTCTGTGGCATTCATTAACCTATTGGCTGCATATTACATGGCCCTAAAAGACAGTTTAATTTATAAGCCCCTTAAAATAATTTCTCACAAAGTGACTGATCGACTTTTAAATAATGTGCTGAGCAACAATTCATGTAAATACGAGAAATACAATAAGCAAAAAGAAAACTCTAAACATCAGCCTATTCCCTGATAAATGAAGTGTTATTTGTTACAATCTCTGTTAAATCTCAAATATATAAAATATACCAAATTGAATTTAAAATACTACCTTGCGTGTTCTGCAATAAAGCAAGTGAAAAAATATAGACGAAGCTAAAAATAAGGTATAAGAGCAAAAGACGCCTGAATGAAACGAAGATGTCCTGAAATGGAAGAACTGCAAATAAAACATGACGATTTTATTATACACCAAAAACTGTAATAAATTATCTCTTTAGTAAGAGAAAAATAAATCCTCACTTCGTTAAAAACTCAAAAAGGAATATAATCCTTGACTTAAACGAGAAAAGGAGAGAAGAACTCTTCGTTGAAAACAAGACACTCAAAAAAAACTCGTCATTTATACGAGGACAGCAATTAAAACCACGAAATATACAAATGCTGATGCTATTTTAAAAGTAAAGTAGAAAAAGCCAACAAAATAGAAATGGGATCACATCAAAAAACCAGAAGAACTAATATAAGGCCGGAAATAA
The DNA here is from genome assembly GCA_918026665.1 of Diabrotica balteata. NCBI lineage: Eukaryota > Metazoa > Arthropoda > Insecta > Coleoptera > Chrysomelidae > Diabrotica > Diabrotica balteata. The sequence continues at coordinate 127,098,007 of OU898281.1, forward strand.
CAAATTTAAAATTATTCCTCTAGGTAGAAAAAATTTCGAGTATTTTTTTTATGAAATAATTTAATTAAATAGTAATACAACAAAAAATTGGTACTTACTAGCCATTTCTTAACTTGAATGTACATATCGACTAATACGTTCATTACACAAGAAATTCACGCCAAAACTAATAAGTTGAAGCGAATTTAAAATTTAATTCCCCGTACTTGATTTCTTTCTTTTGTTATATTTATCGATAAAACAGTTAAAATTCAAACATTGAACCATGTAAAGTTCATGAATTATTACGAGGAAAAGTTAAAAAACATTTTATTTTATGACACGAACTATCCATTTATATATATATATATATATATAATATATATATATATATATATATATATATATATATATATATTATATATATAAAAAGATTTCCGCGGTTAGTACAATGAAACCTAGAGCTAAGATCAATACTATTACAAAAATTAATATTAATCTCACAAGTTTTCCGGGTTGAACTTCGTCGATATCCATTGGGTCGAGCTTTCGACATCCTCTCTGATGAATTCCTCAGGGCTTAAAATGTCTCAGTCTCCCGAGCCCTCAGAAACTACTACACTTGTCTCTGTTCACTTCACTGTAGTAGTAAAGTAGCAAATTCTAATTATTCGTTTATTTGTTTTTGCAAAGGTTAAAAACGCGTTTTATGACTGTGTTTTATTTTTCATGATAAGGTACCTTTATTTCAACTAACACCGACAACTATATAAATAAGCCAGTATTTTCTGGCGCCAAATAATTAATAGTTTAGTATACAAAATATTAATATTTACATCATGGCATTCTCATCTACCTCAACTCAACCTAGTTCTGTATGAGACCAAAAACTTCGACAGCCTAAAAGTTACTCTTCCGTAATCATACAACCAACTCCTAATGTTTTTCCGTCAAAAATCAATCAATCGTATTTGATGCAATAGACAACACTAAAATTGAAGATTACCTTCACAGTTTAAGCCTAATAATTCGACCAATCAATATTATTTTCTGTTTACGTAGTGTATTACTTAGCTAATAAAAAATTGGTCGATGATTTTATTACCAACCACGGAAAAATCAAAATTAATCAACAACTCTTACAGCTCGTCGACTAATCACCCCAGCTAACGACAAGTACTTGCTAACGTATGTCCGTCCATTCCACATTATTCTTAGAATCGGAACTACAAGCACTTGGTGTCAAACTTTTGTCACCCTTATCGTTTCTACGGATAGGGACTTCAAGTCCTGAATTTCAGCATATATATTAAGCTTTAGGCGACAAATCTACATATCCCCTTTAACCCACCATACCTTACCCGATTTTTTGGTTATTACTCATGAGGAGACAACATATAGAATATACTTATCTTTAGATAAGCAGACTTGCCAAATATGCAAAAACACCAAGCACTTTACAAAAGACTGTCTAGCAAAGGTATCTGTATTAGGCGACACAACTTCTACACCTCACAATATAGAAGCAGGTCAGAACCCTATCGAAAATAGTAACAATCAGGTGACCAAAGAAGTAACTCGTGCCATCCAACAAAAGCAAACCCAACTGAATGAACAAACTGTGCAACATGAAACACCAAGTACAACACTCCTACATAATCAAATAGAAACAGATTCAGTAGCACAAAAACGCACAGTTTTGTAACATACCATCAACATTGAACAGTGCTTTTGGAAAAGACAGTGATATACATATTTTCGCCTTTCTGAAAGACTGAGAGCTGTTATCAAAAATCTAATATGTGTAGATGTGTTACCATGTGTAGATTTAGGTTTATTCCTAATTATCAAAGTCAGGCAAATATGCAGGTAAAAAGTAAGATATATGCGCATATATATGCATATTATGTATGTCAAATATGCATGTATATGCATTTATTTATGTCAAATATGCATGTATATGCATATATTTTTGTGTCAATATGCATATATATGCATTATTTAAACAAAATGTGCACTTCATAAACCGTGTAAATATAATAACTTTATAAAATATTAGTTGAGTGCTTGATATTATAAAATAAAACAAACCTTTTAAGCAACTATTTTAATTAGATAAATATATATTATACATGACTATTTATTTAAAAAACAATATGTGATAATATGTTTTTCAAAATTTTCTAACAAAAAGTTTTGTCGCCTATCTGTATACATATGTTTGTATATAGAAAAGCTCCGTTCTACATCCACCGAAGTTATAGGAGCGTATTTAAAATTATTTAAAACTTCAGCCTCTATATTTAATGTTTCATCAAACACCCCACTTAAAACATTTGCAACCTTAGATAGAAATATGAAACCAGTATTTTTATCTATGACTGACTTAAATTTTGCTAAAATGTCTTTGCCAATTTGACCCTCAACAATTTTGCAAGATAGTTCAAATTTTTTTATTACTTTAACTGCTTCAATTAACGATAAATTCGTATCCTGTAGCTGAAGGATGCAACTTGGCACAAAATCATAGTTTGATTTTATGTATGAAAGTTGCTGTGGTAGTAATTTATTTTTCAGTAATTCTTTGGAAACTGTAAGTGCTTCGGAAGAATCGTCAGCTAATTCCATTATTACTGGCTTCAATTCAGAAAAATGTTCTGCATAAAACATTGCAGCCTCTAACCAAGTTCCCCATCTAGTAACAATAGGTTTTGGTGGAAGAGGAAGATTGGGCAAATGTTCTTTATACAACTGAGTTCTTATAGGTGACTTAAGAAATATTTTTTTCATATTTGAAATTAAATTATTAACAAGAGGAAATTTATTTCTAATTTCTTCTGCGACCCTATTTAAACCATGTGCTAGGCAAGTTGTATGTACTAAACGCGGATAAAAAATTTTCAAATTGTTTCCTACTTTAACCATGTAAGGTGCAGCATCTGAAAGAAACAGCAAAAATTTTTCATTGGGAACAGCTAAAGGAAGAAAAAAATTTGTTAAACTATCTTGCAAAAACCTTGTAACTGTTAGTGCGTTGGTTTTATCCAACTGCTTGGAAGCAATTAAATGCGATTTACAAGCTTGTTCAATTTTAAAAGATCCAATTAATAAATGTGCGATATAACGTCCAGACGAATCAATTGATTTATCCACATTCATAAATATTATTGTCTCACTATATCTAATTTTATTTTACTCAGTACAGCAGAATAAACAGAATCGACCTCGTTTCTTCTTAAGCTTCTTTCACTCGGAATATTCCATTTGCAGTATTTTCCAAGAAACATGCGCAAATTTTCGTTCGATAATTTGGACAAAGGTATATTTGAGCTTAACAATGCTTCACACAAATCATGGTTAAATATCTCTTGCTCATTTGATTTCCGATTAGTTGATTGTAAGCATCTAGATATCGAATCTTGCTTTTTCTCTCCCGATTCTAATTTCTGTTTTTTGCCGGTGTGTAAAGCAGTTTTGCAATGCTGAACTATTTGGATTTTTTTTTCGCATGGTATCTGAAAAAAAAATCCTACAGTAAACTAAATAATTTTTAGATCGAGGGTTATTAAGGCATTTATTATGCCTGGTTGCACCAACACATCTTAAGCTTAAAACGTGCCTTAAGCTCAGCTTACGAAACATAAGCTTTATACTCGAAAATGATGGCGCAACGTAAGCGAAACAAAAAACGGCCCTATCTAAAAGCTGAGCTTGGCTAAGCTGGAGATTAAGATTTGTCGGTTCAACCAGGCATTAAATGTGTAACAAAATAACTTAACCATCAAAAATGCATATTTTTTTGTTTCTGATTTAGTCTACTCGCAACATAAGGAGTCCCGTGGGAAATTCTAGCTCGCCGTGATTTGATGGTGGTATTATAGGTTTTTTGGGTCGCTTAATCTAATGGAAGTGTTCTGAAAGCCCAATTATTACCCTTTTTCTCCTTGCAGTAACGTCTCCTATCGGAAGTTGACTACCATCACAGCAATTTTAACTTTGTTGGCTGCAGCTCTGAACAACTGTATTGAACACATTTCTCTTTCCCCGAGATTTTTTCTTAGATTGTGAGTCTTAGCAGGGAGTACTTTTCTCCTCTCGTTATGTGGCCTAGGTATTCCAGTTATTTGTTTGTATGCTGTATGGTAACAAATTATGGTAAAATTAGGTATTTTTCAGGTATTATTAGAAGCCCTGCAAAAAAATGATAGTGTTATCTTCTCTGGTGTATTTCTGCTCGCTGAATCGAATGCGACTAGTTGCGATTACTCAAAATATATTCTTATTTTGTTAATAACAAAATAATTGTTTATTCGCCGAAATGCTCGAAATAATGCGCTCTCTACATAAAGTTTGTAGTCTTTTTCATAGCTTATTTCATATTAAGAATTTCATTTTAAGAACAAAATTTTTGGAAAAATTACTTTTTGAGTTATTTACGAGAAACCGTCTAAAACGTGTTTTTTTTTGAAAAATGAGCATATTCACTCGCAAATAACTCGAAAAATATTGACTTTGTAGAACAAAAGTTGCTTAGAATAATTAATCACTTAATCAGTTTATCCACTTCTGGACTTATTTTAAAGGTATTGTTTTCACCCCCGAAAAAAGAGGTGAAACTCACCCCCAGGGTAAAAACACACATCGGCACAATATCAGTTTTTTGTTTGACATGTTAGATTACGTGTATGCCAAATTTAATGTCAACTCAAGTGGCTTTTTAAAATTTAGAGCAAAAACCGTGAGTTAACGTACTATAAAAACAGCTATTTTTGCAATAATTTATTAATAACAAAGTAGGGGCGCGGTTTAATTCATCACGACTAGTGATAATCGATTTAATATAAAAATACTATCAAAAAAATTACAAACTTGCGGTAGATAGCGCATTGTTTCGAGCTTTTCGGCGAATAAATAATTATTTTGTTATTAACAAAATTAAGAACATATTTTGAGTAACCGTGACTAGTTAGCTTCAGTGACCGAAACCACAAGAGAAGACCTGGACCTTAACACTATCAACTTCTTTACTGGGCTTCTAATAATAGCCCTTTATTGGGGGTTTAAAATAAATATACCTTTTACACAGAAGATTTTCCTTAAATTTTTTAATTAATGGTATACAGGCAGCTACAGGAAATTTTTCCTTGTGAACTTCTAAATAATACTTGAAAAATACTTAATTTTACCATAATTTGTTTACGGTAAAATGACCGTAAACGTGGCCGTTAGAATACAATGTTGCTTCGTCAATATGATGATAATACCAAGTAGACTTATTTTTATTGAAGCAAAATATGAAAATATGATTCAATTTAAGTGATTCTTCTTCTTCGCGTGCCATATCAGAATTATCCGACGTTGGCGATCACCATTGCGAAGGCTTCTCGATCTTCTGCAATATGGAATAATTGTCCCGCATTTGATATCCGAGTCCATTCACGAATGTTCCTCAACTAAGAACTTCCTACACCTCTACGGCCCTTTATTTGGCTTAGAGGGTAGTTGTAATATTTTATATTCTTTATCTTTGTTAACGCTCCTTAGTACTTCTTCATTAGTTTTCTTTGCTGTCCAAGGCATTTTCAGCATTCGTCTATGAACCAATGGTCCAATTTCCAATGCTTCAATTTTGTTCATGATCGATACTTTTAGCGTCTCCATTTCTGCACCATACAAAAGTACGGACCAAACATAGCACTTAACCATTCTTTGTCTTAGTTCTAAACTGAGATGGTTATTGCAAAGAAATGACTTCATTTTCATAAAAGTAGTTTTAGTCATTGCTATTCTACGTTTTATTTCTATGTCTGGATCTAGTTGGTCCATTATGACAGTTTCCAAATTTTGTCATTTTATGTAACTGTGTGAACTTTCTCAACTTGAATTCTGTTTAATAGAAGCTTTGCATCGGGATGTGGGTCACGACTAAACACTAAAAATTTGGTTTTGTTATATATTTTTAAAATAATATAGTTCTTACATTATAATATTGTTCCATATTTAAATTAAATTTAACTGTAAAATATTTTACATATTTCCCAATTTAATTTAAATATAGATATTCAAAATGCAACCTCAGAATGCCACTGAACAGCAAATTGTTCTACGTAGTATACTAAAGAGAAACCTACCAATGGCGTTGCATTAAATTAATATATTAACAGACTTGCACATCAAACTAATCAAGCTAGAACACTCCCACTAATGAAAGGAAATTTTATGTTAGCAATTTGATTTAAAGCTCGTAAATGCAAATATCAGCCTTTAAAATGCTGCTACCAAATCACAAATGTCCACCTGACCTCTTTTTACTTTAATCGAAATTTTAACAATTTTACTTTGAGCTCAATTAACAAAACCTATAGAATTTTATTAGCATTATTTTACTTCAATTTGTTTTATTTTATTATTTATATTTTTAAATAATAAAATAATAACATCTGATTTAATTAACCTATTCTTGGCATTGTCTCAGTTTAACTGAGGTTCCTTTAAATTCTTTTTCTTCTTCTCTCGTAGCACTACAACCCGGGGTGGGTCTTGGCTGACTGCACAACTTGCTTCCATCTTGAACGGTCATCCATAATAGTTGGGTCAGTGGGTAGCCCCATTGTTCTTAGATCTGGCCATATATTGTCTCTCCATCGCATTCGTGGACGTCCTAAGGGCTTTTTTTCTGTGGGGGCTTCCTCCCATAGTAACTTGGCAAGGCAATTATTAGGGACTCTATAAACATGGCCAGCCCATCTTAAACCTTGAGATTTATTTTCTTGGACTATGTCGCTCGCTTTATACATCTGCTTGACCTCAGCATTTCTGCAAAGATTCTTCTGAGGATTTTCCTCTCAAAACATTTAAGTTTTCTTTCAGTTTCTTTGGTCAGGTCAACGTCTCACGCCCACACATGAGCACCGGTCTAATCACCGTTTTATATATTCTAATTTTTGATGTTCGTGTTAGGCTTTTAGATTTAATTTATTGTGGAGGCTGTACATACATCTGTTTGCTGCCTGAATTCTTCCTGTAATCTCTTCCGCGATATCGTTATCTGTCGTGATTGTTGCTCCGAGATATTTAAAACTCTTTCAAAGTTATATGGGTCTACTGTAATATTTTGCCCTATTCTATCTAGTTCTTTTTGTCTGTTGATGCACATGTATTTGGTTTTTTTCTTCGTTTACCCTTAAACCAGTTTTCTTTGCCTCTACCTCCAATTTATTAAAAGTCTCCTTTTTAAAAGAAAGTTCTGCCATTGCATTCCACATCTGATCCCTTTTAATGCCGAAAATCTATAAAGAGATTATGGATAGTTCTATTGAATTCCCATCGTTTTTCAAGCAGCTGTCTTAGAGTAAAGATCTGATCTATGATCAATCTACGTTTTCTGAAGCCGGATTGGTATTCCCCCATGAAATTTTCTACAAACGGTGTCAGTCTACATGTTTGATAGGATTTTATATGTCGTATTAAGTAGGGAGACGAATCAATAATAATTATAGCACTCGGTTTTGTCTCCCTTATTTTGGATGGTGATTATTACACTTTCGTGCCATTTTGTTGGAATTTTCTCTTCGTTTCATATAAGTGTTATTAGTTTGTGTCTTTTTCTATGTAGAGTTCCTCCTCCGTACTTAAGGAATTCAGCCAGTATATTATCAGAGCCTGGAGCTTTTCCGTTCTTCAATTTGTTAATTGCTTGCAATGTTTCATCTATTTTTGGGTCCTCTACCGATAGGTCTACCCCAAAATAAATATTTTCTCCATTTTCTTCCTCTTGATATATGTTTAGTAAATTTTTAAATATTCTTGCCATGTTTGGAGCAGTTCCTTTTCATTTATTATTAATTTTTTTTTCTGAGTACAGACACGTATCTAGGTCTAAAGCCTTTTTTTTTCGTTTGACACTGATTTGTAAAATGTTCGACTATTTGACTGGTGCCTATTCCTTTACATTTCTTCATATTTCTGTTGTTCGTACTTCCTTTTTTTCTCTCTAATTAATTTTCTTGTTTCTCGGCGTGAAATTGCATAGTTTTCTTTACGTTCTGCTGTTCCTTATTGAAGCATAACGTTTCGCTTTATGTGATCTATCGTGTAGTTTTTCTTGATATTCCCTATTAAACCATTCCTTGTTCTCTTCCTGCTTTTTCGTATTATTAGTTCTGCTAACTTCGCAATTGATTTTTCCATTTGTTGCCATAGCCTTTCGACATCATTGCTCTTGTCTACTGTATTTAGATGCTTTTTAATTTCTTGTTTTAAATTTTCTCGAATTTTCCTCATTTTGCATTTTCTCGATTCTCCACTGTCTCAATGCTTTGTTGGTCTTAGGTTTTTCTGAAGATATTCTTATCCTAATTTTTGTCTAGGTGATGGTCTGTATCTCCATCTACTTCCCTGAGGCTTCTTACATCTAGCACATGACTTCCATGTCCAGCATCCATAATTACGTGGTCAATTTGGTTTCGCGTGGAGTGGTCATTAGAGACCAAGTCTGTTTTTATGTTGAATCATACTAGACTTTACAAGCATATTGCTAGCCGTTTTGTCCAGTTAGATTATTTTTGAAATTAATGGAAAAAAGCGGACCAATAATTTTATCAGATAGACCCTTTCTTACTAACTAACTGGAAGGTTAGATCTTGATTCAAAAATTAACCACTTGGAATCAACACCTATCTGAGTGGACAAAAATGTTAGCTGAAAAAATTGAAATAAACACAAAAAACATAAAATAACAAACCATTCTCATCGATCTGCAGCTGTGTCAGCCTTGTTCAAGTAAGGTGTTTCTTAATAGCAGTTAATTAAATTAACGGGTCACTCAAATGCAAGCTCTCCAAAACCATATCTGCAGCTTCATTTCAGTCACAGCCAAAAGTTGATCAACAATTTCAGAACAACAAATGAAGCTGGATCTTCGAGAAATACTACAAAAAAGATTATGTTTCGTTGATATGGTGCATTCATTATCTCGTGAAATAGTCTTGTCGAATATTATTCCAGAGAAAATCAATTACCGGCAAAATTTTCTTCTAGTTTTATTCAAGTTTGCTGTGTTTTGGCAATTTGCGCGTATGAAATTTGGACAAAATATTAACTGTTAAAATTTGCGAAAATTGCCAGGCAACAAACTTTCATACCAAAATAATGGGATATAGGTTAATAGAAACATTTCATTTCAATACTTCCACAATATTTCCACATACAAAAAATACCCAGCAGAACAATAAAAGTACTATAACATACAACATAAAAACACTATGCAGACGATGAACTTCAAGAATTAGAGGAGGAACTGAGAGATATAGAATAAGATTTAAGAGATATTTGTACAAGGCGAAATCGTAAATAACAACTTAAAATCAGACCACATGCTATACAAAAATGGCAATCTGTAAAACTTAAATAGTGGTGTTGGCCTACCTTGCTATCGCTATCATCCATAAAAAACACGTAGAAAGTATCTACATTTAATATTAAGAAAATATCAGGGGCAGTGATATACAAAACAATTACACTAATATTGTTCTGAAGCTATTTTCTTGTGGCATTTTAAATTTATTACTATTTAACTGGGAATAAGCCACAATTAAAGATAAAAATACGTTTATTGACGTTTCAATTTCCACTTCGGAAATCGTTCTCAAAAACAAACAGTAAATTAAACAAATTTTGTTTTTTGTTACATAGTGAAAAATTCTTATAATAATTTAATTTTATCTGACTTATTTATATTGACAATTCAGACATACAATATGCATTTTAAAGTAGACGACTTTAAAATGATATTGCCAATAATGTTGAGTTGCGCTCCTGGGACGACTTTACTTATAAGATAGTTCATTCGATTACTTGAAATCAACTTTAACTTGAGAATATTTTCGTCAGAAAAAAAAATAATATTATAAATAAGGAATTTTCAACAATCGATAGAATAGAACAGAACAACTTAGAACAAGATCCTACAGCATACACAAGGAATAATACGAGGAAAATAACAATACCGTACATAAAAGGATTATCAGAAAAACTTAAAAGGATAGGAAATAAATTCAACATTTCAACAACATTCAAAACAACAAACACGTTGAGATCTATTTTGTCCAAAACCAAACCTAACAATGAACAAGAAAGACAAAGAATTGCATTTATAAAATACCTTGTGAATGCGATCAGTTTTATTTAGGTGAAACATCAAGGCCATTAAATGTTAGAATAAGTGAACATCAATCTTATATTAAAAATAGAGAATTTGATAGATCTCAAATATGTAAACACGCATGGGATAATGAACATAGGGTTCAATGGAATAATTCAAATGTAGTCCTAAAAGAAACGGATGGTAAAAAAAGAAAAATCAAAGAAGCGGCTCTAATTATGCTAAATGAGGCCAATTGTGTCGCAAATTCCTCGGCAGAATGTAGTAGGATCTGGTTACCAATATTGAAAGAGGAAGTTATTAATAAGAAAATACCAGTATTAGTAAGTCAGTAACATATAGAGGATACATCATTTATGTTTTTTAAATAACGAAACATATAAAATCAGAATTTTGGTGTTTATTGAAGGTAAACTAAATGCACGAACAAATACTTACCATGTCGGGATAGTATTATGAGGTTTTTTTCCTGGTTTTTCCCTCATAATTTACTATGGAATCACTAACAGGAGAATTTTACTGTCATCATGTCATGTGTGTGTTTTTTTTTTAAAGACGAATTACATGCTATGATTTTTTTTTCTGACGGATATTCTCAAGTTAAAGTTGATTTCATGTAATCGAATGAACTATCTTATAAGTAAAGTCGTCCCAGGAGCGCAACTCAACAATATTGGCACTATCATTTTAAAATCGTCTACTTTAAAATGCATAATGTATGTCTGAAATTGTCAATATAAATGAGTCAGATAAAATTAAATTATTAGAAGAATTTTTCACTATGTAACAAAAAACAAAATTTGTTTATTTACTGTTTGTATTTTGAGAACGATTTCCGAAGTGGAAATTGAAACGTCAATAAACGTATTTTTATCTTTAATTGTGGCTTATTCCCAGTTAAATAGTAAACAATTACACTAAGCAATTATATATATATATATATATATATATATATATATATATATATATATATATATATATATATATATATATATATATAAGTAAAAGATTTCATTTCAATCGGAACTCCACCATTGCCCTACATGTGTTTCGGTTATTCAACCCATCGTCAGGAGCACTTGTGGAAGTTCAAGTGAAATGAAATGCAGTTTAGTATTTGGTCATTATAACCAAAATAACAGAATAACAGCCAGGTACGCTAGCAGCGACATCTATACGAAGTAACAAGAAGTCGAGACACCTCTCTCTGATAGCAAATTAGGTGAACCGCAAATTCACCACAAATTCATTCATTAACGACGCTAGAAGTATCCTTTTACTTCGACATGCATCTACGATTCACCTTTATTTTGGTTATAATGACCAAATACAAGACTGCATTTCATTTCAGTTGAACTTCCACAAGTGCTCCTGACGATGAGTTGAATAACTCGAAACACGTGTAGGGGTGGAGTTCCGATTGAAATGAAATGCAACCGTTTACTTTCATTTAAACGTCTTTGGGATTTATTTCGCAGTAGTAGGGTTGAAGTCTAAGGGCTGTGATGTTTCGCCTTTCCGCTATTTTGTCAACTACTTATTTCTTGAACTTATATTTGTGTTGCCGGGCAATTTTTAAAAATTCTGCTTTTACCATTCTATCTTCGTAAGGCAGATACTTATTCCGCAGCTAGTCATGAATATCCTGTTTCTTCCACGCAGTTGTTAAAAGTCTTTCTACTAGTCGTGAATGATAAGGTGCATTATCTAATACTATAATTGAATTTGGTGGTATATGTTCAATTATCTGCTCAAAAACTCTTTGAAAACATCAGCTGTCATCTCCTCGTGATAGTGTTTTGTGGTTTTGGACTGAAATTCCATATAACCCTTGCTTAACAAACCTTTTTTCACTGCCAATGTGAGAAATTAATAATCTACTGCTTTTACCAGAAGGTGGGGAGATACCAGTAGACCAACCTTCCATAAGGGCTTGCCTGAAGCTTTTATCTGACCAAATTTTTTGTCAGTATGACCTGAGTTTACCCACGTTTCATCCTGGTAGAAGATTAGCCTTCCTTCAGCCCGGAATTTTCGTATGGATCTTAGATAATTTCTTCTCCAACATATTATCTCCTCCCGGTCAATCAAAAGTGATTTTCGGTCTGATTTCTCCCACCCGAAATTTAATTCTTTTAAAACTTGTCACAATTTAGTTCGTCCGATATGAGGCAAATCCGGGTCTTCTCTAACTTCTTGTAAAATTTTGTTTAGGTTTGGTATTTCTTTTTTGGATTAACAATTTCAATAGGCTTTTTCCCTCTCTTTAAGTGTTCGTTTGTGTTTGAGTTAGCTATACCGTGTTTTTTTCTTTCTGGAGCTAATTTAGACATGGCAAAGCCCCATCAAATACCTATCATGCAATTGTTTTTTGCGAAATTTGTTAAAGCTTTTGATCTAACAATCGGATCAAAGTTTCTTCTTCTTAGAGTGCTGTCTCCCTACGGAGGTTGGCTATTTTTAATTTTGATCTGTTCATCCTTTAGGGCATGCTTTCCTGGGATATAGATTTTCAGCTATCTCTCTAGGGTTTGGAAGGTCTTCTTTTGAAAGCTTGTAATATGCCGCAAGAAAATGGCGTCCATATCAGAAAAACACATATATAAAAGAACTAAAGTGTATTAGTTACAAACAAAACAAGTTAATTTGGGCAAAATCAAAACAAAATTTATAATACAGATTATATTAATGCCCCTTGACTAACATGGTCTTTTGCTTAGGAACTCTGTGTAAACAATAAAAGAATAGTTTTGAGTTAATTACATACCGCTTTAATCAATACTTTCTCACACTTTATTATATAAGTTACATTTGTCTGTGAAATATATCAATTGCAAGTAAATCCTACATATTTGAAACGACTCTTTGTGCACCTCTAAAATTAGTTTAAACTGACAATTTAAGTTTAAAACTAAATTAACAATATTTGGGATGCCTAAAGCAATGTACTTACATAATTCCCACTGTTTGCTCTTAGCGTCGTGTCTACCTTTGTCGGTGTGTCAACAACTGCAACAATATAAACAAACTTTAGGAATGTTGGTATAGTGTGTTTCTCAGAACTTTATCAGAAAACTTATAATTTGGTAAGTTCTCTGACATGTTTAAGAAACTCGTTGTTTCATTTATTGTTTGTATAGGTTGAAAACTGCAAAACTTGTGTCGTTACTGATATAATAAATTTATAAGCATAGTCCTACAAATATAGGTACTGCAAATGTTATAAGGAGTATTTACTAAAACAGACTTAAAAAGCAACAATTAAAATTACTACTCACTACAAATAAGAAAAACTTGCCTGATAATATCTTAAACTTAATTTCTTTCTTTGTCCTTTTCAGTACCTCATTTAGTCAGTATGTTGGCAATCATCACGATTATTATGATTTTGTTGACCACTTTTAACAGTTCAGCGGAGTTTATTCGAAAACATTGTCGGAGGTTTTTCATCCACGAGATACGACGGCGCTGACAAGAAGTTCCGATTCCATTTTGCCAAATACTTTGTCCTGCATGACAAGTTGAAGAATTCGATACTTGGTAACATGATCCACAGAAGGTATCTTTAATATCCTTTTGTAGAGCCACATTTCAAAAACTTTGACCTTCATTTCAGTGACTTGCGTCAGTGTTCATTCTTGGTCTACATATTAGTACTGGAAAAACTTAGCCTTCCACTACCTTCTTCTTTGTCTCTAAACTCAGTTGGCCACTTCAGCACAGTAAGGATCACATCCTGGTAAATGTGGGTCTGCAATTTTAATTCTGGACCTAATTTGTTTAAGTATGTTCCATTGTGAGTTAAGGGTAATTTCGAGGTAGCTGAGTCTGTCGACCCTTCCGATTTTTTTATTTTCTGTCATGATCTAAATTTGAACGTTTGATAACCATGAATTTGGTTTTCCTAATGTTGTGGTCTAGGTCATACTTTATGCTCTCCCGATCCAGTACGGTTTGTAGATTATTTAGGCTGGTTGCTATCGTCGGTGTAGCGGAGATTGTTGATATATTGCAGGTTAATTTGGATTTTTATCTCCAGGTTCGTGAGGGCTTCAGTGAAAATTTCTGCAGAATATATACTGAAAAGAGGGCGAGAGCACAGAGTCCTGCTTTATTTCTCGCATGATCTTCAACTGTCGGTCAACTTGCCTTTGACTCTGATTTAAGCACGCTGATTTCAGAATAAATTTATGATTATTCGAGTCTTCTTCTTATCTATTGCTATTATTGGAATGGAGGCGATTATCTTCTGTGTTGACAACGAGCAACATTTTGGGGTAGTCAATAAAACAGATTACAATAACAAGCCATCAGCTTTAAACAACGAAACCATTGGAAGTATTAACCTAAACCTAACCGAGGAATTTACTAAACATGGATGATAGCAACAGCACCAGGTGAAACAATACTTGCTGGAGCAGATATGGAAATCAGCAAGGAATGAAACGAAGGTATTTTCATTCTATTCTTAAAAATAGTGACAGATCAGTGTTTAAGAATTACAAAAGAATGACTTCACTAAAAATAATGTACAAGTCAAAAGAGATATCACAATATACATAAAAGAACCTCGGAAATTACCAGTGCGGCTTTCGGCCGAGAATTATAACACTAGATCAGATTTTTATATTAGATAACTGCTAGAAAAGTGCTGTACAGGTGCTTTGTTAATACTTAAAAGACTTTTTGGTTTTACTCTTTTTAAATTTTCATATGTTTAAAAAAGTAAATTAATTTTTAATTTGATATAAGGTTGAATGCTCGAATAAATGAACTTTGAAAAATTAAAGGCAGATATCGAGCACAATTTTATTAATCAAATCTTGCCCAATTACTTTCGCTTTCTACAGCATCAGCAGAGGCATTTCGTCAAAGCAGGGTACTTGGCTGTAGAAAGCGAAAGTACTTGGGCAAGATTTGATTAATAAAATTGTTGTCGATATATACCTAACAAAAAAAAAGGAGTTTGTAGCATCGGAGATATTTTTGTTTAATTTACAGCTCAATTGTTTATAAAAATTTAGAGTTTGCCAATAAAAATAAATTTTTTATTAAAAATTTAATATTTAACATTTAATATATTATGCTTAATTAACATTGTGGAAACGTTAAACTCAGTAAACTAATAGAAACGTGGACGAAGCCGCATGATTTTCAAAATTCTTGCAAGTTCATAAAAACTGAAAACAGTACTTTAAAACGGAGTGCGCTTGGGAAATTTGCATATCTCGACTTTTAAGTAACATAAAGCCTTTTTCATATTTGGGATAGCTCGTCTAAATAATAAGATATGACATATTTTTACACCAATAAAATCACCGTAAATCCCGAACAATTTGTTATTTTATATTTTTTCCTTTTTTTTCTTTTTTTGAATTTTTCAGTTTGGTTATAGTATAGAGAGCATGGGCCTATAACCAATGCAACGTCCAGGGCAAACAAGTAATTCAATAGGCTTAACTCAAGCATCTAAGATTTTTGCACCATGCACAATCGAAGCCTACCTTTTTGCGCTAGATGGCAAAAAGGCTACGACCCAGATCTAGCATTAATATTGACCAAAGATGACTGCCAAAACCATGACACCAGAGAAGTTCCTGATAATTTCCCAAAACCGCAGCAAATGCCAGTAATAACATCTATGGATACTACTATTCTCATTATATACTCAAACAATCTGCCTAGATGAAACTTTTATAATGCAAACTGGGATTAGTATCAAGTTGATTTGTAAAATAGTATCAGACCTATTAAACCTAAGGTAATAAACTACGAACAAGACTTGCGAATTATAATATATTGGCACTAAACAGCAACAATTGAAATAGAGCACACAACATTCGAAGATATACGAATCCGAGAAGTAGTGCGATAAGGTTGTGTTTTATCACCACTATTATTTAATCTGTATTCGGAATCTATATTAAAAGCATTAGATGAGGTTCAAGATGTAACCGAAAAAAGAAATTATATCAAAAATCGAACAAGCGAGGAAAACACTCATGAACATGAAAACATTTTTTACATGATCAGACCTTAGTCTAGAGACTAGAGCTCAGAACTCGAATGATCAAATGTTATGTTTTCTTGTTTTGCTGTATGGCTGTGGAAGTTGGACAATGGACTCTGAAACAAAAACAAATAGTTGCCTTTGAAATGTATATATATACAGACGAATGCTGAGAATTCCATGGATATAAAAAGTTATCTATAGTGAGGTAGTTCAGTGCATGAGCACACAAAAAGAATTAGCATAATCACAGAGAGAAAAAACAATATTTGGGTCATTTTGTTGAGAGGCGAAAGATATAAATTACTCCAAATCATATTAGATGGTGAACTGCAGGGCAAAGGATCAATTGGAAGACACCAGAACTCTTGGCTAAATAACCCGAGAAGATGGTTTGACCACTCATTCACAGAAATCATTCGTGCAGCGTTTCCAAAGCTATAATTGCCATTTGGATCGCCAAAGGAGGCAGCGCAATAAGAAGAAGAAAAAAACTACGAAAGATTTACCAAACTTATAATTAGTTCACAAGGAATCTACGTTCCTGTAGTTGGCTGTATACCATGTATTAAAAATTTAATTAAAAATCCTTTGTAATAGGTATATATTTAAGGCCCAAACGGGCTAAGTTAAAAAGACATAACGTTTTCGGAAACCATGTTCCATCATCAGTGTCCTAGAAAATAGTTAACCACTTAATTAAAAAGAACATAGGTTAAAATTTTGACTAAGGTTAATGAAAAATGTGGTTAATACTTACTAGGAGTACATGAATGTAGCCACCAAGATTAAATATATGGGTAAAAACCCGTTAACAGATGTTTAGTTACATTTAGTTTTAATAATACGTTATAATAATTTAAGATGATAAAGTTACCGATGGATTAGGTAACATGGCGACATATGACTCCACGTTGAAGTTGCTAGTCCTGAGACGGTATGTTTTCGAGGACTGTATGAGTGCAACTGATTGGCAATAACATTTGATGACAATATTGTTAAGTTATGACGGAAATTATCACAGAGCAGTCAATGTAGCTGTATGTTTCTACTTAAGACAAAAGCCAACGTTATTTAAAATTGTGAAAATTAAGTAAACTAATATAACAGTATCAACCATCAATGTTGTAGTTTTAAATTTATGTAAATAAGATGATATAAGGGAGAAAAAATTGTATGGTTGTAGTTAGGCAACCAACTATGCATGTATGTAGCAATGTAATATAGAAAAAAAAAATTTTTTTTTTATTTTTTATTTTTATTTTATTTTTTTATTATTAATATAGCCCCATAAAGGGCCATATAATAAAAAAAAAATTTAACTTAGCCCGTTTAGGCCTTAAATATATACCTACTACAAAGGATTTTTAATTAAATTTATAATTAGTTGTACTAAAAATACATTCAAATAAACACAATACGAGCAAACCAGAGACCGAGAGGTATGTGAACAATTTCCAGACTATCTGAATTCAGCAAGAACCAGCAGGTGAAGGGAAATACTCGAAAACCTCAACTTCACGCATAGCAGTCACACTGCCTGATACCCACTCAGACCCTAACATCCCGACAACTAAACTCGTCATCATCAAAGATATAGCGAAACGTATTGCGTGGCTCTGCAAACTAGCGACAAAAAAAGGTTCTTAAAAAAACGATATCAGCTCAAAAAGATCAAAACTGCACATCAGCAAAGCCTGCCAATAATAAGGCAAATAGAGACCAAAAAACTTTTAAATGCACTGGACTTAATTAAGTGTCGCAAAGCTGCAGAAGTTGACAAAACATATCCCGAGTTTATAAAACACACTGTTTCACCAACTCGAATGCTTCTCCTAGATGTCTTAAACCAGATAATGGCAACGCAAAAGCTCCTTAGACTATTCAACAAAGCAAAGTTATCTTAGTTATCATATTTTTATTTTAAAAAACCAAAGCATGTAATGCTAAAAGTTTAGGTAAATTTTACAATTATATATAATTAGAACTGATTTTTTAAAATGTTTCATTGTTTCTATCTAGAATTCCGACATCATTACCGAATAGTACAATCATTGTCTCTAAACTAATTAAGAAACGTTCCTATTCAAACAATTAACGAAGAAGTTTGTAAGTTGGAAGCCAGAAATTGCGCCTGCAGTTCTCTGAATCGAAAAGCAGATTATTGTAGGACAATGTTATTATCTAGTTTAATTAATTTTGCCCAGAAAATAATTTCATAAAGCTATCTCTATAATCCCCTTACCAACTTCGTTCTGGGATTTGTTTTGACGACCTCTTAATTATTCTAACGGTTCTATTATGTAAGTTTAATGCAGGTGTGGGTGTAGTATCATTTCAGTACTTTAGTTTACATTATGTTTTAATATTATTTTAAAAATAATGTTTTTTTATAAGTGGGAATGAATACAAGAAGTCCATATTGGGACCGTGCAAGTTCAAAACAGCGACACCTGGTGTCGTAAATCAGCAAAATTTACTGCTCTTTCATGTTAGTTCGAGGTTACCAGATAACTGTCAGGGACGTAGCCCCAAAAAAGAATAAGAAGAAAAAGTAAGATTGAGGTTATGTCGGTATGTTATTAAAAGGTAAACGTTGTATGTAGTGTAAATACAAATAAATATATTATTAAATTATAGCAATACTGTTAATATGGATGCAATAATAAAAACTGGATTTGAGAAAGAAAATCACCAAATAACTTTTCAACCAAGCACTGCGTCAAAGGGAAAAGCTTTAGTAGTGGCAAATGTTAATTATGTGGAAGAATTTAAGAAAAATAAATTACCATAAATAATGCTAATGCATAAAGTAGCAGGTTAAGCCCATGATATCATCATATTGGTTTGAACAATTAATTCTTTCCCTGTAAACTTTTGGACAGCGAATATATCTTAATGCATCTTTAGAAAAACTTGAACTTGATGCATTTTTGTAAACTTCAAAAAAATAAGATTTAAACATTAAACTTGATTTTTGGGTTAAAATGAACTCTAAGTGAGTGTTATGAAACTAAAATGTACACTTAAAAGCGAACTTTTATTTATTATTTCTTTTAAACTGACTTTAAAATCAGTAAATCAGTAAATTTAGGTTATGTTACTTATGCTTTTGTATGATATAAATCCACTTTTCTCTTTGTCGTAATTTGTGCTTCAAAGTTGGAAACGAATAAAACTTAAATTGACAATTTTTTGTTGTATTTTTATAATTTATAACACAGCATTTCATAAATCCTATTTTCTTCAGTGACAGAAGGTGTAAATAAACAAACGAATATGAAATATGACAATTGACAATATGAATTTATGAAATCTATGAAATGTGCAGTAAAAAATGCAAGATTTCTCCGCTACAAGAGGTTTAGAGGTAGGACAAGAGGAGGAGGTTAAAAGTTTAAGAAATTTAAGATATTTTATATTTTAATAATTATATAAGGACGATCTAACTGAAGATCTTTTTTGACAATTTGAATGTTGTCGGTAATAATTTCGGTGATATCTTTGAGGTGATTTCCTAGTTCACTATATAGCTGTGATATATAAAATTGTATTTGTACTCAAAAATTCAATAACAATTAACAATTGCCTGTAGGCACTAATAATTAACGAATTTTTGTGTTTGTGTTCTCAAAAAGTGCCAAAAACCAGAGAAATATTTAAATATCGGTTTCTTTTTTCAGACAATAGCAATGATCTAAACCAGTGATTCCCAAAGTGAGCGCCACAATTGCAACAATATTGTGATTCACCCTTGCTCCTCCACCATATTTTCGTATATTATCAGCTATTTTATCTAGTCTTAGAGACTTTTGGTTTTCTAATTGGCCTCATGCTTTTTTACTAACTTCTTTGGTGTTAATTTGTACATCTTCATTTAAGTGGATATGGGATGGTAAAGCTTGTCTTGCCTTTACATAAATCGTTTAGGTATTCTGTCCATGAAGTTGTACTTATATGTGTACTTGCATCTTATTGACTTCTTGCGCTGAGTTCTTATCGTTCCCTATGTTGGCTTTTGCGTTCAACAGAAGTCATTTTTTAGCTGCTTTGAAACCTTAATACTCCGGGAGTATTGAATTTTAGGAAGTATAAGACTTCCAAATTCCAGAAGAACTGGAAGAGAGGTGATGAAAATACTAAAATATGGCTAAGCTCAGAGGAACAAATTTAAATGGCCAAAGAGACACTAAATCTCAAGTGAGTGTTCGGGCTAGCTTCAATGCACTGGATTGTGGCTTTAAAGATACAAAGCAGATAGCAAGGATAATGAGCTAATGAGACAAGAAACGAAATGAGACTTGTTAATATCAAATGTGATACAACTAAAGAAGGTCACTGGGAATAAATTTATAGAAAAAGGACAATAAGAAGAGAAAAAGAAGGGCGCCAACTCAACGATAGTTGAGATTTTGAAGTAACAAATGATTGGAAACAAATGATTCTGGAGACAACAACCTGAAATACAAAATACTAATCTTGTCTTGCTATATTATATACTGGTTAGTAGAAACTGAAATAAAACTCAAAATAGTAACAATAAATATATTTATAAAAATGTGTATATAGATATATATGTATGAACAATTTACATATAATGCAAAAACTAAATAACAGTGGTAGTGGGTGTGTAAAGATACAATAGGACCAAATAGCCCCTCAACAAGCGAATAGTCACTACCACTGGCCAAATAAAGTGTGAAAATATTAGTAACACCAAGAATAGTCCGTATGGTAGAAAAAGTCTTAACACAAAAAGGTAGTAATTTAAATTTAACTAGTTCAACTCAAATGAGATACAAATTACAATATTGTAAAGATATTAAACTTGATAAATCTATTACAGTTATATTATATTACATCCAAAAAAGTGAGTCTTCAATACTCTTTATATAATGTTTAAAAAAAAAACCACATGAAATTTATTTCCCTCCCCCAATATCAAAATTGTATTATATAAAATATATTGTATTAAAAAAAATATATTATAGCAAAAGTAAGTTTGGTCAGTACTCTTGAAATCCTAATTAAAATAAAACCTCATAAAACATGAAAGGTATTTTCCCTCTCCCAATAATATCAAAATTATATTTTATCAAAATGTAGTCACTTGATCATATGCATATGAAAAGTTAACAAAATAGACAGTAACAAAAAAATTACACAGTCAAACAACTTATCTTTACAGCACTATAAGTCCATAGGAAAAACTCCTCTTGGCACGGCTAAATCAGTTTGTTGCTGTAAAGGACAAATCCCAGGTGAGTCTGGGCATAAAACCAGTCACTGGTCTATCTGGAGTGACGGCAAAATCCAGGAGAGTTGCTAACCATTTAAGAAATTTTGTTACTAGTCCTTGAGGGAATATTCTTAAGAGAATATCCTCAAGTGAAGTGACGGAATCTAAAAGAGTTATGTCATTTAATAAATGCAATTCAATAGCTGTAGCAGCATGGATTGACTGCACCAAAACAAAACATCAAAACATTAGAGGTCCAAAATGTCAAATTTCCGAAGTTCATTTCGTAGACATGACAGGCTTGCGCCATGAGATGAACACGCACAGAACACAGAAGGCTGTAGAAATCTTGTATATTCCACCAAAAAAAGTGAGAGAAAAAAGAACCAAATAACTTACTGATAAGATATGGAATAAAACAGAATTTAAATTTAACTATATAAAAAATGACCTTCTGTTCTTTGCAAGTAAATCAAGGAAATTTTATATTTAAATTATTTCGGAACTCAAAAATAAATCTCTAAAGAAATACTTAACTGCAATGATACATTTGATTGTATGATAAAGAGATAATACGTATGAAATTATTTACTTACATGGAGCCGCAGCACGCCAAAAAAAAAATCTTCCTTTTTATGTGGAACTCTTATAAATGACTCTTAATTTTAAAAAATTAATTATTGCTATTATTATTATTTTATTCTTCCCCCAGATTATCTTCCTTGTTCCAATTCCGTCACTTTGAAGGTGAAAAAATTTCGCCGGTTGGCGTGTCTGCCTAGTGAGTCTCTTGACCAAAAATGACTGCTTTTCTACCGCACAAAATCGATCAATTATTTCAAAGCGCTCCCAGCGCGTGAGCGGAGATATGTCGATTTAAAAATCGATCACAGGCGGGTTATAAGAAAATTTCTTGAGGGGTTTAAATTGGACTAGTCAGTAGCGTAAATGCTACAGCTTATTTACTAATATAATTGTTTTGTTCCTTGGTATTTTGTAATTATCATAATATGCTTCCTGTGGTTTTAATGTTTTAAATCGGAAATATGCATTGCATTTTCTTTGCATTTTTGTTTTACTTCCTTTCTGAACCATAGTTATTTCTTGGATTTATTTTGCCTTTTTACCTTTTTACTGTTCGTTTTCCAAATGCTTCTGTAGCTGTAATATCAACAGTTTCTTTTTGTAAATTAAGTCAGTGTTCGTCATATAAGGGGGTAAAGGAAAATGACATATGGCGCAGAAGGTATAACTAAACTATACACAGCATATAATGAACCCGAGATCATAACATCCATAAAAATCGGACGTCTGCGCTGGATGAGCCATCTTGGAGACTGAAGTACCAAAACATATAATGAGGCAAACACCAATAGGGAGAAGGTCAAAGAGAAGACCCAAACTTAGATACATGGAACACGTGAAACAAGATCTAAAAACATTTAAGATTACCAACTGGAAAAACAAAGCAAGGAACAGAACAGAATAGCGGAAAATCCTAGAACAAGCCAGGATCCAGAAAGGGTGGTCGAGCTACTGATGATAAAGATAAAGTCAGTGTTCATCTATAGTGTTCCTGTTTGATATTGACCAATATTGTCTTATTTCAAATCAAAAATGTAGCTGAGATCATTTTAAACAAAAATGTTTTTTCTGTAGAATAAACCGTTCTCTTAGGAATAAAATTTGTATCAGCTTTACTGTAAAAATTTGATATCTTTTAATTCAAATTTTTTATCGACAAAAATCAAGATGCCTTTGATGCCTTTAAGATTGGCCAGCCAGGATATATGTCTATGTCCAGGGATTCTCTTACCCTCAATCTTGCCCTGTAGATTTAACTGTAGAAGTCGGTATTTATGTGGCCGAAGTAAGCCAATTTTCTGTTTTTTATGGTGTTAATAATTTCTTTGTCTTTTCTTACCCTCTGGAGAATAATTATGTTACTTGTGCAGTGTATACATGTGGGACCCTCAACATACGTCGGTAGCACCACATTTTAAATGCCTCCAATCTTTTTTTATCTATGGCGTACACATTTTTGGCAATTCGAGTTTGCCTTCCTACGCGGGGTGTTTTTAGGAAGAAGCCGATGGAACGAGTGAAAACTTTTTTGCAAAATTATTTAGGGCCTCTAAATTAAGATTCTTAGCAAAATTTAGCTTGTTGGTCTCTTTTTTAGCGATCAAATCTTTGACGACTGGACTATTTCTTTTCTGAGTTTAATAAATATTATTATAAGTTCAAATTTACACTTTTCTTTACTATATTTTACGACAAACATAGCCACATACAGAGTGGCCCAAAAGTCTGGAAACGGCCAATGATCTCGTAAATTGCTAGTTATAATTGTTCAAAATTTGAGGTACACCTATTTTGGGATACAGAGATTCCATATTTGATATTTGCAATGTTGCCAGATTTGCCGTTTCTCTGATATTATTAGTAACTTTGGTTTTTCAAATGCATCACCCTGTATATTCAGTCATTATTAGAATCTTCTATGCAATACGAGTTCAACTATATGTAACACTTATGATTTTTTATAGTCTGGAAGGTCTTAAATATATAAAACAGAAGTCTGACAACGCCTAATTGTTTCAATAAATTTTTGATACTAATTATTTTCAACTACATTAAAACGTAACAATTGATAGATTAGACCATATTTTAACAATAGTTACGTTATTAAGTGTTCAAAATGTGCTCAATTTGTGAGTTGACAGTACCCTAGTCGATGGTAGAATGCGTTTACCACATTACTCCATGATTGTCTAGAAATTATTTGAGATTAATCGATAATTCGTTGCGTTTGCTCTGCAAGACTTGGCTGGTTAAGTTTTGTAAACTGAATTTTTCAAGTATCCCTAATAAAAATAATCTTTAGGATTGAAATCGGGTGAACGTGAAGGCCATTCAATTCTACGTTGTCTACTAAATTATCGTACGGAAAATATCTCATCTAAATAACGCCGAACATTTACACCAACTATCTGACGTTAAATTTCCTTCGATAAAAAATGACCCAATTGACTAAGTACCTACTATAACTGATCATACATTTAATTTTTTGGTCTGGTATGGTTTTCACGCATTCAGTGTGAATTTCATTTGAGTTCAACTATTCAATACGAGTTCAAAAATATGTAACACTTATGATTGTATGTAGTCTGGAAGGTCTTAAATACATAAAACAGTGCAAAATATGTAGATTTTAATAAATTTAAATATTTAAATGTAGAATGCTGTTGACATTTGTTCACGATTTACATTATAAAATAAAACTGACAGTAGTTGTGTTTCGAAAAGTTCTGCAATTTAAGTTGCTTCTCTAAAATGCCGTTCTCTAAACCGTTCTCCTATTTATAAGGCGACGGTACAAAAAACTGTAAAGCGATTTGAGAAATCTGAAGAAGACAGATGAAAAGAGAAAAGTTTTGTTGAAGATCCACATACATCCTCAGGCAAGGTTGCGCAAGTACATGATGTAGGTCGTTCTTCAGTCTTACGTATATTTCGTAAAAATAAGTTTAAACCATACAAAATAAACTTATTGCAAGAATTAAGTGAAGATGATTTCGATCTTAGATTAGAGTTTACTAAGGTAATGATGGATAAAATTGAAAATTATTAAAATTTCAGAATATGTTTTCCGATGAAGCAATCTTTACACTGTGTGGAAGTGTAAATCGACACAATTTAAGGTACTGGAGTGACGCAAATTCACAATGAATAGGTGAAAACCATACTCAAAGACCACAAAAATTAAATGTATCGTCAGGTATAGTAGGTCTTAGTCAATTGGGACATTTTTTATCGAAAAAAATTGAATGTCAGATAGTAGGTGTGAATGTTCGGCGTTATTTAGAGGAGGTATTTCCAGGACGATAAATTGGTAGACAAGGTAAAATAGAATGGCCTTCACGTTCATCCGATTTCAATCATAAAGATTATTTTTATTAGGATACTTGAAAAATTCAGTTTACAAAACTTAACCAGCAAGTCTTGCAGAGCTAAGTCAACGAATTATCGATGAATCTCGAATTGTTTCTAAACCATCATAGAGAAATGTGATAGGCGCATTCTACCATCGATTAGGGTACTGTCAACTCATAAATTAAGCACATTTTGAACACTTAATAACGTAACTATTGTTTAAAAATGTTCTAATCTATGAATTGTTAAGTTTTAATGTAGTTGAAAATAATTAGTATTAATAAATGTATTGAAACAATTAGGCGTTACGACACTTGTGTTTTATGTATTTAAGACCTTTCAGACTACATAAAATCAAAAGTGTTACATATGGTTGAACTCGTATTGAATAGGCGATTCCAATAATGACTAAATATACAGGATGATGCATTTAAAAAACCAAAGTTACTAATAAAATAAAAGAAACGGAAAATCTGGCAACATTGCAAATATCAAATATGGAATCTCTATATCCCAAAATAGGTGTACCTCAAATTTTGTACAATTATAACTAGCAATTTACGAGATAATTGGCCGTTTCCAGACTTTTGGGCCACTCTGTATATCCTTTTACCTAACTGCTTTTAAAATTTAAAAACAAACTAATTGTTAGAGAGCTCTTGCTATATATTTTTTTGAAAGGGGACAGTAGGCCAAATAAGTTTGGAAAAAAATTATCTAAACAATGCCGCGCTCTTAGCTTACAATAACAAAATCAGTTAAAACTATATTTGATCACACAATAAAGTAGTTTTTTCGTCATTTTGTATTTGAATTATGAAGGCGTTAGTGTCATTAACCAAAAGATATCACTTTAAAAAGTCCACAAACTCTTATTCTGCATAATTTTCTCATGCTATATGTAAACTTTAAAATGTTTTTGGCAAGTAACAGATTTGAAAAATGCTCACTTCGCAAGAGACATTAATTTATTGGCTCATTTGTTAACAAGATCCAAATGAACTTTTTTCTTGGAAAATATAGACGGACAAATGGCCCGATTTGGCTGGTAAGATATAATAAATCGTCTTTTTGCACAGCATTTCATTAGTTGTGGTTTCTACTTTTGTTCAGACCTACTCCCTGGAGCAAGATATTTTGAAACGTTTCTGTTATTCCACCCAATTTTCATAATTTTAAAATTACTTTTGTTTAATGACGTCTTGCTGCATTAAATGGTGTTTGCTGCAAATTATATTGAGTCTAATCTATATAAATTTAAATAAAATGTTTTATTGTAATCAGACTCTTTTAAATAACAAGTTTTTTTTAATTGCAATTTAAAAATTTAAAAAACACGTTTAAAAGTTAAAACGAGAACTTCAACTTTATCTAAATATTGATTTACAGCAAAAACCGATAGCAAAAATTTCACTGATTTCTTCTTTTTTTCACATAGAAGATTTACTTTACTTATCAGCAAATAACACAGTAATTTCTGGTTACGACTTCTTTAGAGGAGGATCTCTTTAAAGGGTGATAAACTTTTATGACAAAGTCCGTTATATTTGTTATTACAGGAGATACCAGAAAAGTTCTTTATAAAAATAGGAGGAAGCTATAAGCTTTATATTTTAAAATTAGTAACAAATATATAGAGGATGAGTGATGGATTCGACCGTTGTTTGATGGAAATTCATTTTATCCAACAATAAAACACTGAAAATGTTTGTTTTCAACACTTCGCTATCACATATTTTTATGAACCATCTAGAAACAAAGATTTCAAAACATCATTTATTCAAATAGTTTATGTATTAGGGAAGATATGTAGACGATGTACTGGTCTGTTTTACAGGAACTAACAGACAATTTGACCAATTCTTATCGTATATTAGCAGACTTAAAAATAAACATGAGTTCTCCGTATTTCATAAACCGACCCATACTGACACGACTATACACACTTCATCATCCCATCCTACACAACAAAAATTTGCTGCCTGCCATAGCATGTTACATAGATTAATAGAAATTCAAATGTCAAAAACTAACTTCGAAATAGAACTGAATATTATTAAGCAAATATCAGTAAACGATGGGTACAACAAACACAATGAATAAAATTTTAAATAAAAAAATACATAAGTTAGCCCTAAAATTAGTATTTCCACCACTAGAAAAAAAACCCAGTACCTTCTGCTTGATTACATGTACAGGCAGAATATCAACAAAAATAGCCAAATACATAAAAAAGAAAGAAATGGCACCAGCTTTTAGAACAAACACCAACTTAGGCAATATATATTAAGAACAACAAAAGCCAGAAGAAAAAGCAATTACACAGTGGCAAAAAAATGGAAAAAGCAATTACAATTACAAATGTGGCAACTGCCCAAAAACTTACATAGGTCAAACTGGTAGAACTTTTATCAAACGTATAGCAGAATATAAAAGGGCTTTCAATAATAGAAAAACAGACTCCACGTACACACTTTACCTTTTAAAACATAATCATTCTTTTATTTGTGAATTTTAAATTCTTCGCATTCAAAATAAAGGCCTTAAGCTATCTTTATTAGAATCTATGGAAATCAAAAAATTAATAACTTTGAAAATTAAGGCAAATATCGGGCACAGGTTTAATCAAATCTTGCCCAAGTACTTTCGCTATCTACAGCATCATCAGGGGCATTTCGTCAAATTTGGGCTATCCAGAAAGCGTAAAATGTAATACACATGAAAATGGACATAAATTATACATAACACTACATTAACAAATTACAAACAATTTAAAATTATTAAAATCATTCTGACGCTCTACATTCTTGTCGGCAATCGGTGAGAGAATTCATTTTCTCTCCGATTTTTATTTAACATATTAACAAATTAACATTTTTATCAATTGGATGAGTATATTTTTCCACACAATTTTCTCATTAAGTTGATATTTATTTCTCTACCTCATGTCTGCTAAATTTTATTTTCAATTTTTTTTATACTATTCAAAACACAAATCAAATTTTAATATTAACTCGAATGAGCTAACGTTATGTATATAAGCATTGTAGCAGTGTAAAAAAGAGATTAACTGAATGTGTATGTGTAACTGATATAGATTTTTTATTATAACTCCAGTGCAAATGCAAATAACCATTTTTCTGCATGAGTGATGTTCAACATTACTTGTTAAAGTATTCATTGGCCTAAATACTGACAGGGCGGTGTTTGAAAGATTACCAATTTCATTTAAAAGCGACAGATAAATATATTATAAAATGTTTTATCATAAAAATTGGTTTTATTTACAAACATGTACCCGGTTAATGACTTTATTTAAAGTGAATAATTTTTAAATTGCAAAGTTAACTCAAATGTTAATGGCTTTTTTCACAAATAAAAATAATTATTTTATCTTTAACTGATATCGCAGTTAAACTGGCAAATTTATCTTCGTATTTTGGTCACACTAGCGCCAAAATAACGACATTTTTGGAGTTTTTTTTTTAGTCTTCCAAGACTAGGTCACATATTTCATCTGTTCCCACTGATAGATATTCACATTTTGTCATATTTATGTTTAGACCTGCCACCTCATATTCTTCTTGCAGTTTTCTTACGTAGCTATCTTCGGCAATTACTACCTGGTCATCTGCAAAGAAAAGTGTATATAGCGTGTTTTCTTCCACCGTTATTCCCATGTTTCTACATTTTTTTACCCATTTCACTAAGGATCTGTCCAAATATATTTTAAATAAGGTGCCTTTATTTATTTATTTATTTTAAACCGCCTTCAAAGAGCACTTGCGGCAACTGTGACAAGCTATTTTAAAAAATATTGTTGCTGAAGATGATGAGAAGAAGACAACTGGTTTAAATAAGAAAAAGAACTTTACTTAAGGCGACCACAACAATAGCCTACTATAAGAAAAATCTTTATATTTACAACTTTGGCATTCATTCTTTTTAATAACAACAGTGCAGATTCTGAAGATCTAGTTTTATGCCTTAGAAAACATTTGTATGAACATGCCAGAACATTCAAACACGTTGTTACTTTTTCTTCATAACTCACTGGGCCAAATGGGACTATAAAAACTAGTACTACTCTACTGAAACTTATTCAAGACCCTCTATTGTATGTGGAAACAATTGATTTAAAATGTGTAAGACCAGACCACTTATTCCTTCCCAATAATAGTGAGTTCGGTATAACAGAGAGAACAGCCAAAAACCATAGGACCATTAATGTGCCTGATGACTGGAACATTATTAAAACTGCAAAAGTAAAAAAGCCTAAAAGAGTTTAAAGTTGTAAAATTTCAACGAAAAAAGTTTTTGACTCCAAAATCCCTCGAAGATTTAATCACAAACAGGAAAAAGGACATTGAAGGTAGACAAATCAATTGGCTTAAAATATGATGGTTAAGGTTTAAAAAGGAACACCTTTCCAAATAAAAAAAGATTAACCTTCCGGTGAAATTTTCGAGTTTCCGAACATTGGACATTTCGAAAAACACAAGTCAAAAACATCCTGGAAAACACGTGGAAGTGCAAACCTTGTTGACTGTACAGCAGTATCAGCTTTAACCAACCAGAAGACAAATTAATTTCAAAAAAAGGATGACATGTTGTCTCTGCTACCTTACATACTCCCTA
Source organism: Diabrotica balteata (assembly GCA_918026665.1). Taxonomy (NCBI): domain Eukaryota; kingdom Metazoa; phylum Arthropoda; class Insecta; order Coleoptera; family Chrysomelidae; genus Diabrotica; species Diabrotica balteata. The sequence continues at coordinate 127,127,971 of OU898281.1, forward strand.
TACATCATGGATAATTTAGGAACCTTTCAGGCAATCAGCTAACAATTGCTAGTTCGTCAAACTCATGACAATGAAGCGACTGAAGTAAAATGATACTGACGGCGAAGATTAATTTTTTTATGTCAATATGTTGTTATTCTATATTTTAGTATTGATATTTTGTTTTATTATTTCTAATATGATCTCTAGGTAGATGTAAAAATAAAGTGTATTAACAACAGTTGAAGTTCGTTTCTTATCTTCCTTAAATTCCTCAGAATACAGTTGAACCAAGTCCATTTTTTGGATTTCATGTATAATCCAAGCTTATGAAGCTTTAACTTTAAACCTCTGTAGCTCAGATGTAGATAAAGTGGACTTGATCCATTTCTATTCTGAAGCCTCTAAATCTTAATCATTTTTATACAATGCAATTTGTTTCTTTAAAACATCTACAATCTGATTTCGTTATCTTAACAGATACAGTAACAGATGTCGCCACTTAACTCAGTTATAAGAAAAATATGGACTTTTTGCACTGACTTCTTTAATTGAAAAAACTTTACGGAAGATACAATTACAACGTACTTTTTTTAAACATTATATTTCAAAAACATAAACGATTTATTTTTTATTGCTGCAAGTAGTTTGGAAAAGCTACTGTTTCAACGTATTTTTAATAATAATAATGTAAAATTATTTCTAAAAATATTTTCTGTAAATAAATAAATAATTTCCGATATTTGAATTAAGAATACTTGAGAAACAATTTATAAAAAAATATATACCATCTTTTGAAATCAATTCTAATCGGTAAAAAACACTGTCCTTTTGAATGCTTTAGAATTATGTAGAATTTGTAGAATTAATGTAGAATTTATAATTATTTTCTACCAATTTGCGTAATGCTTAATTGAACATTAATTTTAACTTTTTGACAAATAATGTACAAATTTTAATTATGTTATTTTTCATACTTTTATTAAACACATTTTTCTATTTTCAAATACAACTATTTTCTAAATTGATGTACTTTACATATTCTAAGTAGTAAGGTAGCCACTTGGGCGCATTTTGACCTCTGGCCCCTGCGGCTTAAACTGTACACGTATCTACTTCGCGCATATAATTATTTTATCCCGCTTTGCACATAACTCTCACAGTTAAAAGGTTCTAGGCGTTCGGCGCGTAATTTAAAACTTAATATATTTAGACATACTTTTAATACATATGATTCTTCACCTTGGATAGTATAACTATTAAACTTGCTTTGGTATAATCCAAACAAATTATATGCATTTTTTAATAAAAAAAAATATGCATTTATACTTATTATATCTTTGTTATAAATAATTTTCAATTCTAATTAAGGTTTAGTTTTAAAGCTGATAGCTTTTCCTTCAAAGGAAAGGAGGGGCATATACTAAATACAAAAGAAGAAGTACTGAAAAGGTAAGTGGAACACTTTAAAGAACTACTTACTATAGATATAGAAGATCCAGATCCAAATCAGCCACCCGCAGGAGCAAGCAACAATTCACCATTAGAGCCTCCGTCAATTCAAGAAGTACGAGATGCAATAAAACACCTAAAAAACAATAAATCTCCAGGAAGTGATGGTATACCCGCGGAACTTATTAAATATGGAGGTGCTACTGTGACTAATCAAATATATAAAATAGTATTGAAAGCCTGGAATAAGGAACAAATCCCGGAAGAGTGGTGTATTGGAATCGTTTGCCCGCTACACAAAAAGGGTGACCAATTGAAATGTAGAAACTATAGGGGAATAACCCTCCTTAATACAGCATACAAAATATTTTCGAGGATCTTATATGGTCGCCTAAGTACATATTCAGAGGAACTTCTCGGGGAATATCAAAGTGGCTTTAGTCCTGGTCGATCAACAACAGAACAGATCTTTGTGCTAAGGCAAATACTGGAAAAACCCAATGAATTCAATATCGATACATACCATCTTTTTGTACACTTCAAATCTGCCTACAATAATGTCCTAAGATATAAATTGTATGAAGCCATGAATAAATTCCACATCCCAGATGAACTGATAAGATTGGTTAAGGCTACAATGCGTAATGTGGTTTGCAAAGTCGAAATACAGGGCGAACAATCACAGGCGTTTGGAACGCATGTTGGGCTGCGACAGGGAGACGCGCTGGCGTGTCTCCTTTTCAACATAGCACTGCAAAAGGCGATAAGAGATGTCCGAATAGACAACAGAGGAAATATTTTTAATAAATCATCCCAAATTTTGGCATATGCAGATGATGTGGCTCTAGTTCCCCGCACAACACAAAAGCTAGAAGAAATGTATATCACCTTCTCAAATGCCTCAAAATCTATGGGCCTGCAAGTAAATGAGGAGAAAACTAAGAGTGATGGCATCAACACCCAACAATAGAGTCAGGAACATCGGTCCCCAATTTACGGTTGATAACTCTACCTTTGAAGTGATGGACAAATTCACATACTTAGGCTCCCTGATTACCAAAGAGAACGCCATAATGGAAGAAATCAAGCGAAGGATAATAATGGCAAACAGATGCTATTTTGGACTGAGTAGATATATGAGAAGTAGAAACTTAAGCCAAAAAACAAAAATAACCATATACAAAACCCTTATACAGCCAGTGTTGACATATGGATCGGAGACATGGACCATCCCCAAGGTAGACGAAGACCTTCTGCTTATATTTGAACAAGGATCCTGAGAGGAATATTTGGTGGCATCTGTGAAAATGGTGTTTGAAGGAGGAGATACAATTACGAGGTATACCACAGATATAAACAAATATTTGGTGATAAAGACGTAGTATCTCTTATAAGAATAGGAAGACTAAGATGGACAGGACATCTAGCAAGATCACAGCAGAACAACTCTCCTAAAAGAATCCTTATGTCACAACCCGTGGGAAGTAGAAAAAAGGGTAGGCCAAAACTCAGATGGAAAGATGGTGTAGATGAGGATGGTAGAAAGACAGGCGCTGCAAACTGGCAACGGTTGGCAATGGATAGGACTGCCTGACGTAATAGACTTGGGAAGGTCAAGTCTCTTTCATAGGGCTGTAGCACCATTGATGATGATGATGATGATTGCTTTTCCTTTAATGTGAGCTATTGCAAAACTATTTTATTCAAAATGAAGCCGCGTTTCAAGTGAAAAATCGCGCAATTGCCGGTAATGCCGATTCTATTGGATTAAGGCTAACCAAATATTATTTTCTAGTTTTTTGTTAATTGAATTTTGTTAACATGATTTATATTTGTTATTTCACGAAATACAATCATTTAATAAAATTAATTGTTTATAACAAATTGCCGTTACCTCTGACGCAAAATCATGTTTGAAATTCGAATTCAGCGGGATGAACTACATAAGAATACGCTCTGAAATTCCGTAGAATTCCGTGGAGTTAATACAAGTTTTATTTAAAATTTATTTCATGTGCATAACTGACATTAAAAATCGACAGTCGCTTCAAACGTTGTTTCTGAGAGAACGGTTCATTCTACACAAAAAGTGGTTATAAACATTCTTTTGTTTTTTATTTTTGTTCAAATTATCTTAGCTAGATTTTTATTTGAAACATTTTTTTCTACGGCATTCAGATTCTTGGTAAATCGATTTTTTTCCGTTTTCCTCCCTACTATGGAGCGTTTTAGGAGGAGGCCGGTAAAAGTGGTAAAATTTTTTGCCTCTTTTTTCGGTTTTCAACATTGGTTTTCTCAGCAAAATTCAGCTTGTTCGTATAATTATTAGAGGGAGGTTCAGTGGCGTTTTCATCTCTGATGAGTGGAGTATAAATTTAATGATTAGTTTTTCACTTATATACTAATAAAAATATATTAAATTGCTATGGTATAAATTTTAATGAATAAATATGCCAGTATAACCTAATTAAATAAACTTTTACAAGTTTTTATCTGTTTCAATATTCATCATGTTTGTCAGGATCATTATAATTTCTCAAACAAAAATTAATTTTTATTAAAAATTTGTCAAAACTCCCGGATCATCCACTGCTCAAAACAATGAAAACTCCGACGAATATATCTGCCTTTTTAATTTATTTGGGTTATTTACACCAGACTGCCTCTGGTGTTCGAACGACAAACTTTTGAATTATACTAATAGGCTGAAATATTACGAAAGTTTCGGAAAATGAATCAACTCTTCCAGAAAGTGTGGTAAATAAAAGATTTTTATTTGGCCAATCGTTTAGGTTTATTTTCTTAGGAACCTTTATCTTGTCGGAATTTTTTGGTTTAAGAAAACTTGGAGACAATATGATGCTGATAAAGAGCAATTCAACTGTTGTTAGAAAGTTTCTTTTAGTCGAATTTTTTGTACATAAACTGTACAATATACTATATTTACCATAGTTTATTTTCAGTGTAGCAAGCACCACAAAAAACAAATGAATGCTTCTCTTACATTCCCACCAAGAGTAAGATTATTCTTTTCAATTTTTTTTTACTAACCATTTCTAATAGTAAAAATGTTGAGTTTAAAAAATCGAAATCACTGCAATTAAGAAAAAAATATATTAAATTAAGAAAACAAAAATATACTATAGAAAAACTTAAAATAATTAAAAAAGATCGGAAAAATGTTGATGGAGTATGAAAAGTTGAATTTAAATCCAGCTCGCATAAAAAATTAAAATTTGGGCGTAAACGTTAAAAGAAAGATATATAGATCTAGTGCAATCCAAAAATTTTAGTGCAAGGATTAGGCGTAGGGGAGACTGGGATCAATTTTTACTGAGTTATCAGCAGTAGTCAAATGTTGAAGAAACTCATGTACCGGGTGGTCCAAAAGCTGATCTCTCGGCTATATATCAGAAACTGTTCATGGTATAACTTTAGGAGTAAAAGTGGCTAAGAGAAATCGCTGGAAATAACTTTCAAGATTCTGGATTTACCGCTAGGGGGCGTAACCTGCGAAGAAAATTTTGAAAAACCAGTTTTTTGGGAAATATGCCCAATTATACCAAGTGTTAAATAAGTAAACTAGAAAGAGGCATAAATTCTGCACAAAGTTGTTCAAGTACTTTTTTTTATTTTTTCAAATATATGGCGGGGGAGAGTGGGAAAGTATTTGTGGATAAATACCTATAACTTTGGTATGGATCAACCGATTTTAACAAAATTAGTGTCATTAGAAAGAGTATAGATGTATTACCTTACATCTACTATAAAATAATTGCATTTAGTTTTAATTGTCGTAGGTAGAGGGTACTTTCGAATAGAAAAAATTAAAATTTGTTTTTCTTCAAAATTTTTAATAAAAACACCTATATATTGTAAATTGTAATAGAACTGGATTCAATTCGTAACAGAATGGCGCAAACCGCATGTTAATAACTTTTATCAAACTCGAGATATGAATAAAAACGCATAAACATAAGTAAGTATAGTATTGACACACCCTGTATTATAAATTAAATTAAAAAATAAGTCAGTAGGTACTTTCATAGCAGAAAACTCTTAATGTTGATACCTATTTTGACCATTGTTATTTCATATTATTAAAAATTGTTTTTTCGAAACTAAGTAGGCTACGACAATGAATTTGACAGGGAGTTCGTATTGTTTATTTATTAACAGCAGTCAAAAATATTTTTAAGAAGTGTTATATGTATTATAATTCGAATTGAAAATTGCATTTTTTTCAATAGATATTAATATTGGTAATATTAGTAAGTAATTATCAGTACTAATAATTCGTAATGAGTATATCAAATTGTATGATATGATTGGAGTTTATTTCGACTATCACCAAAATGACGCTATTGCCTTACGTATATATTCTGTAAGATATCCTGGCAGGAGACATTGTGGCAAAGAAGTAGAGATTTCGGACTACTTATATGTGGATTCTGTTCAATTAAAGCAAGAACATTGATTGAATTATCTTCGGTCATAACTTTACTACGTCGTTTAAAACAAGGACGAGAAAAACTACCAGTTTCTCTTAATCTTTTTGCCTTTCTTTCAAATACTTCTTTGCCATAATGTCTCCTGTCAAGATATTTTACAAAATATATACGCGAGGCAATTGCGGCATTTTAGTGACATTCGAAATAAACTTCAATCATATCATACAATTTGATATTAATTACAAATATTACCAATATTAATATCCATTGAAAAAAGTGCAATCTTTAATTCGAATTATAATATAGCACTTCTTAACAATGTTTTGACTGCTATCAATAAATAAACAATATGAACTCCTCGTCAAATTCATCAATTTGTAGCTAAGTAGGCTACATCCTCGTAGCCTACTTAGTTTCGAAAAAACTATTTTTTACAAAATAGGTATTAACATTAAGATTCTTCTGCTATAAAGAAATTTGAAAATACCTACTGACTTGTTTTTAATGTAATTTATAATACAGGGTGTGTCAATACTATACTTACTTATGTTTATGAGTTTTTATTCATATCTCGAGTTCAACAAAAGCTATTAACATGCGGTTTGCTCCATTTTGTTACGAATTTAATCCAGTTCCATTATAATTTACAATAAATAGGTATTTCCATTAAAAATTTTGAAGAAAAACATATTTTAATTTTTTTTTATTTGAAATTCCCCTCTATCTACAACTATTAAAACTAAATGCAAGTATTTTATAGTAGATGTGAATTAATTCATCCACACTCTTTCTAATGACACTAATTTCATTAAAATCGGTTGATCCAAACCAAAGTTATAGGTATTTATCCACAAATTCTTTTCCACTCTCCCCCACCCTTTATTTGAAAAAATAAAAAAAAGTACTTGAACAGCTTTGTGCAGAATGTATGCCTCTTTCTAGTTTACTTATTTAACACTTGGTATAATTGGGCATATTTCCCAAAAAACTGGTTTTCAAAATTTTCTTCGCAGGTTACGCCCCCGAGCAGTTAATCCAGAATCTTGAAAGTTATTTCCAGCGATTTCTCTTGGCCACTTTAACTAAGGAATTTTTTCTCCTAAAATTATAACATGAACAGTTTATGATATATAGCCGAGAGATCGGTTTATTGGACCACCCGGTAACACTTGTAGAAGGAGAACGGTAAACACAAGTGACTAAGCATCGATTGTTATTTTTGAGCATAATAAATACTTGGATTATTTGACATCGTCCAATCATTACTAAGTTGTGAGAGTATATAATATTATTTTTTATAAACAATGCTACTCATAATTTTTGTTAAAATTGTAATCTGTATGCACAAAACTATAATCTTCGTTAACGTAATATTTAACATCACAAAGTTTAAATGTTTCTGTCAGCACGATGAGATCATAATCCATATTTAGTTGGTGCAATACTACATTAAATTCGTCAAAAAATTTTACATTCCTGATATGTCAGTGAATAATTTTTAGGTTAGATTCATTAGTTTCTATTTTAACAACATTATAATATTGCAAAATATTATCTAGCTCGTGTGTATTAAAGGGTTCAAAGTCTACATCTCGTATATACTGATCTATGATATAGGTACTGCAAACCTTTATGTATATCACGACAAATATAACGAAATCACACTTATATAATTAAAACAAAACAAATGACAACAAATCAAAGTTATACGAACCTTGAGAGTAATAATTTATTTATTCGATGCAGAGTTATGCTGTGTTTTATATATTGATTTATTTTATCTATACCAACGCATCTTTTGACTGGGTCGTCTTTCTACTATTTGCTGTTCTTGAGAGATGCCTGGTGTGAAATAACTCTTGGATTCTGTCTGGTATTCCCATTCTTAACTGGTTCTTCTCTACGATTTTTCTGTCTTATATTGTCTAATATATTCTCATCTTCATTAGGGAAGACCTGTTCTGTTTCTATTTCAACTGGATGTGTTGCTCTAGTATAACGAGTGGCTCCAGGGTCACTACTTACAGGTTTTATATCTATTGTAAGTGGTAGAATTAAACAGACATTTGTTCAACAAATTAGGATGGCGATTATTCTACCATTTGGAGCGTACTAAGTCATGTAATTACTTCCAAGTCGAAGGATCACCCACTGGCATGAGAAATAAAAACACAAGCAGTTTAAACAATTAATAATTTAACGATTGAATGCTACTACCTGAACCAAAGTTTCAGTGCAAGTTCTTTTATTGAAACCGCAGATCACTGTCCACTTACATTAGTCAATTAGGTGATGTCTTCTTTTGTAGCGTTTTTTAGTAATATCATCCCTTATAATTTGTAAGAGTTTTAAATAAGTCCCTGGAAAGTCTAAAATATTCTGAAACATTTTTCTCGTTATAAAACATTCTTCATTCGACAAGCACCTTCTGTATTACGACATGACATAATTTCGTTTACATTTTTAATTCTTCTATTTAGATTTGATTATCAACTCTTGTTCTTCCTTCTCTTCTTGGAGAATTAACAAGTTTGCGAGAAGTAATTCTTTTAAACGAACAATCTTTAAGAGAACAAACTTGGAACTAATTTTTAAACTTCAGTGCAACATTATCTATGTATGCCATACGGCTCTAACAAACCGACTCACCCAAAACTGCCGTGAGTCGAGTACAACAGATTCTGCTGTACGTGTATGCCGTGCGCTGCGCACTGTTCTAACAAACCGTAGCTTAACAATAACTAGGTATAATCAATACACGAGAGTCTAAAAACTCTTAAACCACAAATGCGTCGAATTTATTCGAAGAAGTTTGCGGGGACAACTTCGATATTTCCATAAAGAGGTTGGTAAAACTCACCTTTTGATTTCTTTCTTTTAGGGAAATTTTGGGAATTGGTCGAAGAAAGTTAATCTGTGGGTATTTGCTAGAGAAAATTTACCCCGGTAGATTTTAAGACGTGTAAGTTAATTGCTACGAGTGGCGTAGCAACACTTGGATACATTTCTTACAGAAATTTGTGCTTTCAATTCAACGGCTGTGTACGATTTTTTGTTTATGATATGTTTATGATTTTTTATATTATGTTTTTGATGTTTTGCCTAGCTACTAAAAGGTGCTTCCGAAAAATTCTGCTTTCTTTCTGTTGTTGCTTGGTGAGATTTTGCGATATACTTATGTTCGATTCATTTAAATTTCTTATGTTTTTAAAAACTATTAATTTTACGAGAAAAGATATAAAAACTATTTTAATTAGACTATTTAATTGTTTCCTAGTGTGTAAATGTTGTTTCTTTCGGTTTTTTTAATAATTTAATATTTAATTTTAAGAATCTGTTTAGTTGATTAATAATATCTTGTATATTTAACTCTGGATTTTCTCATACCATTCTATAAATTATGATGTTGTTACGTCTATTATTATTTTCAATTATTTCTACCTTTTGTTTTAAATCCAGATTTTCTTTTTCTAAATGTTTTATTTTATATTTAGTTTCTGCAACCTTTAGGGCTGATTGTTCCAACGCGAATCAAAAGTTGATTGTAATCAAATATTTAATTACAATCAAATACGTCACAGCAGCTGTCAAATTGTTAAAAATTGCTTGAAAAAAATTAAAATATAAAATTAACACCAGAAAGAGTTTAATTATTATTTATTTTAAATTAAAACGCAAAATAATAAAATAGAATAAAATAAATCAGTCAACATAACCTCAAAATGTGACGTATTTTATTTTAATTAAATATTTGATTACAATCAAGTTTTGATTAGTGTTCGAACAATCGGCCCTTAGTGACAATTGTGTTTCTAAAACTTTAATTAAATTTATTAATTCACTAATTTCTTTTCTTATTATTTTTTTAACAGATTATTATTTGAGACTTCAATCTGTTTCATTATCTAGTGTATAGTCGCCTTTAGAGGTTGAATGTGCAAAGGCAACTATTAGAATAGTAGTTTGTTTATACATCAATTATAAATGAAGGGCAATTAGGAATGAGTGACTGATTTTGTAGATAAAACTGTATCATAAACTTACTTTTTGGGTTGAAAATTGTTTGGAAGATATTTGAAAGAAAAAAAAAATTTTCTATGACTTTGGCTCAGATAACTGCACTGTCTTAGGAGGTCTAAATGTCTAAAGGGCTCATAAATAGGCCCTGTCCTGATCTTTCATAACTATAACCATAAGCTGAGATAACGTTTTAAACCTTGATGAAAACAGAGTGGTAGATGTTATTCCGGCCTAAGACCTAACTTTTTACCCATAATCTTCTTTTTCGACTAGGTTTTTTACCTAATATATGATTCTGTAACCATACATACTTCTGTATCATATACCCTAGTACTGGGAAAAAATGTCGCATCTACTGTGCATGCAATTTCTCCAGTTTCCTTGCAATTACGGAAAAATATAATGAGTAAGGTTTTCAATTTTTAATCGTAAAAGCAACAATCACCCAGCATTAAATAACTATTCTCTCGCTAAATCTAGGTTAACTTTAATTCCATTTAATGGTTGCCATTTCCCAAGGATTTTATTGCGGTATATTATTGTATTTGATTAAACGCTGATAGCGTCGTTAGATACCGGTCTTTCAGATAGAGAAGTAATTCCGGTTATTTTGCAAGGATCATATTTCTCTCACGCTTTATTTCCTTCATTATTGGATAGAAGTAACAAGTCTATTTTATAGAAAATCGTTACGACTTTGGCTGATTCTTTTATTAACTTTAGTATTATTACTGGTAGGTGTAAAGTATTATGAAGTACATATTTTAATGTAAAATGCTGTAAAATTCTCCGCATGGATTTAAAATTATGCACACAGCTTATGTACATTCTGCAGAAACAATTTGATAGTATTTCCACGATCTTATATTTCTTACATTATGGCATCGATAAGCCTTTTGCAGGAATAAAAAAATTCAACTATATTTCACACACATTTTCTTTTGTTTTAAATTAAAGATAGAGAAACTTTTTTTTGTCAAAAAAGTTTTCACTTTTGGTATTTTGTTTTCTTAACTAACCATTGAATACTACTTACTTTAATTGCTATCTACTTTTATGTGATTCTTAAAGCAAATGTACAGTCTGAATTCTGAACTATTTTTATTTAAAGCCATTGGAGTTTATTGGAGAGTGAAGTTTTCAATTGTATTTAAAACCGACCCAATTTCCAATTCGCAAACCTCAGTATTCAAATCATTTCTTAGGAGTATAAAACGTTTCCAAACTCTTAAAAGGAGGAACTCTACTGACAACTTCTTAACGAATTATAGTCTAGTTTAAAAACCATTTTTATTATATTAGATGCATATAATGAGTAAATGTCCGGGAGAGGATAAGATTACAGTTGAAATGTTGAAAATTGGTGGCAGAAAAATGGAACAGGTATTAAATGTTGTATTTAATAAAGTAATTGATGAAGGAAAGAGTCCTCAAGAATGGTACAACTCCGAGGTCATTTTACTATTCAAGAAAGGAAACAGAGCAAACATCGAGAATTACCGACCAATATCCTTGCTATCACATCTGTATGAATTACTAACTAAAATCATAACCAATTGCCTAACACATAAGCTCGATTTCTATCAACCTATCGAGTAGGCTGGATTCAGAAAACATTTTAATACCATAGACCAGTTGCAAACCGTAAGAACACTGATAGAAAAATGCACCGAGTATAATGTTCCAATTCATATGGCGTCCGTCGATTTCCATAAAGCATTCGATTCCATCGAATTATAGGCAGTGCTTGAATCTCTAGAAAATGCACGCATAGATTCAAGATACATTAATTTAATTAAAAACATATATGAAAATGCCACCATGCATATAAAGCTGGACGAAAGCACAAAAACTAATCCCATAAGACTACAACGGGGAGTATGACAAGGAGACACCATCTCTCCCAAACTATTTACTCTTGCTCTGATATTTTTAAGAAACTGGAATGGAACAATAAGGGTATCAATGTCAACGTATACTTAAACCACTTGAGATTCGCAGATGACATAGTTTTAATAGCCGATAATATCCCAGAACTAAATAATATGCTACAACAATTAAATGCAGTTTCAGGAGCGGTAGGCTTAAAAATGAATTACAGCAAAACAAAAATACTGAGCCAAGACCAGACAAATATAACAATACAAAATCATACCATAGAAAATGTGGAACATTATGTATATCTAGGTCATATTATCAAACTAGGAAAACCAAATCAAGATGCTAAAATTAAAAGAAGAACACAACTGGCTTGGGGCGCTTTCGGCAAACTAGCACATATCTTGAAAACACCTCCATTCCTATCAACTTAAAGAAAAAGGTGCAAACACATGCATACTACCTGTTTGTATCTACGGCTTAAAGACAGTAGCACTTACCAAAAAATCTGCCAAAAAATTAGAAACAATGCAAAGAGCAATGGAACGAATTATGCTTGGAATATCACTAAGAGACAAGATTAGAAACACCGAGATAAGACGTAAAACGAAGATTAGGGATATTGTGGAAGAAATTACAAAAATGAAATGGCGCTGGGCAGGTCACGTAGCCCGATATAATGACAACAGGTGGATACGGAGAATTCTAGAATGGAGACCAAGGACGACAACAAGAAGCATGGAAAAACCTCAAAAAAATGGGTAGATGACATAAGCAGTGGCAGGCAAACAGTGGATTAGATTGGCGCAAGATAGAGAAAGATGGAAGCAATTGGGAAAGACCTACATTCAGGAGTGGATGGAAAATGGTTGTCAAAGAACAGATGCATATAATTTTTATAATCTACATTTTTAGATGCACTAGAACTCCTTGAGAAAATAGCGATAGACCACGAGGAAACAGCGATAGCATTAATTAAAACAATATTAACCAATAAGGCCAGCAACCTTATAACTATAGAGGATACAATACCAAGAATAGCAGCGGCACTGAAGAGAGAACTTAGAGGCGACAATCCGAAGACGGTAATAGCTAAATTGGCGATAAAAAAACAAGGCAACATAAAGATGCAGCAGTCTATACATCTGAAGTTGAATAATTAAGAGAACAGCTAAAAATTGCATACATAGTCGAAAGAATGCCATTGGAACTAGCAAAAAAATATACAACGAAAACTGAAGTTGCAACAATAAAATGCAACGTCAACACATAAAAAGCTAAATTAATATTTTCGTAACTTCACAACCACGCACGAAGTAATATCCTAATTTGTATCAATTGACGCGACAGAAGATAGCAGACAAGGAAGAGTGTTAAATTATAGGACAAATTACGAAGCTAAGAAAGGACAGCACCAGTGTAGGTGCTGTTTATAGTTAAAAGGTAAACGCCCATTTTTAATCAATTATAATTATATTGAAGAGAACATACTACTTGTGTCCTACGCCGGTAGGTGGTCCTTCGATTTGGAAATAATTACATGATTTAGTACCCTCTAAATGGTAGGAAGATCGCCATCCTAATTTATTGAACAAATCTTCGTTTAGTTCTAAAATGGAGAACTTTTTAAGATCTTCAATTTTTATTTGAACTATTTTTCTTTTGAATTATTATTTAACTGGGAATAAGCCACAATTAAAGATAAAAATACGTTTATTGACGTTTCAATTTCCACTTCGGAAATCGTTCTCAAAATACAAACAGTAAATTAAACAACTTTTGTTTTTTATTTACAAATTTTCTTACATTGCCCAACAAACGTTTTAAAGGCAAAAAATGACTTTTTCTTTTCTTAAGATAGTACTAAAGATAAACAAAGCAAAATCAGCTTGTACTTCTGTACGGATTTTTCAATATAGTCTAAGATCCCATTTCAGGATCATTACGTTTATAACGTAGTTAACCAAACATTTTTACATACATTTACAATTAGGAAAATAGATTGACAATAGATTGTTAGTCAAAAAGTGGCCGCAAATATTTTTGATTGAATTAATACTAATTTATTTTTGAACAAAAATTAATTTCGTTGATTTATTTTTTAATACGCTAAAAAAATACGCTGCTCATGATGTGTATGCATGTTTTTTATATCAAATTAAAGCTATTTTTTCTTAAAGAAAAATGGTCGCAAATTAGGGTTGCCAGCTGGTATCAAATTAATATTTTTTTTTCTTAGATGAACTGGTATATAAGTAATACGGATTGACTCGCTGACAATGATATTTAGTGTGTTTAAAGTTATACCGAAAAAAATCATATATCATATTTTTATGGTAACACAGGATCATTCAGTTATGCAAACAATTAGAACAGTTTTAAAAAGATTCTTTATATGGCAAAATTTTTTATGTTTAAATTAACAATTTTCTATCGTAATATGTTTGAATAATAGTAGTACATTCATTGAGCAAATTCCCAACTGTAAACAAACGCACGTGTTGATATTCGCCCTCTCATTCGTCAAGAGACGATTAAATATAATTTATTGCCTTAAGCCAGACGGATTCTCATTTTACAGTTCAAACTTGTCAGTCTGTTTAAATTCAAATTGTGGTGTGTTGGTGTGTAAGTTAATATATTATGTGTTATATGTTATAGTTTTTTTTACTGTTCATGTTATTTTTAGAGTTCAGTTTAAGTGTTTAGTATTAAGTTTTATAGTGTATAGTGACTTTTAGTATCCAAAAACAAAGTATTTGGTAATCAAAAGTAAAAATAGCCTGCGGTAATCACTTTCATTACGGTAAGAGAAACCGATATTTTAATTTATTGATGTTTCGAAAAGTTTTATTTTCTTTTTAGTCCATTTATTCACGGTTTTTGCTTTTAATATTAAAGAACCGCTTAGATTGACATGAAATTCACCTCATTTTGAGAGTGAAAAAACATGCGTTCAAAATAAGTCCAGAATTGAATAAACTGACTAATTCTAAGCAACTTTTATTTTATACAGCTTTTGGACAAGGTCAATACTTATCGAGTTTTGCGAGTGAATATGATCATTTTTCAATAAAAAAAAGTATTTTATTGAAAAAATATTCTTAGCAAAAATATAGCTCTTAAAAAGTTAAAAAAATGATGTACTTATACCTATATGAAGTCTGTAGACTCAGTAAAAGCAGAGTTGTAGCTAATGAAAAGTAATTCAAATTTCAAATCGAATATTTCAACGAGAAACATCAAAAAAATAAAGCACTTTTCGGGGAAAACTCGCTGTCTGGGAAAGTGCTCGTTTTTTAATTCTTTCACGTTGAAATATTCGATTTGCAATTTGACGAATAAGAACCTACTTTACATTGGCTACAAATTGCTAGTTTATAAGCTATATTTTTGCTAAGAATATTTGTTCGATAAAATAATTACTTTTTGAGTTATTTGCAAAAACCGTCTAAAAACCTTATTTTTTGTTGTCGAAAAATGAACATATTCACTAGCAAATAACTAGAATAGTATTGACTCAGTAAAAAAACTCTATAGAACAAAGGTTGCTTAGAATTAGTCAGTTTATCCAATTCCTGACTTATTTTGAAAGTATGTTTTTTACCCTTAAGAATGGGTAAAACTTACTCCTAGGGCAAAAACACACATCGGCACAATATAAATGTTTTTTCCAAAACCTCCCCAAATCCAGGCTGTTCTTTGGAGAGGTTTTATCGCGAATAAATGGAATATTTCTGGACTTGAAAAAGTATACAGAATGCAGTTTCAGAACGTTACCAATATTTTTGATGATGCGGGTTTTTTTACAATACATATTTTTTCCCAAGGCTATTTTAACATTCCCTCGATTAACTGAGTACATTAAGTTATTGAAGATAAATAGAATAACAAAAATGTCAAGCACTGATACAGCCGATGAACTCTTCGATATTGATTTAACCCTCACTCCACCTAAAAAAGACCAGTTAAGGGAGATTTTGACATTAAAACGAAGGAAATGATTATAAATGTATTTAAAACGGAAATGCAGGAGAACCCTATAATGTCGAAAAGTGCGATTTCTATTAGAGTAGCAGATAAAACAGGTACTGTTGCTCCATTATTTATTTTAGAGTGCGCATTTTCACTTTATTTAACTAATATTGTTACTTTATATCTATTGTAGGAGTGTGTAGCCGTAGTGTACGCAATGTGGTTCATAAATATAAAATTACGGGAACATTGTCGACACCAAAATCAGTTAAACATCGTAAAAGTATTGTTAACTCGCTGAATGAATTTGACAAAGAATCAATAAGAAGAATAATCCATCAATTCTTTTTTCGAAATGAAATACCCACAAAGTTCTGAGGGTTGTTAAGGAAGATCCGATTTTGCCTAACTTCAAAAGAACTACGTTTTTTAAATTATTGACAGAAATAAAGTTTCAACTAGTGAAGTTACTAAGTTTCAACGTCATCAGGGACAAAATTGTCTTGTGGAGACGAGAATTTCTGATAAAAATTAAGTCATACAGAAATAAAAACCGCAAAACTTACTACTTAGATGAGACTTGGCTAAGCGCTGGTCACACCAAATCTAAAGTATGGGTCGACAATTCTGTAACGTCTTATAAACAAGCGTTTTTAGGTAAAATTTCAACGGGGTTAAAAAATCCTGCAGGTAAATGTGTATGTGCTTTTTCACTTCAAGTAAATTTTAAAATAATAAAGTTTTCAGGAAAAGGAAAAAGAACAATAATCAGTCACATTGGCAGTGAAGATGGGTTTATTCCAGAAGGGCTGTGGGTGTTTGAATAAAAAAAAGTGGGGACTACTATGAAGAGATGGACGGGAAATCTTTCGAAAATTGGTTCAAAAGTAAACTACACCGATAAGAAGACAACTCCATCATCGTATTGGACAACGCGTCGTATCATTCCAGAAAATTGAAAAAAAAATCCAACTAAATCTGCTTTTAGAAAAGCTGCAAGCGTGGCTGAAATCAAAAAATATAATATATGGTTTGAAGACTTCATGTTAAAAGTGCAACTGCTGGCTATCGTTAAGGAACATAAGGAACAATATAATAAATATATCATTGATGAGATGGCAAAAGGCCAAAACAAAGTAGTGTTAAGGCTGCCCCCATACCATTGTGAGCTCAATCCGATTGAGCTGATCTGGGCAGAAGTAAAAAATTATGTAGCAGCTAAAAACACTACTTTTAAATTTGCAGATATGAAAATTATTTTTTATAATGCAATAAATAATATTAGTCCAACTACGTGGCAGAAATGTGTGAGACACAGTCACCAAGCGGTC
Source organism: Diabrotica balteata (assembly GCA_918026665.1). Classification (NCBI taxonomy): domain Eukaryota; kingdom Metazoa; phylum Arthropoda; class Insecta; order Coleoptera; family Chrysomelidae; genus Diabrotica; species Diabrotica balteata. The sequence continues at coordinate 127,145,057 of OU898281.1, forward strand.
GAGTCCAAAATGTGGAAGTTGGACAATATAATAGAGAACCATATCGAAATCATAATAATAAATCCAGACGAAGACAGCAGCACATGTAGCTCCTCAGACTCTATATGCTTTGATAAACTTACCACAATGTTAGTTTATTCAAAATATTCACTTTGTTATGTATCTCTCAGTTAATGAATATTTTATTTTACCACATTTTTCTTCAATGGAACATTAAATTTTGCTTATAATGATTAAATTTCAAGAAATTCTTACATTATTAGTTTCAGAAGTAAATAGTTTTTTAAATCATATAATACACCTCAGTACGGCCCTGTTTGGCTTTCATGTACGTTTATTTATAGTTGGGAATTTGTAAAATAAATGTAGTTTACCTATTATAGAAAGCATCAATTATGGTACATTTGTTTAATGTGATAGAAAATATAAAGACACGTTTAAAATATGCGGTAATCTGCAACAATAATAATAAATTATTTAGTGTCAATTAAAATAGCACTATATATTGGGACAAAATGTGAAAAACTAACATTATATTTTTTCTGGGCTACACCTTTTCGTCCAGACTATATTTTCAATCAGCGCTGTGCGTAGGAGTGCTATCGAAGGCCGCGAATGTTCAAGTGGAGAGCTTCCGTTATGCTCAGAAACATTTTTATTCTTTTCATGCAAAAATATTAGTTAGAATGGTAAAAATGTGATCGAAAACAATTTATTATGAAAGCATTTTCTACTTCAATGATAAATAACTAACATGGAGCAACAACAAGATTGATCTGCTTATTAAAATATGATTTAAATCGTACAAACTGATATATCAATACTATTCTCGAAAATAGGAATATAAGGAATAACAGTAGAATATTCAGTAACAACAAAAATGACATTATATTGAATAAAACAATTATCATTATATCCTTTAATGATAAGTTACTAACTAATACACCAATATTGATTCAGTATACAGACTAAATATGAATCTGTACCAAATGAAGCGATACACCAATAACGCAGATATTTCAGATGAAAGTTATATAAATATTGTAGACACATCTTAATATATATATATATATATATATATATATATATATATATATATATATATATATATATATATATATATTACTGTGAAAGCACGAAATATATAATGTCAAGATACACCTGTGAATGTCAACAGCAACTAATTCGCTTGGCCTATGTTCCAAGCAGATACAACAATGAAATAGAGATTCTCTTCGGGAAAGGAAACATCGTAAGATACATAAAAGCCAATAGATTAAGATGGGCAAGCCACGTGGTACGGAGTGATGACGACAGACTGATTAGCAATGTGTTTTGGGAAAGACCAGATGGTAAAAGATCGACAGGAAGGCCTAGAAAAAGGTGGAAAGACGCAGTCAGGGAAGACCTGGAGAAGATGGAAGTAAGGCCATGGGAAATAATAGCACAGGATCGGAATCAATGGAAGGCAATAGTAAACGCCGCAAAAACTCACGAAGAGTTGTAAAAGCCAATGATGATATATGTTCCAATTGGCAATAGTAATACCACTAGTGATTCAATTTTCGCGATAAGTCTGTCGATTTACTTCTAAACGAAACTGGGTTGCTTGAAAACACCACGAGTCCGTAGGACGAGTGGTGTTTTCTTTAAGAAACTCAGTTGAGTTTAGAAATAAAAGACAGACTTATAAGCTAAATTAAATCAGGAGTGGTATTTTATTAGACTATTTCATGAACAAAGTGATAGGTCTTATCATATTTTCTTCAATGTTTTGGTTTATAACTTCGTTTGAAGTACCACTGAAACGACTCATTTTGACGTACACAGCTACAATAATTTTTTGGCAAACGTCAAACTTTGCTTTGCGATCGGTATCCAATGTTTACGTCGTTTAAAACACGAAGCTGATAGACCAATCAGAATTGAAAGACAGTTGGTGTTTTCGCAATAACACAAGCTGTCTTTGGTTTGTGATTGGTCAGATTATGTGAAAATTTTAAGATGATTGAAATAGTCAGTTAAATAATATTTTCTAACATTCACCGGTGAATGTCAACATTCATCATACATTTTTGGCGTAGGTATGACAAAAACATATATTTTTTAACCAGTAAAAATAAAAAATTTGTTGAAAACAAACATTTTGATTTAATTTTGATATAATATGAAAAAAGTAAAAGCAAAACAAAGTTAATGTATTTTTTATAATCTTTATTGAAATTTATTGCAACATTTAAACTACCATGAAATTTTGAATTGCACAAAAGGTCGCTATTTTTTTTTGTCTAAAGTAGTGATTTTTTCTACAAATTGCGAACTGATTACGTGTGAAAAAACTGCTTGCCATTTTTGTTTGATAATTTATAATAGGAATCCACTATTTCAAAAACAACTGCTAACACATTTCGTAGGTCTGTGCGACCACGTTCAACATCAGGCACTTTAATTCTCACAGTATCGCCTATTTGGGCCGGAGACAACATATTTTTGCCTAGCTTAATATAAAAATATTTGTAAAATAGGGTAATGGGAATGAAAGGCCACGACTATCCTAGTACGGCCACGTCAGAAGAGCGGACAGAGGACGCTGGATAAACAAAATTACATAATGGAGCCCGATTGGAAGAAGAAAGAGAGGAAGACCCCGAAGGTCATTCAGAGACGAAATCGACGAGGCTATGGAGAAAAGAACCCTGCGAGATAGAGACTGGAATGATAGGAAAAATTAGAGAAAACGGTTGAGTGAAGGAAGACAGTGAAAACTGTGGAAATCCTTAGTAATAGTAGGAATGAAAGGCAACACTAAATACATATTTCTGACTTTCTGTTCGTTATCAGTACGGTGTAGCCCAGTTAGCATAGGAGAATGTTAACTTGGAAAAAGCGCGCTACAGGGCAATGCTACTGTTACGATTTTAAATATTTTGGCGTATAAAACTGTAAATATATTGTGACTAATTCTTTTCTATTTGTAGTAATTTCGGCGCTCATAAATGTTACCTGTCGACAGAAAAAAATAGACCCTTCGAATATTAACCTCAGGTACCGAATGCTGTCGACGCCGACGACCCAAATTCCAAATTTACCGGAAGGCGATCAGACTTTTCTAGACTAGTTGGATGAGTCATCTAGTGAATGGAATTATCAATGCATAGCCAGATATTTCGAGATAACAGCACTTTGTATATAAATAACACGGAGCTTTTATTGAGAGTCAGCAAGAAGATAAATTCGGGGCTCGGTATTTAAATGTACGAACGTAATAAATAGTTGTAGTTATTTAATAAATTGATAATAAATTATCGTGAGTTTTAATAAATTAGAATAAAGACATTAAATTAGGACTAATAAAAACATTATACTACCAATTTGTGGCAATTTTGTTACAGAGTTACATTTTTCTGCTACAGAGTTTTCTAACATTTTTGCCACATATCTTTCAAATATGACAACTATCCCATCCACGGAGGAAGCTACAGCTACTATACTTAAGACTGATAACTACAAGCTATACTGGGACCACACTGTGATCACAGACCAAACAGTGGCACATAATAGACCAGATCTTATACTAGTTAATAAACTAAACAGACAAACAACACTAATTGATTTGGCGATACCCAACAACAATAATTTTCGTGTTAAACAGAACGAAAAGATCGCCAAGTAGAGGTATCTGGAAACTCAAATACGAAGGCAGTGGAGAATGGAAAATACCTAGACAATACCTATTATTCTTTTTACTACTGGAGTCATTCCGAAGAACCTCATAGAAAATATAAAAAAGCCAGGTCTGAATGAACATCTCTACAAGACCAGGCAGAAAGCTGTATTACTCTCAACGTCCAGATGTATACTAAAATTTTTGGGAGAAACTCCAGTATAATAAGTCACCTAGGGCTCGATAACATGGAAAGTGTCCCACCACAGTTCAATTCTTTTGATACCGGAGGTATCTGGGATGAGAGAATTTTCCTCTTAGAGGAAGTGTGTGCCGTATGGCTAAATCTGAAATGTCTTTGTTAATAAAAAAATCAATTTTCAAAAAGGAAAAGACAGTTACGATTTGATTTCACGTACAGCGCATCTATGTATCCACTTATACGTATTTTGGCCTAATAGGCCTCATCATGTTATGAATCATCATCATCAATAAGCCACTCGCGTCCACTGCTGGACATAGGCCTCCCTCAGTTCTTTCCAGTGTTCTCTACACTGGGCCGCTTGTAGCCAGTTTCCCGCTACATCATGTTATGAATACCTTCTACAAAAAGAAACCTAACAGAAAGTGGACATGGATCGCACCTAACGGAACTACCAAAAATAAAATAGACTATTTTCTCTCAAACAACAAAGGAATATTTGAAAACGTCACAACAATAAACAACGTAACAACGAGTAGTGACCATCGAATAGTCAGAGCAAAAATAAATAACATGAAAGCAGAGAGAAAAAGGATTTTTAAAAAAACTTCGAGGACAGATGCGTTTAAACTAAGAACAAATGAAGAGCAACTCCGAGAGGTCTTAGCGGATAAGTTTGAATCTAATCCTCCACATAATCAAGATCGTATTGACGATATTAATAAAAAACTATATAAAAACCTTCTCGCAGCAGGACTACAGGTCGCAAAGAAAACAAGGACTAAAGAAGACAAAATAAGCAATGAAACTAAACAGCTAATGACGAAAAGAAGACAACTACTAGCGCAAAACAAACGCCATACTCAAGAGTATAGAGAACTTAATAAAAAAATTAGAAAAGAACTAAAACGCGACATACAAAAATGGAACGATAACTTAATAGAGCAAGTCATTGAAACCAACAGAGGCTTAAAATATCTAAGACCCGCATTGGGAGTTCAAAAAATCATCAAAATTAAAGACGTCAACAATAAGCTAGAAAAGGACAAATATAAAATAACAAATATTGTCGAAGACTTCTACACATTCTTGTACAGCTCGCAAGGTCAGTCTAATGCAACAAAAGAGAACGTCAGAAGAAAAATAAAACACGTGGGATCAGAAGTACTACCAAATATAAAGGGATACGAAATAGAAAGAGCTTTAAAAGAACTAAAAAATAATAAAGCTCCAGGACACGACGGTATAATTGCCGAGCTCTTGAAAACAAGCAAGACAATAACAATCCCTGTACTAACACAGCTATTTAATAGATGTCTCCATAATAGCCAGATCCCTAAAGACTGGAACGAGAGTCTAGTAATACTCCTACACAAAAAAGGGGACAAATGTGATCTACAGAATTATAGACCTATACCGTTGCTCAGTCAAGTATACAAGCTATTTATGAGAATTATTAATAACCGGTTAATCTACGAAATGGATAATTACCAACCGGTCGAACAGGCTGGCTTCCGCAAAGGATATAGTACATCAGACCATCTGCTGACAATGAGAACATTGATAGAGAAGGCAAATAAATACCAACTACCCGTATTTCTTGCCTTAGTCAACTATGAAAAGGCGTTTGATAGTATCGAGAATAGTGGGCTAGCTAATACATAATATATATGAAAATGCAACTATGATAATACAACTAGAAGAAAATACAAATCCCATCCATATCGCCAAAGCTTTTCAACCTAGCCCTAGAAGACGTCTTTAAAACTACAAATTGGTCAACCTATGGCATTAACGTTAATGGCAAGAAGTTAAACCACCTCAGATTCGCTGACGACATAGTGATTATAGTGAGCACATTCGAGGAACTGCAAATTATGTTGGGGGAACTAGCAGCCAGCTCCCAATACGCCGGCCTAAAAATGAATATGAAAAAAAAAACAAAAATAATGACAAAAACAGATGACCCCAGTGAAAGGCCAAATTCTGAGACTGGACAAAGAGAACCAAAGTGCGTAAATTGCTAGAAGAGCAAAACTAGCATGGGCAGGACTTGGAAAACTTAGTTGGATACTTAAGAACCGCAAAATACTCCAATACTTGAGGAGCAAAGTGTTCAACCAATGCATCCTTCCTATCATGACATATGGATGTCAAACCTGGACCTTAACCAAGGCAAACATGAATAAACTACCCACAATAGAAAGAACAATGGAAAGAGCAATGTTAGGTATACGACTGTCAGATAAAAAGAGGAACGACTGGGTAAGATCCAAAACAAAAATCGAGGACATAACAACAAAAATTGCCAAACTTAAATGGAGCTTCGCGGGCCACACTGCTAGACAGAAAGACCAACGTTCGAATACTACAATTCAACATTTTAGATCTTACGAAAGTAAACGACCAAGAGGAAGACCACAGATGAGATGGGTTGATGACATTAAAAGAATAGCCGGAACAAATTGGAAATATGTTGCTCAGGATAGAGACCGATGGAAGGAGTTAGGAGAGGCTTATATCCAAACATGGACGACAGAAGACTAAGAAGAAGAAGAAGAAGGCCTCATCAGAATGGCAATTTATAGTCGTTCTGAACGTGAAAATAAATCTCTTGTATCTTAGACAGCAACTGTAATATGGATTTGAATGGACGCAAATAGGGACATCTGATATTAAAATCCGTAAATTAATTTTCGAAACCAAATTCAGATTTTTGCTTTAATCCGTACCTTTTAAGAATTGCAAGTCAAAACAGACGTTAATAAAGATGTTATTAGAGATATGGGGAATCTAAAATTTGCATTCCATGACATATAACCTCAACTAAGCAAAAATCTTTAGCGAATTGGTTTCTTCTACTCGTACAGAGTAGTAGTACAAAGCAATAAAGTTAGTCTGAAAATCAACGAAGCTAAGACAAAAATAATGGTAGTCGACAAATTCCACACTATTCAACTGACTAATATGTTACAGGAATACCAGATAGTGGACAGTTTTGTCTATCTGAGATCTAGTGAAGCAGAAGTTCGGAGACGTATTTGTATGGCAAAAATGCAATAAGTCGCCTAACTGAAGTTTGAAAAGACAGATCTATCCCTCAAAATATCAAGATGAGACTGGTGAATGTCCTTGTATTCTCAAGATTTATATACGGCGCAGAGACTTGGACTTTTGCACCAAAAAATTGATCACTTTGAGATGTGATAATGGAGAAGAATGCCGCGTATACCTTGGACAGCTCATAGCACAAAAGTTTCTATTCTAAACCAACTCGAGATTTAAAAAAAAGGTGCCCACAATATGCCTGCAAGATATTCTGCAATTTTTCGGTCACGTGGTTCGCAGAGGTAACGATACTTTGGGGAGATTAATTGTTTCTTAGCTGAAAACTCATTCTGCGAAGCTCTTGGAACAGCGGAAGATACGGAACAATGGAGAAAAATTATTAAGAATATTGCAAGAAATCGCGATCCTCAGTAATAGAGAAACGACAAGAGCGAAATATTTATTCATAGTGCCCTATGATATCTCGTATTTCGTTACACATTTATTAATGATGAAGATATTGTATATTGCCCTTTTGGTAATCGCCTTGTTTGTTTTTTCTGTCGTAATATATTCGGTATATCCTTCTCTTTCATTTAATGTATCATTCGCTCTAATCGAACCAATAGCAACGGAAATATAATGTAATGGCTTTTTCTGTCACATCATGTTCGCTACCCCCTTTTCTTTCCAATAATGTATCCGACGAACTATTCTACCCACACAAATGTTCAAAAAATGCGTTTTCTTATGAAGAACGACGCGGAAACAGCATAGCCCTTTTACTTTTAACAAAAAGCCTGAAATTATTTTGCCTAATAATCAACAGTATCGTTTCAACAACAAAATATGATTGAAATGTCACTAGGTACTTCAAATGTCTTTCCTAGGTGGCGTTGGGAGTTATCGTTTCTGAAAACTGCGTGACATATCTTACTAGCCTTTTATATAGGTAGAAAACTCATAAACTTTTTAATAAATTAAACAATTATTCAATAGCCATTTGGGTAGCCATTAGACCATTTTAATATTATATCATAAAAACTGCGTTATCGTAAGTTTCCAAACCGAGTATACACTTATACACTAAAATCGAATAGCTTTTAGTAAATATAAATCCGTGTTAAGACACACATTTTCCTGTGTTATATAGACTTAAACTTATTCCTGTATTGCCAACAACGACAATATAAAATAAATATTCTCGGTGATTACTAACAACGAGCCAAAAACTAATTAATTATGCATTAAATATTTTAACACTTACTGCTTGACGACATATTTTATACCCATGGCATATAATTTTATTTAAAAATTATTAAAGTCATAATATTTTACGTCAAGCCCCATTCGCATAAAACTTTTACTGCTCTCGAGTGTGGAAGGGACAATTTCAACGCTCGGACTGTACTTGAATTAATTAGTTCCACAAGCTTTGATATCGTGATTTTACTTTTTTTTTTATAAAGAGAATCCAAAATACGATCCTGAAAACAGTTACAAATCGTTTAAGAGCAGAAAGTGTTTGATTTTTTTAAACTGGGATAATAATTAAAGTGAGTCTCTAGATGATCAAAAATTATTTATATAGAATTGTGTTTTTCAAAATTAAAAATAATTAGGTAATAATTGACTATTGAATAATCTTCTTCTTATGATTCCCTATCCAATTAGTAGATGTTGGCGACAATTCTGGCATACTACTCTTTATCTTGTGTGGCTCTAAAGACTGCATGGACGTCGAGTTTTGTCTAATCCCTTATGTTTTTAAGCCATGAGTATTTCTTTCTTCCGATGCCGTTTAAACTCACCCCATTTAAAAACCAAGAGTTCCAAAAAGATTTAATTCACAGATCCTTGTAGCTATTAAAAACCTCTACAAATCGTTTTTGAAGAAACATCTATCGTTAAAAATTAAAGGAAATACGTTAAAAAAAAAAACAGTTAATTTTTTCCCGGAAACTTCCATTAGTATAGTACAGTACATTTCGGAGCATAATAATCTACAAAACCGGTATATTAGCTAGTGGGGCGTTATACATTCGAAATTTTAAGCGTTCTTATTTTGAAATCCCATACAACAGAATAAAACATCTGCTCATATGTCTATGGCTTGGCAATGAAAATATCAGAGCAACAGATTGGGGATGGTATTCCAAAGATGGTTTGTTATTACCCGTACGCATGTACAAACAACCTGCACCCGATGAACTTTTGAAAATTATTTTTTGCCAATGCAATAAAGGATGCGGCGTTTCATGTGGGTGCAGAAAAGTTGGTTTATACTGTAACTCTACTTGTTCTGGGTGCTCAGGTGAAGGGTGCAATAACAGTCCACCAATAATTGAAGAAGATGAGGATGGCATAGATCACGATGAAGATGTAATGGATGACGAATAAAATTAATATTATAATTGTTTTACCTATAAATGTAAATATTTTCAACTATTTATGTAAATGTATAAGAATATAATTATGGTGCCTTTTTATGTTGATAAATTTTTTTGTATTTAATTCTACTTTTTTCAATTTATATCTTATAAATTAGTTTATAAAAACTGCAATGTTGTAAAGGGTGATTTTCAAAAGTTGAAAAGTTGCAAAATTTTGGCAAAAAATTGTTTTCACCTATAGCACTCATAACAATTGATTTTTAAGGGTTGAAAATATATGAATTTGTATTTTAAAGTAAAAAAAAATCACTATTTAACTAATCCAAACCAAATTTCAATCTACAATCTTAAGATTTGTAATATTATTTTACAATTTTTGAAAATTAGGGGTAGTTTTCAGCCCTAAGAACAATCAGGGTTCATCGGCATGACATAAACTATAAAGCAGAGGGTGAGTTGAGCTTAATTCCAAATTTTTATGCAAATCTTTCCAAGGTGAAATCATTTTCTTCGCATTACTAATTTTTTTATATTAATCTCTAATAAGGGTCGCTTTTTAAGGGTTGAAATATGATGGAACTTTATTCAAAAGCACGAAACTATCATTATTTAATTAATTCAAACCCAATTTTACCCATATATTCAGGTTTTTATATGTTCTTTTATAATTTTTGACAATTAGGGGTAGTTTTCACCCCTAAAAACAATCAGGGTTCGTCGACATGACATAAACTATAAAGCAGAGGGTGAATTGAGCTTAAATCCAAATTTTTATCCAAATCGATCCAAGGAGAAAACATTTTTTAGAATCAGTAATTTTTTACATTAATCTCCAACAAGGGTGGCATTTTAAGGGTTGAAATATGATGGAACTCTATTCAAAAGTATAAAATAATCATTATTTAACTAATTCAAATCAAATCTTACCCATATTCAGGTTTAATATGTTATTTTATAATTTTTGACAATTAGGGGTAGTTTTCACCCCTAAAACCCTTCAGCGCACTTCGGTTCGATATAGATTTTGATCCTTGGGCTATCACCTACCTTCTGTTAAAATTTCAACTGTATACATGCAGGACGAAAAAATTGCGAAGTTTTAACTTTTTTCGAGTTCATTTCCTGAACTATTATCGTTTCCTTAGACAAACCCGTCTTACGCAAACAACATTGTTACGAGACAGATAGTTGAACGATATTTTATACAATGTCTATACCCAGTTATGGATTTATTTTTGTCCAAGTTTTATATTGGTCCACTATTTCAAATGCAGTTCAAACAGACATGTATTAAATTGTATGTTCCGTTTTAATTTGGTTCAATCTGTATATTCATTGTATGAATTATCTTTAAGGAGAGTTTTAGAACCGGGCTCAATAAGCTGATCATTCGGAATTGGTCGCAACTATTAGCATTTGGCAATCCTGTGGTATTTGACCGGACCCATAAATGCCATTAAAAAGATCTACCAAGGCGTCTATATTGTCTTCACTCAACATTGTTAGAACCTCTATGTATATGTCGTCTGGGCTTGGTGCTTTTTCCTATTTGCTCTGTTTGATTGCCCTTACAAATTCTGACTTCAACATTTTGGGGGAGGGTTCACTTTTATATTAAAATCCACAAGGAAAACAATTCCTGTAGCTGGCTGTATACCACGTATCACAAAAAAGAGGTTAGTCTTCGTAAGTGGGTATATTTATTTTATATTCACTTTCAGAGTTTCTTCTAGTGTTATACTATATATCTAGTGTTTCTTCTAGAGTATAGTTGCTGTGTAGTTTCTCCAATGTTGAAGTAGATTCTTGGGATCAGTAAATAATTTATTGTCTTTCACAATTCTGAAAAAACTGCAAGGTATGACCTGTCACTTCTTTAACGAGTTTATGTATGTTAAAGTAGTCATGTTTTTTTCCAATTTCTCCATTTCTGTACACCTAGCAGCCACAGTGGCTGCTAGACAGCCACTGTTCTTTAGCTTTACGACACTCTTTTCGTATTTATCGGTTAATCTGCTGATGTTTGGTTCGGTCTTTGTTTTTAAATGATCTGTACTTTTTAGAAGCGATCAGAGACTTGGTAGTGGTTCCGATAGCTTTTTTAATAAAATTCCATTTGTCTTTACTATACTGGCCGGTTGTTTAGATCTTGCCTTGATATCCGGTATTGCCTCATTTAATTTTTCTGTCACTTTTAGTTTCACGTTAGGTTTTTTTAAGCTGTTTATATCAATTTTCTTTATGGATTTTTTTTTATTTTCTTAAGCTTAATTTTCAATTGTCCTACTAATAACTGAAATACTGTTATTTATTTATTTTTACTTCAAATACTAAGAATTTTTAACTAATGCTCAACATACATTTATTGGTACGATGATAATTCACTCTTGATGAAGTCAAGCAGGCAGGCAGCTTAAAATTAATTTTTTCGTTATGGTTTTATAATAAAACTTTTATAATATAATAAAAATATGGTTTAATTTTTGGGGAACGAGTTGATTTTGTTTTATACTATAAGAATTACGTACAGTAAGTTATTGATAATCTTTTACTCTATTCAGAAGTGCGTAGGCAAGATCAGAATTGCCATGTTAACAGACAACGTTCGCAGCGAACAGAACAATTGAAGAAAAAGAAGATTGATCATGTTTATAACAACTGTTCCAAAAAGGACTCTTCTGAGTTTTTTCGATATTGAATGTAATTTCCTGTCTCTTACGTAATAGGCGCTTTACTACCCTCTTTATGCTGATACGAGTATTTGGTAGAAAACATATAAAGTAAATCAGAAATATACGTATAGATTTTTCGTAATTGTTTAAATTCTTATAAAATGAAATACTTTATCTCTTAGAAAGGTTCTAAAACTGTTTCCTTATGGAATATCTAAGTTAAACAATATGTTAATTGTATAAGTCACAATTGATTGTAATGCAGATTGCATTTTTAACTGCTGTTTAACGTTTCAATTTCCACTTTTATAAATCGTTTCCAAAAAAATTATTTTAAAAAATAGTGAAGGGTGTTTTTATAATAGAAAGTTGTTTAGGTTATGTTTTTTTTTAACTTGACGTGTGACTTACTTTCATCTTGATCTTGTAGGCAAATAACCATGGTTTTGGTTAAAAATTTTGAGGGTGGTGTTTTTACCCTCGGAATGATATTAAATTCTGACTATTTTCGATATGACGGTTTTTTGCTTAGAATTATTTTTATATGCATTTTTTTGCTTGAAATTTTGACAGTAGGTAGAAAATGGCTCAAGGATTAAAATTTTTCCTAAGATAATATGTGCTGTCCCTCTAGGGGTGGTTACCACCTCAAATCCGTGAGGAAAAATTTTGTCAAAAAAAAAACAACTACCCCAGTCGTCAGAGACGAGAATGCCACTCAAGCTCTAAAAATCATACCAACAAACTGAATTTTGCCGAGAATATTAATTTTTGGACCTTAAAAAAGATGTAAAAAGTTTACCACTTGTACCCCTAGGCTTCTCCCTAAAAGCTCCTTCATAAGGAAGTAAAATCGATTTACCAAGAATCTATACACCGTAGAGAAAAGTGTTTTAAATAGAAAATGTAGCTGAGATAATTTTAAACAAAAATGTTAATGAGCACTTTTTGTGTAGAATAAACCGTTAAATGTTCAATAAAAATTGTATGAGCTCGACAGTAAAAATTCGGTATCTTGTGACCCAAGTATCCTATCGACAAAAATCAAGATGCATTTTAATGCTAGATAATTCAACTTTCGTTTGTATTTTTAGGGCCAACAATATCTCCAGTGGATTTTACATAGTCGAATAGTTTTAGATTTTCTTCTGAGTGGTAAATAATTGCTTGCTCCTTTTTAGGAAGGAAGGCGTGGGTCTAGATTTCATGGCAGCTACGTAAGATGTAGGTGTTGAAGATTCGGTGTTACTGGATAAAGGCATTGCTGTGGTATTAACTGTAGATTTATTATTCATAATTTAGTTGCTTTTGTAGTCAAAAGCAATGGAGTGATTAAGATTAATGTATTTATTTCTTTTGAAATGTCCGCAAACAACACTAAATCATATTGTAAAGTCTGGTGTCTATATTTCCAAAAGCTTAAAGCTCTTGGCAGAATAATTTGCTTTCTTATCAGTAGGTTGAAAACAAAAAACTAGACAATTGTTTATAAATATTGCAATACTAGCTTGTTGCCTGGAACACGTTGTATGCAGCAATGAAGAAAATATCACCAATTGATACACAACTGTTTGTTTATCACTATTTGTAATTAAATACTAATAAAAACTTGTATTTACAGTAATAAGTTGCGAAAATCGACACTAATTTACAGAGCGATACGTACACGTTCACTCTTAATAGGCCAGTCTCAAAAATCATAATTTGGTATATTTCTTCTTCTTCAAGTACCGTCTTCGTTCCGAAGTTTGGCTATCATCAAAGCTATGCGTATTTTTGATGCTGCAGATCTAAACAGTTGGTAATTGGTGAAATTGTACCATTCTCTCAAGTTTTTCAACCATGAATGCCTTCTTCTTCCTATAGATCTCTTTCCCATTATCTTTCCCTGTATAATCAATTGCAGCAACTGGTATTTATCTCCCCTCATAACATGTCCCAAATATTGTAGTTTGCGCTTTTTAACAGTAAGTATCAGCTCTTTCTCTTTCCGCACTCTCCGCAAAACCTCCACATTTGTTACTTTCTCTGTCCAGGGTATTTTTAATATTCTACGATATATCCACAACTCAAATGCTTCTATCTTTTTGGTATCGATCTTTTTTAATGTCCATGTTTCCATCCCGTAGAGGAGAACTGACATAACGTAACATCTCAAAAGGCGAATTTTAAGTTTTAGACTTAGATCTCTTCCGCAGAACACCTTTTTCAACTTTAGTAAATGTGGCTCTAGCTTTCTCTATTCTGGTTCTGATTTCTTCAGAGCAGTCATTATTTTCGTTGATAACAGTTCCCAGGTAATTATATCTTCTTACACGTTCGATTCTTTGATCATGCACGGTTATGTCACGGAAGTTTTGTGGTGATTTAGATATTAGCATTATTTTTGTTTTGCTTATGTTAAGTGATAATCCGTGTTCTTCACTGCATTCTACTATTTTGTTAATTAGTATTTGAAGATCTTCCCAAGTTTCTGCGATTAGTACCGTGTCATCGGCATATCTCAAGTTGTTTATTCGGATGCCATTTATCTTAATACCTATATTTTGATCCAAAAGTGCTGTGTTTATAATGTCTTCGGAGTATAGATTGAATAAGGTCGGTGAGAGTATACAACCCTGTCTTACGCCTTTCTTGATCTCGATTTCCTCCGTTGTCTCTTGCTCTATTCGGATATTTGCTTTCTGGTTATAGTAAATCTTAGAGATAATTCTAATGTCCCTTTTATCCAAGTTTTTTTCTACTAGCAGTTTCATTAAGTGGTCGTGACGAACTTTATCAAACGCTTTGTTGTAATCAATAAAGCACATATATATATATACATATATATATATATATATATATATATATATATATATATATATATACCTTGGTTTATATCTAGACATCTTTGGCATATGACGTTAAGTGCAAATAGTGCTTCTCTTGTTCCAAGCCCGTTCCGAAATACGAATTGAGTATTACTAATATCTGCATCTAGTTTTCAGTTAATTCTTGAGTGGATTACTTTGATGAATACTTTTAATGTATGTCCCATTAAGCTTATAGTGCGGTAGTCAGTGCACTGTTTTGCATTTGCCTTTTTTGGTAAGGTTACAAAAGTTGAAAGTAGCCATTCCTTTGGTATTTCTCCTCTTTTGTAGATGCAGTTAAAAAGGTCGAGTAGAATATTCACTGATTCGCCTTCCACAAGCTTAAGAAGTTCTGATGTGAGCCCGTCTGGACCCGGTGATTTACCATTTTTCATTATTTTTATAGCGTATAATAGTTCTTCTTTAGTTATTTCTGGTTCTTCGACGCCTTGCAAGTTATTGGTATATTGGTATATTTAGAAAAGTAAAATCAGATAAAATAAATGTTATAACTGGAACTGATTTTGCAGTACTCGGCCAATATGTAGAAATATAAATAATTCTCCAGGGATCAGTTTAAAACAATATTGATCTGTTGTTCTCTTGTCGATTTAAAACAAGTGAGTTTTAAACAAGTTTAAAACAATACTTGACTGTTGAATTTTTTCAAGTATTTTTAAAGTAATTGTCTTGATACTTAGCAAAGTCGACGTCATTGTCTTTGCTAAGAGACGCTAATTGTA
Source organism: Diabrotica balteata (assembly GCA_918026665.1). NCBI lineage: Eukaryota > Metazoa > Arthropoda > Insecta > Coleoptera > Chrysomelidae > Diabrotica > Diabrotica balteata. Next base: position 127,160,631 of record OU898281.1, read on the forward strand.
TCCGATCGTCTGCGGTCCCTCTGGTGAGTATACTGTTGAATTAAAATCTTAATTTATGCCAAATTGCATTGACCTTGTATATATTTTAATAAACAATTAGTAGCTCCACAATTTTAACTAGTGTGAAGTTCTTCTTTTTAACTAATCAAGTATTTATGAAACGAAAACCTTTTAATAAATTGGACCACACTGTCAATTCTTCAGTTGTGATATAATTCTATTTTTTATCGTAAAAATGGTGCATAACTTATTTACGTCCGTATGTTTTAATTTACTAATAAGGCACCTAAAGTGACGGTGTATTGTTTTAAAATAATTTTGAAAGCTTATTAAAACTTACCACCACGTATAATTACAAACTTTTAGCATATCCTAATTGTTAGGAAATTGTTTCGAAACAAGAGCCAATCAATTCCAGTAGCTACTTTATGAAAAGTGGTTTTGTAAATTTAAGCGGCTTCGACATTTGCATTTTAGGGTTTAAGCTAGAGGTAAATACGAAAAAATATCTACAAGAAAATCGTTTAGTTGGAAAAAGACAGGACAATGCAAGTATATATATATATATATAATATATATATATATATATATATATATATATATATATATATATATTGTTATGATATGTAAAATCGAGTAAAATATTGGTTTGCTTAAAATATTTTAAAGTTCAAAAACATTAAAATAATTCAGATAAGTCAAACAATAAAGTACAAACATTTCGAAGAATGAAAGTCTTGTAATTTTGGATTACCTGTATTTAACAAAACGTAAGATATGCATAAATTATTTTCTTTGTTAAAATATATTTGTATGACGTAAATAAGCTGTAATTTGTTAAGTAGTGTAGCTTTATTTGTTAACGTAATAAACTTTTTTGCACATAGTAACAAAAAAACACCACTATGTTGTTACTAGCTAAAGTTTTTTAACATCATAACTCGACATTTCTAAAATTTTACGGTAAGGTAAATGTTTTTTATTAGATAATATATGGTAGCTAATTATAATTTATTCTCTTTCAGCCCTGAAGAAGCCAAATTAATTCTCTTTGGCGAAAACGTTAGGTGAAATAATTGATACACATTAGAGTTTTATTTGCAGATTTCCCCAATATTTAAGAGTTTACTATTTAACTTATCTGCAAAGATTAAATTTCTTTTCTATATATATATATATATATATATATATATATATAATATATATATATATATATATATATATACACATATATTGCTATGATATATTGTTAGTATTGTATTATGAGCAATGTGTATTTTTAAATATCATATATAGGGTTTGTGTCGCGTTTCTCAAAGAATTAGTTTGTAAGCACTTTTAAAATTATCTTTATTATAATTATTAGGAAACACACATATATATCTAATTTAGACGATATTTAAATATAAATTTAAAACCACCTATCTTTAAAATAAATTTCTTATTACAATAATAAAATTATACTAACAAAATTTGGTACCTTTCTGTCACTGAATGCCTAAAGGAAATTGTTTTCCAAAATAAAGGTTTTAATCGCCACTCAATGTCTCCGTTATCAGCCTCTGGTTATCCTTCTTTTGAAATTGCTTTCCCAAAATAGACCGCAATGTTTCAATTAGCAGCTTCTTCCATTTTAAATTATTTTTCTTCTTATTAACATTTATAAATGAGTAAAATATTCTTTTTTCTTTACTGGATTGACTTTTACCTATTAATAATTTATATATTACTTACTTTATTTACATTTTACTTGCTATACTTTATTATTGCTTGCTTTCTTTTCTATAAAAATTTAACAAAAACTTGACTTTTTCCAAAAATGAATTGTTACAGTTTGACTTCGTAATCTTCTTTCTAATAATCTTTTTTCTCTTCTAATCTCCCCTACACTCGAAAAGACAACCTTCCATAGAGGTGTTAATCCGCCAATGAATAAGCAGAATTGTTTATTAAGAGGAAGAAGAAGAAGTATTTTTTTATAAAGTTGTTAGTACATTGACCAACTATATTTGCTAACATTTATGTTTCATAATCTATGCAAAACAATTGAACTCTGCTCAAAATACCTTTATTAAAACATCACTTTATATCCTCGTTTCTAAATATGCGCTTTTTGATATCTGAAATATTAAACATTCCATTTTCAGTGCCACAAAGCGATACTACGCTGTTTTTGAGCATAGTGTAGGTTATGGTATATACACGAAATTTGTTGCTCTAGGGAATAATGTAAAATAATTGCATTACACGCTTTTAGCAAAATAGATTAAATAATTTTCAATAAATGTAATTTTCATAATCACGTCTCTGATTATCACAAATTTATTGATATATCGAAACGTGACGAGAGGCAATGTAAAATGACATCTACACCTAAATATGATTACTTATTACTAGTTTCTTTGTTAGTTTTTTTGTTCCTGGTAAAAATTATATAAGTGTAATAAACTTTTGCTATTTGATTAATACGGTTTAAAACCTAACAAAACTTTATCCATAACAACTCTTAAATCTTAAGCACATTAAATTGCAAATTCTGCTTCTAAGCTTTTCTTAGCATATAATCATATCCATGAACTATGATGTATAGGGTGTTTTGCATTCGAATTCGCACGTATGTCATTTGGTTTTTTTACTCACAGTGTTAAAGTGTACTAGTAGTGTACCAAGTGTACTAAGTACATTGCGATCTTGGTACCAGGCAAAAAATTCACAATTGAGGGGCTGAGATTAAAAGTGGTACAAGTGACATTTAGATAGTTTTGAGAAAATGAGAGTTAAAGTTTAAGTAGTGGCACAAAAAGACCAAACAAAATTTTAAAATCTAATCAAGATATTATTATTAGTAAGTTCTTAATGTTTTCATGTGCAGTTTTTACAATCATAAACATTTAGTTTTTTTGAAACATTTTTTACAAAATGTACATGTACCATTTTTGTTGTTTAGAGTAAAAATGGTACAAGTAAATATTACCATGAGTAAATAAATAAATAATATCTTTCATAAAAGAAATACACGTAATTTTTTGAACATTTATTTAAGAAGCTACATTAGATACGAAAACAAAATGTATATTGCACAAAAATACAGGAACAAAAAATGCATAAAAATAATAACGAAATGATATTATATAGACGTGCTACCAACTGAGCTAAATATCTTCCTCGTCATCATAGTCGCTCAAAAGTATTTTATCATTGTCGTCTACCTCATCGTCATCTTCATTGTCCTTCTCTTTTCTTTCTTCAGGTTGCATTGGCTTCTTTTTCTGACCTTGTTTTCCCTTCTTCGCAGTGTGATTGAGCTGATTGTAAAATTGATGGTAAATTGGTGGCACAAAGCATAGTAGGTCTTGTAAATTCTTCCATTTTTCATACTTCAGACTCATGGGTGAACTATACAGTTTGCTAATATTCTGAGGTGTTCTTCCACGCATTTTCTTCATACAGTTAACAGTTATAAATTCAGTCTTTTCATTGAGAGTGTACTTGAATTTCATAGTAAATGGGTCTTTCTTCTCAAACCGAATCCATTTTATTTCTCTCCATTTTATCTGCTTATTCTTATCATCCTTTTTAATATTTTCCTGCACGTACTCGTTGAAGTTTTCGAGTGAAATGAAGTGCTCCATCTTCATTTCTTCACATTTAAACTTCTTAGAACTGTTTCTCTTAGCATTCATCCACTCACTGGGTACAAAAATATAAGGTACTTGCTTTTTGTACTTTTCAATGACTCCGAAATCTTCATCGCATTCCATGAAGGTATGTCCCGGTTCAAGGAATTTGTGGTCTATTATTTCTAGCTGAGTTTCTTTAACCACATACATAAAAAATTTCACAATATTTTTATTCTTATTTTGTCCCGAACAAGAATCACTAAATGCAATAAGATGTCGTGTATTTTGATTAAGACCAGCAATAAATTTCCAAAGACATGAAGAAACTTCCATAGAGCCTCTGGATGCTACCGATTCATCCCACATATACATTGAAGCACATTTCTTGCCCAAATTATGGATTCCAAAATTATATGTCCATAATACTCGCATATAAAACACTTTGTTGGTTGTAAGTGCTGGTATAGGTAAAGTTTTTTGTAGATCGAAACAAACTGATACCACTTCTTCATTCCTTGAAGTTTCAGCCACTATTTTTGCCTCTTTTTTGGCTTGTATTCCCGATTCGGCTTTTCGGTGATGAAGCTCTCTCTCGCACATTATTTTCTTTTTATCTGACTCACTTATGCACGATTTTATTGATGTTTCGAACTTATCGCACTTATTACAAGTATCGGATAAGGGATGATGAAAACTTAGTTTAAATTCGGTATTAAACACTCTCCTGTAGCACCATTCCTTGACAGGAGCTTCGTTATTTTCTTGACAATGCTCTAGGTAACACTTATACATTTTTCTTACGGTCAAAAATGAAGGAAGGTACCGTCTACGGGGATTGTAATGTCTGGTGTAATGACTGGTTGGTATATTTTGGAAACATATCAATATGTCGTTTTACCTTATCAATTACATCCTGTGATAGTTTATTAGGACATGGAGCCCTTCCTCTTTTATCAACAGCGGTGATTCCAACTAGGGATGGGAAAAACCTACCGGTTTTAACCAAAAACCGGTTTTTTTTGCTTCCCAATAACCGGTTTTACCGGTTGTTTTTTTGTCCCGGTTATAACCGGTTTTTTATTTTTAAAGTAAAAACCGGTTATTAGGTTTTTTAGTTTTATAAGTATTATTTAGGTTGGATTCCAATCATATTTATTATTCTCAAGTAATTATTCCAAACAAAACCATAATTCAAATTTTATTTTATTTTATAAATACAGAACCAAACTGAAAGTGCAAACTCATATCAGCCAGAATATAATATTTCGTTGAAAAGGTATTTGTAATCATAATATATACATAAAAAGTGATCTGGTACATTACATATTTTTCACACTTGACTCTTGACATTGAAAGTTGGTGAATGGCTTTTTCTGATTACCAAAAATAATAATATTCTGACTATGAATATCGAATTACCGAATACGAATACGAATCTCCAAGGAATTCGCTACGTTTTCAAAACAATACAGGAAGTATTAAATGAGTTAATGTACCTATTAAACAAAATATACAAACGTGTTAAAAGTTATACATGATAAATTGTTTTTGATGGTAGTAAAAATATAAGATGAATTGCATTATCCAATTTATTTTTAAGTAAAATATTTATCTTAATATTATTTTTTTTAAATCCTATTTGAAGAGTCTGGGAAATTTTTTAATAGAGGATTATATTTTCAAAGGGTAAATTAAATTTGCATCATTTAATTGAATACAATAATTATTGCATATTATATTCTACTCTCATAATATATTCAATGACAATAGAACCTGAATTATTTCAGTGCTCTCTGTTGAGCAGTATTATAATAATTTTGGTTTTGGTTTACTGTTCTCTACATCTGACTACTGAAATTCACAAATCTTTGGATTCACACAAATCAAATGTAATTTCGATCCAAGTAATCAAGTAATTCCCATGACGACATTGAAGACTAGTTATACATTAGGAGTGCCTAAATAATTAGTAACAACGCCGTTTTCTTTTCATCTTCAAGTTTTGAATTTTTCATTTTTACCATGTCGAAATCGTTTGTGTGGAATTTGTTTTCCAAGCGTAGCAACATGAGGAACAGTGCTCTATTTGTTTGAAAATATTAAAACCAGGAGGAGGCACGACGAATTTGAGGCAGCACCTAAAAAATAAACATCCAAAATATCTGGAAAAATAAGCCAAAGGTAAGCTCATTTCATAGAAAAATTTAAGTAAAGGAATTAATAGGGGAATTTTGTTTTTGCTTAGGATAAAGAACTGGCGGACATCATAACTTTTTTGCATAGAGGCGATCAGGAAGCATCTTCATCTGCTTCTGAGGCGAGTGTGAGCTCTGCTTATTTTACACATATTAAATTTAGTTGTCAGAGATTGCCTAGAAGATATAAACAATGTAGCATTAAAAAATGCAATAAACGAAATAAAAGCCATAGTCACGGTACAATCCGTACCAACCAGATGAAATTCTGTCTACCATATGCTTAAAAGATTCACACTAATGTCCTTATATATAGCTGCAATACTGGCAGATCCCTCGATTAAAAAAGCACCAAGGATAATTTCTGGTTCAGATATAAAACTAATCACTGAAATTGTAACAATTTTATCACCTTTCGATGAGGCCACAAATGAGATCTCGGGTTTCCAGTACATTACTAGTCTTGTTATCCCCCTTGTGTCTATTATCGAAAGATCTTTAAAAAACCTCAAGCCAAATCTTAATACAGCCCAAAAGTTATACCAAAAGCTTATAACTAACCTTCAAGAGAGGGGCACTAAGCTTTACGAAACCCTCTGCTTTGCCATGCTACAATCACGGACCCTAGGTTCAAAAAACTATATCTGAATCCGTCTATAGCGGAGACAGTCACATCCAATTTAGGCTCGGAAGTAAGGACGTACCTTACCGAAATCGGAAAACTTTCTCCTTTCTGCTCCTTCCAGAATAAAGAAGCCAAAGTGAGTTTAAAATCAAACCTCTTTGGTCTTCACACGATCTGGAGTTGGTGAACAGTGGTTCCAGTTCAAGTTCTCAGGACACACGGATTCAAAGTTCTTTTCCAAATGAACTGACTCTATATCTAAAGCAGCCTTTGCTGCCGAGATTAAGTGTTCCGTTTTCATTCTTGAGCAGCACAGAACCTGTATGCCAGGCTTGGCTTTTATAGCTAAAAAATACATGTCGTTGGTCGGAAGATCGGTGGCATCAGAGAGACTTATGTCATCATTGAATGATATTGTGTCAGATGAGAGAAGTCGCTTAACCGACCAACATATATATGAACGAGCTTTTCTCAATAGGCTTCATGAAAAATATTGGCTAACATAATCTTAAATACATTTCATATAATAGGAAGGTAACATATTTGTTACCTTCTAACCTATACTTTTTTACTTAAAATATTACTTCATTCTACTTATACTTTAATCTTACGCTATATTATATTTAATGATAAATCAATGAATATATAATAATAATAAAATAATAAATAAATATAATAATTAATATAATAAAATGGTTTTATTAAAAATTGTGTTTTATTTATATTGATAGTGATGTTCTTTCGATAATACTAATTTTGATCATATTGATATCGAGTTGAATGAAGTATCGCAAACTAAAGTGCATTGTAAATGTAACTTTGTAACATATTGGATTAAAAAAAACCGAAAACCGGTTTTTGCAAAAACCGGTTTTCTTGGCCGGTTATAACCACCAGGTTAAACCGTAAGCAAAAAAAAACCGGTATAACCGAAAACCGATGTTTTAGTCAAAAACCGCCAGCCCTAATTCCAACGTCAGATATCCCATTTAAAATTCTCAAATAACGTCCATTGCTGATATCCAAGGTTTTTAAGAAAAACATTTTGCAAACTCTCATATTTTTAGTTTGATAGTAACGCTCTTTTCTTTATTAGTAACAGCTTCTGTACGTCGTCGTTTGGGCAAAGCGATCTCTGTACAAGACGTAATGAATGCATTCTGCAGATTCCAATTTCCTAGACCCCAGAATTGGTTAAATATTTCCTGTCTTTGTTCATCGGTGAATTTTTGACACTGAAATCTGCAAGTGTGTATATAATTTTGCAAACTTCTTGCTTTTACTAACTTGTTTTTATAGCCTACGTATTCCTCACCTACATTTCTTTTTCGTTTTCTTACTTGCCTCTTATCTAAATCGCTATATCTCAAACGTTTTTTGCCCTTTTTCTTTAATGACTTGTTTAAATGAACATCTGCAATGTTTTGTAGATCATGATTACTATCGCTACTACTTTCTTCTATTGGATTATAGTTTCTGTCCTCTTCTGAATCGTCATATTCCGAATAACTGTCAGATTCTGAAACAAAAAAGAAACATTTTAAGGTTATGCTATAAGTTTCTTTCAACTACTACTTTTTGAAGACATAGATAAATAAAATAACCCTATAAAATAACAATTGAAAAAATATAAAACGCATTAAAGACTTACCTTGCATTATTTTAAGGCTATTTCACAAATTGTATTAATATTCCTGCACACTTTTAAAACGTGGCTGTCACAAACAACTAAATAAGGTTTAGAACAAAAGTGGGACATGTACGCTTGGACCACTTATACAGAAAACCATTACCAGAAATTGGTGAGAGCTTTTACTTCTCACATACAGATGTCCGTACTGTAGTGTGTTTTGTACTTGTACCATTTTTATATAAATAAATCTCAACATCCTCTAGCCACTCATGCACATATCTCACTTTTATACAAAATGTCACTTGTACCACTTTTCCTCTCAGCCCCTCAATTCTGTCTTTAAAGGGCGCTTCCAAGCATCTCGCCACCTTCACTGTAAGCTATTATTCAGACATCTGGCGGGACTGATGTCGTTTTTGACTTTTGAGATTGTCCCGACAAAAAGTTGAAATCTTTCACTTTCTTTACTGTGGTTGGGTCGCTTGCTTTTTGAGATAGCGTTAATCGTTTTAATCTCGATTTCATCTATTAATATATTTTCGTATGTATTATGTGTATGGCCGTTGTCCAGGTTCTGTTCAGGCTGTAAAGGATAATAGAAGAAAATACATACATGGAAATCACAATGAAAAAGAAATTTGCGAAAAGTTTTTGAACAAAAGGACTAGTAACAAAACTAATGAACAAGAATACGTCCATATATTTAGAGGATTTAATTGTTTTTTGAAATAATTTATAACAATCAATCCCATAAGAAGGATATCGGATAACCAAGTGAGCTACAAATAAGCCCCGCATTTTTTTCTAGGGTTATGAAGATGGTAATATCAGGTTTAGATTACAAAAAAAAATTTTTTCACGTACCTTTATCCAAAGTATACATGTCCTGATTTTACTTTGTCGTACTTTGTCTTCCTAGAGAGACAAAATAATTTTACTCCCTAGGGAGTAAAAGTAAAAGTGACGCCATGGTATGTCCTCGATGAAATAATTTATTGATGCCCTGTATTACGTAAGTATCTATACATTTTAACGGTAATTTATAGAACACCCTGTATTTTGCATAATGGTAAAAAACAATAAATTTTTATAACACCGATTTTGATGTTCATTTTGCAATAACTGTTTTGTTTATTAAACGATTTTAATTAAGACATCTCTTTTTCTAATTTTTTTTTCAAAAAAATGCCTGTTAATATCAAATCTCTAAATAGACTCCCATTTATCTCTAGTTTTTAAGCTATAAGCAAAATATTGAGTTTGATGTTTTGATTGTTTATTTAAAAATAGTTCCAATAAAAAATTTATGAAACCCTAGATCAGACTATTTTTGATTCTTCTTCTTCTTTGCGTGCCATATCAGAACTATCTAACGTTGGCGATCACCATTGCGAAGGCTTCTCGATCTTCTGCAATGTGGAATAATTGTCCTGCATTTGGTATCTGAGTCCATTCACGAATGTTTTTTAACCAAGAAACTTGTTTTCTTCCTTCACCTCTACGGCCCTCTATTTTGCCTTTAAGGGTCAGTTGTAAAATTTTATATCGACTTCCCATTACTATATATCCCAGATAAGACATTTTTCGATGTTTAACAGTCTTTAGCAGTTCTCTGTCTTTGTTGACGCTCCTTAGTACTTCTTCATTAGTTTTTCTTGCTGTCCAAGGTATCTTCAGCATTCGTCTATAAACCCACATTTACAATGCTTCAATTTTGTTCATGATCGATACTTTTAGCGTCCACACTTCTGCACTATACAAAAGTACATACCAAACATAACACTTAACCATTCTTTGCCTTAGTTCTAAACTGAGATGGTTATTGCAAAGAAATTACTTCATTTTTATAAAAGTAGTTTTATTCATTGCTATTCTACGTTTTATTTCTATGTTTGGATCTAGTTGGTCCGTTATCACAGTTCCCAAATATGTCATTTTGTGAACTTTCTCAACTTGGACTCCGTTCAATTGAAGCTTTGCATCGGGATGTGGGTCACAACTAAACACTAAAAATTTGGTTGTGCTTGAGTTTATTTTAATGCCTATTTCCTCTCCTATCTCGTGAATACTATCAAGCAGAATTTGAAGACCTTGAATATTATCTGATAGAATTACTGTATCGTCTGCATATCTAATCACATTAAGTAGTTCCCGTTGATTTTTATTCCATATGGTTGTCTCTTAACTGCCTTTTTAACTAGCTGGTTCGAGTAAACATTAAACAATGTTGGCGACAAAATGCAACCTTGTCTGACTCCTCGTTGTATGGGGATTTCATCGGTGTAGTTATCTCCAATTTTTACGATAGCAGTTTGATTCCAGTACAAATTTTTAATGACACGAATATCCTTGTCATCTATTCCGATCTATTTCAGTATTTGCATTAATTTTACATGCTGTACTTTATCGAATGCCTTTTCGAAGTCCACGAAACATGCAAATACATCTTTTCTTTGCTCACGGCATTTTTGTAATATGATGTTTAGCGCAAAAAGTGCCTCCCTGGCTCCCATAGCATTTCTAAAACCAAATTGGGTATCTTCAAGATCTTCTTAGCATTTGCGTCTAATTCTGTTGTGAATTATTCTGAGGAAATTTTAAGAGTGTGGTTCATTAGGCTAATTAATCGATATTCTGAACATTTTCTCGCATTGTGTTTTTTAGGTATTGCGATAAAGATGTATTTGAGCCAATCTGCGGGAATCTCTCCGGTGTTATATATTGAAGTAAAAAGTCTTAGTACTACTTCTATGTTATAATTCTCTATTAGTTTCAGCACCTCAGTTGGTGTATCATCTGGACCACAATCTTTTCTAATTTTAGTATTATTTATAGCATGTTCTACTTCGCATTTCATAATTTCTGGGCCGTCAGTACAGTTTTGGTAGAATTCGACAATATTATTCCTGTCATCTTCAAACAACTCTGATATATACAGCTGCCATTATTTTCTTATTTCTTGTTCATTTACAATAATTTTGTTATTAGTGTCAACAAGTACAGAGGGAACACATTAAATAAGTCGTGTTTAGATGTTATCTCATCCATTTTTCTTTGGCTAATTTGATCTCCTTTTTTATTCTTCTCTGCAGGTGTCTATATTCTGTTACAATAGATTTTATGAGTTGACGTTGTTCCATTAATTTCAAGATGTCGTCTGTCATCCAGTTTTTTTTCTTGATTAAATTTTTTCTATATAATCATTGTTTGTGGAGATTTTGTTAACTTGGTTTTTAAATTTACTCCATAGTTCTTCTGGATCTTCTAGTTGTTCCCCGATGTTTTTTATTCTATTGTTAAATTCTTTTTTAATGGTATGTTTTATGTTTATATCGTCAAAGTTAAGTACATTGGTTTTTGGTTTTTGTCGCTGAATTCGTTTTAACCTTAGTTTAATATCTGCTACGAGTGGTTGATGATCAGATCCAATATCTTCCCCAGGATATGTGGTGACTTTTTTGACGGCATTTCGGAAACGCTCATTTACAAGTATATTGTCTATTTGATTTCTTGAAGACTCAGGGTTATTGCCATCATCAAATGGGGCTTTCCAAGTGTATAGTCGTCACTTGGGTAGTTTATACCAGGTGTTTGCAATGATCATATCGTTTTCTTTACAGAATTCATACAATCTCTGTCCTCGATCGTTAGGTTGTCCTAAACCATAAGGACTTACAGTCTGATCTCGTCGACCTTCCCCAATTTTTGCATTGAAGTCGCCTATAATATATAAAATTTCGTGTTTATTAAGTTTCTGTAAGATATCTTGGATCTGATTATACAAATTCTCGACTTCATCGTCATATTTTCTATCTGAAGTCGGGGCATAGATTTGCAGTATGTTAGTTTTAAATGAACTAAAACTGGAACAACATGCAAACCGCCATGAAAGTCATGAACTATTTAAAAAAGTTAAATATTTAGCCCAAGAGTTCAAACCACAACTTCAAGCCATTCAAGACTCTAATGGAGAAGTAAAAACCGACATAGAGAGCATCGCAGAGACCTGGAAAAATTACTACTCAGAATTATACAAAGATACTTCAAAAGATGACGCATCAGTCTAAGAACACAAAAAACATGCAATCAGAGAGGCTGAACCAATCATTTTACGAGCAGAAGTAGAGAAGGCTCTTAACCAACTAAGAAACAAAAAAACTTCAGGAATCGATGGCATAACAGCGGAGACTCTAAAAGCAATAGGCGAAATTGGCGTAGATGTAATGCTGGATATGTGCAACATGATATGGATCACAGGTGAATGGCCTGATGAGTGGTGTGAATCAACCTTGATCCCTATCCATAAAAAAGGATCACTAACCATATGCAGCAATTACAGAACCGTTGCCCTTATCCCTCATGCAAGAAAAATCCTGCTACATATAATCAATGAACGGCTAAAGAACTTTCTACTTCCAGAGATAGCCGAAGAATAATGTGGATTTGTACCAGGAAAGGGAACGCGTGAGCAAATACTCAACACCAGACAGATAGTAGAAAAAGCGAGAGAACATAACATACCAATGTTGCTCTGTTTTGTAGATTACACAAAGGCTTTTGATTCAGTAAAATGGGATCCTGTTTGGAGTATAATGGAGAATATGGGAGTACCTAACCACCTAGTTAACCTAATAAGAAATCTGTATAATAAAAACTCAGCCAAAGTTAAAGTACATGGAATATATTCAAATGCATTCAAAACAGAGGAAGGAACTAGACAAGGTTGCATACTATCACCAATATTGTACAACATATATTCTGAATATATAATGAGAAAAGTACTAGATGAATGGGATGGAGGAATCACTATAGGAGGCAGAAAAATCAGTAACCTGCGATACGCAGATGACACACTTATACTAGCAGCGAATGAAGTCGAAATGATTACCATCATCGAACGGCTAAGCCGAATAAGTGAAGAATTCGGACTTCAAATCAACACCAGAAAAACAAAAATAATGATTGTAGACAGAGCAAATAATAATCTACCGCATATACGCCAAATAGGGATTTTCGAAGTAGTCGACAGATTTGTATACTTGGGCTCTCTGATAACCAACAATGGTGATTGTTCCTCAGAAATCAAACGTAGACTAGGAATGGCCCGAACCGCAACTGCTAAATTAATTAAAATATGGAAAGACCGAACAATAACAAGGAATACTAAGCTTAGGTTGGTCAATGCCCTTATTTTTCCCATTGCTACATATGCAGCTGAAACATGGACTCTCAAAAAAATCGATAGGAGTAAGATCGAAGCCTTCGAAATGTGGGTATATAGAAGAATTCTACGCGTGTCCTGGACAGAACATAGAACCAACCTGTCAATTCTGGAAGAGCTTCATATAAAAGACAGGCTACTAAAAAAAGTAAACCAAGCATACCTAACTTACTTCGGCCACATAGCTAGAAGAACGGGCACCATGGAACTATTGGTAGTAGAAGGTAAGGTAGAAGGCCGAAGACCAAGAGGAAGATCTCCAATACGATGGGTGGACCAAATGAAGAGTTTCATGTAGGAAAATCCCTACATGAAGCCGTCCATATGGCACAAGATCGCAGTCAATGGAGACAGCAGACTAATAATATTTAGGGTGTCACTACGCCCTGACAAGGGCTAAAGGATTGAGGAGGAGGAGTTTTAAATGGTTGAGTATTTATTTGGATTAATATTATTCTATCCGAGACTGGTACAAAATTGGTCACATATTTACTCAGTTCTGATCTTACTAATATACCTACACCATTTTTGTGATGCGGGTCTTCTGTCCTGTTACCAGAATAATATAATACACTTTCGTCCTTTTTGAATGATCCTGACTCTGGCCATCTCATTTCGCTAATTCCCAGTAGGTCTATTTTCATTCGTTTCATCGTTTCATCGTTTCATCTTTTTATTACACATTTCAATTATCAAACTCGTCTATACAGTTGTGACGAAAAAGATTTATTTTTGACCTACGTAATTGGTATATTGTAGTACCTTTTCTATCATCTGCATACCTCGCGGCTCTTTGTTATGTTATGTTGGTCTAATGTACTATAACTAATGCGCGAACTGTTTCCATGTATTTATTTTCACTCTGTTTATTTATATTGATGTTTGTATTGAAAAGGTGTGAATATAATTTGTAATATAAATAATTATATTACACACAGCTCACACTAAATCTATTTGCTAGTATATTTATATGTTAATATAATTAAAATATCAGATTAGTTTTCAGGCATTTGGTAGTTTGTAATTTTCATGCAGTATAATTATTTATATAATTAAACTTTCACATTACCAAAACATCTAATATACATACATTATTAATTTATTTAAGGATCAAATAATTAATGTGCCTCTTTTGCGTTTATTTAATTTTTTGGTTTAAATAAAGTTGCACCTACCTAATGTGCGACGGGTCTGTACAATATATAGATTTTACAAGTAGGTACATATACTTGTTAATTAAATATTAAAGATAGAAATTATTACAAACGATTACTTCAAATGTGTTAATATCAAGCATATTTGAATTTTAATCGAAACAATAATTAGATTTTGTACAATGCACCAATTTCTTTCGAATAATCTATTAACTTTTTTGATACACAGTTTTTTTATAGCACGACCGACAAATTTTTTATTTTAAAGCTACAATGAGTTCGTTTATATTTTTTGTTTAGTTAAATTAACGTGTATATGACATAATTGAGATACTATACGTTTAATCTCTACAGTTACAATTTACGGTTTACATGGTAACATGTGTAACGTTATAAACGTCACATATTTATTAATTTATATTTAAATAACTATTTCATTTTAATTTCTTTATTAATTTAATAATACTTTTACCTTCACCTTCGTTTTTACTATTTTTTCTTCTAAAAGTAGTTGGCGCACTCTGTCTTTCTTTCCTTTCTCTTTCTTTCCGCTAGAATAAATATTTGCCTTCTCTCTGTCTATCCACTAGACTAAATATTCCATTCTATGTTGAGAGAAAAGCTAATTCCATCATAAACATACATCCTATGATCGTGGTTCATTTCGATCTCCCACTTACTTTCCGTCAATCAGCTTTTCTGACATAGTGGGATATGTTCAATTATTATTATTTATCTATGGAGATGTTTTTCTTGGGGTGAGTACTTTAATTGTAATCTATTTCTATAATGCTGACAGCATTCTCAATATTCGTAACCTCACTTCTTTCGAAACCACGTTTATGAATTATATGCATGTTGTAACCTCGGAAATCTTTTTTGGATGGTGCTAGAAAGATAACCAATGGAGACACTGTGGACGGCAGCCAGATGGTTGGTGGAGAGCGAGTCGTGGGTTCGAAACTAGCTTTTGGAACCGGGATTGGGTCCAATGGACGAAATAAGTAAAGATAGGATAAGAGATATTAGAAAAGATATAGAAATAAATAAAAAGATAGATGGGTAAAATTACCAAAGATAAGAGAAGATAGAAACAGGGCGCCACTCAATTTTTTGGGGTTAAGGAGAAAATTAAGAAACCTTAGAAAAGAAAAGAGATAAGGAAAGATATCCTTCAGAGATCAGAGATCAAACCCAAGGAAAGATACCAACAGTTAATTATCAAATAAATTTGGTCAACACAATATATAAACAAATAATAAATATATTAGGTATTACACTTAATTACTTACGAAACTGATCAGCCTGATCTTTCTACTGGTCAAAGTTATAGTACTAAATTAATATACTAAGCAAATATTTAGAGCTACTATTTTATCAGGGAACTTGTTAGGAGCCGACAAATAAATTACATGCATAAAACATTAACAATATATTAAATACAAAATTATGATGCTGCTAAATGCAACACAAGTAATAAAAATACGCAACTATGAAGTGGTGTTATAAATGTATAAAATTAAGCAATAATATAGTAAAAAATACCTTTACCAAGATATATAAGGCAATCATATACAAATATAGTTTGGCGTATCTCGAGATATTATAGGAAAAATAATGAGCAAAAGTTATAGCAAATACAAAAGATAGCAAAAATTTCTTAACTCTAAATTTACAAAAAAAAACAAGCAGGTAAAGTTGAAAACATTAACTAGCTAAACCGCACTTGGCTAGGTGGGTTACTATCTCGCACTATTAATTAATGCTAAACTGAGATGTTCATAGTTATTATTTATGGAAAGTTCTTGAATTGTTCTTTAAATTAAATATAAAAATCGGCAATCTACAGATGAAGATATGGATGAATGATAGGTGATAGGTCCAGATAATGGCAGGTGGTATGATACCATACCATATTACTCGCCCAGATAATTTAAATATAAAGATTATGGTAACTTACATAATTCCTGATGACGGCAGCTTAATTCACTAAATTGAATATACTGTACTGGTATTCAACACTGAATTTAATTAGGTACCATTAAAGGTAGTGTAGAACTATATATAACTTAATATAGTCTAAGACAAGAAAACTGAAATATAGAGTGTATACACACTTAGAAAATAATTCACAGAGACGATAATTTCAGGCAAGCGACCACACTCAACGAGAGGCCACCGAGAAATCTCACGAGATAATCGACCTGTGCTCAACGAGAGCCCACCGAGAAGTCTCACGAGATAATCGACCTGTGCTCAACGGGAGCCCACCGAGAAGTAAGTTGGTTCCACTTAAAATTTCACCAACTATCCAAGGTATATCCCCCACTTAAAATCATCGGACAGTTGTAGGTAATTCTGAGGAAGAAAAAATTCCGAAAGTTTTGAGTTACCGGTACCAACAATTGGACATGAGAAGCAGACAATACTTGGGATTAAGTTATTGTCAAAAGATACGGGCCTTCGGCGAAAATTATCAATTTATGTAAAAGATCCTGCATACCCAAAAGCATTAGATCTTTTCATACTGAGTATTAAGACGGAAAGGATTAACTACCTTTAGTAATTAGGGAAGTCCATTATAATCTAGTAGGTAAAATATTATTTTCTTATCGTAAACACGGGAATTCCTAATCATCGGCGTATCGCACGGGGGTAAAAGAAATTAAAAATAATTAATATTTTAATAATAAAAAAAATGTTACAATGTAGTAACCTTAACAGAATTTAACTAAGTAATAATAATTATATTACATTTTATCCTTGCCATCTGCTATTTGTTCCATTGTAATTTTGTAAAATGGCAAGGAAGTTAAACCCCTTTTGATAAACTCTAACACAGGCTGTTATTGCATTTTAGTTTATTGGTTGCAGTATTGAAGAATTTATTGGCCGTATTCAAAAATTTATTGGCTGTATAGAAGACTTTGTTGGAGAATATTGTATAGAATATATAGAATAACATTCTCTGGAGGACCTAACTGCAGCTGTCAGGAGGGCCTAATTTACTAACTGGGAGGCCGCAGATAATTGGTAGCAAGCAGCCCATCGATACCATGATACCATAAGTATCGTCCAAATTTTATTTACTGTAAAGCATTGGCAGGGTTATTATTTGCTACTTAAATATTATTCTTTATTTTAAATAAATATGTTTAGTTAAATAATTGTTTTATTTGTTGTCAGGTAAGGGTTCATGGTTTAATTCCTAGTTTAAGACAAGACGAATTCACACTTGAGATACTAAGCTAGGAGAAGCATAAACGATAAGTTTCAATGGTTGATTGAGGTATTATTTTTATCTTCTTCTTTGGGTGCCGTCTTCAATGAAGGTTGGCGATAACCTTAGCAAAATCATTTCTGTCCCTGGCTTTTCTTATTAAAGATTGAGAATCCAAACCAGTCCACTCACGAATGTTCTTCAACCAGGACGCCTGCCGTCTACCAGGACCACGTTTTCCTTCTACCTTCCCCTCTATAAGAAGCTGCAGTAGCTGGTATTTCTCATTTCTGTATATGTGTCCCAAATATGAGGTTTTCCGTGTTTTCATTATTTTTAAGAGTTCTCTGTCGGTACCCATCTTGTGTAGGACCTGCTCGTTGCTCATATGCGCTGTCCAGGGGACTTTCAGCATCCTTCGAAATAACCACATTTCAAAACTTTCCAAACGCCTTAGTGAGTTGATTTTGAAGGTCCAGGCCTCCATTCCATATAATAAGGTGCTGTAAACGTAACATTTCAGCATTCGGTATCGGATTTTGAGATTGAGTGTTTAGGACGTAAACATTTGTTTCATTTTTAAAAAGACATTTCTTGCTTGTTCAATTCGCGATTTTATTTCTATGTCTGGATCTATATCTTTCGTTATCCAGCACCCTAGATATCGAAATTTCTCGACATTTTCGATAATGTTACCATTCACGTTTAAAGCCATGGGTGGATGGATGGACGTTTTGGAGACAATCATTGTTTTTGTTTTCTTGACGTTAATGCTGAGGCCGTATTGTTCTCCAGTCGATCTGACGCGATCTAAGAGTGTCTGGAGATCCTGTGCGCTCTCTGCAATTAGGACCGTGTCGTCGGCGTATCGTACATTATTTAGAACTCTGCCGTTAATTTTAACACCTTCTCTTGATTGCTCTAGTGCTCGTGCAAAGATTTCTTCCGAATATATATTAAAAAGTAGTGGTGACAATACACACCCCTGTCGTACACCTCGCTTGATATTGAATATTTCTGTGTCACCTGCTTCTGTTCTAACTGCTGCAGTTTGGTTAAAATACAGCGTTTGGATAATTTTAAAATCGTTCTCGTCTAGTCCCTTTTTGTGAAGGCAATCCATCAGCTTATCATGTTTTACTTTGTCGAAGGCCTTTTGATAGTCAATAAAACATAAAAAGAGATCCTTTTTTTGGTCTCGACATTTTTGCAGCAGTATAATAAAACTGGTTAATGCTTCCCGTGTCCCAAATCCATTTCGGAAGCCAAATTGTTCATCACTGATATCCTGTTCACATTTCTTATAAATGCGTTGGTGAATAACTTTCAAGAATAACTTTAACATATGCGACATTAAACTAATAAGTCTGAAATCACCACACTTCTTTGCTCCCTTAGTTTTTGGAAGGGGAATAAAGACTGATTTTAACCAGTCTTGTGGAATTTCACCGCTTGTATATATTTGATTAAATAATTTGACGATTATATTTAAATGTTTCTCTTCCAGTAGCTTTATGACTTCCGTATGTATGTCATCGGGGCCAGGGGCTTTCCCATTTTTTGCGTTTTTGATTGCTCTCTCTACTTCTTGTTTTAATATAGGAGGACTGGTTTCATGGTTTTTATATATTATGTTGTTTAGTGGTGTGTCCGAGAATAGTTCTTCTATGTAATGTCCCCATACGTTGTTTAGATCGCTTAATTCCCATATCGTTTCATTCTCGTCGTTTGTTAATCTACAAGGGAGTCTTTGTTTTGTCATTCCAGCTAGATCTTTTATTTTTTTGTGAAGCGTTTGACTGTCGTGTTTCTTTATTAATTCTTCGATCTCTTGGCAGTTTTCTATCATCCAATTTTCTTTTGCGGTAGCTATTTCTTTCTTGATTTGACGATGTATCTCCCTATATTTTTCATTATCTTTATTTTTGTAGGCTCTTCGAGTATCCATCATTCCCAGAATTTTTTGTGTCATCCAGGGTTAAGATTTTCTTTTGTTATTAGTGTCTTTTATATATTTCTCGGCGCTAGTAAAAGCATTCTTGACTTCAGTCCATAAGCCTTCTGTAGTTGGTGATAACTCTCTTTGGAGTCTTTCATATTCCTCGTTGAGTTTAGTCTTTACCATACTTTGTATATTTTCTTGTTTAAGTAAATTGATGTCGGTTTTTCTTTTGACAGTCTTTTTTAGCATTTTGAACTTTATTTTTAATTTAGCCACTAGTAGGTTGTGATCCGATGGAACATCTGCGCCTGGGTATGTTCTTGTATCCGTTACTGCATTTTTATATCGCTGGTTTATAATAATGTAATCGATTTGATTTCGGACACAATTGTTTTTATTATCTGCGGGTGATTTCCACGTATATAGCCTCCGTAGTGGTAGCTTGAACCAGGTGTTCATGATAGTTAGTTGTTTCTCCTGGCAAAATTGTAGTAGTCTGTCACCTCTATCATTGCGATTGCCCAGTCCGTAATTTCCACAAATATGTTCCACTTTTCCACAACCCACTTTGACATTAAAATCTCCTACGATTAATGTTGTTTCATAACTCTTTGTCATTTTAAGTAATTCTTGGAGATTCTCATAGAACTGCTCTATTTCATCATCCGACTTGTCAGCAGTTGGTGCATAAACTTGGAGTATGTTTATGTTTACGGGCTTACTCTGTAATTTCAAAAGAAGCATTCGATCAGAATAGGGTATGAAATCAATTACTGCTTTTTTTATCTGCTCTGTTACTATAAGGCCTACACCATTCCAGTGTCTCTGCTGTTCGTTCCCCGAGTAGTATATTGTGTAGTCATCGATGGATACATTTCCAGAACCAAACCATCTCATCTCACTTATACCTAGTATGTCCACTCCAAGTCTTTTCATTTCACGAATGGTATTTTGAACTTTACCGGGTTCAAACATACTTTGTACGTTCCAAGTGCCTATTCGTACCAAGGATTGGTTATTAATGTATTCCACTTTCGGGTGGTTCCTCCTCGCGGGGATTCTTTGCACCCCCTGACCAGTTAACTTTTATCGAGAAATTTAATCACTTTGATTTGATTTTTTCTGTACGGTTTAGGGCCTCTTTAAAGATAGTAGTATTTTAAAATAAAAAGGACATTCTACAAGGATGTGTTTGATTCGGAGAGTTCTATTACAGTGCTGACATTTTGGTTGTGGAGATGATATCATAGATAGGCATGTGTTAGACGGATATGTCCTATACGCAATCTCTGTCTGATTGTCATATTATTCCGATATAAACTGGGATAGGTAAGTACGTTAACTGAGGGTGTAAATATTCGCGGTTATGCCGCGCTAAAATAAATTTATTCCAGTGAATCTGCCAGGTGGATAAATTAAGCTTCTTCAGTCTAGCTTTTAGATCATTGAAGATTTGTATATTAATAATGGTGTTCATGGATAATGCAGCATTTTGGCAAGGTAATCGGCTTTTTTTGTTACCGTTTATCCCGACATGGGATGGTAACCATATCAGAGTGACTGTTGTATTTTGGTTTATAAAAAGCTAATAGTCGTATGTGTCATGAATATCTTGAACGAGAGGATGGTTGTGGTTGGTGAAAGATATAAAAGTGGTAGATATTTAAAAGAAGGTCACTTATCTAGTAGTTTACCAGGGTTGATTCTACACCAAGGAGAAATTTTATGGAGATCGATAAGCTGTTGTACAATGGTTACAGAATAACCAACGCCACCTTTAGTCTTTGACGCATCAGTGTAAAGAACTGTGTTATATTTATTTTTGCTTGATAGTTCTAGAAAGAGAATTCTTAAAGTATTAACACTGGTATGTAACTTGTTAAATTTGGTGAGGAAAATATGTGGACGTGGGAGCATGTTGGTCCAATAGGAATGATTAGATAATGGTAGAGTTCTGGCTTCAGACAAATTTATAACATCCAATAACGTCTGTAGAAGACTAGAAAAAGAATGATTAAGTTACATGAAGGGTTTTTATGGGGTTGGTGTGATAATGTAATTAAAGGATATACTGGATTGAAGAGATTGGAAGAAATTGCAGTAGCATAGAAGAGAAGGTTTTCTCGCTTAAGCCATAGAAACGGTTCATTAGCTTCACAGTAAAGACTTTCTGCCGGGCTAGAACGGAATGCTTCAAGACATAGGCAGATAGTCGTGCTGTGTACTGTATTTAAATATAAGGTTGATTAAGTTGCAAACATATAGAGGGAACATCCATAGTCGAGCTTGGAACAGATACTTGGATGTAAACTTTCAGTAACTTACTTTTCCGCGCTCCAATGATAATATAAGACGGTTTTAATCATATTGAACCTTTTAAGGCAAACTCAAAGATTTTATTTTCAAAACATGTTATATTGTTATTTAATTATCCATCCTAAATGTCTCTTACTCCGACAGATGCTGCAAGGGCGGTGACTTTAGTTCAAGATGGTCGTAGCCAATATTATGCAGCTGAAATGTTGTGTGTTGGTTGATCTTCGGTTCAAAGAGCAGTTCGGCGTTTTAGCGACACCGGTAACTTTACAAGAAGACCAGGATCAGATCGTAGAAGGGTAACATCCGAAAGAGATGATCGATTTCTGGTCTCATCATGTTTGAGAAATCGGCATCTAACTTCAGTTGAACTGGCAAATTGTAGAAGGTAATATATTATCCAGAAGGCCAGCCCTATCACCAATACTATCTAGAACATCGCAGAGCTCGCCTTGCTTTTTAAGGTCACCAGACGGCCGAGAAAGGGTTTGGAGAAGACACGGAGAGCGATATTTTCAATGTAATATTGCGGAACGAAGAAGTTATCGGGGGGCTCTGTTATGGTTTGGGCTGGTATCAGTTTAGAAGCCCATACTGATTTAGGTATTGTAGATAGAGGTACTATGACTGCTGCAAGATACATAACAAGTATTTTAGATCAGCATGTGGTACCTTTTGCTCCTTTCATTGGACCTAATTTTATTTTTATGGACGAGAACGCGCGTTCTCACCGTGCTAGAATCGTCAACCAATATATAGAGGAGGTGGGAATTGTCCGTATGAACTGGCCAACTTGCAGCCCCGATCTCAATCCCATAGAACATCTATGGGATATAATGGGAAAACGTCTTCGAGCACGAGTACCCCGTCCAAACAACTTGGTTGAACTTACAGGGCTCTTCAAGAAATATGGGACCAATTGGATCAATTTGATATCCAGAGGTTAATTACCTCAATGCCTAGGCGTGTACAGGCTGTTATAAGGACCCGATGGGGGAAACACTAGATATTGATTTATTATCAATGTTTTTCTTAATTTCCGAAAGTTTTGAATACTCTTGTATTTTTTTAGTTTTGGCATATGTCTCTATAAATAAATGATTTTTTTTGGATAATCTGTAAAAATTATTTTAATCTAACATATGCTTTTACATATATACCTGATTTAAAACTAATATCTTCAAACGTTTTCTTTTTTCAGCAAATAATACCCATGGATCGATTTTTTTGCACCTGAGTGTATTTTGCAATTATCAACAACCGGTAATTTAAAGTTGTTGATAGTGATTTCAGGGTCAAACGAATTAATTCTTCTGATATACTTAAAAAATTTGGATTTAAAGTAAGAATGGATAAGTCCTAGAGAAGCTACTTAGTTTTATTTGTATTTATTAATTGCAGAGTTTTACTAGTAGTTGCATGGGATTTACCATGCCAGTACATTATTAGGTCATATATATATATATATATATATATATATATATATATATATATATATATATATATATCGATTTTAAAAGGTCTTGCGACGTTGTCCGATACATAATTTCCATGACACTCTAAGTCAGCGACATATAAGCCAAACGCATGGTACTGACAACAGAAAGCTAATCGAGGAGCTAAAAGCCGATATTATGATGGGGAAACCTATCGATGCAACAGCTACTAGATATAGCTTTAACAATAAATTCACAATTAAGATACCGGGCAGGGAAGGTACACGGATGGCCCACCTGGTAAACCTGGTACACCTGGTACACGGATGGCTCAAAAACATCGGAGGGTGTTGGAGCCGGCATAGTAGGGACAAATCAAGGGATACATTTCCCGGTAAGTCTATCTAAGGATGTGACAGTTTTCCAGGCGAAAATAACTGCAATCCATCAGTATGTGGAAGAAATAGAAAGGCAGGAAAGAACGTTCTGTTCAGTTGCCATCTTCACAGATAGTCAGGCAGCGCTTAAGGCACTCAATTCTGTAGAGGTCAATTCTAAGCTTGTATGCGATTGCGTGTGTGCCCTAAATAAACTAGGAGACCGTAGCAAGGTTACGGTAGCCTGGGTACGGGGCACGAGGGTCATAAGGGCAATGAAAAAGCAGATGAAATGGCCAAACAAGGCTCATCAATGCCATTCATTGGACCGGAACCCTTCTGCGGCGTTGCAAAGTCAGTAACAAGAACGGCTACAAAGAAGTGGGTAGCTCACAAATCTCTGGAATGGTGGAGGAATTCACCAGGACAAAGACAGGCGAAACAGTTCATTAGAGAACATTCGCCAAAATTTACGGCAGACCTAATTAGCAAAGATAGGAAAACAGTCAAAGCCATAGTAGGTCTTCTAACAGGGCACTGTAAGCTGAATAGGCACTTGAAGCTAATGGGATTATCAGATGATGACCTGTGCAGATTCTGTCACCTCGAAGAAGAAACGGCAGAGCACATTTTATGTCAGTGTGACAGCCTGGCAAATGTGCGGTTTTTTGCATTAGGAGAAGAAAATCCACCGGCAAACAGCTACATGGAAGGTACAGTCTCGAAGCTACTAGACTTTATAAAGAGGGTCAGGCTAGAAAATGTTGTCTAGGACTAGAGGGCCACAATAGATCTGAAAAGGTCGCAGTGGAATAGGCCGAAAGGCCACCTCTCTTAATCTAATCTAATCTAATGACACTCTATCATCCCATTGGCCCTCTCTAAGATCTATTGCACTCATCGCCTTCGTTACTCCCTCTCTCCAAGACTTCTTGGGTCTTCCTTTCTTTCTGCAGTTTGGTGGTACCCATTGCATAATTATTTTTGAGAGTCTTGAGTTATCAATCCTCTGGTCGTGTCCGTATCATATCAGCTGTTTTCTTGTCTTCATATGTCTTGTTTCATATGTCTGTTGTTAGAGAACCGTCAACCCCCATTCGCTGTTTTATCTCATCATTACGTATTCTCTCTCTGTGTGACACTCATACTGATCTTCTAAAAGCGTCCATTTCTACTGCTTCCAGTTTTATTCTGTTGTTTTCGGTTAATCGCCAAGTTTCTGCTCCGTACAATAGACTGCTTTTAATAAGAGATTTGTAGATATTGTGTTTTCTTCTTTTTCCTATTTTATGACTTCACAGTACGCTGTTTAGACAACCTATTGTTTTTCTGGATTGTGTTATTCTTCTCTTTATTTCTTCATCATCTCTCCCCGTTGTGTCAAAAACGATTCCTAGGTATATGTAATGGTCGCAGGGCATGATGATTTCGTTATTTTCTAATAGGATGTTCGATAGTTCGGTACCTATTGGTAGGTATTTTGTTTTTTTCTGTATTAATTTTTAGTCTCCACTTTCTATATTCTTCTTATAATTTCCTTGCCGTGTACTCCATTAGGTCATCGGCATAAATTACAAATTTGATTGGTTGATATTTTGAGGTAACTTGCTAATTAAAGAAATAAAAGTGATGTGCGTAAAACTGAGCTTTGAGGGACTCGATCATGTTGGATTTGTGGGTAAGGAAGGAAGGTATATTAAGGTATATAAGGTATAGGAATAAGGTTATATTGAGAAAGTTTTTTAAGGATTGCGTTTCTAAAGATGGTATCAACTGCTCCTTCTATATCAAAGATTGTTGCAGCGAGGCGTTACTATTGAGTTAACATAGGGAGACTTAATACATAACGCACTGTTGCCAGATTTCTCCTAGGACTTCGTATTCTTTCTCAGCAGCATAAGGAACTTTTTTTACGATTTACCCTCGTAATTATAGAAAATAGATAAGCTCTAAAAAAATAAAAGTGCTATCTGAGTATGCATAGCACAATAAGCGTTTAAGTCGATTTAATATAATTTTTGCTTTCTATAAATATAAGTAACAATCATTTTAATTTATATGCAACTTCTAGGAAACTTTTCTATCAAGCATAAGTTCTAGATATCTAACGTTTGCTTAAAGTCAATAAAAAATACAAAATACTTATACCTAATACATAATTATACTTAATTAATATATGTATATATATATATATATATATATATATATATATATATATATATTACTTTTATTTAATCTCTGCTGTTGAAGTAATTGAAGGAAATTGCTGATAATACAATTAATGCGGCTGGCCACGTAACTATGGGAGTGGGAGTTCGCTTGGTTATATGGAAGGAACTTCATAAAATGAAACTGTAGAGCAAATTAAACATTCCTCGCATTCTTTTTCGTTGCTTTAAGTGGTTTTATTCGAAGAAAGCTCTAAAACGTCAAAACGCTTTTAGGGGGAAATTCGAGTTTTGTGAAATAGGTTCTTGTGGTGAACTGTTAAATAAGGGGTGTTTGTAATACGGTAGTTGTTAATGAATTTATCGCACATACCAAATAGTAGAATTTTTATAAATACTATAAGTATTTACTTTGTAAGAACAGTGTTATCTGATCTGATCGTTTTATATATGTGTTATGTTTAATTTCCAAATAAAATAATAAAATTAGTTTGGAATAAACTAGCAGATACAACAGGTGTTTTAACGATACCTGAAAAGATGTCGGAACTATTCCGAATAAAAAAATGAGATAGGAGAAGGAATCCTTTGTGACATATTTTTGTCTCGTACTGAAAAAAGTAATTTGTAGTTTTACTTATATAGGTAGCAGATCTCTTAAAATAGATCAGATGTAATAGGCGGAATCAACATAAAAAATACCCATCTGTAAACAGATACATACAAACTAAAAATGTTTATATTATCAATCTCAGCCACGCAACAAGATTGAGAATATTTTTCGGTTTTTTAACATGTACAAGAGGAAATGGAAATGCTACAAAACTAAATTTAAGACCAAATACTTACCATGTCGGGATAGTATTATAAGTTTTTTTCCCGTTTTTGTCCTCATGACTTACTATGGAATCACTGGAATAACTGAAGAATTTTACTGTCATTATGGCATGTGGTTGTCTTTTTTAAGGGGAATCTTATGCTATATTTTTTTTGGCGGATATTCACAGCATTCAATGAACCCGAGATCGTAACATCCATAAAGATCGGACGTCTGCGGTAGATGGGCCATGTTGAAAGGATGTTGGAGACTAAAACACCAAAACATATAATGAGGCAAACACCAGTAGGGAGAAGGTCAAAGGGAAGACCCAAACTTAGATACATGGAACAAGTGGAACAAGATCTGAAAACACTTAAGATTACCAACTGGAAAAACAAAGCAAAGAACAGAACAGAATGGCGGAAAATCCTAGAACAAGCCAGGACCAGGACACATCTCTGCCAGGAAGACAAACATTTAGGTACTGCAACGAAAATTTCAAAAAAAGGTAAGTCGTCTCACTTTGTGCTGATAATTGAGTTGACTTGTGGCGATTGATTGTTTCTATATTTACAACAATTTACGTTTAATTTTTTACGGCTCGTATTAATTAACAAACTAACTCAATATTTCCTACATAGACTATCTGGAAATAGGATTTCATTGTTTCCACTTTTTATTCGATTATGAAAACTCAAAGACATTGACTTGTTTCTCTGCTTTTTTTGTTGTTATACCATCAATATAAATTTTCATTTTTTTAATTCACACTTTTTTGTGAATGACGGTTTAGTTTTACATCTATATAGAACTAAAATTCGTTAATAATTATTGCTGTGTCGAATATGAAATAGGATTTCATAAAAAGTAAATTTTATATACTGGTTTTTTAAGAAACAAGTTTTTTTGAGACCGATATTTATTTAGAAAATATATAGTAGAAATCAGCTATCACTATCAGCTATCAAATACTGAAAATATGTATCAATTAAAAGCTTAAATGTTTTAAAAGATTAATATACATTGATTTGTACTCTCGCTGTGATTTCTGCTTATTTATATAATATAATAAAATTAATCTGGTGTGATAATTTTTTAACGGTATAATAAAAAATCATTTTATCGGTATGTTACAAGTATTGATGTATCAATTTTTGATTATAATGCATTTTCTGCTTGTTTTCGTTTGATATGTTTCCATACGATTTATTTTGTATGTAGTTGTTTCATTCTCTTCTTTATAACATTTTTTGTTGGGTTGGGTCTTCCTGTATTTCCTTTTCATATCAGACTCAAATTTGTAATTTTGTTTACACAGCATCCTAAGTCCGCTCACGGACCCATAGGTCAGTAGATAGTTCTTTTCGTGATGTTATAGAAATTCGTTTATGTTTTTCTATTATTGCTTTCTTGTCATGGCGCTCAATTGTATTATACAATTGCACAAAAGTAGTCCCTTCTACACAATAAAATATTAGATAATGTAACTTGTTTTTTGCGATTTTCTGCTTTCTTTAGAAAACAAATTTAAAGAAAATAATATAATTTCAAACTGCTGAAAATGTTCTGAAACTGCTTTATTGTGACATATTTAAGTAAAATGTTATATTTAAAATACGAAGTAACAATGAATAGTGTTAGTAATATTTAATTTATTTAAAACAATATATATATACATATATATATACATATATATATATATATATATATATATATATATATATATATATATACAGTGTAGGAAAAATTTTATGGTCGGTATGGACCTTACGTGAGATGGAGTGAGAAACAGCTGTTTAAAAAGAGAGAGGTATATTAGGTACGCCCTTTATATCACCGAACCTTCATGCCTAGAAATAATAAAAAAGGGGAAGTTCAACGTTGCCAAACTTATCGGTTTTATTTGACCTGTTGTCTTTTTTGCATTTGAACAATGTTCTATCAAGAAGATAAAATGCTCAAGATAATCAAATTTGGGCGAAATTGATTTAAATGGCAGGTTACTGTTTTTTTATTGGGAATATGCCACAAGTTTTCTTTACAATAATTGTAATATAACATTTTGATTTCCATTTCGGAAATCGTTTTATATAAATAAAATTTATTAATGTTTCGTATTTTAAGTACGATTTCCGAACTAAAAATCTAAACATCAAAATAATTTCCCAATATGAAATAATAAACAATTAAACATGCATACAATAACGCCACAATAAAAAATATTCATACACTAATTCTTTGGCAACGTCTAGTCTAGATAGTCGTCTGGTCAAAAGATCCAGTAACGAGAAGTAGAGGTGGGTCGTGCTAGTTTATCGTTAATAGCGTAGGAGCAAAATTTCGGGCCAATGTTTTTTAAAAGCATTCATTTTTTTCGAATCCTGAGAAAACTAATAAATATTTTTAAAAAATTTAAACGCAGAATGAAACAATACATTATTACCGAGAGCCGAAAGTCCCTGAAAACTTCTATAATGTTTATTTTAATAAGTTATAGGGATGAAAAAAAAAAACAAAATTTAGTGTGATTTTTAATTTTAAATATCTCATTAAAAAAACTTTTTGTTTATTCTAAGGGACTTTCGGCCCTCGGTAATAATGTAATCTTTCATTCTGCATTTAAATTTTTCAAAAATATTTGTTAGTTTTCTCAGGATTCCAAAAAAATTTAAATTTTTTTAAATGCTAAAAAGCATTTAAGCATTTTTAAATGCTAAAAAGCATTTAAAAATTTTAATTTTCATAAACAAGTAACTATGATTGTTTAAAAGTAGTTTCAAGTAAGAGAGTACCTACATAAACAAACATAACGGCTATTATCGTTTATGTGTATATCTTTTGAAGTGAAAGAAACTACCTAATGATATATTTATTATAACTTGAAAAATAAACTAAACAATACAAATAGTAAATCGGACTTACATTTACATTACACGTTATTATTAAATCGCGAATAGTCTAAATTGACATAAAAACATAAGTTTTTCTTGTAATGGACTCTCGATGCAGGTGTACGTGTAGATGAGTCATCTCCAATTAATTGATCAAAAATACACCATGGACTTAAGTCATATTTATTGGTTTCTTTTTCTTGTACTGGTTGATTTTCAATAGTACAATCTTCTTGTTCGTTAATTATAGAAGTAACCAGCTTCTTAACTTTTTGTTTTGTTCTGCACTTTAAATCGTGAATCCATAAATGTACATAATGACAATGTGCCACTCTGTTCTATCCCTCTAAATCTTTTTGCTAAACCCGATATTAGTAATTGTACTATGTCGGATACTATGGATGTAAGTATGCCGTTTGCTAAAATTTTATTGCAAGATTCTTGCAGGCAGCGTACCATAACAATCACTGAACTAGCATTCAAGTATTTTTGGTCACTCATTGTACTTGTTATTTCTTTAAACGGCCGTAAAATTTGGGAAAGTTGAGAACAAATAATCCAGTGTTCTTTATTTAGATTAGGTTTAAGTCTAAGTCTGTATTATTTAATACCAATGTGGAACGGGTTGCCTCTTCTAACTCGGTCATTCTTTTTAACATGTAATAGGTGAAGTTCTACCTAGTTTCCACGTCTTGGATTGGCCGTTTGGGAACTGTGTTCTGTTGTAATTAATACTTTAAAAGCCTTTCTGAAGATAAGGTACTTTTTTGAAATGTGTTTTTTTGCAGAATTGTCGAAAAAAGGACTTTTTATTTTATCTATTTGTACACGACAGCATTTAAGTGCGTCCCCCACCAATAAATTTAATCATCATCATAAATCACAATCATCATAAAACAAAACATATTTAATAACTTTGACCATATTTGAGGAATTATCAGTTACTGCAAAATTTACTTTTCGTTTTAGACCCCACTGATTAATAATTTCAGTAATCGCTGTTTTCTGGATTATGGTTTCCAGAAAAATGGCAGCAGCCTAATAAAAAAGTTTTGAATACTAAATTTTCGGTTAAATATTGTCCTGTTAATGCGAAGTAACTCTCAGTTACTCCAGATGTCCAGAGGTCAGTAGTAATACTGACTTCTATTCTACTTCTACTTCTTTAACAACTTGTGATCTAATAATTTGCTCACTTTTGACATAACATTCCTGAACTAATGAACCTGACAAAGTTTTTCTTGTTGGCGGTTTATATCCAGGAATCCACCCTGCAAACTTTTTAAAAGCTGGTTCTTTAACTATGGAAAACGGATGAAACGAAAAGTTTAGTAAATCTTGAAAATCAATCAGTCCAAGAAAAAGAAACTGATAAAGATGACTTAAGTCCATGGTGTATTTTTGATGAATTAATTGGACATGACTCATCTAAACATACACCTGTATCGAGAGGTATAAAAGAAGTCGACATGTAATTGTCTGATGAGATATTACCCACAAACAATTTCGAACGGAGATTGGAACTGTCCATTACCGTGGTGAAAAAACCATCGCCATGTATATCGTAACTTAACCACTATATTCATAAAATGTTGTAGTATTGTAACAAAATCTTTTCCTTGTGAACACATGTTTAACATCTGGTATAATTTTAAATAAAAGAAGAACGCGATTAACAAGAAAGGTGGAAAAACTTATGTTTTTAAATGTCAATTTAGACGATTCGCGATTTAATAATGTGTAATGTAAATGTAAGTATTTAAGTACCATTTGTATTATTTAATTTATTTTTCAAGTTACAATAAATATATCCTTCGTTAGGTTCTTTTATTTCAATATTTATACACATAAACGATAATAGCCAATATTGATACATTTTTGGCAAAGTAACGTAAGTGACATTTTTGGCGAAAATAATGTTTTTCAATTAAACTAATGCTATTACTGTTAAAAAGGTACTGAAAGAGTGTAGTAAACCTAGATTTACTTTAAACCTTTTTTAGGACAAGTTTTTTCAGTCATAATTTAAATAAGTTTAAGCAGGTTGAATTAAAAAATTGTTTTTTCTACAAATCGTTTTTGGTGACTTACGTTACTTTGCCAAAAATGTATCGATATGTTTGTGTACTCGCTAATTTGAATACTGGTAAACAATCAACTAGTTACAGTTTACGAAAAACGGTTCCGATAAAAATTAAAAAAACGAGAGGACCCACCTCTAGTTTTTTAGGTATATTAGGATCGGAACCAGAGAATATCTGATCGGAACTAATCGTCTCACTAATGGGCAATGGCCAATGAGTGTTAAAAGAATTTTAGGAGGGGAGACGAAGGGGAAATATGATTGTTATCTTTGTCTAATTCGCTGAAAATATGATTTTATATCTGCGTTAGATATACTGTTAAATTTTACCATACCGACCTTAAAATTTTACCTACACTGTATATATATATATATATATATATATATATTATATATATATATATATATATATTATAAAATGAAAATAATAAAGGAGACCACACAGGTAGTTTAAAAATTATGAATGCAAACGATATAAATAAAATATTACCCGAAGTAATCCTTTAGAGAA
Organism: Diabrotica balteata; assembly: GCA_918026665.1. Lineage (NCBI taxonomy): Eukaryota > Metazoa > Arthropoda > Insecta > Coleoptera > Chrysomelidae > Diabrotica > Diabrotica balteata. Next base: position 127,192,843 of record OU898281.1, read on the forward strand.
GAAATTGATTGTCTGAAAAGAAGCATGGAGGCAACTGAAACGTGAATTATTATGAATGTTGAAAGTTTAAATAAAAACATCTAGAGAAAGGAAATTTAGAGTTAAAAAGTAAATTAGAAAAATATAAAGAAAATCCAAGGAAAACTCAATTTTTATGTATGGATTAGAATTAAGCCAAACAGACATTTCTGCTTAATTCATTTGTAAAAAGCTGAGGGAATTACTAGATGTTAATATTGAAGATGAAAGAAATTCCAAGAAAAAATTAAATTTTCATCTATGGATTACAATTAAGTCAAAAACAGACAGTTCTGCTAAATTCATTTATGAAATGCTGAGGAATTACTAGATGTTAATATTTATTTGTCTGATAATAACAAATTTATCTGGTTTAAAAATTCTCAAAATAACCCGATTAAAATAGAATTAGTTTTAAATATAAAGAAAAGAGAGGTTCTTAAAAATTGCCATCGATTGAAAGGAACGACCACAAACATAACTCACGACTATACCCAAAAACAAAGAGAAGAGCAAAAAATATTAAAATACCATCTTAAACTTGCCTGACAGAATTCTAATACTCGAAGCTACAATAAAGGCAATAAGCATTTTGTAGACGGAAGTTCTTAGTTTTTAGAAGACTCGCAAGATACAGAGGAAAATATATACCAAACAAGTAGTGAACCGAATACACTAAGTATCAAAAAGACAACTGAAGCAGAAATATCAGTATTTGAAGAAAAACCAATAGGAACACCCAAAAATCCATCAAATCCGATTAAGAGTAATAAGCCAAAGAAGAATATAGAAAAAGAAGTAAAAAGAAGTCTACTGAGAACCAAAGTCGAGGTAGTTTTCTAGGTTATCTTCATCTAATAAATAGATGTATTTAATATTAATATACCTACTTATTAAAGTTTGAACATGGATCCATTTAAACGTGATTATATTAACAATGTAATTAAAGCTCAAACAATCAATACAATAGTAGAATTCAATCATATTATTAAAAGTTGCCGAACAAATTGCTAAACAATTGACTTAACAATTGTTTAGCAAACTATAACCAATAACTGTTTCAGATTAGGTATATTTCCCAATGTATTAAAAACAGGTATCATTAAACCGCTTTTTAAAGGTGGAGATCCTAGTGAACTTGGAAACTATTATAGACTGAGTAATCTCAGTAAAGTAATGTAATCAAAAAAATTATAAAATTTATCTAAATAGTTTTTTAAAGAAACATAATATATTATCTGAAAGACAATATGGCTTTAGAGAGGAAAGGTCTACAGAAGATGCAATTGGTAAATTGGTAAAAAATATTTACAATTCTTTAGATACTAAGAAAGCTTTTTTATCTATATTTGTAGATCTCTCTGAAGCATTTGATACTGTAAACCACAAAATATTGTTACATAAACTAAAAAATTACGGCATCAGAGGTGTGGCCCCCAAATTGTTAGAGACTTACATTACAGACTTCAGGCCAGATCATAAGTTTTGCTGACAATACAGCCATTTTTTATAGCGATAATAATTGAAAAAAATTAAAGAAAAATGTTAAAATGAACTTTGTAAAAATAAAAAAAATGGTTTCAACATACCAGGTAATATTAAATATGGAAAAAACTAAATAGTTGCCATTTTCGTCATATACCACTGGGTTACCAAACTTCAACCAAATTGAAATTGACAACGATACAATTCCAGAAGCAGAAATCATTAAGTACCTTGGTATTGTAATAGACAGACACCTAAAATGGGATCATCAAATATGTAGTTCAAAAAATAAGAGGTTTACTCCCAAGATTTAAATATCTTCGCGATGTTCTTGGATGTTCACCACTTGAAGATTTGTATGCTATTTTCTAGTACAATCACAATTAACCTATGGGATTATTGGGATTGGGGTGGAGCCTACAATGCTCACCTTAAAAATTTAAACGTGATACAAAATTGGGTAATTAGAATAATATATAGAAGGGGTATAAGATCTTCAGTGTACCAATAATTTATAGACAGTCATTTCATAGATATAAACCAGTTGTACTCCTACAAATCATTATTATATTTACAAAGTTAGAAACCATTTCTGAATTGTACCCAACATACATATCAAACTAGAAATAGAAATTTAACGGTATTAGTAGCGAAGGAAAAACCATTGGCCAACGTTGAGTTGATTTTTTGGGTAAAAAAATGTTTCATTGCTTACCATCTACCATCAAAATAATACACAACTATAATAAATAAAATCTCTATGAATGAGATTCAATTTCAAATAAATGTTATATTTTTAAATTTTATATTTTACTAATTGTAATTTGTTAACAACAGTTTGTATGTTACTACTTTAAAATTTTTATATAATTGTAATTTGTGCGAATATGTTAAAAAAAATTCAACCCTCACGTACAAGTTTTAGTCCATGTGACAAACAACTTCTATGAGAAACTGGGTTTATTTATTATATAAAATATGTAAATTTATATTCTTACATCTTTTTGTAATAAATAAACTGATTATTATTTATATATATATATATATATATATATATATATAATATATATATGTATATATATATATATATATATATATATAATATATATATATAAGAGTAAGAAAAAAGAAGTACTTGTGACTCGTTTGGAAAAAATATAAAACTGTTTTTGATGGGTTGGAGTCAATAAAAGGGGCTATTTGTTGACTATTTTTTACTCGAGCTTTAATTGTGATTACAATTTTATCAAGAGCTTCTAAAAAATACAAAATATCTTACAAAGTTGAACTAGAAATAAAAAATTTTTTGTTAACTCACCAAATAAAATTTGTTTTTTATATAAAACTACTGCTTACATATTAAATACAAAAAATATTAATAAAAAAATGTCTTATTCTAATAAATGTTTCTCTGAAAAATTTTGATGAAGTTTCTTAAGAAAAAAAAAATTGAATTTGTAAACAAAAATAGAATAGCTACAACCAACCTAAATGTCATAAATACTAACTTAAAAATTTTTATTTTTGACATGTTGTCAAAAATAAAATTTTGTTTTAAAAATTCTTCTTTGTTTAGTAACAAAAAAGAAGAAGATTTATTCACCATTGATAGATGCCCGAAAAAATGTAACAAATACATGGAAAATTCAAAATGTGATATTTTACTGACTGCATATATAAATTAAATAGAAATTATATAATTATAAATTTTGCTTAAATTTTGAATTTCTGACCTTTTGTTTAAATTATTATCACTTTTGCTAATACAAACCATTTCAAAAAAGTTCTTTTAAATTTATTACTTTCATTACATAAAATTTTAATATTATCAAAATCCATAATATGGTCCTTGTCTATTACATGCTCTGCCAAAGCACAAGATGGTTTCTTAATTCTACAATCACTCTTGTGAGAAATAATGCGATTTGATTAATTTATATATATATATATATATAATATATAATATATATATATATATATATATAATATATATATATATATATATTATATATATATATATACATATATATATATATATATATATATAATATATAATATATATATATATATATATATATATATAAGAAATACTGGATATTATTGACTGTCGATTTAAACAAACAACACAGTTTATTAGGGTTGCAGTCAGAATTATTGGCCGGGATGTTAAAAAAACACTCTTTTGACTTTTTGTCGAGCTTTCGGAATATTTTTATTCCTTTTTCAAGACACTGTAAAAGACAATTATGTAAGTATTTAAAAATAATATCACCATTCTTCAGTGTAACTTACTAGTCGTTGAGATTATTTTTGTAAGCATTGAACACTCGACATTAATACCACACATTAAAATATACAATTATGGACAATACATCATAAAATTTTTTATATATATATAATATAATATTTAGTGTTGAAGTATTAATCGTATATAAAACTTTATTAATATAAAAATTTATTGACGTTTTAAAACATATATTAATTTAAAGTTCTATTTAGATATTTCTATAACGGCGTCATATAAGGACATTTATGGAAGTTTATTGAGAAAGGAGAGATAAGTCAGCAGTTAGTTTTAAAACTTTCATAGAAAATAAAATGTATCGATCTCTTTTAGTAAGTCCGGAAAAGTTGATATTTCCGACATTATGATGCGAATGTCATAAGTTGTTCTCTCAGTTGGGACCAAATTCATATTAAAGAAAATATATCCTAATGCACATTTTATACATAGTTGTGCTAGATAAAACCATAAAAATAAAAGTATTAAAAGCAATCAAAGTGTGATCCGACGGAGGCGTTACTTTAAATAAGTTTCAAAGGGTACCCCCAGTTAATATAAGCCTAAAGTCTCCCATAATTCCATTTAATTTATTTTTTTTTTGTTCTGTGTGATTAAAAAATAGGACTCTGTGCAATTGTAGCCCGCTAAATCCCAAAAACATATTTTTTTCGTTTTTTAATAATTGTTTTTTTTTCTTATTTTAAAAAACTTCAGACTTAGGCATACTGCACACGAAGCGTATCGTCATAGTCGCGTATTAGATGCGACATACGAAAAGCATATGTTTTTGTGCTGCTCACTTGTGTCTTTATGAAAAATACTGTACACGAAGCGTAAACGGCGCGAATCGTCATCGCAGACACGCTTCAAGTCACAACGATGTCAGTCACTTGCAGTACGATTTAGAACACCTTTTTTGGCGGAATTTTATGAGAATGGCGGATCAAATATAAAAATTGGTCCAACTGATTGAAAATTATCAGTGTTTATATAATAATACCCTAGAAGAGTACTCCAGAAAAGATGTGACTGAAAAAGCTTGGTCAGCATTAGCCAAGCAAATATCGTCATAGCGTCAGTCAGGTTAGGTCAGTTAGGTTAAAACAAAACTTAATTATTATTTGATGCATATATTGATTAAATTAATTTTCATATTTTATAAATAATAATTCCATTGCTATGGTAAAGAAGTATTTTATGATAAAAAATAATTTGCTAGGTAATTTCGTAAATGTCTGGCACATTTCTTACATTTTGTGGGATATTTTGTGTTTTAATGAGTGCTGAAGGTACTGTATACAATGCACCGTCCTTTTTTCGAATAAAATTGTGTAATACACAAGCACACTGGATTATTGAGATAATAGTTTCGTATTGTCGATATCAGATAGGTGTCAACAAAACCTAAATTTTTGAGTCATCATTCCAAATGTGCACTCTATAGTTTTTCTACCTCGACTAAGTCTGTAATTAAAAATTCGCCTTTTATTATCAATACTTCTTTCAGGGTATGATCTCATGACATTTTTTTTTTTAGAGGAAACGCGGCGTTTGCTGCAAAATAGTATGGGAACTTATTGTCATTTTCGTCATGAGGAAGTTCAGTTGATGGTGGTAAAGTATTGTTACTTTCCAACCAACGACCAAATATCGACACCTGAAAGATACCGCCATCACTATTTCGTCCAGCATACCCACATTTCATTGAAGTAAAGATACCATCAGCATGACAGCAACCCAGTAAAATAACAGAATGGTAATTTTTATAATTAAAATTTGAAGATCCTTAATTTGGATATTTTGTAATTCTACTGTGTTTACCATCGACCGCCCCTAGATAGTTTGGTAATTGTCATAATTCAAAAAATCTCTGTGCTATATCTTTCCATTTTTCTTTATTTGATAATACCATATATAGTTCTTTTAACGAATTCTATATGGTATTTGTAGTTTTTTCTATAGTTAATCATTCACCTATAACAACTAAACTTTAGCTTGTATATATTCTAACAAGATTTACTCTTTGCAGAGGCTGATTGTAAAGAAAAATGGAAGAACTTTCGCAATGGGTTTGCCCGGAGCCTAAAACCATCCCCATCTGGCTCTTCAGCAAAAGCAAAAATACCTTACTACTTGCACGACGTTATTCAGTTTGTATTGCCATCGTTGCTTAATAGATGTGAACAAATTGTGCTTGCGCGTTTACGTCTAGGACATACCGCTTAAGTTACCGCACTTTTAACTTTTCAAATAGAATATCCCACCATCACCATATGTGATCAGTGTAACTTTCGATTAACAGTCAAACACTTTTTATAGATACAATATCCCGAACTCTCTAGCAAAAGCTCTAGGTCAAAACCTAAAGATCGTCATTCAGCTGAATTCAGCGTTAATTCATATGAATTAGTTTTGTGGGGACGCCGTTCCCACCCAAACTGAAATATCAAGAGTCACCACTGCTTACGTGCTAATTTATATATTAGTTTACTAATTGTTAATCTCTTATGCCGGGTCCAGACCAAGCAGACAAAACGAAAACACAATTCTGAAACAAAAACACGATAAACCGGCGACAAAATTTGTCGTCAAACGACAAAACAAAATTGAGACAAACTGTCCACACCAGAACAACAAAATATAAAAACAAATTCAGTTGGTGACGTTGTTGTTGTGATTAGTGTTGGTTAACCATGTGGCGTTTAATCAAGAAAAAAATGAAACTGAACATTTATTGCTAGCCGCAAGTTTTTTTTGCTCCATCATCATCCCAGATTGCTAAAAGAAAACCCAAACGTTTTTGGATTAGACCAAGCCTAGAAATGCGAGAAAGTTGTTCGATAGACAAATTGTTAGTTCAGCTGCGAGCAGATGATATTGGACTAAGTGGTGAAATTCGATCAAGCTTCAAAAATTTTTTAAGAATGTCTACCGAAGATTTTGAGAATCTAATATGCCTTGTTGGTCCTGCAGTTGCAAAAAGACATACTAACTTTAGAAATGCTATGAGTGTAACAGAAAGGTTAGCAATCACTTTAAGATTTTTAGCAACAGGTGATTCCTACCATAGCCTAATGTATCTTTCAAAAGTATCAAAGCAATCAATATCTGTAATTACAGCATTACAGTATTAAAGCTTTACATTCCTGAAGTATGTAAAGCTTTAATTAACAGTCTTAGTGGTTATGTACAGGTAAATTAAACTTTTTTCATTACTATTTTTCTGTTAATATCCCTTAAAATAAACTCCATATTTATTGGTTAAATGTTTAATACAAAAGAAGTTGACAATAGGTACATTCTTCTTCTTTAAGTTCCATCTTCTATCGAAGGTTGGAAATCATCATGGCTATGCGGACTCTGTTGACTGCCGCTCTAAAAAGTTCTGCACTACATACATAGGTACATACTACATGCAAAATAATGACGAGTCTACTTTTCTTGATCTGAATACTGAGAACGCTCTGTGTCAGTACTAGGTGGATGTGAAAATAAAGGTTGTGTGTTGGTGTTTGGTGGATTTAAGTAATAATTTTGTGGGTCAGCACTGGGTGGATTTGAGTATGAATGTTGCGTGTTGGGTGGATTTGAGTATAAATGTTCAATGATGGGTGAATTTGAGTATAAATGTGTGTCAATGCTGTGAGGAGTTGAGTATGAACGTGTGTCAATGCTGGAAGGATTTGAGTATGAATGTTGTGTGTCAGTGCTGGGTGGATTTGAGTACAAATGTTGTGGGTTGGAATTGGATGGAGTTGAGTGAACATTTGTGTTGAGACTAAGTAACAGAAAAATACACTTAATTTTGATAAAAATTGTACATTCTATTTCTCGTACTGCTTAACTCGTTTTAGCACGCACACGCGTCCACACTGCGCCCACAACTTGTCGTCAAATACACAGACAAAACACAGACTTTTTTATCTTTACCGACCTGAGACGGGACCTGAAAAAGTTTTCAAATTTGCAAACAAAACAAGATTGTTCAGAAATGTCTCAACAAATGTTTTCGACTTGTCTCCACTTTGTCGCGAAACATGAATGTTTTTGTTTTGTATGTTTGGTCTGGACCCGACATTACGTTAATTACTTATATTAAGTCAAATGTTGTAGTTAATTAAAATTTAATTTAAATATAGACTATTTTACGTGCACGGATTAAAAAAACTTGAAATCCCATAAGTTTCGAGCATCTTCTTTGCAGCAAAAAGTCTGCAAAGTTTAATTAAATTTTCTTTAGCTTTAGTTAAATGTAACATATATAGACAAAACGTTGGAAGCACCAGCAGAGAATTTCAATTAAATTGCAAAATTGCATAATCCAAAGAAAAGTACATTATATTTGGCGGTAGCAAAATAAGAGCTAAGGGCTAAGTGTATCGGAAATGTCTACAGAAATGATATCAATTTGGAGTAAAATTGGTTTCCCGGTTACGGAAATATCTAATGGGATCGGGTCCTTCTTTTATTAATAAATAAAGTTCTTTCCGATACTGGTGCTCTATTATATTTCGATAGAAAATACTGTTTCGTTAAAAATTGGTTCACAGATATTTTTATAAAGTAAGTTAAAGTTTTGATATTCTATGCTAGAAAATGTAATAGTATGAACTTTGGATGAACTTCATGACACAAATTGTAAACATTGTAAAATAGTGTACATTAACCTTATATAAGGGTATGCCTTAAAGCTCAAATTTAAATTTTGATTTTTTTTTGCGGAAACTTTTAAACAAAAATTTTTATAAAATTCCAAAAACTTGTAGGGTATTGGAGATTTTTACTTTAAAAGATCTTATAAATGCGAAACAATAACAAACCAAAGCATAAAAATAAATATCAGTGATGTTTAATGTTTTGTTATGTAAAAAATATACATAACAATGATATTTTGAAATCGACAAAATTTCAAATTTAATTGAACACATTTCAAAACAATATGCCGAATATGTTTCTGGAGAATAAGATTGGTTTTTAAACTGAAATATGATAATAAACACAATAAATCACTTGTTACTGTCACGTTTGATAAAAAATTCAAAATTTATTTTTATTTTTTCGCTTTTTCTGTCGTCGAGACCCCTTTCCAGTAGTTTCAGTAGATTACTACTTACTAATACTACTACTAATACTACTTATCCATAAGTGGACCCTATGCACCGGCGTATTCTTCATATTGAGTCGCAGATCCATTTTGGTCGCTGGTCCTTCGAGGTTTTATTCATTTTTTATCTACCACATGCAAGAAGGTGGGAATAAGCCACAATTAAAGATAAAAATACGTTTATTGACGTTTCAATTTCCACTTCGGAAATCGTTTTCAAAATACAAAACATATAGTATATGAAAATTCATATAGAAAACAAAGAAATATACATTTATATAAATTTAATATTCTTTTATAATAAAACAGTATATAAACATTAGATAACCTCAATAGAAATGATGAAATGACATATTAGCGACAGTTGCCAATCTATCAACTAGACATTTAAATGCAACGGAGAATTTAATACTGTCAAAGGGTCTAAACTTTGCTATTACTCAGCCATCCGTTCCAAAATTAGACATAATAAGCTCAGTGGAGAAAATATCTCAATGCTTAAGGCCGTATGACACTATGCATTTTCTTGTATCATTTCTTATATCGTTTCTGATATAACAAAAAAATGGATAGTGTCATACAGGCGTATAGTTTCTTATATCAGAAACGATACAAGAATTTGTGTCTGCCGCATTTTCTTGTACAAGAAATGCGCCAATTTGTGCGCAAAGCCGCTAAAACGTAAAACTTCTTTCATGTCATATTGGCGGATGAAGGCATAGAGAAATAAAAATAATTATTATTTTTATTTCTCTATGGCTGGAGGAGAACTTTGATATATACCAGAGATATGTAAGTATCTCTGATGTATACATACAATTAGGTCAAGCAGACATCAGAGAAAAGTGCCCACCAACAATAACCAAGATTAGAACATCAGTAGCCATATTGAAAAACAATAAATCACAGTGATTGTATCAAATAGCATCGGAACTACTGAAAGTAGAAGGACTTGTTTTACTAAAAACAATACATAACCGCACTAAAAATTCGTGATGAGTTTAAAGATTATTTTATATCTCCAAATAAGAGAGTAGAGTTTCAAGAGCATACCATTCAAACACATAATTTAAAAACAAATAAACTATTACAACCAAATTATTTATTATTTCTGTCTTCCATTACAACCTGTTGAATATTTTCAAAAATTGTGGTTTCCAATTTAGTTTTCATATTGAAACATTTTATGTCTTTCATTTTTGCACCACAGTATTTTTAAAAATAATCAGTAGCATGTTCTCAGTCCCCAAAGCAAAGCAAAGCAAAGCAAAGAGTATTATCATATTGACCGGTCTTAGAACATCACAAAAAAATTGAATCAAAGTTTGACTCAAAATTGCCCCAACATTTTACATCCGCAAAAGCGTCTACCTAGTTTGAAACCTTTTGTTCGACTTACATTGTAACACGTCTACCCTGTTTCAAACTTAATCGTCGACTCTTCTCTGCCTTATATTACAAACTCAAACGCCAAAAATCTATTTCCCTCGCTTCTCCGCAGTTAGTTTGTGGTCTACCAAACCTAAACAAACAATATCCCCCTTGATATTCGTTCTTAAACGACAAAAACAACTAAAACCTCTTTTTTTACAAGAAAATTAGGGGACTTCATGTAATATAATCCTTTTATACGACAAAAAACATATTGAAATAGAAAAACAAACGTAGTTTATTGATTATTCCAAGCGACTCTAAAAACTGGAGTTTTTACCTAACTTTGTAACAGAGACAAAAAAATATATATTTTTACTTATCTCGTCAAAAAAAACTTGAAATATTTACAACAGACATTTAACTTCTTCTTCGAAATATTAAAAAAACTTGCTATATTATCGATCGTTTTTCTTGGTATAAACAACCAGGGGTGTATTACAAAACTCTAAAATATAAAACGGTACAATGATGATGATGAGTGTTACCAGAAATACCAAAGTGGTTTATCCAAATAAAAATAACACAAATATTTTTTCTGTCACCTTAAATTGGTTTTTATACTTGTATTAGTTATATATCCTCTAATGTTGTCGTCAGCTTCCATAATTTGTTGTATTTGGTTAGTAGATCCATTTATTATAGTTAATACATTTTGAAAAATCCCTGGGTATGCATTCAAAAGTAGTTGAATTAGCTTTGTCAGAGCATTCTTTTTCTATTTATGGTTAGAAGTGGTTGGATTAGCTTTTTCCGACCATTCTGCTTGCTGGTGATTAATAATCTTATATTTTGTACAGTTAAATCCTTCCATAGAAGGTATCATCGGTAAGTTGTATTGTCATGAGAGATGATTAGAGAATCAGGAATAGATAATTTTCTAACGGTGTGATAAATATTTGCCTAAAACTCAGGACCTGGCTGTATTCGGTTTCAGGAATTTCTTCTCTTAGGAAGGCGTTTATATCATATGTAGTTCTTGTATAAATAACGTGTTTTGAACCGTAGAACAAGTATTTGATATTACAAGTCTCAGTGAAATCACTATATTTTTAGAAGATATTAAAGATATAAACATATCAAATTGTTGGCGATTCTAAAAGTGAAGTATACATTACGTAGATCAACTAGTAAACCCACGGCTTTATAATTTAATAGTAAATAATAAATAAATAAACACTGCTTTGCAATTATTTAAGAAACCTTACAAAATCCAATTAAAGTAAATGTTTTGTTTTTATTTATTATTAGATTGGTTTATTTACTTAAACTAATGAAGGGTTTGAACAAAAGAGGAAGCAAATAAGAGGTTTCACATCCCACAATAGCAAATTTTATTTAAATCGAAAAGTCATTGATAAACGTCACACAATATGATGACAAAAATATCAAGCAAATACAAAACAGAATATTTAAACTTTAAAAAAATAAACGTAGATCCTAGAATATTATCAAAAAAATAATAAATTATTAGAAACCACAAAAACCACCGCAATTTTAAAGTTTACAATGGGCTATATCTCAGGAACAAATGCTAATATCGAAAAATGCTTGAAACTGTTTTTAGGATAGTAAGAGGAAACTAAAATGACATGAAAGAGAACTCACCCCCATCAACCACCTAGGCCCCACCCTAATTTAAAAAGTTTAAATTGCAAACCCCTACTTGTGCTACGTCATTGAAAAGGCCATAAAAAATGCTATCCAATGGTATAAATAATAATTATACAGGGTGAAGCACCAATTGTGAAACTTTGGCTTAAATGGAAAATTTAATGAGGTTTTTTGTTAAAAACGTCAATTAAGTAAATGTTTAAAGTGAGTTTAGTTGTTTTGTAAACAATAATACAGCCTATGTTCAAATTCTACACGAACTTTGTCAAATGTTGTTCTAGTAATAGCGCGACATGCTCGCGTAATTCTTTCTCGTAATTCCCCAAGTGACGCAGGTTGAGTTTTATAAACAACTGACTTGAGTTAACCCCATGGAACAAAGGCAGCTGACGGTAAGTCCGGTGACCTCGGTGGCCACTCAATAAAACCTCTTCTTCTAATCCATTTATTCAGATAATTAGTAAGTATCCAATCAGTGCCTAACTGGAGCTGCATAGTACAAAGGTGCTCCATCTTGTTGGAAGTGCAGCAAATCTTCGTCTAGATGATAGTTCTAGATGATAGTTGACATCCAGAACCCATTTAGACATCGTCTGTTAATTCAGACGTTGCTTCGTTTATAGTGTTTGTCATTTTCAAGAATTGTTGTTGTATGTTACTCACAATAAATAGATAAATTGAATAATTCTAAGCAACTTTTGTTCTATAACATTTTTTACGCTAAGTCAATACTTTTTGAGTTATTTGCGTGTTCATTTAAAAAACACGTATTCACAGGGTTTTTCACAAATGACTTAAAAATAAATATGCAATCGAAAAAAATGTGTATTTGTATGTGTAAAGTATTTTCTTGATGTGTAGTAATCGTGGTATTTATTCTTTGGAATACGAATGGGATTGTAGGCATTTGTTTGTATCCAACACAACTCGAACGAATTTATACGCCTTTAATATTCTGCCTTTATTGTTATCCACTTACTGTATGCAAGGGAGATACCTCTAGGAATAATCAAAACGATCAAAAATATCTACCAAAATAACACAATAAAAGTAGAAGAAGAACTAACCGACCCTATTGAAGCGGGAAATGGGATAAGACAAGGAGATTCCCTGAGTCCTCTATTGTTCAACCTGATTATGGATGAAATAATAAAGAAAGTAAGAACTAAAAAATTTTACCAAATGGAAAAAAAACAACGTGAAATAATCTGCTATGCAGACGACGCAATACTACTCTCTCAAAGTGAAGATGATTTACAACGTATGCTGCACCAATTTAATATATTCGCCAGAAGATTTAACATGTTAATTTCCCCAAAAAAGACAAAATGCATGATTACAACAGCAAATTTACTAAGATGTAAATTGGAGCTGGAAGGTCAGATAAGACAGGCCTACAAAAAAAGATTTTTTGATAGTTGTTTGAAATTTGATAACTGACTTTTATGTACTTTTTAGCGACGATTTTAAAAATTTAAATCATTTTTGTCTATCACGTCAGGTTTCACTTTCTCACAAAGTAAGGAGATTCTTGGAGAATATGGGTAAAATAACAAAATGTAAAGAAATTTTTCACCTTTTTTCCACGTCATAAAATTTATTTGGTTTATTAATCATGTTCTAAACTACATTTCCAGTACAGTTACATTTCTCTTTAAGCTCCTAAGTCCTTATAATAACGCTTTCGCTTTCTGTCGATTCTTCTTTTGCTGCTTTTCCGGCTGTGGACTCGTTGAGGATTATCTCTTTTATCAGCGATGAAAACAGTATGAAAATCACTTATCAAATTTTAAACAATTTTTTGGTCGCAGATCTGTGTAATAGAACATAATAGAACAAGATGGAGAAATAAAAATATCGGAAAAGAAACGAAAGGCAGAATTTACAAAACAATCATTAGACGAATAATGACATACGCGGCAGAAACAAGACCTGACACAGAGAGGACAAAAAGGATGTTGGAAACAGCAGAGATGAAAACACTTAGAAAAAGTGATGGTAAGACACTATGGGGCAGAGCTATAAGTACAGATATACGACGTAGATGCAAGGTGAAGAACATCAAAAACTGGGTAAAAAATAGAAGAATAGAATGGAACGATCATATAAGTCGAATGACAACAAATAGAGTAGTAAAGACGGCAAGAGACGATTTTCAATAGGAAGACGATCAGTAGAAAGACCATGAAAACGATAGAATGACTACTTACTGGAGAAACATTGAAAAACAGACAGAGTCATGTCTATATAAAAAAAAAGAAGAATATTCTGCCATAAGAGTCCAGCATTCGACAGCGTACAAGAAAAAAAAACAAGTTTTTTTCGAGTCTGATTTTCGTATCGACGGTTATCGTATGGCTTTTCTTCTTGGCTGGAAAAGTTATGGAACTACATTAAAGTAGTAAAAAGCAGTCTTTAAACAAAATCTGTAAATTGGATAATGAACAACTAAGATAGATATGTTATAACAAATATTTACCTTAGAATACAAATAAATTTTGAATGTAATAAATATGGAGTACAGGTATTTAGTATAGGTACATTTAGTGATGGAATAAAAGTTATTAGGAAAAGAACCAAAATGACTATCTACAGGACACTGATTAGACCCGTAGTAACCTATGGATGTGAAACTTTAATCAATCAATCAATCAATATTCTTTATTTCATCTGACTTTTACAAGTATTGAAATGCGTCAAAATACAATATAAAAAACTATAGGTACATAGGTAGTAAAAAAAGTTAAAACTATAAGCACATAAAACATAAAATATACACAAAAACATACAAATTGTTAAAAAGATGCCTGCAAGTATTCATCTGACGAATAGAAAGTGTTTGCCAGAAGTAAGTCCTTAACTGTTCTCTTAAATACATAAATATTTGACTCTTTAACATAATTAGGTAATTTATTATACAAACTAACGCATGTTGGGTAAGGACCCTTGCCCACAACAGTCAAGTGACGAGCAAGGGTCACCAAATCATTTCTGTAACGAAAATTGTAGCCACTCATTAAGGAAACATCATTTCTGCAAATAAAATTACATCTATGTGACTTTACATAAACAACACAACTGAAAATATACAGAGAAATTACCGTTAAAATATTTAATTGTTTAAAAACTGGTCTACAGGAATCCAAGCGCCTTCTAACCGTCATGGTTCGAATAATTTTTTTTTGAAGAACAAGCACCTCATTAGTTCGCGAGCAATTTCCCCAACAAACTAAGTAATATTGCAAAATTGACTATACATGAGCAAAATAGTAAAGTTTCAAGATATCTAGGGAGACAAAATTCCTAAGTTGCCTTAGAACATAACAGTGTACAGACAATCTTCCCACTACAGAATCAACGTGAGAACTCCAAGACAAATTTGAATCGAGGTAAACACCTAACAACTTAGTGGAGTGGCTTTTTACCACAGACCCATTGTCAAGCTTTACTAATGGACTCATCTGCATAGTAGAAGGTGAAAAGGTTACCATATTGGTCTTTGATCCATTTAAGATTAGGGCATTATTAAAACAATGATGAGTCATACTTTTTACAAGACAGTTTGCTTTTTGTACTACATGAAAAAAATTATTGAAATTTAGTGCAACTGTGGTATCGTCAGCAAATTGAGTGACGTAACAGCCTGATTGCTGTTCCAACTTGGGTAATGACGAAAAAAGATGAAGCCCAACTCAGGACATTCGAGAGAAAAATACTGAGGAAAGTATATGGCCCGGTACAAGAGGAAGATGGCACATGGAGAATAAGGAGAAACGACGAGGTTAATGAGTTAAATGAAGGTTATGACATTGTAAGATTTGTGAAAAGTCAAAGACTGTCATGGCTGGGACATGTGCAGAGACAAAACGATGCAAAAAAACAAAGAAAATGTTACAATGGAAGCCCATAGGAAGGCGAAATAAAGGAAGGCTCAGAACGAGATGGTTGAATGACGTGGAAGATGACCTGAAAACAATGAACATAAGACAATGGAGAAGAAGGGCACAAGAGAGATCTGAATGGAAGGACATAGCCAGACAGGCAAAGACCCATCCAGGGTTATGATGCCAAAAGAAGAAGAAGAAGACAGGTATTTAGAAGAGATAGAATAATAAGAAAAACAAAACAATATACATGGTACATTTTTAAAAAATTAAGAAAAAGAAAACAAAATTAATTGGTTTAAAGCTGTAGTAAGGCTGAATTAAAAGCGACAGCTGAAAATGTCAAAAAGGGAGGGGAGAGTAAAAGAAGCAGTAGGAGGCCAAGGTTAATATGGATCGACTAGACAAAATAGATACGAAAAAGTGGAGGAAAGCTAAAGAAATGAAAAATGATCACGCAGAATGGAGAAGAGAAAGTGAGTAAAAAAAAACAAGTGGCAAATATTTTTTTAAGGATTCAGATAAACTTAACACGAGTAATATATTTTAAAATATTATACTGGTCTCACATTTTTATTATTATAAAATCATTTATGTAAGATAGTATAGATCTACCAGCATCCTAAAACTGAACAAAAAACTTTACCAACTTACAAAATCAATCAGTTTCTCTCCCAACAAATTTCAATCACCAATATCACTAAACTTTCCGGTCCGGAACTATCAATCACCATATGCTTCCGCAAAAATAGCACCGCAAAAACTTTTGCCGCAAATAACCTGTTGTGTCCGCGAACTAAAACTAGAGTTTAATTGGCGACGAACATGCGACGCACTCGAAAAGCGCCACGACGCAACTGATATCTCCGTGCAGCGTCCGAAGCAGCGTCTCTTCCCACTACGGCCTCTCTCAAGACCGTGCTCGAGATTTTCTGACGGGGCTCGGAAAGAGAGTCCTTCGTTACAACCGCTTATAAATTTCTGAGTTTTTATAAATGTAAACAAAACAGAGAATATATTTCATCAAAAATATATTTTTTATCGCTACAGCCATACTGACCCCATTTTTAATTGTACTTTGTGCTAAATCGCCTTGTTAGTTGCTAAAAAATAATTAGGGAGTACAGAATACTAATGCAAAAGACAAATATAAAGAATAAAGATATCAGAAACCGAAAAAGTGCAGAATGTAGGTTATAAGAATTCCCAATAAGTGAAAAGAAATTAAGATTGACTGTACCAAAAATTTCAAAACATTACAAAAATATAAAATCAGAATCAGGAGTAAAAATTAATAGAATTTAGATGTACAAATTTTCCAGAAAATATGGCCAAATAGAAAGTATCATTCAGAAAGCATAATTTAAAGCACTGGAGAAGGAAGAAGACAAAAATGAAAAATACGAGAAAAAAAATTCAAATAAATAGTAATAGAACAACATAATGAAGAATGAGATTAAGTGTAAAATTTTGACCAAAACAAGCACCTAGTAATCTTAAGAAATATTGAGTAGGTAGGCCCAAAACGAATTTGCAATAAAAAATTAAATTATAAAATCTTCAGGATATATAATGGAAGGCATACTATTATTAATTCCTATAGAAAAAAGGAACATAAATCATAAAAGGACAAAGTTTACAAAGACAAAGAATGAATGGATAAATTTCTGTAAGAAATGTATGCAAGTATTGCTACGACACTGGTTGCAAACAATTTCTAATTTCCTAAGATCTACTGAGGTAACTTTCTCCGAGCAAATTCCAAAAAACTCGCTGATATAAAGCATTTAAAAACTGATTTTAACCATTGAAAACTGGTACCTAGAAAATCTCCGTTTAGCAATCATTCAAACGGCGTTTTTAGCTACCTAATAGAAATCTTGAAGAAATTTCCCCTGGCCCCTGATAGGCAGTGATAATGTGCCTATCAGCCCCTAATAGGCAGTGATGATAATTTGAAAGTAGTCACGTAGTCAGTATCACATTATATCCCAGCTTAGCTGGTCGCGTCTTGGTTAGCATATTAGTCAGTATCAGTTTAGTATTCGATCAAAGAGATCGACGTATTTCTGATTTAAGAGTTTTAGACTCTTGCGTATTGAGTGTACCTAGTTATTGTTATATAGCTTATAGTTTAAATTCTATATGTTTCACAAACGCTCATTATTAATCAAGTATAATACTGAAGGAAACATCTCTTGGCTCATGTGACAATTTTATTAGTCTTCTTCTTCTTCTTCGTGCGACTAGGATTACTCCTGTTTGTCTGCCTCTTATTCTGTTTTAGTCGTTGTTGACTGTATATTATCCTTCCACCTTTTTGGAGGCCTTCAATGGGTCTTCTGCTATACAGCTTGCTGTTTTTACATATGTTCGCTTAGCTATCTGGTCTCATTCGGTATACATGTTCGTTCCAGTTTTTTTTTCTTGTTTTATCCACCTGTTTATCCATTTTGAATTTTGCATTATTCCCGTATACTTCTGTTGGTTTGTCTGTCTCTTAATGATATGCCCGCTATTATTCTTAATACTTTCATTTCGATAATGTTGATTTGTTGTTTCGTTTTTATTGGTCCTTATCTTCGCT
This sequence comes from Diabrotica balteata, assembly GCA_918026665.1. Classification (NCBI taxonomy): domain Eukaryota; kingdom Metazoa; phylum Arthropoda; class Insecta; order Coleoptera; family Chrysomelidae; genus Diabrotica; species Diabrotica balteata. The sequence continues at coordinate 127,211,250 of OU898281.1, forward strand.
GCATATGTTAGGATTGGTCTTACTGTTGTCTTGTATACTTTTATTTTGCTTTTCATGGTCAGATATTTGTTTCTTCATATGGTTTCTTGAAGGCAACCACTTACTCTGGGCGCTTTTGATGCTTGCCTTGTGATCTTTGTTCTTATATCCTTGTCACTAGTGATCTTTACTCCTAGGTAATTGAATTTCATTACTTGTTCTACAATTTTGCCATCTATTTCTAGTTTGCATCTATGAGGCACTTTATTGATCACTATACATTTAGTTTTTTCTACTGATGCTCTCATATTGTTTGTTTGCTGTGGTATTGAAGGTGTGGAGCTGCCTTATGATCGGCATAGCATAGAATCGTGATTTTATGCGCTCCCATGTTGTATCCGTGTCGTTTTCTTACTTCGTGGATTATTTGACTCATCACCATATTGAATAACAATGGGCTGAGCGAGTCTCCTTGGCGGATTCCTTCTTTTAGTTCTATGGATTTTGTTTCTCCTGTTGGCATTATAACTCTGGTCTTATTGTTCTTGTTAATTTCATTAATTGTCCTTATTATCCGATGGCCTATTTGTTTAGCTTGTTATAAATTTAAGATGTCATTTCGCTTCACCCTGTCAAAAGCATTTTTTAAATCTGCAAAGCACATGTATGCTGATTTTCCATATTCAATAGACTTGTCTATTATTTGCCTGATAATAAAAATTGCGTCTTTTGTGCTGCGGTTCTTTCGGAAGCCTTGTCGTTCATCTGCCATGTTCGCTTTATTAGTAACATATTGAAAGTGTAACAGTGCTCGCGTGTGCCGTTTGGAAAAACTCGAGTAAATTGAACGGTTTAGATATAAAAACTTTACGCTAAAACTTTGGCTAAATCTTAACTTAGTTGTAGTAACAAAGTTAATCATTAAATTACGTATTGTTTAATGTTTGTGTTCTTATTTCTCACGTGAGTGGATGGTCCTTCGAATTGGAAATAATTACGTTACTTGGTACGCTCTAGATAGTAGTAAGATCGCCATCGTAATTTTTGGAACAAATCTTCCGTTTATTTCTACCAATGAATCTTCAGAAATAAGGTTAAAATAGAAATGAAGGAGAAACATATCCATAAGAGGAAAGTAAATCGTATGAGTTATAAAGATAAGACAAATAACACAAAAATGCCTCAAAATAAATATATCCCAAAGAGATCAACAAAACCATAATATATACCATCAATTTTTGAAAAAGCATAACAAAAACAAAAAATACCCCCATAATGACAAGGAAATATGCATCGCATCTTCTGTGGATAGGCTGTATGACAAAATCATTAAAGAAAAAATGAAGGAACAGCTGTGGATTTATGGTTTTCGTTAAGAACGTTCCTGTAGTGATAATACATTTTACTTTAATTTTAATTTAATAGCATTTAACGCTGAATTCCACATTGTATTCGTGGACCTTCGAAAGGCCTATGATAGATTCCCAGTCAACAACCTGTGAACAACCCGCAACTACCTGTGCAAAAGTTCAAAGACTAAAATGGCTCGATACGTATATAGGTCCTCAAATCATTAATAAATACTGAAGCTAGTACAAAAAGAAGAAGAGCACAACCACGAAGAAAAAATCGGTAAAATGAGACTTGGGATTGTTAGGAGTACAAAACTGGAGAAACCTTGCACGAGATAGAAAGGAAAGAAATGTAAGAAAAGTTTAACTGTTTAAGTCTTGGCCCCCTAGGCCTCGTTTGAGCTTATGTATATATATATTATATCATAACGTTTTTTTGAAATGGTTCTGCCATCTCATGTTGTATGTGTATCTGAGTCAATGTGTCCGTTATCGTATTTAGATGAGCTTAACTGGTTTGGGTAATGTTTTAAAATCACTTAATATTTTGTATAAATACAGTATAAAATAAAAAAAGTAGTTTATTGAGTCATAGGTTTGTTTTAGTCGCAAATATATTATATACATCTATGTCATGTTCCCAGGCTTTGCTTGAAGCCTGCTTAACTATAAATACTTAGTCGATGGTTGATCTTCCTTACCTAAATCCTGCCTGATATTCTCCGATGATCTTCTCTACGAGGGGTTGTAGACTATGGTCAAGTATGCTGGTAAATAGTTTATATCCACAACACAGAAACGAGACTCCCCTCTAGTCTTGACAGAGGACTTTATCGCCCTTTTTATCGATTAGGCAGATGATACTCTTATTCCACTCTTTTGACATTTTCTCTTGTCTCTTTATTCTATGTATGACCTCATATATCCTCTTCTTTATTTCCCTACCCCCCAACTTAAATAATTTCTGCGGGTATTTTCTCACATCCAGGGGGCATACACATAAAAAAATTAAAATAGGCACGTGGAATGTTAAAACGTTATATACAGCAGGAAACCTTGGGCAAAGTAAATATCCCTGTATTAGAAGCCTGGGAAACAAGATGGCCAACCAACGGGCAATACAATTCTTAAGACTATCAGATGTATTAGTCTTGGACAAACAATAAGTCACACCAAAAGGGTGTCGTGGCCATGTTAAAGAAATCGCTTATAAAATAGTTTGTCCCATTATCATATTAAATAATGCTTATTTAATAAGCTTCATTCCAGTAAATAGAAATATAATATAAGTATACCCACTAACTGCAAACAAAGAATAACAAATGTGATTGAAAAATTTTACGTCCTTGTATCAGAAGCCATGATAAAAAAACACGAACTTACTTTTACCATAGGGGACTTCAATACAAACGTGGAATCAGAAAGTACCCTCGATATTACTGGAAAGTTCGGTCTAGCACAACGAAATGAAAGAAAAAAACGGTTGGTGAAGTTCTGCCAAGAGGAAAAATTTGTAACTATAAATTCATGGTTTTATCTACCAAAACGTAGATTATATACTTGAAAGTTTTCAAGTAATTGAGGAGACAATATTTTTAGAAACCAAATTAATTATATTTGAAAAACTGCATTAAATAGGTCAACACTTACCCAGGTACCGATATTTGGTAAGACCATATTCTTCTGTGCTCTAAAATCACAGTTAGGCTAAAAGAGTCTGTAAAAATCAGAAAATCTTGAAACTATCACTAAAAATTTTCTCAAGAAATTAACAACGAAATTAGACTTGAAGGTCCCAACAATGTAGATGATTGTTGGAAACAAATAGTCTTCTAATGATTTCAATTCATTTCCTTCATATTACGGCAGGTTTCTTTTTATTTATTCTTCAAATTCCTTATGAGTTTCGGATCTTTTAGATTTCCTAGATCTAGAATTTACTTTCTTGGATAATTCTCGTTTGTCTGTTGGCTAATCCTACATCAGAAGTGTACCTGAACTGTAGGTGGTCTGAGATATAGCATACTCATCGTCTACTTTGCTCATTCAAAATTCTTGTTGCTGATGGTTTTTCTATCAAGGTAGAACTGATGATCATTTACTAGCTACAAAGTCAATAACACATAGGCCATTTTTCATGTATGTCTTTACGTAAAGTGTGCCTTCCAATTACTCCCATGTTTTTTATTTCTAACTTGGCGTTTGTGTTACCTATAATTATTATAATGTTGTTTTTTGGTGTTAGGACATATGTTTGCTCTAGTAATTGGTAAAAGCTACTTTGGTGTCTTGTTCATTCGTTGGACAGTGAACGTTTAGTATTAATAAGCTGAAAAATAAGAAATCTTTATTCATATCCTACAAATTCGTTTATTAACTGCTTTGAAATCTATTATGAGGTGTTTCAGTTAATTATCGACTATAAATGCCACCCCAAATTCCTTATTTTTTATATCTGAACCACTTGACAATATACCGTACATATTGTATCTTTTTAATTCACAGAGCAGGGCGAGATGTCTATGTTAAAAAAGAGAAATCGATTGTCCGTTGGCAATATCGTTGCCTTAATATCCGTCCATTCCGAGGCTTGATTACGGGTTTCGTAGTAATGGTTTTTTTTTCCGCGGATCGGTTACTAGCCTCTCATCCAACCCCTCTCCTTTATTCGTGCTTGGGGCCGGCACTGATAGATACTGAGCTACTCAATCCGCCTCTGCCAGAGGCAGAGTTTAAGAAAGTATTTAAATATACTAAACTTTCTCAGAGGAATAAAACTATATCATCTATTCTAATCCTAAGAGAGCGAAAACGAAAGTTTATGGATGATAAAATTAAGCGCATTGAAGAAAATTGCAAGAAAAATGAAATTAAAAAATTTTCTAAAGAAGTAAAATATATTAAAACTGGGTACCAGGGAAGAACGATGAATGTAAAAGATAAGCAAGGAAACCTGATAGTGGACGAAGACCAAATATGTGAAAGGTGGAAAAAATATTTCGAAGAGATGCCAAATGACTATGTGATTACTGAAAAAACAAAAAAGAAATACCAAAGCCCACAAGAGAAGAAATTGAAGAAATAATAAAAGATATGAAAAATCAAAAAAGCCCCGGAGAGAGCGGCAATGTGGCTGAGAACCTAAAATATGGAGGAGAGGCCTTAATAAACAAACTTGGTGAGCTAATACTAGAAGTATGGGATGCCGAAGAAATGCCTCAAGAATGGAATAAGTCGATTATAATTCCTATACACAAAAAGGGAGATAGAACTGAATGCGCAAACTATAGAGAAATATTCTTAATAGAGGTAATTTATAAAATACTCGCCATACTAATTAAAAAACGATTAGAAATATATATATAGAGAGGAATCTAGGAGAATACCAGGAAGGATTTCGGAAATCAAGATCAACAACCGATCAAATTTTTATGCTAAAACAAATCCTTATCAATTGCTATGAATACATTTCAACACAAGTACTTTTCATTGATTATAAAGCTGCCTACAATACAATAGACAGAAACAAGTTAATAAAAACACTAAAAGAATTCCAAATTCCAGAAAAAATAATCTCTCTCTTCAATCCTGACCCCCCAGGGGGAGTGTAGTGGTCGACGTGATGTCGTGTATTGTCCGTCTCCAGAAATCTCTGTCTCTGGTCATTTCTTTTAATTCATGCATAGGTCTTAGGCATATTCCTGTAATTTGATCTATCTATCTTGTTGGGGATCTTCCTCGTGATCTTCGGCCTTCTACCTAAAATAAATAATAAGATTGAAATAAAAATAAGATAGAAATGAAATAGAAATAAGATAGAAAAAATAATAAGATTGGTAAAAATGACAATTACACAAACCATTTGTGATGTGAGTGTTCAATAAGGAGACCCGTTGTCTTCATTGCTATTCAATATAGTTCTAGAAAAAATTGTAAGGGTTAGTGGGATAAATAGTTCCGGAACTATTTTATACAAGGAGCACCAATGCTTAATATACGCTGATGATGTGGTTCTCATTGCAAGAAATGGAAAAGAACTATCAAATATAACAAAAAGACTGATTCGGGAAAGCTCTAAAATGAGACTGAAAGTTAATATTAATAAATCGAAGTACATGGAGATCTCGAGCAAAAAAGAAATAAAAACCAGGAGATCCTTTAAATTCGAGGTGAAGGATGGATCAGTTGTAGAATTCGAGAAAGTGGATGAATATATGTACTTAGGTACTCTTATTGATCAGACATGTAAGAAAGTTACACAAAAATAAGAGTATCTCTCTCTCTTGTCGTTTTCCTCATTGCTGAGGATCGTGATTCCCTACAATGCGGGCTGTCAATTCTCTCCATCTCTTGCGATTTTGGGCTGCCTGGGAATGTTTTTGCGTTGGTAATTGAAGACTTCCATCTCGAACTGATCAGAATAAAGTCTATTTGATTTCTTGTTCTATCTCCAGGTGATTTCCAGGTATAGAGTCTACGCGGATGATGTTTGAAATGCGTGTTCATTACAGAAAATTTCCTTTGGTTGCAGAATTCTAGTAGTCGGTCTCCTCGCTCATTCCTATCTCCTAGACCATATGGCCCTACAATCATCTTCATGTGGTCATCTAGATTCGTTCTTCCAAGTTTGGCATTAAAGTCGCCTAGTATCACCACTATGTCTTTGTTTGGTATTTTATCAAGTACACCTTCGAGAGCCATATAAAAGTCTTCTAGTGTTGCTTGTTCTGCCGTGGATGTCAGGGCATATATTTGTATGATGTGGAGAATGGATTTTGAGCACTTTAGTCTCAGATGTATTTTTCTGTCATTAACTGCATCATATCCATTTACGTAGTTCTGGAATGTGGGTGGTATTATAATTGCAATCCCATTGATGCTCTCTGTTTGGTGGCCTGAGAAATAAATGGTATTGCCAGAGGAGCTTCGGAAATGCCCCTTACCCTTCCAATGAGTTTTACTGATGCCAAGCATAGAAATTCGATAATCAGCCATTTCTCTCTCTATTATATGTAACTTTCCAGGATGTTGGATCAAACCTCGTATATTCCAAGTTCCAAATCTGTTGGTTTTCCGAAGAGAGATTTTATTTAATGTTCCAGTAGTCCTTTGTGCACCTGCGACCTGGTTCCCTGTCGCATTGAGCCCGGTAGCCCATTTCACATCTCCCACCCCGGACGTGGAAAGACGCCGATTGTCAATCGGTTCGTCTGACTGACCTAATCTAATTTTGTAATACTCCATATTGTAGAAAATTGTCTTAGGAATGTAGTGAAGTGGTTTCCTCTTGCCTACTTCACCGCTGTGCAGAGACCGTGTATGTGGTTCCCACTGCGCTCTCTGATGTCTGATCCATAACCATACCAGTCCCCATGACCTCTGCTTATGCTCAGTTTTAAACATCCAGCTGCCGATGTTTAGTTTGCGTTTGGGTTAGACGCTACCTTTCACCATATCTGGCTACCCTGTCTTAGTTTAGCCTGCAGACCAATGCAGTTTCCCTAAATAAGAGTATACAAAATTATAATTAGACCCACAATACTATACGCTGCTGAGACATGGACTATGAACAAAACCATACAGAACACATTGGAAGCATGGGAAAGAAAGATATTTCGCAGAATATTTGGTGAAAAAGTAGTAGAGGAAGAATGGAGTAGACGAACTAATGCAGAAGTGTATCATTTGTATGCTTACCCTACAATAACAAAAGTGGTGAAAAAACGTAGACTAGAATGGCTCGATTATCTAGAAAGAATGCAAGGTAATAGACTAGTCAAGAATATTGCTTGGAGAGTACCTAAAGGCATAAAAAAGAGAGGAAGACCAAGAAAGAAATCGAGAGATGTAGTAGTAAAAGATATCAGAGCGATGGGGATCAGAGATTGGAAGCTGTTAGCTAAGAATAGAAAACGATGGAAATTATCCATCCAGCAATGGATCTAAAGTGCCTGTTAACGCTGTACATACATACATACATACATACAATAGATCTTGTACGGCGAAGTGTGGTAGAGTAAATATGTAAAAATCAAATAGTAAAACTGACAATAAAATTCGTTTACACACTTTGCTATAAAACATATAAATTAAGCTGCATCTATATTAGATATTACCGCAATTTTTTGCATTATTTATTTTGATTCTTAATTGTTGTAAAACCTAACTTTTTGTTGAATATTTGTTTTATCTGAACACTTACTATTTATTTTCATCTCACAACCTACTTTTATTATTAAAATTGACGGCAGAAACCAGATTCTGTTACGTGAATTTTAAAACTTTTCATTTAACTTTACGACGTTCATTTCGAATTCAAAATTTTCAACACCACTACACAGCTTGGAATATAAATGTTATTTCAACGGTGACTACAAGACAACAATTACTTACATGAAAGAAAAGGAAATACTTTCTTTCCTGCCCTTTAGACGTGCGTGCCTCCGTAAATGGAAAACTCTCGTTTTAATCCTCCAGACAGTTTCCACTGATAAAAAGTAATATATCGTTCAGAAGACATTAAGGCTAAACACAGTTTTTTCTAGCTTGTCAACGTTAAATGGATGTCATCAGGCAACGTTTTGACACTTTGGTTAATACCAGAAGCGAGGTTATGTATACTTAGATTTATTTTTAATGGTTCAATAAGGATATAATTTATAAATTTATACTGAAAACTAATTGAAACCAAAATTTTACAAAAAACAATATTTGCGAGTCTTTGATTCGTCTTTAATCAAAATTAACATCAAACATTAATATGTCTACTAAAATATGCATTTATAATACTATATTATGGGTATATTAAATATAATTTTAGGAGTATATAATCGACAGTCGAGGTCAAGGTATGAATCAAATGAAGGTACTTATTTAGTGAATAAATTTAGGAGTCTCCAATTTGATAATAAATGGAACGAAAAATAAAAAATTACAAAATATACATTAAGTATAATTTGTCTATACGATATGAACAAATATGGCAGTTCAATGGTTTACATTTATAAATTCTCGCTTTTGGTGCGAAAGGTCCATTTTTTATTTTATTAACGGAATATTTTAATAATGATATTTAACATAGGTAAATGAAATCAAATCGAATTACATCAAAAGACACAAAGACACAGGGAGTTGTTGTAAGTCGACTTCTTGTTAATCTGTACACATACGATTTGCACAAATTATGGTTTCCCAATATTGTTTGCTTACAATATCCTGATGATATTGTCATCCTTGCACAAAAGAACACGTACTTTGAATCTACTACCAAACCCAAACCTATAATGTACAACTTTGATAGCTAAACTTGATTAAAAATCTGCCTTACAGTGTGATCCAAAACCAGTGTGGCATTCCAATTGTTTCGGTATTCAAATACTTTTTTTATTGTTACATTGCATGTTTACAATCTACTTTATACACAGAGTAATAAGTTAATAGTCTGTCAGTAAATTAACGTGGTTTAGGTACCGTCCATTGACGGTTCTCTAAGTATTATTGCGCTAGGTCTTCTGGCCATACCCTCTTCAATCTTCTTTCGGCAAGTGGTTGGGTAAATAAATTATTTATTAAATTGATATAAGGTTGAATGTTCAAATAAATGAACTTTGATCAAATAAAAGGCAGATATTGAGCACAGTTTTATTACTTTAATCTTGCCCAGGTACTTTCGTTTCTTAGAGCATCTTCAGGGGCATTTTGTCAATTGTGGCCTATCAAACAAGAATAAAATGTTTTAAACATAAAATTGTACATCACACTACACTACACAAGAAAAAATACTTTAATTTTTTTTTAATAGGTGAAGCTACATTATGTTCGGAAACCGAAGATAGAAGAACATAATGTAGCTTCACCTATTTTAAAAATTTTAAAGTGTTTGTTCCTGTGTAGTGTAGTATGATGTACAATTTTATGTTTATAACATTTTATTCCTGTTGGATAGGCCACAATTGACGAAATGCCCCTGAAGATGCTCTAGGAAGCGAAAGTACTTGGGCAAGATTAAATTAATAAAACTGTGCTCAATATCTGCCTTTTATTTGATCAAAGTTTAATTATTTATTAGTTCGTTGTGATCAGTTGTGCGATTTTTATATTTTATTGAGTGATTCTTTATTATGTCCTTAAGTAATGAGATATCCAGATCATTGTGAAGTGCTTGGTTAGATACATACGACGGAGCTTTACTTATAAAATGTAGTAGTAAAATATATAGTAAAACGGGGATAAAATTTTGTACTTTTTGTGATGCTACATTATTGTCGATATCCACTGCCAAGATTTCCATATCATCGGCAAATGTATCTAAGAAGGTATCATTGCTGGTTGGAATGTCTGCTGTAAATATCAGATACAGGAATGGGCCCAAAACGCTACCCTGAGGTACGCCAGATTGTATCATGTGGTAATTTGAGTAGCTGTCTTCAATTCTTCCTGGAGCTCATTTTTCAAATATTTTTCCTTACAGGATGATTTGAAGAAGAGCATATCTGGATTCATTTCACATAATATGTCCGAAAAATTGTAACTTTCAAGATTTGATGGTGAAGATATTCCTTAAATTATCTGAATTGTTGCAATCTTTATTACCTTCTGGTTTAATAATAAAGTAATAAGTTATTTATTAAGTAATAAGTTAATATTACCTTGCTGTTGTATATTTTGTATCTATGTGTAACACGTACAGTTGGTTATAGTTTTAAAATGTCGATTCGTTTCTTTTAAAAGATGTCACAATTAAATTCAAGGAGTTACTTACTTTAAACGTAAGTGCTGACAATATACTAACTTGTGTCTTTAACATTCTTAAAAGCTTAAAAAACTTTTTTCCACTTACATTCTTTTCTTAATTTTTTTAGGAATCAGAAAGTGGCGATGACGTTTATGATGATCAAGATCTCAATCATAGTCCAGATGAAAGCAATAGCGAAGATTATTTTAACAGTTACAGTGGAAAAAATAAATCAAGGAAACGAGTGAAACGATTCAAGATTGAAAGCAACTTAAAAGGAAACAAAAACATAAAAACGAGGAATATAAAAATTAAAAGAGGAAGGCAAAGAAAGATAAAGTATTATAGCTACTGTAGGCGAAAATGATAAGATTGATAATGCTCAATAACAGAATATATTTTCGCAATTTTACCAATTAAGTAGCCACGCTCAAGATCAAGTGTTTTTCAAAGCAAGTACTGACGTACCTATTACATTTCTATTAGAAATATAAGAATGATTATAAAGAAAAAAAGGGCCCATGGTGGGGTATGTCTACCAGATAGAAGAGGAATGCATAAAAACCAACCCAAAATTGCTAAACAGTTGAAAAATATTGTTCGTGATCACATAAAAAGTTTTCCAGCATATATCAGCTACTATTCCCGTAAAAAATCTTCTAGGTATTTGAATATTTCAAGTATGTATAGACTTTATAGTGGATCTAAGAAGGGGATTCGTACAAAATCAGGATAATTTTACATTTTCTAAGCAGGTACCTACTTAACCTTTAAAACTTGAACAACTACCAATAGCCAACCAAAAATATGATGATTTAATGCAGTTGTTGCCGTACATCAGTGATTTATATCGATTTTATGGAAATTTTTCAAACGTACCAAACGGAAAATCTAAACTACCTTTTTCAGTGTTGTGTGAATCCGAAATGGTAGGACGTTAGTTGTAGTATTTCCCATAGTCGTCTCTTTTATGCCATTTACCAATAACCGTTGCCTGTATTGTTAGTGTAAAAAAGTCACTATAAAAGGCACCTTAGCGTGAAGCGTTAGTTTCTGTTTAATCCGTTTTGTATAGTCACCCAATAGTATTTTCAATGGGAAGGTTAGGCAATTAAGTTAATGAATGAACGGTTAGGAAATTATCAGAAATAAATTTAAAGGAAGTATCTTAAGACCTGAAGATGCATAGAAAATTTTGGTATACGAAATCGGTCGTTGGTAGTGAAATAAATTGATTGTAAGTGTCCAATATCAAATCTTCAGAATTCATATCCGAAATTGGACAGTATAATTTTATCACCCAGTAGACCGAATGAATTTATTTGTTATTAAATACACACACGTAGTTAATTAGGTTACATTAGATTTGGTCAATTATCAACAATAAAATTTGGACATCAGTCGAAAGTGCTGACGAAAGTTAAACAATTTACACACAACTTAGATACACATGTCATTAGGTCCGCGAATATATTGACCCAATTAAAACTTCTATAAAACTAAAATCTCTTGCCTAGAGAAGCATTCAATCAATATTCACTCAACAAACGTAATAGTCTTCAACGCTCAACTGCAACAGTCTTTACTCAAAGTAATCCCGGGTCAACACCCATAGTGTACGTCTCGTCAATAAACTCTGCTACTATTATTTTGTGTTTCCATTACAACTGAACGAACATCTTCACTGAGCCAACGAAGGGGAATTTGTTCAGTAAGTCTTATTCTTATTTCTTTTTACCTATTTGAAATGGACTCATAGGTTGTCCAGCTTGGTCAGCGTGTACCTAGCCAGTGATCTTTAGCTCACATTGATCAGTTCAGTTTTAGACTTCGAAAAGTACACCTTCAAAATTTCTTTTAGTTTTTCTTCACCATTCCGAGTGTATTCATCTTTTTTGGAATTATTGTAGACTTATTTGAGGGTCCTTCGAGAGAAGTATGTAAAACCTAGTCAGTTCTGCAGTCTGATTTATCTCTACCTTCTTTACGATTACTTTTTTGCTCTTCTTATTTCTCTATTAAATTAAGTCAAAACTTTGCGATAATTGCTTCCATAATCTAATTTTCTGTCAAAATTAAATTTTCTCCTTGCTTCGGTCATTCGATTTTTAAGGTTCTTATTCCACTAGGAACATTTCTATTGGAGTTATTTTTTTTTTGTATAAATGTGTTCGAATATTGCCATAAAAGCCTTATGAAAGTGTTCTGGCGTTTAACCATGACTAAACACTATTTTAGGTCTTTATCTATTAGCGATTTTAGGTGTGTAAATTCTGTGGCGCTTAATATATTTTTCTCCTCCATTAGGGTAATTTGAATTGCTTCTCGCCTACTATGTATTGGCTTATATTTGGTTTTACTAAAATTTACCTCTAGTTTCATCTTATTAGCGGATCTTTCTATGCAGAAGAATGACTTCAACATTTGTTCCGTGCGACCTATGATATTTACGTTATCTGCATATGCCATAATTTTTACGCTCTTGTATACTATTTTGCCCCTTAAATTTACCTATGTCTTTTACAATGTATTCTAGAGCCAGAGTGAATAGAATATAAAGCTTCTACTTGTCTGAGGCTGGTTTGCCGAGAACCCATCCATCAAATTTCCTTGGATTTTCAACCTAGATTCTGTGTTTATCATGGTACCTTTGATTAGTTCTATTAATCTTTTTTGTATGCCAAAGCTTATCACTGCTCTAAATAGAATGTCACGAATGGAAATCTACTAGGAGTTAATGAAATTCAACATTAAATGTATGGCATTTCTCTAAGATTTGTGGGGAACTCTAACATATGGGGACAATAATTTCGAGACAATATTGATCTGATATTTGCATCTGACGTGTTTTAAACAGTTTCTCAACATCCAATGACTATCCTGCTTTAGAAGAAGAAATACAGTAAAACTACAAATATTTTGTTTTTACAGGAAGCTCTATGTTATGTTTTAAATACTTCAATAAATGAATTTAGCAAAAGGCATATTTTATTCCAGGGTCAATTTCCTAGAAAAATTATTATTTCTTAATTTTTAAACGGCCAAACTCATTTCAAATTCAAACTTTTGACAACACAATATTATTTTAGTAATAAATAAAGACTAGGTACTTTTATTTTACATCAAATTTTGTTATAAGTAATCGAAAATCTATTTTACCTAAATTTCAAATTGATATTTTACTTTTCCTGAAATTTAATTGCTTCTTACTCAAAATATCGAAAATGGAGTTTGTCCCTTTTAGGTCCAGATTTATTATAGTTGTAATTGAGCGTAATAAAACCCAACATAAAGTTGCATTTGTTACATTACGTTCATCTTCCTGTTCTTCTTTAGCTTTTTCCTTTTCAGGGATCGCTGTTCCTAACTCTTCTTCGCCACACATTTATGCCCATCGTGTATTCCCCATGTAAACCTTTCTGCCTCAAATCCTCTGTCATACAGTCGTCCTTTTCCTCGGTTTTTCTTTACCCTCTTTGCTTTCAACTTCTAACAGCTGTTTCTATTCAGACTAAAGCAAATTTAAACAATTAAATAGAAGTTACGTTGTTTTTCTCCTAACGATTTTAAAATAAATCATTTATATTCATATAAGTGGCCATATTTTTATTTATGAAAATCTTTCTCTCTATCCGCATATAAAAAAGGCAATTTGTCCAGTTTTATTATTACCCAGAATAGAAAAATGTATTGATTGTACACATATTTTATTGTATTGTAAAATAAAGGTAGGAACGAATACTCTTTATTTTCTTTTCTAATCCGATTTTTTTTTTACTTTTTATCAAAATTGTTTTATGCGACAGAATCTGTTTTGAGACGAGGTTTTTCACATGTTATATTTGCATCGATATTTGTTACATTTCTGTACCGGATCTCAGTCTTATATCTCATACATACGTAATTTTATGTTTTATTCATAAAACTGTATAAATCATTTCCAGAAAGTTAGTTTTTTTATTTTTTCGACGGCTATAGGTTGAATCCCAAACATTGATCATTTACGATGGGTCTATAAAAAATTAAAACTAATATTTATGTAATTTTTGTGAATTGTTGGATAATATGTTTATGGTTGTGTAAAAAAGTGTTTAGTATATATTTACACATTTTGTTTTTAATAATCTTATTATTTTATTAGAATATTATCTTCTATCTTCTAGAAATTATATAATCTCATTACTTATTTTATTTAAAACTAGTTTCATCTTTTTAAATTCTCACGTCTAAACTGGCTAATATTTTGTTGTCAAGATCTGAGAAACCACTTATCTAAATTATTGCATTTCTTAAAAGAGGAATGCATTCAATATCTATCTATATAAAACGCTGGGACGACGACTCACACTGTTTCTATTTCTATTTGTATATATTATACACAAATATATACAAATATATACAAATAACAGTGCAGGACTTATAATGGACAATTCTCTAAGCCTATTACTATCAGATATTTTTATGGACCATCCAGAGACAAAGATTTCAAAACATCCCGTATTCAAACAATTTCTATATTGGTGGAGATACGTAGACGACGTACTGGTATGTTTCACAGGAACTAACAGGCAACTCAACCAATTTTTATCGTATATTAATTCACTTTATAGTCATATTGAATTTACAATAGAAACAGAACAAAATCAATCCATAAATTTTTGAGATATAAAAATTATCAGACTTAAAAACAAACATGACTTCTCCATATTTCATAAACCTACACATACTGACACGACTATACACAATTCATCATCCCAACCAACACAACATAAACTGGCAGCTTATCATAGTATGTTAAATAGATTAACAGAAATACCGATCTCAAAATACAGCTTTGAGACAGAATTAAATATAATTAAGCAAATAGCAGTAAACAACGGATACAACGAACAAACAATTAATAAAATGTTAAATCAAAAACTACACAAGAAAGCCCTGAAATTAGTATTTCCACCACCAGAGAAAAAACCTAGTACCTTCTGCTCGATTACATATACAGGCAAAATAATACCAGCTTTCCGAACAAATAACAACCTAGGCAAACATATTAAAAATAACAAGTAATATACCACTTATATGCCAAAATAAAAAACACTTAAATAGTTGTGTGTACAAACTTCAATGTGGCGACTGCCCAAAAACTTACATCGGTCAAACTGGTAGAAACTTTAATAAACGAATAGCAGAACATAAAAGGGCTTTCAATCATAGAAAAATAGATTCGACATACGCACTTCACCTTCTAGATCATAATCATTCTTTTAATGACAAATTTAAAATCCTTCATAATCAAAATAAAGGCCTTAAGCTATCTTTGTTAGAATCTATGGAAATCAACAAATTAAAAAACACAGATATAATTCTGAATGACCAACTTGAGACAAACAGTTTGTCGGAAGCATTTAATTGGAAGAGAGGTATTAAACAAGGAGATAGTCTCAGTCCTTTGCTATTCATAATAGTAATGAACGAATTGTTAAGAAACACTAGAATCAGAACCAATCAACTACAGACAATAATAGGTTACCACAGATTACAACCGGTAACAATAGAGTCCTTAATGTATGCAGACGACATAGTACTAATAGCAGATTCCGAGAATAATATGCAGAAACTAATGGATATATGGGTAGAACAAATAGAAGAACTAAAAATGGAGATAAACGAGAAAAAAAGTATGATAATGATAATCAGCGGCAATGGAGATCAGGAAGCTAATCAAAAAAGATAAAATGTAAAAACTCAGAATTGGAAATAGTATCAACTTACGAATACCTGGGAAGTATAATAACTAATGATGGAAAAATAGACTGGGAAATAACAAATAGAGCAAAGAAATCAAACAAGTTATACTATGAGTTAGCCCCAATAATGGGAAAAAGAGAACTTACACGAGAAACAAGAATAAAAATATATAACACAATAGTGTTTCTGGAAAAACTCTGGAAAAATCTGGAAAATTCTGGAAAAACATAAGAGCAGGATAAACGCAATGGAGATGAGACATCTAAGAAGGATAGTTGGAAAGACAAAATGGGATAGATTAAGCAACGAGACTATTAGGAGAATGGCCAACCAGGAACCGATAATGAACAAAATAGCAAAGAGACAAATGAACTGGTATGGGCATCTGACGAGGATGCAATCCAATAGAATAACAAAAAAAGTTTATGAAGCAAAAAATATCGGAAAAAGAAAAAGAGGCAGACCAAGAAAAAAATGGATACAGCAAGTAGTAGAGGCGGGAAAATTTAAACAAAAATCACTCGAGGAATTGAAAATAATGGCAGGAAACAGAAAAGAATGGAAGAGGTGGGTAAATGGAAATTAAAATAGCTAGCCCAAATCCGACACCCTGATAGGGTAAAAGGAAGGGGAGAAAGAAAGAAAGAAAGAAAGAGACAAACAGTTCTCCTCTCCCCAACCTATTTCATTAGAGACTATAAATTGTAAACGTATGCCAAAAATAGATCACTTGAGAAAGGCAATCAGCCGAAACAGCTGTAGTGATAATAGTTAAATTAAATTTTGTGGAAGTTTGAAAACAAAGTTTTCAGTGTTTTATTGTTACATAAAATGAATTTCCATCAAGTAACGGTCGAATCCATCAATTAAATGATATGAAGGTAGAATTCACAACTGCAGCGTACACTTTTGGTGCACGTTTATAAAATTTAATTTGCATTGTAATTGATTAAATGAAAAAATCACATTTTCATTTACAATAATAAAATCGGTGTTTAATTAATTTGATGATAAGTAGTCATCACTCTACGCACTTATATAAATTACTGTTAAATATTTCTCTCACTATGTGAATAGCCTGTAGTAAATAAAAGAAAATATAAATTATAATCGTTTTCTGAAATGTTTTGATTTATCATTTGATGTCGCTAACAACTAAAAATAAAGTCAATTGGGAAGCAAAACACTGTTTTTATTTTATTGGAAAATGCCTTTGATATAATAAAATGTAAATATAATATGAGGAGGTATATCCAATAGTCTTTTCTGTAAAACATAAATTTCTCATATATTAAAGATCAAAAACATTCTTATGGTAGCATATGGTAAAGTATTGGAGTTCCTCTACAAGCAAAAGCTCGTTTTTTATGAAAACTTTTTTTTTTGTGTAACCAGAGAGATATTTTCGGCAACAGCCTACACTTTTGGTACACGTTTATAAAATTTAATTTGCGTTGTAATTGATTGAATGAAAAAATCGCATATTCCTTTCAAATATTAATTGGTAAATTTAAATACACGTGTTACTTTTGGTATCTTGAACGGTGTATCACGTTTATTATAAACATATGATAATAAAAATCCAAACAAAGAATAAAGATTTATACGGAATGTGCATTCAACGTCGGCATACCTACTGCAAAAACTGACCAAGTCAAATTGTGTCACTTTTGAATTAACCTGATCAAGTCACTAACAGAAGTTCTACTAGAAAAAAGGCATTTAAATGCAATACAACTCTAAAACAAAACTCTCCTATGATGACTTACATGATGAATTTTGGTTACATGCAAAACTGACTTCACTTACTCACTTTTGGCTGTCAGCAGATTACACTTGTATGTTGTTAGTTTATGGTTCAGAAGAGTTTATAATTTAAATACAGTGGGATATTAAAAAAAGGATGTCCAGCAGACGAAAATATTTAGTGATCGTATGTGTTAATAGTACTAAGGGTGAGAAAAACCTACCGGTTATAACCTAAAACCGATTTTATACTCCGCAATAACTGTTTTTTTAGGTTATTTTTTTGTACCGGTTATAACCGGTATTTTCTTTTTAAAATGTTAACCGGTGAAAAACCAAACAAGTTACGTCCACACCCAATTTAGTCTAAGAAATCAAGAAGTACCTTACCGAAATTGGAAACTTTCTCCTTCCTGCTCTTTTCAGCATAAAGAAGCTAAACTGGGTTATTCTCTGTGGTTTCCACACGACCTAGAGTTGGTAAAAACTGGTTCCAGCTTAGGTTTCCTGGAAACACAGATTCAAAGTCCTTTTCCAAATGAAATCACTACTTACCTGTTGAATCCCATTTTAATCTGAGAGCAGAGCAGAACCTGTATGCCAGGTTTGCCTTTTATAGCCAAAAAATACATGTCGTTGGTCGAAGTTTTCCTCAATAGGCTTTAAACTGTAAGTAAAAAATACTGGCCAACATAATACCAAATCTAATTTAGATAATACAACACCGGTTTTTGGAATAACCGATTCTTTTCACACATCAAGTATCGTGTGTAAATTAAACGTAATACGCTATGAGAAAAGTACACCTAGCTGTAAGCTTTATATATAAAATTATAATAATTCTAACTATAAGACTCTTAGAGTGTATGGCAAGGGCAGACCAGCTGTTATTTCCAAGAGCATTCCAATGTTATGTAACGTCATTTACTTAGATTCACATATTGATATCATGGACTTCGCGCAACCAAGATTACGTCTGTTTAATTACGCAGTACCAACCGACTTTGTGACGGTTATATTGCCTACCACGTTGGGCACTTATAGGGGATTGAAAATTGGGGACAGAAGTTACTGGGCTCGAGATAGGGTAAGCAAAATAAACTGAAACGTTTGTGAACGTCTACTCTAGGTTCGATTGGAGAGCTGGGCGTAGGTAAATAAATAAAACAAGGGGACTGGAATGAGGTAACTACAAAAAGTGAATCAAAAGGGGTATTTACATGGATCTCCTGGACAAAAGAACACAAGAAGGTTCCTAAGCTATTTAAATCGGACACTGCTTACAAGAATCTTCCTGCTGGATGGAAAGATAACCGTTTTTTTTCCTAAAAAAATACAAAAAGGGGTTAGAATATCTTAAAAGGAAATAAATACTCTTGATTTAAGGGGAAAAATTACATATTTATTATTATCTAGCCATAAACAGTTATAAATATAAATAATAATAACAAAAAACAACTTACAATGTTGCTATCAGTTTACAAAACTAGACGTTGGAGACACAATGAGAACTTAAATTATTAATGGGCGACATTTTGTAGCGGAAATAAATTATTACAAATAAAAAATATCTTTTTAAATGAAACTATGCATAGAGGTTAACCTTTTTAAATGCAAACAAAACAAATTCTTAATTTGTTGTTGTTGTTTGTTTGTGTTTAAATGACTGCGGACACTAAATCCATTCGCCAATCTTACAATTTGTACTCTTTTTGTCATTAGTCATTGTTTCCTATACAATCTTACACTAAATTCCTACTAATACTAATCCTACTATTACTAGTATTGATCCCTAATATATAGTCATTTTTTCCTATTAATTGTTTTTTAGTTATTTATATATAAGTTTAATAAGTATAATAAGTGATGAGGTCCTTAGAGTTCCACAGTAAACTTTTCTGCAGCTATCTACTTAATTCAATAGCTACTTTACTGTGGACTGTCCAATTTCCTCAATTTTTTTTTTATTTGTCTTTTTTTTATTTGTTTCTTAGTTTTTTTTTATTCTTAATTTGTGATCAGGTATGTACCAATTGTCAAGAAAATAGTGCTAACTGTCATAGGTCAATATTAAATTTTTAAACTTTATAAGAATAATTAATGTGACAGTTAGTCACTGCCTAATATTTATAATTTTTTTATTACAATTTCTTAACTTATCATGAAAGCAATTATTGATGAAAAATGTCTATTTTTACTTTAAAAAAATTTAACAAAAAAAGTACCTGATTTTCACTGAATGTTATATCTCCTTTAAAAGTTCTGGGGCTGGAACTGGACTCAAACCTCACTGCAAAACAAACAAATTCGTCTCACAAACTGAAAAAATGGTCTGGAATAACAACCAGGAACAAACAAAATGAGGATGGAAGCTGGGCACTGGATTATCTTGACGCAATCAACATGGCTTTTAGAACACTCAAGCCTTTGCTTGGAACCATGTGAAAATCTATAAATTTGTTTGGTACGGCGTTTTACGCCTCAGGCGAGACACAGCACGAAACAAAACAATGATTATTCAGACAAAAATTGACACATTACATTTGAGTATAATTCACAATTTTACAAACAAAATTTGCTGGTTGTTTTTAAAGATTACTTATAACCTCTTTTACCGTCAAGATCTCAAACCCAACTTAAAACTTGACCTTGCTCAGTCTATGTACCGGCTTCCTCTGTGGCACTCTTCCCCTCTTCTGGTCTTCGCTGCGGACCAATCAGAATTCTTTTCAAGGGAGAATTTGACCTTGATCATTGCTTGGCTTTTTAAATCGCATGACTAAAACGTACAAATATAACCATATTTTGGTACGCAGTTCTCTTGAGTGCGTCGCAAACACGTTTTTGTAAACAACTTTAAAAAGAATTCTATACATACCCTAGGGACGTACCAAATAAATTTTATACTTTGAAAATTCGATGGTTATAAGCAATTTATACATTCTACAACTTAACTACATGTTGATTATAATTTGACCTCGATTGCTCGTCTCTTTACCTTTTTATTACCCAATCTATGACAGATCGACTCATTTACTAGGTCAAATAATGTTTATACAAACATTACTGTACTCGTACAGAGTATATCGGAATAAAAAGAAAAAGACAGTCAAGATTAGATTTCACGTGTAAAGAGTCCGTGCTTTATCAACGTCTGTTTTGCCTTGCAATTCTTAGAAGGCACAGATTAAAGCAAAAATCTGAATTTGGTTTCAAAAATTAGTTTACGGATTTTAATATCAGATGTCGCTATTTGCGTCTATACGAAGCCATGTTAGAGTTGCTTCCTAAGACAGAAAAGATTTATTTTCACGTTCAGACCGACCGTGAATAGCTGTTCTGATGCGCCCTACTAGGGCGAAATACGTATAAGCAGATACACGAACGCTTTACACGAGTTATAGTCGTTGACCCCATAAGCCAATACCCTAAATCCGATGCGTCAGCACCTGAACTATGATCGACCTGAATGTAAAAGTGCAACTTGTGAATTATTGTTTTATTTTTCCAATGTGTAATGTATTTCATTTTATTAATTATAATTCAGTCTGATTTGAATCTTTGTACTGTGAAGTCCGATTTTAATATTGTAATAAAGTTCTCGCATTTGTAAATTAAATAATTATTTTATAAAAATCGTCCCTGAAGGCAGAAACTATTAGTGGCGCAGTCTTAGTGGATTTTTCGTAGAATTCCATTGCGGATATTCGTGAGTTTTAACTCTTTGACGAAAAAAGAACCGGTTTCCGTTTTTCAAAAACTTTTCGAACTGTCAGTGATTTTGGGCTCCATCAGGACATCCAGAATTTCCATGGACATCAAGCAGAAGTACATAAATGTGGTAAGCTAATAATTTTTATTCATATTCAGACTCCTTTTTGCCTATTAAATCCTTTTGTGAAAATAATAGTCAAGAGAGTACGTATTAGTTACTTATTATTTTTGATTGATAAGAATATAATTGAAAGAAAGTAGAATAATATATAAAGATAATATAATATAAATAAATATAAATAATGACTTCACCAAGTACTTCAAATGCTAATATTATTGTACCTAAGTTAGATATCGCAAATTTAGCCATAATTCATCGTTTTGATGGCAATATCAATAAACTTTATAGATTTATTAATGCTACCGAATCAATCTTACAGCATTATTTTGATACAACTAATCCTAATAGCTTTCAAAATTGTTTATTATTAAACGGTATATTAAATAAATTAGAAGGAAGAGCTGAAGAGATAATTGCGATTAGCGGTAATACTGATTGGGATGGTATAAAAAATACATTAATTTTAAATTTTGCTGATCAAAGAGACGAAAATTGCCTAAATCAAGATCTAGTTAATCTTAAACAAAAACCAAACGAAACACCTTATCAGTTTCATGAAAAGGTGCTAGAATTATTAAATTCTATTTGTAACTATATAGATTTACACCATCTTGGTCAGGAACGTGCATATAAACGAGAGTTCTTTAACAAACAAGCATTAAAAACATTTTTAGCAGGTTTAAGAGAACCTTTAGGACCCATAATTCGGGCAATGAGACCACAATCCATCGAACAAGCTATACAATTTATTAAAGAAGAAGATAATATTAAATATTATCAAAAAAGTCAAAATTTTAATAATAATAATAACAATAATAACACTAACAAATATTCTAGAAACCCAAAATATAACTTTCATTTAAATTCTCAAATAAATTCTCGCAATAATAGACATTTTCAAGCTTCACAATCACATCAGTATCAAAGAAACACTCCCAAAACTATCAGTATAATGTCCAAAATTCTAATAGGCCAACTCGAAACGCTTGGCGAACAAATCCCAATTTTACTACAAACACATCTACACCTATGAGTACAAATACTAGAAATAGTACTTCCCATTTCATAAATAATTTCCACAACCCTAGAAATCCAAATCAAAATTTTACATTCGAAGAACTATATAGTACCGAATACGACTCCATTAATAATAGTGATAATCAAAATACTTCCCAGACTTCTTATCGACAAGCTTTTGATATTGTTAACGAAGAGCATCATCAAAATTTTCAAGACAGCCTCTCTCAAAACCAATCGACTTAATAGAATTAAATTTTTCCACAAATAAAAGAGAACTGCCATATATTCAGATTCATGATCCTCCATTAAAGTTACTGGTAGATACCGGATCCTCTAAATCTTTCTTAAATCCCGAAAAAGCTAACCTTTTCTACAAAAATTATATTTTTTATGAACCCTTTGTTGTTTCCGCAGTATTTCAAAGTACAAAGAAGGACTTTTGTACAGAAATCCCCATTTTTTCAGAATTTGATCAGGAAGGAATAAATCTGACCTAAAAATAATCTTCAAACAAAAATTGGACCCCTTATCTTGTAGTATAGCCAAAATTTAAGTTTCTCAAAAATCAGGATGTATATTTATCCCTGACCAAACTATTCAAAAATGTGAAATCCCTGCATGTCTCTCAAATGCAATAGACGGTTTTGCTCTAGTTGAAATCTATAACCGAACCCAAGATGAAATTTTTGTCACTTTAGATGCTCCAATAATTGATACTGTTCCTTTTGACGAAAATTGTCATGAATTATTCCATGCAGACATAGTGCCTGCTGACGAAATCGAAAAATTTGATATTAAAAATCGTCCCTGAAGGGTGAAATCAAATCTTGACTGTCTTTTTCTTTTTAAACAATTTGTATGTAAAAAAACCAGCAAGACCTAAGTGTCAAAATAAACGGGCAAGAAACTCCTTGGTACAACAAGAATATAACAATAGCGGATTAATAGGAAGTCGGAGACATATCATCTAGAATTTATACGCAATATATATTCAACACACAATACACAAACATATAATCTATGTAAGCATACATCAAACAAACAAATAACACAAAAAATATACAAAACAGTGAGAAATTAATATATCAAGAGTAAAAACCCCACACTCAATTTTTTTTAACCAAAATCAGGCTATTGCCTACAAGATCGAGGCCAAGTAAGTCTTTACAGAATTTTTTAAAATAATTCTTTTTAACGATTTTCGGAGTGGAAATCTAAACGTCAAACATTAGTTAAAAGTGTAATTTTTACTACAGTCAATTGTGGCTTAATTGATAATCTCATATATACATAATATTTAACATTAGTGCAATATTTTTTAATACTTTTTATGTAAACTCATCGTCCTTTGACCTTTCAATTAATATGTCCCGCTAGGTAAACTTTTCTTATTTGGAAAACTAATAAACGAGGGAAAACATGTTTAGTATTCTCTGTACGTGAACTGAATTATTACAGAAGGTATGGATCAAATTACAAATTCCTGAAAGGTAAATAGAACCTACTGATTAGTCTATTTTGTTCAAATGTCATTAACTAATTTAACTTTATAGGAGAGGTTATGTATGTACAGGATGTACAAAGTTAACGTAAATAATTTTCATTTCACAAGTTTACAAATAAATTTGTTCTATTTTTTCTTTCAATCGACTAAATAGAACTTTGATAGTTTGTAGCCGCTATCTTTAAAGCTACATCTGTCAAGTTAGCTGTCGTTTCTTCAGTCTGTTTTATCAAATCACCATGGCTGGATGTAGTGTACAACCATGAACGTATAAACACAGATGGACTCAGTTATTTACATAAAATTGTGTAGTCAAAATTATTTGAATAGGTCACATTCTCAGCACCTTCAACTGTTGTCACGTTTTGTTTTAAAATTTCTTATTCGGAGGCGCTGAAAATATTACTCCGTATTTTATACTCTACAGGTGCTGTCAAACCAAAATAATAATTTATCGGTTAGATTAATATATTTAATTGTAATCAAAATCTTAATTGTGCACATAGTGTACATTATCATTTAATAATAGCGTATAATAGATATCAATCAATTATTTTATATGTAGAAGAACTAAAAACTATTAATAAATGGCAACGGTTGTTTACATTTCTCTGTCTTATGGATCTATGTCAAACTTCAAATGCTGTTCCATGTTTGTTTACTTTTTACAGTAGATGAGGAAAAGTTGATTTTCGATATTTTGGCTGTATTTTGAGTGATATTTGTGAAAAGTAAAATAAAATAAACGTAATATTTACATCCCGATCTCTCATTTCATTTGTAAGTACATACAATTTACATTATTTAAGATGAGGAAATGAGGAAGCGTGTTTGTTTACATTTTAATAGGCGTACCATTGAGTTTATTCATGTTCATTAATGTATTGAATAAGATATGAGTTCTAATTTTTTTAAGTTACTGGTTTATAATAATAGGTTTATATAAAAGCAGGAGGTTTGGAGGAGTGCTAAAGTTTTAAAAAATAGTATTTTTTTTGGGGACGAAGAAAAAGATAAAAAAGTTTTAATTGTTTTGTTGTATATACCGTTTGATTTATAGCCACTCTGGGCCGGTAAGTGCATCCAATTATCAATAAAAAAGTATTTAATTCTAATTCTAAAATATTGTCATGTTTCCTTTAATAGTGGATATATATCCACATATTATATCTGTTATTTTTTACATAATTTCGTTAAGAAATATTCTACGTCTAAATCGAAATTAATAATAAGATAAAATCATATGTCAATTTTTACTTTACTTTTCGGCCTTAAAAAACCTATAATTATATATCTTTAAAAACTATCTACTATCTACTAAGACTATCTATAAAAATATTCTGTCCCATACCGGACTTTTATATTTTAAAATATATCCAGAACATGCTTTTCGTTAAAATCATCTATTTAATCAATTCATTTTACATAAAATATTGTCAAACCATGCGAAGATCACATTATTTACAAAAACATTACGGCTTTTTCCTTACATACAAGCTTTCCCAGTAACTTTTTTTACTACCTTTCAAGGTTAACTATCCTTGTGTGTTTCGCTACTTTTTCTCCATAGTAAGAAGAAACGCTAATACAAATGTTCTTTTTAGCCAACTAAAGAAGCTAAAATCCAGAGTCAAGAATTCTTCATTTTTATTTTTGTTGGGGTATATTGAATAATAGAACCATAGAGCCATAGAACAAGCTATTAATAATTGTAGAATAGACTCGAGATATAGGCAACTAATACATAATATATATGAAAATGCAACTATGATAGTACAACTAGACGAAAATACAAATCCCATCCCTATTAAGAGAGGAGTGAGACAAGGAGACGTAATATCGCCAAAGCTTTTCAACCTAGCCCTAGAAGACGTCTTCAAAACTACAAATTGGTCAACCTATGGCATTAACGTTAATGGCAACAAGTTAAACCACCTCAGATTCGCTGACGACATAGTGATTATAGAGAGCACATTCGAGGAACTGCAAATTATGTTGGGGGAACTAGTAGCCAGCTCCCAATACGTCGGCCTAAAAATGAATATAAAAAAAACAAAAATAATGACAAACACAGAAGACCCCAGACATATAACTGTAAACAGCAGTGAGATAGAACAAATCCAGGAATATATCTACCTAGGCCAAATCCTGAGACTTGACAAAGAGAACCAAAGTGCGGAAATTACTAGAAGAGCAAGACTAGCATGGGCAGGATTTGGAAAACTTAGTTGGATACTTAAGAACCGCAAAATACCCCAATACTTGAGGAGCAAAGTGTTCAACCAATGCATCCTTCCTATCATGACATATGGATGTCAAACCTGGACCCTATCCAAGGCAAACATGAATAAACTAGCCACAACAGAAAGAACAATGGAAAGAGCAATGTTAGGTATACGACTGTCAGATAAAAAGAAGAACGACTGGGTAAGATCCAAAACAAAAGTCGAGGACATAACAATAAAAATTGCAAAACTTAAATGGAGCTTCGCGGGCTACACTGCTAGACAGAAAGACCAACGTTGGAATACTACAATACAACATTGGAGACCTTACGAAAGTAAACGACCAAGAGGAAGACCACAGATGAGATGGGTTGATGACATTAGAAGAATAGCCGGAACAAATTGGAAATATGTTGCTCAGGATAGAGACCGATGAAAGGAGTTGGGAGAGGCCTATGTCCAAACATGGACGACAGAAGGCTAAGAAGAAGAAGATATTGAATAAAAAAGGAATTGAGTTGTTCCCTACTGGGTTTGAACCTTTGCCGTCACCCTTAGCTGTTCGTTCAGTTTCATGTGGCATCTAAGCTATTAACACAAACCCCTGGGTGCCATTTTTAAGCTATATGCGCTGACCTTTGATTGTCTGGTACCCAATACGAGTTGTAATTTGTAAAAACACCATATGTAATTGATCTTTGCGCCAATGAATCAATCAAACGGTGAACTCAAGAGCAAGTTAAAAAATTTTTTAGGAGCACGGCAGCTGCATCATTTTTGGGTAAAGGTTCAACCATTTTTCAGCGTAAAATGTTTTAATGGTTAGATGTTAACAAAGGCGCACTGGCCCGCGGACCAGTGGACTGGCTGGACAGTCCGGGCTCAACAACAACCATTATATTATACCTAAAATCATCATCATCATCACTGGCTCGACAACCCTTTTGGGTCTTGGCCTGTTCAAGGATTCTTCTCCATTCTGACCTGTTTCGTGCTTTTTTTTTCAGTTTTTAATTTTTAATGTTGTTATATCATTTTCTATTTGTTCTACGTATCTCAGCTTCGGTCTTCCTCTTGTTCTTTTTCCTACTGGCACTTGTTTGAATATTTTGTTTGGTATTTCGCCTTCTTCCATTTTTCCACATGTCCAATCCAACGTAGCCTTCCTATTTTAATGAATGTTAGGATATCCGGATCCTGGTATATGTTGTATAGTTCAAAGTTATACCTTCTCCGCCAAATCCTGTTTTCTTTTGTGCCCTTATATATGTGTCGCAAGATTTTTCTTTCAAAGGTGGCTAATAACGTTTCCTCCCTTTTAGAGAGTGTCCAGGTTTCTGAACCATATGTGAGTACGGTCTTATTAAGGTTTTGTATATTTGGGATTTTGTTTTTCTGGAGACGTTATCTGATCTTAGTTGCCTAATTAAGCCATGGTAACATTTATTGACAATAAATATTCTCCTCTTCACTTCCTCTGCAACGTTGTTATCAGACGTAACTAGGGATCCTAAGTATGTAAAGTTTTTTACCGCCTCAATGTTGTATTCTCCCATTGTTAAATTTGGCAGCTGCCTTATTTGTGCGTTTTTATTTGCAGGCATATATTTTGTTTTTGTCTGATTGATTTTAAGACCACTATTTTTTGCAGCTCGTTCTATTTGAGTGAATGCCTCTATCATTTCTCTTCTTGATCTTGCGATTAGTCAACATCATCTGCAAATGCTAGTACTTGCACGCTTTTATTAATTATTGTTCCTCCGGTATTAACTGTTGTGTCTCTTATTATTTTTTCAAGTATGATGTTGAATAATATGCATGATAGAGCGTCTCCCTGGCGTAGTCCTCTTCACATCTATTGTTTCCGTTAATTCGTTTTGTATCCGGATTTTACTTTCTACTTTTAGTGTTTCTTTTATCAATTCTATTAGCTGTGTTGGTATATTAAATTCTTTCATTGCTTTTGTTAGGAATTCTCGGTTTATATTGTCATATGCGCTTTCGAAATCTATGAAGAGATGATGTGTGTCGATGTTATATTCACTTGTTTTTTCAAGAATCTGTCGCATTATACCTAAAATACAGATATTTTATTTTGGTAAGGCTATGAAAATTCTCTCTCGAGATTTAATTATTACTCTGCGTAATTCTGTTGCGCACTTACAATTAAAAAAATATTTACGACAAAAACTATATTTACTTGTAAAAAGACTACGTGCCGAACCAGAAAGGAATGAGATCGTAAAACAAGTTGGGATGAAATAACTCAATTATTTGTAGATACGTATCTAAATCGTAATCCGATTACCAAAACTGAATGTAGGCTGTTTGTGAAACAATTGGATTGTAGGTTTAACTAAAAATTCGCTCCAAATGTGGCCGATCTAAGACCGTAAATAATGATGAAAAATCCTTTAACATTATGCAAACATTTGTAGAAAACCCTTGTCCATTCATTCGAAGAATTTCATTAAAAGAAGATATTAGTAGAATACGTTCGTAATATATCATCAAACAAACATGAGGTTTATCTTTATAAGGTCATGGTAATTAGATTTACAGATACTCTTACTCGATACTACTCGATAATGACCCAAATTTTACAGGAGAAAATAAATCAATTCAGAAATCAAGTTCTGCTAAACTCGTAATCAGAACTCTGAAATTTTACATTCTGTAAACTGAATCTACAGTATATTTCACAATTTGCGGCTATTTTGGATTAATGATGAAAGCTTTGACTTAAACGGCCCGCTGTGCTTACAGCACTATTAGCACATTAAGTTACAGCTTACAGCACATTAACTGGGGTGTAGAGCTAGTTCGCGTCCGTAGTAAAATACTACACGTGCACCCTGGGTAACACTAAATGAACTAGCACATACTAGCAGTTAGACAATCCTTAGGATCTCCTGACTAAACAACACTTCCAACGAAAGATGATAAACAAAATAAACGGTCTTGTGAGAACTGCACAACCAGACCAATCGGACCTATAGTTCGAATTTGCCATATAAACAATAGAAGGCATAAGCTATGCCAAAAGCCAGTTTTTATCAAAACTATTAAAAGATGACAACATTTACTTAGTTGCTATACAGGAAACCCACTGCGAAACAGAGGAGCAACTACAAAAAAGGGGCAGAATACCGGGCTATGAACTATCAGGCGTAACTTACCACCGAACATACGGCACAGCCACATATGTCAAAGAAGATATTGAAAATGCTTCGCTAATCTCTACTTCCACTGATAACTAAATAACTTCCACTGATAATTAAATAGTTGGAAGTTGTCTATAATTTTCTTGGTTCTTTTTCACTAATTAATATTAAATAACATTTCATTTACTTTAGACCACATGGTCATTTGCTGTGCTAATTTCTATAAGTTCATATATGTTGTTAGTTACTTGATTGTTTATACAAGATCAGCGTATTATGTCCATTTACTTAAATTTCTTTCACATTATTGTTAATAACTTTGACTGCTACATGTCTTTTTAAGATGAACTGATGATGCTTTCAAAACTCGAAAGCGAAACGTCTTCAAAATAGATAAAGTAGCCTATCAACTTTGTCTTTTATTTCTCCACCTAGAGACCGATATAAGAACTCACCACTCGTCTGAGTGATCCTTATATTTATATATATATATATATATATATATATATATATATATATATATATATATATATATATATATATCTATATATATATATGATGTGTTGTTGTTGTATGAGCAATGAGTAAATTTGAATGATATATGTAAGTATAGGATTTTTATCGCGGTTCTCAAAGAATTAGTTTGTAAGTACTTTTTTAAATTATTTTTATTATAAATATTATGAAACAAACCTATCTATCTAATATAAGCAATATCAATTTAAACAATCTATCTAAAATTTGAAATTCTTACAATTATTAAATTATTAACAAAATTTGGTACATACCTTCTTTCACTGATCGCCTAAAGTTTTTTCAAAATTAAAGTTATTATCACCACTCGATATCTTCTTACTAAGCCTTGGTTATCCAACTATGTTAATATCTTCCTTCTTAATTATCTCCGCTCACCATATAAACGTATATTTAACTCCTTGTAATTTCCATATATTTAATATTTGAAATATACTGGATCATGTGGTTGTATTATTATTGAATGCTTATTTCAATGAATTCACTTCAAAACTGTCACTATATTACTGTAGTAATAATTAATCTCCAACTGTATTTAACTTAATAATTCATTTAACTTAATCAATGCCTTCTTCTAGCATTGAATAATCTTCTTGTAACTAAATTCTTGAATTATAACTTTACTAACTGATAACTGAACTGGTAACTCAACTTAACTGAACTAAACTTCTAACACAAACTGACTGACTAAACTCTAACTCATAACTGACTGCTAACTGACTCCTACTGACTCCCTTCTACAAATTACATGGCTTTTTATATGTTTTTTATTGTTTCCAGAGTATTCTAGCAACAAATCATGTTCGAATCCTTCTATTTGTTCTATATGAACAATCTGGAATGATTTCCTGCCTGTGATGTGTTATGTAAATAGTCCCATTGACATTTTTAGAGTTTTCTATCTATACTTTACTTGACTTTAGGCTCTCCAGATCAGAACTACACTATTATATGTAACTTAAACATTTATATTAAATATATTTTTACTAGTTTACATCCACAACTATATTCTAAATTAACATTCCAAAAAATAAATAACTTTTTGAGTTTGACACTACAGTGTATGTTTGGTTGCATATGCTGACTCAAAAATATTTAATATTAAATAAAATAAAAAAACTTCTTAAATTTAATTCTTATGCTAAACTCTCAAAAACACCCTCATATAACTACTTTTCAATATTATTATCCAATCTATAACCTACAAATTATGTCTCCAATCACTATCCAAATAAATCTACTAATCAACACTGCATATCTGGTTGTATATATATTTCTAAGTTAATTTATTGTATTTCTGTTTTCATTATAATATATATATATATATATATATATATATATATATATATATATATATATATATAATATATATATATATATTGAGCAAATATTTTCACAAGTGGCGACTTCAACCAAATGCATCCAAAACAGAAGTTAGTTGCTTTCACCTGAACAATAAACTTGCTGGAAAGGAACTTAACATACGGTTTGAAAATGCCACACTTACCCACAACAAAACACCGAAGTACCTGGGCGTAACACTAGACAGAACTATCATTTAAAGAGTATTTAATAAAAACTACCCAAAAGTTGAGTACAAGAAATAACATTATACAGAAGCTCTGCAGTATCACCTGGGAGCATCGGCTTCCACTGTCCGCTTTACTGCTTTAGCCCTTGTTTTCTCGACCGCTGAATATTGTGTTTCAGTTTGTGCTTTTGAAAAGGGATAAGTTGCTAGCCCATCGCCTCAACACTACTCCTTTATCAGGGCTTAAGACCGGCACCGGCATTTACTGAACTACTTAATTCACCCAGCACTTACCGGAGGCGGAAATAAGAACATTAACATCGCTAACTACCATAAGTTAAGCGAATATGTGAAGCAATATTACTATTTGGTCTTTGTGCCTTTACGGGCTATAAAGTAGTGTACTATTATACAGTGGTAACTAAGCAAAAAAACAAAAGAATAAACTAGTATGATATAAAGGGATTTTTTAAATTTATCTTAAAAATTACTTGTTTCATAGTTTCATTACAAGAGCAATATACTTTCGTACTTCTTATACTATACAGAAGAGTTGACCATTGTCTATCGATTGTCTAGCGATAATCCACAACAGTCGCAAATTCGTAAAATGCAGTATAC
This sequence comes from Diabrotica balteata, assembly GCA_918026665.1. NCBI lineage: Eukaryota > Metazoa > Arthropoda > Insecta > Coleoptera > Chrysomelidae > Diabrotica > Diabrotica balteata. The sequence continues at coordinate 127,243,240 of OU898281.1, forward strand.
ACTTAATATTTTGCTAACACAAATCAAGTTCATTACCTTGTTTACAAACTAAATATTTTCTTTTTATTCTATTATAATGTTCAAAGCACTTTAAGAAAGGAAAATAACAAACATAACTCCAAATCTTCTAGAATACATTACCGGGAAAGAGAAAGCCAATGAACTTTAGCATAACAACCTTTATTAGAGCCATCCCTTATTCTACGGGAGTTGACGGACCCGAGAATATTCTGAGATAAAGATCTTCGTTACAGACAGTTAGACAAAATCGGTTCGTATGATAATTCCTGGAAATATTACAAAAAGTATTTATCACAGGATAAAGTTGAGAACAGACGCCGAGATATTAGGTAATTCCACACAATGGTTTTTATCGTTTTATTACTTGGACCCCAGGAGTTTGTTTAAATCGATTCGAGAATTCATGGACATTACAAAAAAGAAATAACAAAATATATGTAATTTTTAGTAAACATCTAAAAACTAGTTTTAATGTTACATGTTATGAAAAGTAGAAACAAAAAGTACCAAGCAATAAACCACTGAAAACTTTTGTTTTCAACGGTTTCACAAATTTTATTCCACTTTATTATCCCTACAGCTCTTTCAGCAGAGTGCCTTTCTCATGTGAGCTATTTTTGTTATGCGGCTCTTCTTCCAATGTTTATTTTGAGGGATAGGGTAAGAATTCTTTATTTCAAAGGATTGAACATGTGTTCCCGTTTAGGATCTTGTAATCCTCTTCAGGGTTGATTTAAATGTGTGACACGGTATAAGGCAGAACTGCACCGAAGAAGGCACTGTGGTAGTTGTCGTGACGTGTACAGTGGAGAATCTAGAAGGCTGTTCAGATGGATTCGCCAGTCGAATCAGAGATGGAAGGTTTTTTCTGCGTTTGGTTTTCTTTCCAGAGTGTAGTGTTTGTGTTTTTTGACCGAGGCTCTAGTTACTATTATTCCTACAAGCCGTTTTTACGTAAACATCCAACTTCAGAACTAATATATAGCACTAAAATTTTTTTATTGGGTGTTTGTGTTAACGGCCAAGCCTCGTCAGCTTTCGAGAGGCGGTTTTGCCGCAATTAGCCCAGTATGAGCGTGTGTGATAGCATGACAGTAACGTATGCTATCGTGTCGATGTTACTTTAGTTTCATCAGTCTCTCATCAGAAAGAGAACCCCTTTCACCATCATGCCGGTGTGAGTGTTGTGTGTGTGAGTATTTTTTGAGTGGGAATGTGTGCAAATGTGTACGAGCTGAACTGGCTGAAGACAAAAACTGTGTTCTCTAGTGATCATTGTTCCTGCAAGTCGTTTAGATGTCTACGATTAACGTATCATTGAGTAGTGAGATTGGGAAACCGCAAAAAAACAATCTCCCCTGTCCGGGATAAGGAAAAGGATTGGGTTATAGATAGGTTTGGTAAGCTAGCGGAGTAGCTTTAAGAATCTCAGCGTATTTGATCGATAGTTCGTCAATGCAAGCCTGCATTAGAATGGACAGCTGTAAAGTCTTTTTTCTTGTGGTCTTCGGGCTCTTACGTGACGTAGGTAAGAGTATGAACTGTGTAGGATTTCTTGGGTAATAGACTGGATGCCGTTGATGGTTCTGATGGTAAAGTTTCTGTTAAGAGTTTTGATATTCCGATGACAGTGGCAACATTTGCGGTGTTATGAATTTTATGAGAATCTCCAGGGTTTTCTGCTTATACTACGCAGATGTATGGGTCTTTCCAATTTTCCCTGTCAGTATGATGTTTTGCTTCTATCTAAAGTTGCCAGAGTTAGATCAGAGTCCCAGTTGAGTGTCTTAGAAAAAAGAACACCTAAATGGGAAGCTTAAGGACGGATATTGATCCTTTGCGCCTATGCCACATCAAATTTAGGGGGAATTGGGATGTTTGCGTATTTGCAGCGTTAAGTGTAACTCTCCACTTATTGCACTATTTTTCAAGGCAGTTTAAAAAAGTTTGTGCTTGCGCTGTTGTGAGAAGGACAGTATCATCTGCGTAGAGAAACAGTTGAGTGCCTGGGATGTTTAGATTAGAAATGTTGCTGTTGTGTATTATATACAACAGGAGCGCTAGCACTGAGCCTTGCGGAACTCCAATTCAGGTAGAATGAATGGGCTTAATATTTCATCACTTATTCTCACTCTAACAGTTCGATTCATTAAGTAAGAATGTATTTTTTTAATGAATTGAAGTGGTAGCCTGATGTCAATCAGCCTCCGAACAAGCCTGTCATGCCAGACTTGATTGAAGGCCTTTTGTACATCTAGAAAAAAGGCAATGGCGATAGAATTATCATTGATGGCTTGGTTGACTTTAGATGTGAAGTTTATTAATTCATTTTGAGTTGATTTACCAGATTGGAATCCACATTGAAATTTTGGGATGATATTCTGAGCTTCGAGAAAGTTGTTGAGTCTCTCGTTGAGGATAAGCTCAACGACTTTCCCGTATTTATTATTCGAGCGAATTTATTAAGGATACTGGTCTGTAGAATTCCACATCGGTAGTGGGTTTACCCGGTTTGGGTATCATGATTGTGTTAGCCACTTTCCAAGGAGTAGGAAAGTGACTATTTTTGAGACATGAATTAATAGTTTTGGTTAGAAGAGGAGTTATACTCTCAGAAATTTGTTTGAGACACCGTCTACTGATATTGTCAAGTCCAGGGGAGTTATTCTTGCCAATTTGGCAATAACTCTCCGTTTTCCTGTCAGTGGGGGGGATCACGATCGGATCATAACCTGGATTGTGGTGCATAAGAGTAGTTTTTACCATGTATTCAGTGTTGAGCTTAAAATAGTGATCAAAGTTTGGGTTGTCTGGGGACTGGAAATTATTAGAAAGCTAATTTTTGAATGCTTCGACTTTTAGATCTGGGGAGCTGACTATTTAGTTATCGATCAATAGTTGAGTTTGTTTTTGTTTGGTTAGGACTTTGAGTTTATTCCAGAATTAACCGCAGTTCCTGTAATCTAGCTTAAAGATCGTATATTTCCACTGGCGTGCCTGTAGAGCAGATATATCCCTCTTAATTCTAGCAGAGATGCGGTTGATATTGTGGTTTGATAAAGGGTTTCTGTTGATCTTGTAAAGACGTAAAAGCCGTCTTTTTTGTTGAATTTTGGCAATAATGTATTGCGAAAGTACCGGAGAGCAGTATTGTATTTTTTTGATTGAAATGGAGTGATTGATTGCCTCAGTGATGAGGCTTTTAATTTTGACTGCACTCAGGGTTATGCGTTCAACACTTTATGGTCTCTAAATAAATAAGTTGAGAAGGGGAGAACTGTTTGTCTCAAGTTGATCATTCAGAATTGTAGCTGTATTTTTTAATTTGTTAATTTCCATTGATTTTAATAATAATAGTTTAATGTCTTTATTCTGAATGTGAAAAGTTTGAAATTGGTTATTAAAAGAACGATTATCATCTAGAAGGTGAAGTGTGTAAGAAGAAACTGTTTTTTTATTATTAAAAGTCCTTTTGTGTTCTGCTATATGTTTGTTAAAGGTTCTAACCGTTTGACCGATGTAAGTTTTTGGGCAGTTGCCATATGTAAGTGTGTATACACCACTGTGTAAGTGCTTTTGCTTTTGGCTTTTGTTGTTCTTAATATATTTGCTTAAGTTGTTCTGAAAACTAGCGTTATTTCTTTCTTTTTTATGTGTTTGGCTATTTTTGATGATATCTTGCCTGTATATGTAATCAGGCAGAAAGTACTGGGTTTTTTTTCTGTTGGTGGAAAGACTAATTTCAGATCTTTTTATGCAGTATATGATTTAAAATTTTGTTCTGTGCTTCTTGTGAACTTTTTTCATTCTCTAGAATCCGTATGTTCTACACCGGTCAAACTGCCGCCAATTGGCATGTCTATCATTGACTATTATAAAAGTCAAACAGTTGACTAACACTTTACAGTACAAGAAGATTTCTAATCTCAAAGCGAAAACTAAGAGGTAGATATAGAGAAATCTGATATTTTTAAAATCAGCCAAAACCACGTATACATGTATAATTTTACGGTTTTTCTGAATCATAGAAAGTAAACCTTTATTCAGTGCGACTAGACTGTATCCCCGTAAACTGCCAAAAAAATAATAACAGGCGGTTGTGGAATTTTGCATTAATCACTTTTTGCAGACCACATTCTCATAGGAATATAATGGCTTTTGCTTTCGCGTCAATCACATTTCATTCTGAAAAAAGCGTGTCGAAATTAGTGGTAGTCGAGCAGGAGATCCAGCTCCAAAATGACATAAAGGGAATTTATTAGTTTTTATAGTTACTGCTAACAGCTTGCGACGTTAAGTGAAATTTAAAAATTAAACAGGAGAATTGACATAGTCCATACATAGAGAGATGCTTTAAAAATAAACAGGACAAGATATTTGAAAATCAAACAGTTTTTAATGAAATATCTAAACAAACAAATACTGTTACGAAAAAATATTTAAAATCCATACGAGTTTGTATAAATCCAGTTATAAACAATAAATAAATAAATAAATTTACAGCAGATTTAATGTCAAGGTACACTTGGTCGAATTTTATTTGAGAAACAACAGAAAGTAGGTAGAATTTACACCTTAAGGATAAAAATATTTTCCTAAAGTAAATTATATATTAAATATATATATATATATATATATATATTATATATATATATATATAAATTATGATTTTTGAGGATGCAGTCAGTTTATTTGGCCCACAAGACAAAGAAAACTCTTTGACTTACTGTCAAGCTTTCGAATTTTATTTAATTCTTTTTCAAGACATCTATAAAAAGAAATATAAATTAACTAGTTAAAATTGTTAATTGTCTTACTTACTAGTCGTGAGATTACAGTTGTTAATACTATTGTACTCCACAAAACAAACCATTATAAATATATTAAAAATTTTGTACTAAAAATAACTATATTGTCACTATATATGTCATTGTCATGGTTTGATTAATGGACATATATGAATGAAAATACAGTTACTTTATGTGGAAAGCAAAACCAGTAACAATAGTTTTTATTATAATTTATTTAATTGTCTATAAAAAATATAAATTAATCCAGTCAGCAGTTTGGCTTAAGCACATATGAATTTTTAATGTTAGGATGTCAATAGAAAATGAGATCTTGACGGTATTTATTGATATGTTAATATGTAACAATAAATGTGACTATTTTTACTATTTACACATTTTTTTATTTTTTTGTATATGTGTCATTTCTAAAAATAACCGTTTCTGTTCATGTTTCTGCCTCTCTAGAATTGAAGCTTGTGAAAAATTAAATGTGTGATTTAGATTGATGGAGTGTTCAGCTAATGCACAAGCTTGTGATTTCTTAGTTTTTACATCACTTTTATGAGAAATAATTCTGCTGTGTAATGTTCGAGAAGTTTCTCCTATATAAACTTTATCACAGTCTGAGCAAGGTATTTGATACACTACTCTAGAACTTTCATCAGTTGTTAAAGGATCTTTAGTTTTAGTGTATAAATGTGTCTTAACAATTATAAATGTGTCTTAAATGTCTTAACACCAAAACTTCTCAAATTATTTAAAGGATTAGAAAACATAAAAATTGCCACCAGAAATGTTAAAACCATAGCACATTTATACACTAAAACTAAAGATCCTTTAACAACTGATGAAAGTTCTAGAGTAGTGTATCAAATACCTTGCTCAGACTGTGATAAAGTTTATATAGGAGAAACTTCTCGAACATTACACAGCAGAATTATTTCTCATAAAAGTGATGTAAAAACTAAGAAATCACAAGCTTGTGCATTAGCTGAACACTCCATCAATCTAAATCACACATTTAATTTTTCACAAGCTTCAATTCTAGAGAGGCAGAAACATGAACAGAAACGGTTATTTTTAGAAATGACACATATACAAAAAAATAAAAAATGTGTAAATAGAAGATCAGATATTGACAAATTAAGTAACATTTATTGTTACATATTAACATATCAATAAATACCGTCAAGATCTCATTTTCTATTGACATCCTAACATTAAAAATTCATATGTGCTTAAGCCAAACTGCTGACTGGATTAATTTATATTTTTTATAGACAATTAAATAAATTATAATAAAAACTATTGTTACTGGTTTTGCTTTCCACATAAAGTAACTGTATTTTCATTCATATATGTCCATTAATCAAACCATGACAATGACATATATAGTGACAATATAGTTATTTTTAATACAAAATTTTTAATATATTTATAATGGTTTGTTTTGTGGAGTACAATAGTATTAACAACTGTAATCTCACGACTAGTAAGTAAGACAATTAACAATTTTAACTAGTTAATTTATATTTCTTTTTATAGATGTCTTGAAAAAGAATTAAATAAAATTCGAAAGCTTGACAGTAAGTCAAAGAGTTTTCTTTGTCTTGTGGGCCAAATAAACTGACTGCGTCCTCAAAAATCATAATTTATATTTAAATCAACAGTCAAGAATACCACCATCTTATATATATATATATATATATATATATATATATATATACATATATATATATATATATATATATATATATATATATAATTTTACATTAAAAATTAAAATTTACAGTCTTTTTTTTGTTTTCATCGAAATATAAAATTAATGAACTATAAACTATTAGGCGCAATTAGGGCTATGAACTATTAGGCACAACTTACCACCGAACATACGGCATATGTCGAAGATATTGAAAATGCTTTGCTAATCTCTACTTCCACTGATGACTGTATTTATAATGTGTCACAAAAATCGCTAGCATTACCGTGTCAAATATTTACAAACCACCTGCTACGTCTTGGCCATCCCAAACAATTAAAGTACATCGTCACCCTGCTGTATACGTTGGAGATTACAATAGCCATCATGAACAGTGGAACTACAAAAATAGTGATGCGAATGGAAATGCTTTAATAATATGGGCAGAAGACGAACGCCTGTACCTTTTGTTTGATGCCAAAGATCGACCAACCTTCAGATGCGCGGCATGGAGGCGGGAATACAACCCCAGCCTATGCTTCGTCTCGACCGACAACAAAGACTTACCTCTGGGGGCTTCACGAAGAGTTCTAACTAATTTCTAGTTCTAGTTCTAACTAATTAAAATCCCTTTAATTAGTTGTATCCCATATCCAAGATGGAATTTTAAAAGGGCCAACTGGATTGACTTTTCTGTGGATCTGGATAAATGCCTAGGGTGGATTACACACAATATCAAAAACTACCACAGTTTTGTTGGTGCTGTGCTAAGTGTAGCCAAAAAACATATACCAAGAGGTTATCGCAAAGAATATATTCCTGGCTGGTCGAAAAATAGCGGGAAATTATATCAGAGCATTCTTGACAACTAGCGACCAAGAAATAGCGGATGAACTACTGTTCAGCAGCTTATGACACAGTATGGAGAGAGGGCCTTACAAACAAAATTCTCCGTGCAGTCTTCTGTAAACCAATAGCACGCCTAATAAATAGCATGCTCAACGACCGAATGTTTCAAACAGTGGTGGGCACAGATATCAGCCCACCAAAGAAACTTAAGAATGGCATACCACAGGGGTCAGTGCTCTTTCCACTACTATTTAGCTTATACTAAGCAGATATGCCGGAAACACAATAAAGAAAATTCGGATACGCCGATGGCTGGGCCCTCACTATACGATGCAGTACACTAGAAACGTCTAAAGAAGTTCTGACGGCAGACTTATATATATTGGGCAAAGATTTTCGCAAGTGGCGACTTCAACCAAATGCATCCAAAACAGAAGTTAGTTGCTTTCACCTAAACAATAAACTTGCTGGAAAGGAACGCAACATACGGTTTGAAAATACCACACTTACCCACAACAAAACACCGAAGTACGTGGGCGTAACACTAGACAGAACGCTATCATTTAAAGAGCATTTAACAAAAACTGCCCAAAAGTTGAGTACAAGAAAATAAATACATTATACAGAAGCTCTGCGGTACCACCTGGGGAGTATCGGCTTCCACTTTCCGCTGTACTGCCTTAGCTCTTGTTTTCACGACCGCTAAATATTGTGCTACAGTTTGGCTACACAGTCCACGCGTAAAAAAGGTCGATACTCAGCTGTACAGCACTATCAGGATGATAGCTGGTACAATTAAATCAACTCCCACCCAATGGCTTCCAGTATTAAGTCACATCCCACCTCCACATTAACGACGATTTGACGCACTTACACGTAAAAACAAAAAAAATCATGAACAATATAAACCTGCCGATCCACCAAGATACCGAGGATGCACGAAATACCCGTCATAGTTCTAGAAAACCACCAATGAAAACGGCAAGAATGATACATGAGGAGTTCAACATCATGAATGCATGGTCTCAAGAATGGAATGCATGGCAAAATAATTATTACCTGCATCACCCACAAGCCACCAGGTCTTGATTTTCCACGCAAAACATGGTCCACTCTAAATAGGATCTGAACCAGACATGGCAGATGCATACAGCTACATAAATGGGAAAAGAACCCGTCTCCTCAATGTAACTCTGGGGAGAACCAAACCATCGACCACATTATTGAAGAGTGTCCCTCAAGATCCTACAATGGTAGCCCTGAAGACTTCCTGTTTGCAACTTCAGAGTCAATTGATTATATTAATACATTTGATGTTTGTTTGTAAATATTTAAAGTTTGTCATATACCTATATTACTAGTGTTTGTAATTTTGTTCTAAATGTTTTGTAATTGCCATACGATAAATAAAAAAATAAATAGAATTAATGGGAGATAAAAAAAAACTAAACTTAACTCTACATTACCTTGGTTCTAAATTGCATATTTTGTGAAATTGCATGTTTTACCTTGAAATATTTTAAATTTGAAATTTTAGAAGAATATATAAAAAAGCAAACAAAATATAAAATTATATATAACATAGCTTTTTCAACAAAGGTATCGTAAGTATTTTAATGGTGTAGGATCTCCAGGCTTGCCGGAGGGGAAAGAAAACATTGACCTGTTCGATCTGCTGGCTGAATTTAATGAGAAAAGTCACAAAGTTCAAATAAACTCGTGTCGATGAAATAAAAATTGAAAGAGTGTAGTGTTGTTAGTTAAGCTTCGCCGGATAAATACTAATGTGTGAGTTTATAAAAACAATCCAATTTAATTATATACAATTCAATCCCGTAATATAACAAATAAAGCTTAGATAATTAAAAATAGAACTTTTTCCAGATTTCGCCTTTAAGATTGAGAGTTTTTTATGACGTTTTGACTAAAAAAAGAAAACAGATTTCACTGCAATATTTTTACAATATATAGACAGAGATAGTTCCATAATTAGTGACAAAGAACAGATACTAAACAGGTGGGCGAATCATTTTGAAGAACTGTTTAGCGACAGTCGTGTGAAGAAGACCAAATAGAAATTACTTTGCCTGAAATGGACAAAAACGCTCAAGAGAGCGTTTGCCCCACCGAAGAAGAAATTAGAGAAGCCATTTCAAAACTGAAAAATAACAAAGCCCCTGGTTTGGACAATCTTCCTGTCGAACTCTTTAAAAATGGTGGTGACACCCTTTTTAAACACATGCATAAATTAGTAACCGAAATCTGGCAACGGAAGGAAACACCCGCAGACTGGAAATTAGGTGTAATGCACCCTCTTCACAAAAAGGGAGATATGGTGTGTGATAATTATAGAGGCATCATCCTATTTACCGTGGCATTTTATAAAGTATTGTCCAACGTATTGTATAGAAGATTGATCCCCTATGCTGAACAAATAGTTGGTAACTACCAGTGCGGTTTCCGACCCAATAAATTAACAACGGATTAAATCTTCACAGTAGGCAGATTCTTGAGAAAACGCTTGAGTTCGGAGTCGACACCCACCACATATTCGTGGATTTCAAAGCCGCATACGATTCAGTCAACAGAGAAAAACTTCTACAGGCTATTGTGGAATTTCAAATGCCGCTTCATCTTGTTCAACTAACGGAACTTACACTCACAGGCGTAGAAAGTGTAGTTGGAATCCAAAACGACTTTTTAAGACCCTTCCATCGTTAAAAGTGAACTGAGACAGGGAGATGGACTGTCGTGTCTCTTATTTAACCTTGCACTAGAAAAAGTAATTCGAGAATGTCATATTAATACGAATGGCACCATCTTTAATATATCTGTACAAGTGGTGGGTATACACATGACATAGATATTATTGCTAGGTCACAGAATCTCTGATCGAAGCATTTTGATCATTAATTGCGTCTGCACTGAGAATGGGACTAAAAATAAATGAAACAGAAAACCAAGCATATAGTATTGTACTAGATCAGACAACCAGATACCTAGACTACTAATTGATGATCTGAAACTGGAAGATGTGGACACCTTCGTCTACCTGGGCTCACTGCTGACGAAAGACAACAATGTCATCAAAGAAATTAAAAGAAGAATAGTGATTGCCAATAAGTGCTATTATGGCTTGAGGAAACAGATGGCCCCAAAACTACTACGAAAAATTAAAGTTATTATATAAAAAAACACTTAGAGTTAGAGATAGAAAACGTAACCAGGGGATCAGAACCAGAACAAAGACAGTAGACGCGATAGAACAAGCAGCAAAACTGAAATGGAAATGGGCTGGACACAATGAACGTCTTCAAGACGGACGATGGAACAATGCCATCGGAAAGTGGCGTCCATACAATGCAAAGAGATTAAGAGGCAGACCACAGATGAGGTGAAAAGATGACATCAGGAAACAAGGAGGTCCCACATGGCAGAGAATACCTCAAGATAGGGAAAGATGGAGAGAACTGGGGGAGACCTATATCCAATAATGGAAGGATAGAGAATAGGTTCAAAAAAATATATAAAAAACAATAATAAGGCCAGTGTTAATATGCGGGTCAGAATCGTGGTCACTTACAGAGAATGACCAAGAATTGCTTAAACGTTTCAAGAGAAAAATTCTAAGGAAAATATATGGAGGAGTCCAAAAATAGGGTGTGTGGCGTATTCGCTACAGCTTTGAGTTATACAGAAGTTTTGGGGAACCTGACGTTGTAAAATGTATTAAATTAGCACGCCTTCGATGGATAGAAGATGTAATTAGGCTAGACTAATTAGACTAGGAGTTAAAGATGCAGGAATAAACAAAGCTGAGCAACTATTTAGAATAGCTCGAGACAGAGACAGTTTCGCCATGCTAATTGCCAACGTCAAGGGGACTTGATAGAGCACGTTAAGAAGAAGAAGTTGAAGATGCAACGATCAGAAAATTTTCGACCGAAGAGGACCATTGGGAAGACGATCCAGAGGAAGACCAAAACTTAGGTATCAAGATAACATAGAGATGATGAAGATAACATAAAGAATGGAGAAGAGTTGCCAGAGACAGAGGCGAATGAAATATTGTTCTAAAGAAGGCTTTGGCTCATAACGAGCTGTAATGCCACTGATGATGATTTTAACAATATAATTATCTCAATTGCCTTCCAATCTATTACAGAAGCTGAAATTGTCAGTAGAATACTAGCACTGAATAAATCTACTGCTGTATATTCAATTACATCTGACTAACATTGATCCAAACCACTTGCGTATCTTTGCAAGCCAGGAACTTTTTTTTCTCCTGGACCTGTCTTGTCCCCAATCTTTTCCTGAATATAATTAAGAGTATCCCATATTTTCTTTTGTTTTGCCTTTGTACAAAATATTCTAGTTTTCGACAATTACCTCTTATCATCAGGTCTTCTTCTTCTAGTTCCATGACCGTTATCGATCGTTGGATATCATGTTGGCTACCATATTCGCTATCGTGACTTTATTGACAGCAGCTCTAAATAAGGATGTAGTTGATTTTCCATACCATTGCCTTAGATTTTTCAGCCATGATGTTCTTTGTCTACCAGGATCACGATTACCTTGGATCTTTCCCTGAATGATCAGATATAAAAGATCATATTTTTCAGGGTGTCTCATAATGTGACCGAAGTATTCGAGCTTGCGTTTCTTTATTATATTGACCAGTTGTGTTGTTTGGCTCAGCCGTCTAAGGACCTCCTCATTTCTATGTCGACCCAGCTTATTTTCAGTAGTCGTCTGTATACCCACATCTCAAAGGCTGTCAAGCGTTTAAGCATAGCCTCAGTTAGAGTCCACGCTTCCACTCCATACAGCAGGACAGGAAAGATGTAGCAAGATGTCATACGAACTCTAAGGTCAATGCTAAGATCGTGACTGCAAAGTACGTTTCTCATTTTTACAAAGGCAGCTCGGGCTTGTTCTATTCGGCTTTTAATTTCTGCGGTTGGATCTCAGCTCTCATTGATATTACTGCCGAGATACACGAGTTTAAAAGGTATATAATAAAATGCCCAAACGGGCTATCACAAAGATATTGCAAAACGTTATCCTGTATATAATTTTTTTTGCTAACCATCATATATTTAGTTTTCTTAACGTTGAGTTTTAATCCATACTGATCACAAGTCTGTTTTATTTTGTTCATTTTATTACATCAGGTCAGGTTGACAATATTCATTCTTCTCATTTCTTATTTAGGTATCTACTATAATAATACCAGCTATATTGTTTAAAATTATATTAGGACTTTTCCTTTATGTTCCAGCTTATTTTATTAAGTACCAGGAACGAAGTCTTGGGTATTTCCTCAAATAATATTGACGCTTGGATTATAAGGGACACAATATATGAGTACTTGCCTATAAAATAATATTAAAACTTTATATACCTCATTAAAAACGAATGAGTATGTATTAAATCAAATGAATTTCGATTTTTCGATATTTGAAACAAAAGTCTATTGACTTTTATTTATGTTATGTAACATAAATATGAACTATTGCCAAGCATATAAATTTCATTACTAATCTGCATCGAAAACTGAAGTTCAAGACATAAATATTAATTTTTGCTGATTTTGTAGGTATTTGTCTCTAGGTGGGACTAACTTTACAGATAGATTTTCTAATTTCAAGTAGTGGTTCCAATGATAATACCTACTACCTATTAATGGGTGTGATTATCAGTACTAATCGACAAATCATAACTACAACACTGTATAGGCGGGTCATTATAATTAGCACACAAGAAATTTTGTTTGTTTCGATTTGTTGAAGGGCTAGTCTGAGTTCTTATTGGGAGATGTGGGATGGAGTATTCTGTGACAGGAATAAGGTGAGTCAGTTTTTGTAGATCTAGGAAAAAAGTAACTTGTTAATTGACTAGAAATATTTATGTAGATATGTTTTGATGAATTAAGAAATAAAATCCTTAAACTTTTATGTTATTTTTTTGGGTTTTCGAATAAGTATTTTAAGAATTTGTAACGTTCAACTCATTAGTTTTTTATTGTGACATTATGAGTAAGTTATTTCATTTTGTTTTTTATCTTTACGATTAGATTGCTTATCAATCGTCTTCGGAAAATATTATAGCGAAATGTTAAAGACATACAAGGATATATATTTCGACAGTGATTATTAATCTGTTTGTGGATTAAGAACAAGAATATAATTTACGACCAAGAGGTACTATGATCACCTCTTAAAAGGTGGTGTGATAACTGGCAATCAATGTCACCAATGCAACTGCATTCTAAAGATTGGGCAAGAACAATCCTAAGGCCTAATATAAAAAGAAGAGATATTCCACATAAAGACAGAGTAATGCTTTACTTTTTCTTTCCGGATTTTCAAATTTTTCGGTCCAGTTTTGGGCTACGTCCAACGCTTCCTGCTCGTTAAGCCATAGTTCATCTCGCAGAAACTAGGGCAATTTAGTCAGGTCAATATATTTATACAGAATTTTACTACATTTATACATTCGTATATTTGTACAGATTGGTACTACATTCATACATGGTATAGCAGACCGAGTGAGGAGGTAGTGCTCAAAATGGTCGGGCTGGCCACCCACCTGATATTGGCGAGTTTCTGAGGATATATATATATATATATATATATATATATATATATATATATATATATATATATATACTGCCTACATATTTATATTCTTTGTATTGTCGTATTTGTTTTAATTGCAACTCTTATTCTTCGTCTGACACACTGATGCACAGTCTCACAAATTATAAGCGCGTAGTCCACATATTCACGTATATCTCATTTTCTTTTTCTATGTAAATGTTTTCTATGTAAATGTTTTCTATGTAAATGAAGTAATGTGTCTTTTTCAAATTAACTCTCTGCTTCTTTATTCTTTATTCTAAGGCAATATAGCTATGTCATGCAAAACAAATTAGCTATACTAAATAAAACATTTTATTTTTATTAACAATGACTGAATAAACTAAAACATTAAAGGCTTTAGGTTCCCTTTTTATTAAGTCATGTATATTTGAAAACATTTTTATCTAAAATATTATAAATCATTGGTTTCGTAATATGATTACCAATTTTAACAACGTGAATGTAGAAGCAGTGACGGACAAAAATATTTATTAAATTTTAGTATTGTCGGTATGAATGTATGGTAATGATAAACTTTTGCATTCAGGTCAGAATATTTTTAATTAATTGGTTTAGTTATTACCAATGATTCATTTAGTCGATAGATGATTTATAATAGTAATTATATATTAAAACTATTATACCTATTATATTGAAGGTAAGTAAATACTTCACTGATAACATTTTTATGCATGTATGCCCGATCTGGGTTATACCCGTCTAGTTTAACCTGTCAATTAGGTACCAAGGCAATTTTAAAACACCTAGTAAAATCAATTACAGTAGAATAGTAGAATAATAGAATCAACCAATCACATCTACCATATATATGGTGCCAATCACATATACCATGTGATTGGCACCACTGTTTTTTTTTGTATATGTATGCAAAACTATAGTTTTTTTGGCATTTTCGTTTGCCATTCAGCCAGTCACAACTTTTTAAGTTCTTCCCAAAGGAAAGAAAAGAAATTAATTATCACAATATATTTATTATTGGTTATTTGGTTATCAATGGAACAAACATGGTCACTCGCTTCTCGTCTAGGGACCCATCAAGACGTTAAATTAAAACACAAACTAGACCGGGTCACGGATAGTAGGTTTAAAACAAATGGGATAAAACAAAGGTTACTATTTTTTTAACTGGACTTACAAATTGAGGTTACTTTTCGAAATAAATTCTGTTAAGTAGTTATATACAATTTTGTTATTTAATGACAAAAGGTAACAAATGTTATAGGGTGGAAGGATTTTATGTTTGATTAAATTTTTTATTAAGCCGTCAGTTTGTTGTATATATTTTGTACATTCAAAGAAAATGTGATTTAAATCTGCTTCTTTTTGACAATCTTCGCATAAATTGGAATTTACAATTTTAAGTTTTGCCAGATGAGCCGGATAACATGCGTGTCCTGATTTCATTCTAATAATAGATGTAATGTATCTACGTGGAACAAAGTAATTTTTAAACCAAAATTCACTCGGGATTGAGGGTTGTATGAGTGCATATTGTGATTTAGAGTGTTGACTATATTCATAATATTCTTGTTTCCACTGATTGTTTACAATATTCTTGATTGTTACAAATACATCTGGTTTGCAGAGCTTATAATCTGTTTTCGCACCAGAATCAATGGCTTTCTTAGCTAATATATCTACATACTCATTATGCTCAAGCCCTATGTGAGCTTTAATCCACACAAATCTCACTGTTCTTTGTTTCTGATGTAATTCAAAAATAATTTTTTTGATTAGAAGGATGTAAATATTTGTGCTTTTGCTAGGAAAAGATATAGTCTCAATGGCTATAACAACCGATAACGAATCAGATGCAATTATTGCGGAGTTGTCATTGGAATTCTTAAAATACTTTAATGCTTCATAAATTGCTATGGCTTCAGCAGTAAAAATTGAAAAATTATGATCTAGAGTGAACATGTTTTCTATACTTTTTAAAGGAATATAAAAAGCGCATCAAGTACCAAGAGTAGACTTTGATGCATCTGTATAAATAACTGTTGATGCTGGCCAGTTTTCTAATAAATTCCTTAAAATATTGTAGCTGATTGCAGTATTTACATGGTACCTTGGTTTAATTACTGTAATAGTTTGCAAATAAGCATAAAATTTTTCAAAGTTTGAATTATCATATGTGTATGAGTTGGTGTAATCGCAATTTGAGAGATTTCTAAAAGCGTCACAAAGTGAAGGAGAATTTTTGTGGATCCAATATTTATTTGTTAAATCTGCATTATTAAGTTTGCTAATACTGCAGTAAAGAGAGAGGTTTCTATGGCGCGTATTAATCAGAAATTTTTGACTAAGATATTCTCTTCTATATTTGAGTGGAAATTCTAGTGCTTCAACATGTAACAAATTGGTAGGGGTTGATTTCATAGTACCTAGGCAAATACGTAATATTGTATTTTGAAACACGTCTATTTTCCCCAAGATATACTTAGCTGCTAAATCATACAAAACACATCCATAATCTATGATTGATCTTATATACGATCGATAAAAAAGTAACGAAGTTTCTACATCGGCTCCCCAGCAAGCTTTAGAAATTGCTTTAAGGAAATTTAATCCCTTATTACATCTATTTAACATGAAGTCAATGTGTAACTTCCAATTTAATTTACGGTCAAGAATCATCCCTAAGTATTTAATTGAAGAACAGAAATTATATTCCCGACTGTTCACTGTTAACTTGTCTATTTTTGGTAAATTATGCCTCGTGAACATACATATACTAGATTTACTTGGTGCTATTTCGAACCCATTTTCTTTAAACCAGCTATTGGAGTAGTCGTCCATTTTTCCCAAAATTTGTATGCACTTATCGTATGTTTTGGATGATGAATATATAAGAAAATCGTCAGCATATTGTATTACATTAAAACTGTTATTTACTAGGGAGACATTGTGCAAATAAGATGTATAAAGATTAAATAATAAAGGGCTCAAAACTGACCCTTGTGGAAGTCCTAGGTTGTTATATCGAGGACCTATAAGTTTACTGTTATTTGATCTCAAATAAATTTTTCTGCTGGTGTAAAAGTTGAGAATGGTTTTCACTACAAAACTATAGTTAAAATGATATAAAAGCGGTAATATTTTACTGACAACTATTACTAGAAAGAGTTGAATTGAGCATTAAGAAATGTAACTTTGTTCAAAAATTTTGAAACTAACAAATAAATTTTTATATTTATGGCAAATATTTTAACTTTCTTGCTGTGATGGAGATACAATTTATTACATTTTAAACATTTGCTTTGATACTTGCAAACGACGACACAGACCAAATGAATTTGGTCTGTGTCGTCGTTTCAACTGACAAGTACCACGTGCAAGTATTCGAGCTTAAGAGACATGTAGTCCCTAAAGTAAATTTTAATTTAAAACCAATTCCATTGTCATCGACCTAGACTCTCAACATTAATAAATGTAAAATGTGATAAATTTTTAAACCAACACATGGAAGTCTTATAGACACCATATTGTTAGCATCAAATACCAAAGGCACTGAAGATGATCTATAGAGATTGAAAACGTTCTGCCATAATTTTAAATGTTGACGACACTTTTTTAAAAAGTTTTTAAGTACTTGTATGTTTTTATACCAAAATACACAATTGTGAAGTGTTTTAACTTCTGTGTTTTTTTAAACGAAAATTTCTCCACCCAGGTGAGATTCGAACTCACGACCTTTAGGTTTAAAGGTAGGCGCTCTTACCACTGAGCCACAGAGGGGGTTAAAATGTTAATTAAGGTGTTATTAAATTTTATAAATATCTCCATAATAAGTAAATAAATAAATATAAATGGAATAAAAATAATTTATGTAAAAAAGTAAACTGTCCTTAAGGTTTGAAAACTGCAAAGGTAGTACCTCCGTTTAAGAATAAAGTACAAAGGTAGTACCTCCATTGATGATTACAACAGTTATCGATCCATTTCTTTGTTGCCCATGTTATGAAAAGATTATGAACAAATTTTAAAAAATCAACTTATTCTACATTTAGAATCAAATAAACTGTTTACCATAAACCAGTACGGATTCTGAAAAAAAAACAACAACTTTAGCTATTATTCATTTCACTAGCAATATTTTGGAAGAGTTTAAAACATATCTTGATACTCTTGTATCGTTTTTAGATCTTACTAAGGCTTTCGATTGTGTCACACATATTATTCTGCTTAGAAAACTTGTTTTATTATAATTTTCATAGTAATGCTATTCAACCAATTGATTGATATACATCTAATCGTGATTAGTATGTTCACTTTAACCAGTGTTATTCTCAAAAACAATGTTTGGTATCACCCAAGGCTTGGTTTTGAGTCCGATATTATTTCTTATCTATATTAATAATCTGTACTCTCAAAATAAGTCAGTTAACACTGTTTTATTTGCTAATGACACTACTTTTTATGTAAGCTATTACCCTTCTAAATTCGACACCATTGATTACCAAACATCTGAAAAAAAACTTTTAATTGGTTTTTAACTAACCGTCTTTCTTTAAAAAACTCACAAAGTGACTTAAATCACAAAGTGTTAATTTTACTTTAAGAAATAATACTGGTATTCGAAACGTTGCTAATTATACCACAATGTGCAACCGAGGCAAAGTTTTTGGGATATTTTTGGATGTAAGATTAACCTAGGAACAACATATAGTTCCCTAGTATTATCTAGGAGTATCTATCGAAAAAGCTTTTTCGACAAATTTTCCTTTTAAGGAACCTTGTACAAGTGACTTCCAGGGAAACTATTTTAACAGCTTATCGTAGTAATTTCCATTATTATCTGACATATGCTATTCTCTCCTGGAGGCACTCTTGTCATAATAATAAAATGTTTGGACAACAAAGAAAGTGTGTTTGAAATTGTAACTTTGCCTTGTATATATACTGTTCATACTTTTTCTTATAATTTTTCCCTTTTTACAGGCATCTGTTAACCACCATTCAAACATTGAATTATAAGATAAGCTATAACCATAGAGCAATCCAGACAGAAAACTTCAAAAATCCTGACATATAAAAATGTAGGACCTAACCCAATATATATCACATGCCCCAGCTGCAGAAATAGCGGATACACGAAAGTGACATTCAAAGTATCAAAAAAGACATTGTTTTGGTCGGTTCTATTAACAATATGTTGCTTGTGGTGGCTGCCTTGTTTCATGGGAGCTACTAAAGTGGCAGTACACAGTTGTGGAACATGTAGTGCTTTTATAGGAAAATCTACATAAAATATTTTGTTTCGTACACCTAGGATCTGGTATGTTATATATATACAAAAATAAAGTTTATATTATACACTGTCTAGCATAAAATTTAATTAATTTGAAGTAATTTTAGAAATTTTTATTTTTTTTCGTATTTCGTAACAAAATTTGTCTAATCAATTGTTTGAAAAAAGTTGTTATGTTGTTATGTAAGGGTAAGAACCCTTCAGTAAATTTTCTAAAAACTGTTATCACCATATTTCTTGTTTTTCTACGTTTATCTGTCGATTGAAATGCAGTGTTGAATTGTTTTCTATTCTATTGTTGAGGCAAGAATTGTGCTTTGTAAAATAATAAAAAATCGCCTATTGTGCAATAAGTATGGCGACGGTAGCAAGATATTACACGGTCTGCTGACTTGAAAATCCAGTTCAGCGCTAGGCAGGTATGAAAGGCTAAGGACAACCGCTTTCTCGTGTCTAGTACTTTGAAAAACCGAAATATCACGGCAGTTTTCCTTTGAAATCAGTTAGTAGATAGTTACGAAACAAACTCATGCTACTGTATTTTTATCTAGAATTATTATTGTAACATCTTCTCGTTACTATGCAGAAGCTTTCCCGAAATAATCGAATTTCCAAATTAAACGTATCGCGAGAACACGTGACTCAGACACTATCAGACAATCAACTGCAGATTAGGATCAACAATCTTTCAAAAGAATTAAAAATTAAATTTTTAAAATAATAAACTTCTTGCATGTAGACCAAGTAAATATAAAGCAACAAAAAGCTTTAAATTATTTTGCTTAATAAATCTTACCTTAAAATTACAGTAACGAATATTTTTGGCAATTTTGCGAAAAAAATAATTAATAATTAATTAAGTAGTAAAATTTTATAGAATGAATTAGCAATAATTCGTATTGTTTCAAGAACAAAATATAATTTATTAAGATTTGGTAAGTTGAAATGTCAGTTGCTAGTTCAGCTTTCTTTCCTAGGTGGCGCTAGGAGTTATCGTTTCCGACAAACTACGTTTTCGCTTAACGTGTCGTCGTAGCCTTTTATTTGATTAAATAATGCACGAATCCACTGCTCGGATAGTTAGTGAATATCATGACTAGGTTCATATCACGCAATTAGTTTGAATTATTAAAAGTACAGACTTAATTATATTTAACATATTTGGGAGAATATTGGTAGACGTTTACGAAGACATATGCTGGCCGCAAGAAATTCTAACAAGCTTCGCAATGCACTGGGAAAGCAATAGGACCATCTCTCGCAGAATGTGACTTCAAATTTGATTCAAAACATGCTACGTCCTTTATAAACTGTTATTATGGCCAGAGTATGAAATATTCGGTACCAAAATATAATAATCTTGTTTGGTTTCAGCAAAAATCCTATAAAAGTAAAATTGTTTATTATTTTGATGATAGCATCATATCAAAACAAAATTGTTAATTGTCATTACTTTTAATAACAAAAACTTGTTAGCAAGCAATCGGTTAGTAAACTATATTTCAGCCGAAAAAAAATATTAAACAAAAAAAAATGTCTAAACTAATTTCTAATTATCAGATGGTCCCAATTTTATGCCCGGCAGTGTAGTATAGTATTATGTATATTGTTGTTTTATTTTATGGGCACTATTTGATGAAAAGCAAAATAGAAAGTGACATCTAAAATAAAAGTTTTAAATAAGAAAATTTTTTAATACATCAAAAAATACTATTTAACAAAATCTTAAACGACACAGAAACACCAGAGGAATGGCATAAGAGCATCACAATCCCCATATTTAAAAAGGATAAAAAACTAAAATACAACGATGAAACTTTTCAAAAGTATTCTTAAGGACAAATTGGAAAAGCAAATTACTAATGCTGAAGAACAACAAGGTCTTACAAGAGGGCGGTCTGTAATAGATGCAGTATTCATAATAAAACAAATAAAAGAAAAAGCTATAGAATTCGGCATGCCAGCGTATATTTGCTTCATTAATCTGACGAAGGCGTTTGACAAGGTTCGCCTGGGAGACATTCTAAATATATTAATAGAAAATAAAACACCGACCAACATAACAAAGATAGTCCATAACTACAATGATGACATAAAATAACAACAATGTAACCAAAGGTAGAGTAGGAGACCAATTCACTGAAAATATTCCAACACCGGAATTATACAAGGCGACAGTTTAAGGCGCTGATTTCTCTGAACACACGTCAGCGGCGACGGACAACGGCTTCCGTCAACGTTTGAATGCTATGCCTTAAGGTCGATTCAGACACATCAGTCACGTCTCGTCACAGTACTGGCGCCGAACCGAACAATCATGATCATCTAGCCGAATTTTCACATCCATTGTTGGATATAGGCCTCCTCCAAACGTCTCCAGTTCTCTCTATCTCTAGCTGCTGCAATCCAGTTTGTTTCTATCCTCCTTAGGTCGTCGGTCCATCGGGTGGGTGGTCTGCCTCGACTTCGCTTGTTGGCTCTTGGTCTCCACTCCAATAATTTCTTCGTCCATCTTCCGTCTTCCATTCTAGCAACATGTCCAGCCCACCTCCACTTTTGTTTATTGATTCGCAGTATAATATCGTCTACGCCAGTTCGTCGGCGCATCTCCTCATTTCTTACGCGATCTTTCAAGGTCAGGCCCAGCATTGATCTCTCCATTCGCCTTTGTGTTACCCTCAGTTTTTCGGCAGTAGCTTTCGTTAAAGTTAAGGTCTAGTTAAGGTTAAGGTTAAGGTTAAGGTTAAGAACCGAACAATCCGTCATACAAAATATTATTTTATAGAAATATGGCGCCGGCATTCACATTCATCAGGCGACGCACAGTTTCCCAGCTATTAGATAGTTGATAGTTCTGTGACCAAACAGGACCGGTTCGGCGCCGAGACTATGACGGGACTGATGTGTCTGCATCGACCTTAAAAGTGTATGCACATGGTTTCTCAGACACGCCAGTGATTTGCTGACAATCGATCAAACGCAAAAACGTGTTACCACTTCGGAGACGCTTTTGACGATGATACGGCGCGATCCGAAGGATCTTTTTGATTTATCTCCGTTGATGAAACCTAGGTGCATTATTACATACCGGAAACCAAAAAAGAGTCGAAATAGTGAAGCAAACGCGGCGAAGGGCCGCCGAAGAAGGCAAAGAGTGCACATTCGGCCGGCAAAGTGATGGCGACTGTTTTCTGGGATACTAAGGGCATCATCCACATCGACTACTTGGAAAAAGGAAAAACGATCAATGTTGAGTACTACGCAACATTATTGGATCGATTCGATGCCGAATTGCGTCGAAAACATCCCAGTTTGGAACGCAAAATTGCTCTTTCACCGAGACAATTCATCGGCTCACTGATCTGCTGTCGCCATGGCAAAATTACAATTGGGCCATGAATTGGTTGAACACCCACCATATTCCCTAGATCTTGCAGTCAGCGATTTTTTCCTGTTTCCAAACCTAAAAAAAATGTCTCGGAGGACGCCGTTTCGCAACAAATGATGAAGTCGTGACTGAAACTTCGGCCTATTTTGAAGAGCTCGAGCAAAAGTACTATTCGGATGGGATAAAAAAATTGGAACATCGTTTTACTAAGCGAACTGAAAAAGATAACAGAAAACACGTATCTCAGAATAAAAGTAGATTTTATTTTCTATATATATATATATATATATATATATATATATATATATATATATATTATTGTGATATTTAAAGTCTTAGTGCGCCAAACAATTAATTAGCTAATTAATTAATTAATTAATTAAAATTATTTAAATGATATGATTATGACTCTATCACACTTTTTAATTCTCTTATCTCAGGGTTAAATTCGTGCTTCAATATCTATGCTATTACATGTGAAAGGTAAGGGCCAAAAAATACCAGAATAATAAAAAACATATAGGATCTAACATTATATATTGAAATAAAATAAAGAAATAAAATTCACACTCAAAAATTTTCAATACACAAAATCTCATCTAATGATTCTCAAAATTTTGTTCTACGTACGTGAACCTTCAAAATTAATGGTACAAACAACCTTAGTTGAAATCTCAAAATCCCAAATAATATTCTAAATCTCCTGATCAAAATATTTATATCCTTTCTAAATTAAGTATAAAAATTGTGTTATCAATAAAAGAAAAACTGCAGAAAACAAAACTATCTCTCTCTGGTGATGAGTGGTCCAAATCCTTGTTCCTTGTAGACTATATTATCTACTCTCAGCCGCTCCCTAGGTAATCAGCAATCTTACAACAAATTATTGCAAGTTTATCGTCCTTAATGATCTCCTTCAAATGCACGAATCGTTCAGATTATGCTAGCTTCTTCTTCTCTCAATAAACTGAATCTCTCGTTGGCCTGAGTGAAAAATGACTCTTGGAATATCTTTTCTTTACGATAAACTGAATCTCTCGTTGGCCTGAACAGTGACTCTTGGAATATAAGTAGAAAATATAACTTACAATCTTTTACTGGATCAGCTTCTGTTAGATACACTAACTACACGAAAACTCACAAACTTTCACTGCTACTGCTTCCTACCTCTGGGAAACTACCCAAGAACAGCGCTTGTTCGCCTTCTATCCTTGGACACCAACTAACTATCTTTTTTGTTTCAAAAAGTCACTAAAGTCTCATTCTCAAACCAATCATCACACCTTTTTCAATTTCATCCAATCAAAATGCGTCATCCATCTCCCATTTCTTCATTTCGATAACAAACAAATTTTTACCTATAATTATAAAATTTCCTAAAACTTTTTTACAAATAATATTTTTCTACAATTCTTAAAAACTAACAAAAACCTATCTTTCTAAAATCTATTCTGTTGTCCAAATCACTGCATTAATGTATTTGGAAAACCCGGTTTAATTGTCTTTTATTTCACTTAAACTTATTCACATCATACAAATATATTTTAACAAAGAAAATAATTTATGCATATCTTACGTTTTGTTAAATACAGGTAATCCAAAATTAAAAGACTTTCATTCTTCGAAATGTTTGTAGTTTATTGTTTGACTTATCGAAATTATTTTAATGTTTTTGAACTTTGAAATATTTTAAGCAAACCAATATTTTTCTTGATTTTACATATCATAACAATATATATAAATGTGATATTCAAAGTCTTAGGTGCGCCAAGCATTGAATTAGCTAATTAATTAATCAATTAAACTTATTTAAATGATGCAATTATGATTCTATCACACTATTTAATTCTCTTATCTCAGGGTTATACTCGTGCTTCAATATCTATACTTTACATATGATAGGTAAAGTCCAAAGAATACCGGAATAATAAAAAATATATATGATACAAGATTATATATTGAAATAAAAATATATTGAAATAAAATTCACACTCAAATATCTTTAATAAAAATATCTTATATAATGATTATCAAAATTTTGTTCTACGTACGTGAACTTTTAAAAGTTAATGGTACATACAATATAAATTAAGATTTCAAATCAAAATTGTTGTTCTAAATCTCCTAATCAAAATATTCCTATCTTTTCTAAAGCAATTGTAAACATTGTGTTGTTAATAAAGAAAATCTGATGGATAGTAAAACTATCTCTCTGATGATGAGTTGTCCAAATCCTTGTTCCTTGTAGCCTACACTATCTATTCTTAGCAGTCCCCTAGGTAATCAGCAATTACAACAAATTGTTGCGAGCCTATCGTCTTTAATGATTTCCTTCAAATGCACGCATCGTTCAAATTATGCTAGCTTCTTCTCCTCTCGATAAACTGAATCTATCGTTCTGGCCTGAACAGTGACTTTTGGAACTTAAGTAGAAAAATATAACTTACAATATTTTACTGGATCAGCTTCTGTCAGATTCACTTACTCCACGAAAACTCACAAACATTCACTATTACTACTTACTACCTCTGGGGTTCCACCAGAGAACAACGACTGTTCGCCTTGCACCCTTTTAAACCAACTGATTATCTTTTCTCCCTCAAAAATCTAGCTAAACTCTCATTCTTACAAACCATCCCACTTTTTTCAATCTCCTCCAATCAAAGCTCGTCATGCGTATCCCCATCTCTTCATTTAGATAACAAAAAACAATTTTACCTACAATTATAAATTTCCTAAAAACTATTAAACATACTAATCGGTTTCTACAAATTCTTAAGAACTAACGGAGAAATATATTTTCTAAATATCTATTGTATTATCTTATTGTTTATGATTTCACTTAAGCTCACTCATGTCACTTTACAAAGAAAATAATTTATGCATACTTTTAAAATTTTGTTTACTACAGGTAATCCAGGATAATGGATTTATTTCCAGGTTTATTAGTCGAATTATTTGAATTATTATATTTTGTACTTTGAAATAAATTAAGCAAACCAATATTATTTTCAATTTTACATAGCATAAGAATATATATATATATATATATATATATATATATATATATATATATAGATATATATATATATATATATATATATATATATATATATATATATATATATTGGATTTGAAATTTCCGCGGGAGCTATATGTGATTTCAGTTGTTTTCCGGGTTTGACTCCGCGTTAAATAGTATTGTTGTAAAAAAAAATAGCTGCTGATTATTTTCCCAAAAGTGACCATCTTATGCGATTTTTGAAATCCAAGGAAGATGGATGATCATTGGCTTCACCCATTCCTTGAATATAGGCAAAGAAATTTTTAAGAACATCCTGATTTAATCGAGCAGTTAAATTATAATTTATCCGGTACTTTCCATGTAGATTATCGTACATAGCTGTAAGCGATTTGTTGGTTAGTGATATTCCTTTCTGAAATTTAATGAGCTTCTGATATTTACCTACTCTCATGGAATTTATGAATTCCATCATTTTATTTAACAAATCGTTTTGCGTATTTATGTCAGTACCAAAAGTATTTTGTCCTGGACATTTTCCAATCGTTAAATAATTGGGTTATACTACCAGATTCCTGCCAATAACTATTCTTTGGCATAAATCCTTGTTCTTTAACATACTCCATGCACTTTGCAATATTAGAAAAAAAAAATTAGATGAACAAATAGTATTATAATATATTGACATAAATTAGCAACACATAAAATAAACATTGTTTTACAGCTCAGCTAAATGTCTTTCTTGTTCCATTTGCTGCAAATACAGCTAAGTGTTCCAGTTGCTCTATTATATTCTCCTAAGAAAGTTCCACAATTTTTACAGTATAACTCCACAATACTCTTTTTTTGTACAATAAACGGCAGAAAACACGCAGGCCAACAGCTTAACATACAGAATGCTCCCAATGATGTATTTGTAAACTAAAAGAAATAAAAAATATTATTTATATATTATTTATATAATATAAATAATAATATAATATTTATATTTATATATTAAAGATATATATATATATATATATATATATATATATATATATATATATATATAATTTTGTAGTGAGTTAGCATGTATGCGGTCTGCTGTATATTTGTCAATAAAACTCTTTTTTCTTCTTTGCGTCTCTTTATTTCGTTAATTGTTTGTTATTCTCTCGAGGCTTTTAAATTGTATATCAAGGCAACCATTTTAAATGACGACCAACTCCTTGACGAACTGGGAATTTTGAAAGACGTGGCTACAAGTGAAAAAATTACTGAGTGGAACAGAGAAGAAAAAAATATTCAGGATCGATGGCTTGAAGTTTTTAAGTGTATAGATTAATTCAAACTGAAAAACTAACAAATAATATGCGAATTTATTTTTTGTATTCCTGATACTAGTGCTGCTATCAGTGCAGCGATAATTTTCTGTAATAAATACTGGAAGACACGAGTGGATGAAGGTGCTATGTAACATTTTTCTAAAAACGGTTTTTTTTTGTATGGATGAAGGTATTATGTACCTGTTTATCACGTGGCCAAATAAGAATTCTAAGATTCGTAACAGAAGTCTAGGTTTTTTAAAGGATGAAG
This sequence comes from Diabrotica balteata, assembly GCA_918026665.1. Taxonomy (NCBI): domain Eukaryota; kingdom Metazoa; phylum Arthropoda; class Insecta; order Coleoptera; family Chrysomelidae; genus Diabrotica; species Diabrotica balteata. Next base: position 127,270,506 of record OU898281.1, read on the forward strand.
GAGTTATGTTACATTATTTTCCAGTGAATAATGGAAGAAGGTGTTATAAGCACAAAATACCTTCATCCACATTCATGTAATATTTTGTATACCTTCGTCATATGAATGATAGTGTTAAGTGACACACATAACTCCTTCATCCACTCACTGGCAATTTTGTTTTACTTGGTGATTTGGTATTGCGCTCACGTGTTCTGTGTCATTATTACAGTTTTCGCAGTAATATCATAATATTAATGCTAGTTAACATTTATAATGAGTTCCAGAGGTAAACAAATGTTAAAACTAGTGCAGGAACAAATAAACTGTGAACAAAATTTGCCGAATGATGAAAATGAATTCACAGCAAGTTCTAACCTCAACATTGAAATTTCAAATGTTACAGGTAAGTGCAATCCTGAAATAATTAAGTTTTATTATATTTTGGGCAATAGGTATTTAGATCATAATATTTATATAAAAGTGTAAATGAGCTGGTTGAAATACATAACCCAACTATCATCTGTTATAAATATTTACACTTGATTGCTCCGGGGATTCCCCTATCTTTTCAAAAGTAATTTTTAAACAATAATAATTAGGAAGAATTAAAATATAAGCATAAGTAAATAGCTGTTTTTATTTTCAGATTTGGAGGGGACCCAACCATTCTTGTCAGACAGCAGTGGTGATGCTGAATACTTTCCGAGTAATGAACGAAGCAGTTCTTCAGGAACTAGTGTCACGGAGGACGAAGAAAGAGCGGACCACAGTCATGTAAAAAACCTTGTTGGAGGTACATTCATTTCTGGAGACAAAGAAGGAAGCGGGATTATTCAAAAGCCTATAATTAATCCTTCTAACGGGTCTAACGAGGTTGACCAAGAAAATGAAAAACAAAGAAAGCAAAAGATTTTTTCAACGACAGCAAAAGTTTCCAAAAAACGAAAACGAGATCCAAATACGTGGAAGAAACGCAAAGCAGCTTTAGATAGAGCAAAAGGTGAAGAATATTTGTCTTACAAAAACCTTCCCGTTCCAAGAAAGGAGCCAGAAAAAGGTATTCTTTGTAGACAAGGCTGTAGATTTTCTTGTAGCACTAAATTTTCAGCAGATGACAGGAAGGCATTTTTGGATGAATTTCATAGACTTGATATTAATGCAAAAAATGCTTTACTATTTAAATCAATCATTAAAAAACCAGTGTTGAGGGAAAGAAAAGATGCTGTTAAACATAAAACTGCGTCATATACGTATAACGTTACAAAAAATGGAATTACCGTAAAGGTGTGCAAAGAAGCGTTATGCGCTCTATACCAAATAGGCAGAAAAAAAACTTGATGTTATAAAGAATCGTATAAATAGTGGTGTAGCAGCACCTCCTCCAGATCGCAGAGGTAAGCACTCCAATAGGTCACACAAAATAGGCCAAGATGTTAGGGATTTTGTGATAGAGCACATAAATAAATTTCCTTTAGAAGAGTCGCACTATTCCAGAAATAGAAATCCTCTTAAAAAATATCTTTCTCCCCTACTAAATGTGAGCAAAATGTATGAGTTCTATCTTGAGGAATGTAATCTGGCACAACTTCCTGGAAAATTTACAATTAAAAAATGTTCATATTCCAACATTTTTTCGCGAGAGTTTAATTTATCATTTGGGTATCCGAAAAGTGATACGTGTAGTATCTGTGATGGAGGTGAATCTAACGATGGACATAAAGAAAACTACACAGCATCAACTAAAGCGCTCAAAGTTGACAAGGAAAAAGCAAAAGATTGAGACAACTTGGTCTATATTACAATCGATATGCAACAAACAATGCCACTGCCAAAAATAACAACGTCCAAAGCATTTTACCTTAGGCAAATGTGGTTTTATAATTTTGGGGTGCATATTACTACAAAAGGCCTAGACAAAGCACGTTTTTGTACCTGGACCGAAGATCTTGCAAACAGAGGAAGTGCAGAAATATGCAGTTCTCTACTCAGATATATTGAAGTCGACGAAAGAATCACCAAAAAGGATTATCTGATCATCTGGTCCGATTCATGTGCGGGCCAGAACAAGAACTTCCACATGATTTGCCTTTATTAGTATCTTATTTTGAAGGGATACTTCCGTTGTATTGACCACAAGTTTCCTGAGGTTGGCCATACTTACTTAGATTGTGACAGAGACTTCGGAAGAATAGAGAAGGTTTTACGAAAACACGACACGGTATATGTACCAGATACGTACCGGGAAATAATTTCAAAGGCTAGCCGAAAAAATCAAGTCATCGACATGGCTCAACACTTTAGAAGGATTGCTGATCTACCGCAAAAACTTAATCTTACTAACAGAAAAAAGGACGAACTAAATGAAACAGTCAGATTTAGAGACGGTATTAAATAGATAAGAGTGGAAGAGTATGGTTCCTATTTGTATAAAGAATCATATGACGAAACAGTTCCTTTTAGAAAAGCAAATATTCTTCAAAATAAGAATAGAACAGCAGCGCCAGAGAATATTGAAATCGAAAGAATTCGGGAGAAATATGAAACTATCTCTGAAGAAAAAAGAAAAAATCTCCAAGAACAGCTTAAGTTTGTAAAACCAGAATATCGATATTTCTATGAACCAATCTTAGAAAAAAAATAATGTATTACGTTATATTACTGTTATTACCTTATATTAAGCAATAACATCTTGTTAGCTGATTAGATAAGTTTTTCTTTAATACATGATTCTTCCATAAAACAGTAGTTGTAAGACACATTTTTTTTTTGTTGATATTTTTTTTCCGTGAATAACATATTCCATATACTAGTAACGACATAGAAAAGTTTTTACCTAATAAAAGTGAATGTGAGAAAAGTTTACAATGAAAAACTTTAACTTTAATTTTCTCAAAATCTAAATTTTGTAACATAGCACCTTCATCCACTCGTGTCTTCAATTATTGGACGTCGGAAAAGTCACAAATGTCTATTTCCATTCTCAAGCCAGCGATGTAGGTGTACGCAAATGTTGATGCGATTGTAAATGAAATGTTTCATTAGCTTCAGTTGAAGCTGGACCTTCTTAAATTAATTTTAAGTTCCGAAAAATATGAATGGTACAAAAAACCAGAAGAAGATGAACCTATTTCAGATCCCTCATCTAAAAATTCTTATAATTTATATAAAATTTATATAAAATATTACAGGATTTTTACTTTTTCAGATGTGTTAACATAATTTATGTTTAGTTTAATTCATAGGTATTTTTTTTCATGTTTAGCTACATAGTTTATTTATTTCTAATGCCAAAAAGTTATGTTTGTCCAACAAATAAATAAATTTTGCGTTTTAATACATTTTTGTGTTTTTCTACTTTTTGTTTTTAAATATATGGTCACCGTAGCTATGAGATACAGGTTCTTTCCTCAGTTGCCATTTTTTTTACTTCTATATTTTTATTGTTTAACGTAAATCTATATAAATATTTTGTTCATAAAAATATAAAACATCGTAAAACATTAGATTACTTACTTTATTTTTATGTCTCCGCATAGAAGGTTGACCCTTCTTTCTGCATTGGGGACAAGCCAACTCCAGTTGGGCAGGTTTCCAAGTCTCTACTACAATGAAATAAATTTATTTATGTCAATATAGGTAATAATTTTTACTGCTAATTTATATCAGAGCCATCTTAGTTTTATATGGGAAAATAAGTTGTAAGTTACTCTTGTAAGATGATTTTACTATTTCTATATAATTAACATCACTACTCGTAAAATTCCCAGTGGTTGGCTGTATACCATAATATTAAATAAAAAAAAATAGTATAAAAACTTTTTCTGCAGAAGGAATATTTATGTTATCATTTATACTTCGCTTGTCTACTGCTAGACATAAATCTCCCCGATAATTTTCCATCTGTTTTGCTTTCCATCTCGTGCTTCTTGCATCCAATTCCTATGGCAACGTCTTAGATCGTCAGTCCTACGGCTTGGAGGACGACTTCTGGTTCGGTAGAATCAATTCTCGGTCCCCATTCCAGTATCCGCTTTGTCCATCTGTTAGTTGTCATTCGAGCCACGTGACCTGCTCAGTTCCCCTTCAGTGTTGCTATTCTCTCTACAGCATCAGCCACTCCTGATCTGCGTTGCACCTGGCGCTGCGGTTTGAGATCGTGTCTCAAATTCATCAGAACTTATTAAATCCTATCAGATCATCAGTGAACTATCAAAGTGAGCAATTTCACTTAAAATATTACAAAAGAGGTAGAATTTTATTTGTTAAAGAAAAACGTGTAGTAATTACTTCTTCCTCTTCAGGTGTCCTGTCCGCTGCGAACATTGGCTATTAACGTGGCAATTCTGATCTCGGTTAATTTTCTTCTGAATAGTTTGACTGATCGATGTGAGCCAGAACAACTTCCGCAGATTTTAGAGTATCTTCTGCTGTCTGGCCTAGATATTCTAGATATTCAAGTTTTCTCTGTTGAATTGTGCTTCAGGCTTTTGAGCTATGGTTATACAAAAGGATCCTAAATTTACTATGGACAGACAAAGTCTGTCTACAAAATCAATGCAAATATGAGCTACTCCAATGCATTTTGCAAGGTAAAATTGAACGAAAAAGGGCCCCAGGACGAAAAAGAATATCCTGGCTTATTAAACTGAAAGCACGGTATAGAAAGACCTCAACACAGATATTCTGTATAGCAACCAACAAAGTCGACATAGCCAGAATGATCGCGAACGTTCGGAATGGACAGGCACCATAAGTAGAATTGTGCTCACAATTTCTTTCTATTTTCCAATTATGTGGATTACCTCTAGGTTGTTTACATATTCTGTCCAGGCTATAAGAAGAATGCGTCGATACACCCCCATGTTGAATGCTTCATTTAACACTTCTTCTTCTTCTTAGTCGTTAACCTGATGCAGGTATCGTGATATCATGAAGCTGTTAGGTAATTTTTCCAATGTTCCTCCACGTTTTTCTATCTTCTGCCAATCTAGCACATTCTGACAATGGAGCGCCAATGGTACCAACAATATGGTCCGTGTATCGTGTAGGAGATCTACCTCTACTTCTTTTGCCTTCTACTTTTCCCTGGATGGTAAGTTTTTCAAGACCATTTCTTCGAAGCACATGTCCAAAATAGCTTATTACCTGTTCTGTTATTTGTGTTCTTAGTCTTTTCTTTATGTTTAGCTGGACCAGTATGGATTCATTTGTTCTTCGGGCCACCCATGGTATTCTCAGCATTCGTCTCCAGCAGTACATCTCAAATACATCTATGTTCTTTTTGTCTTTCTCAGTAAGGGTCCAGCATTCCGATGCATAAGTAAAAACTGGAAAAACTAGACTTCTTACTAGTTCATTTAACACATTAAGTGTTAAAAAAAAGTACATGCAGCGTAACCTGTTAAAATGTAATTTTAAGATTAGATTTTTTCACTTCTTTATTAAGTATATACATGGATACTTTAAGTAATTATTTTGGAAATATTTAAGTAAACAAAGAGAATTTATTTTCAGAAAGAGGTTTTTATACTTTTTTTATATTTCAGTTTGTTTGTTAAAAAATGCAGATATTAAGAAAGTACAGATAGAAGATATCATGAACAAAATAAAGCAATTTAAAACTAGATAGCCAGGGCACACCTGGCGAGTAGAAGATGGCGGAGTGGCACACGCCATGATTGAATGGAATTTGAGAGGAAAAAAGAAAAGAAGTTACCAGGATCCAAGTAACTGCAATAAGTTGAAGAAGATTTAAAAATCGCAGAAGTAAGGGAATTGCAAAAAAGAACCAGAGACAGGAAAAATGGAAAAAAATCGTTAATAAGGTAACATAAGCAAAAGCGAGTGATTCTCTCAAGAAATATGAGCTAGTAAGCTTTTGTGACTTGGATTGATCACTAGATAGCTGCACGTTACATTGTTACCAAAAAATCACCGCTTACTTTGGTCATGTGGTGCAAAGAGATGGTCTGGAGAAGCTGACATCGCAGGAAACGGTGCAGGAGCGAGAGCCTGGGAAAGAGCACTAATGAGATATCTGGTAGATACCACAATACAAAAGTAGTTGGAGCACCACATATCCTTGGTTTAAAGTTACAGAAGACAGGGAAAAATGCAAAAAAAAATCACGGAACATTATTATAAGAATTTTTAGATAACACAATGTCCGAACCAGACGACCAATTAGGAAAAAGAATTGTTGGTATTTAACTATTTTTGTGAACCTTTTTAGATGATATTTTATTGAACTATGGACTTGTTGACTTATGGAGAAGAACAAGTTTCTAAAAAAAATTACAGATTTTCTAAATAATAATAAAAATCTAATTTGAAAATTATTCATCAGCACACGTTGTTTTTTTACTTATATTAAAGCGTAAAAACAATAGCCACATTAATTTCTAAAAATTACTCAAAAAGTTGCATGCAATAGTACAGAATCATCTAAAATTATCATTTTTATTCCCTTTTTTATTTTAAAATTTAATTTTAATTTAACACAGTTATTGACAAAGTTAAACCATTTCTACGAGTGTTTTGACTAGAACTGACTCCTTCTATTCTATCTTACTATTTAAATTATATTTAGTTTATTCTAATCCACATGATATGACAAAAAATATTTCCGATAATATAATACTAGCTACAAACAAAAAACAAACTTCATGTAGTATTTGCGTATCATGTAAAACAAACCTGTAGTTTTATAACCTCCACTTCCACTTCGACTGCTCTTCGTTATCTTTACAGCAGATAATTTTCTACAGCTAATCACTTTCCTGTTACATTCTGAAAATTACATTACAGTTGTATTAAGTAAACTCGGTTTTATCGTTCTTGGCGTGTGCCAGAAATAAGCTACTACGGAATTTTTAATATTCTTCTCTCTCTGATACACAGATGCGTAATTCAATTGTGCGAGTCACGTTTGTCATGGTAAAGTGCGATGAGAAGGGAATAAAGAGACCACTCACGTCTCCCAGTATTGTAGCATTAACACCGATACGTTTGGCCGATACGGTGTCGGTGATAAGTTCGTCCTCTTTACGAATACAGATAGCTGCCACTGGAGGAGGTAAACGAATCGAGCTTAGACAAGGAAAGACAGATGAAACAACTTATTGCAAGTGTTTTTACACGCACACGCCAAAAAAGATGAAAACATCTTTATATAGTTATATGAGTCGGTGAAAGGAAAGTGGTGTTAATCACCACTTTCCTATATACTTTACGGAAACGGAAATATACTTTACGGACACACTGTATATATGTATAACATATTTAGATATTTATTGTTATCCTTATTTCTTTTTTAATTAGGTAAAACTTTTTTAAATAATACCTGTATACTTATTTCCTTTCCAGCTTATAAAAGCTTCCAACAGTGTTTGGACAAATAATACAGAAACAATTCAATCTGCTCAAAACCTAATATATACTTACCTCTTGCTTTCTCTCCTAAATCTAATTTCCAGGATAACAAATTTTCCAAACTAGTAAAGAAGGTTAACTCTACGTCTGGATGTTTGGCTAGGAGATGCTCTCCCAACGTACACAGGCAATTGGAAGTAACTTGAAGTTTTTCACCGCACAGTTGACATTTTAAATGATGATCCATTAAAATTTTACGCAAAGGTCTCGACTAGATTGATCTAATCGAGACATTTTCTTAATATTTTTATCATGAATGGATGATGGATGGTTTAACTTGACAATTTTGAAACTCATGTTTCGTTAATATGACGTTTGTCAGCATATTTGATATAAAGGTGGGTCTTTAAGAGTCTAGACGCTAACCTTTGCTATAAAATATCGAATAAATATAGTAGAATTATCAAAATATGTATAATTTTAAGACGATATGGTTAAATATGTAGGTAGAGATTAAGAATGTTATGTTCCAAACAAATATAAAAATATATGAGAGTATTAGAGAAAATCGCTTTTTCTAAAGAGTAAATGTCCATTTTGACAAGATTTAAATGTGAAAAATAAACGACAAGCTTCCTAGATATCGACATGTAGAGATGATTTGTCGATAGGCTTAAAAGTTCCACCTGGAAAAGGAAAATGCCTTATTATTAGAATATTGGTAGCGACTCAGGATTTGTTGAAGTAGGTCTAAATGCATTTGTTTCTAAAAAGACGGGAAATTACCATGAGGAAATGGATGCAGATCATTATGAAAAATGGTTTTCAGATATTCTGTTAAAAATCGAACAGATCTGTTATTGTTATGGATGAAGCTCCATATCACTGACGGTGTGTATAACTATTACCAACCACTAAATTGAGAAAACCCGAAATTGCGGATTGGCTTACTAAAAAATAAATTAAATTCAATGAACTAATTTTGAAAATCGCGTTACCAAACTTAGCACGGTGTCATGGGGATAAATATGTTAAATATGTAGATAAAATGGCGCGAAAATAAGGCGTAATTGTAGTTCAATTACCGCCACATCATTGTGAGTTAAACCCGATAGAACTTGTATGGGCTCGAATAAAAAATGAAGTAGCAAGGAACAATACTACTTTTAAATTAAATTATGTAAAAATCTGTAAAAAAAATGTAGTGAAAGAAGAGCAGAATATGTGGAACCTTGATAACTTAATTTAAATTGCTATGAAACCAGTAGTTGTGGATCTAGGCGAGGATACTACTGATGAATCTGAAGATAACATAGATGACTCAGATTCGATTATATATGTTAGTTTTTATTTAAAGATATTATTTATATTAAATAAAAATAAATATTCAGTTGAACCATTTATTACTACTTAGTACTGTTTCGTACCAAGAATGGTTTCAGTAATTCAGTTTTCTCTTCTTCGCGTGCCATCTCAGAATTATCCGAAGCTGGCGATCACCAGTGCGAAGACTTCTCGATCTTCTGCAATATGAAATAATTGTCCTGTATTTGAAATCTGAGTCCAGTCACGAATGTTTTTTAACCACGAAACTTGTTTTCCTCCTACACCTTAACGGCCCTTTATTTTGCCTTTAAGGATCAGTTTTAATATTTTATATCGACTTCCCCTTACTATATGTCCCAGATAAGACATTTTTTGATGTTTAACAGTCTTTAGCAGTTCTCTATCTTTGTTGACGCTCCTTAGTACTTCTTCATTAGTTTTCCTTGCTGTCCAAGGTATCTTCAGCATTCGTCTATGAACCCACATTTCCAATGCTTTCCCAATTTTGTTCATGATCGATATTTTTAGTGTCCACACTTCTGCACTATATAAAAGTGCGGGCCAAACATAGGACTTAACCATTCTTTGTCTTAGTTCTAAACTGAAATGATTGTTGTAAATAAATGACTTCATTTTCATAAAAGTAGTTTTAGCCATTGCTATTCTACGTTTCATTTCTATCTCTGGATCTAGTTGATCCTATATCACAGTTCCCAAATATGTCATTTTGTGAAGTTTCTCAACTTGAACTCCGTTTAATTGAAGCTTTGCATCGGGATGTGGGTCACGACTAAACAGCAAAAATTTGGTTTTGTTTGAGTTTATTTTAATGAACTCTCCTACCTCGTGAATACGATTAAGCAGAATTTGGAGACCTTCAATATTATCTGACAGAATTACTGTATCGTCTGCATATCTAATCACATTAACTAGTTCTCCGTTGAGTTTTATTCCATATGGTTGCCTCTCAAGTGTCTTTTTAAATAACTGGTCCGAGTAAACATTAAACAATGTTGGCGACAAAATGCAACCTTGTCTGACCCCTCATTGTATGGAGATTTCATCGGTGTAGTTATCTCCAATTTTTACGATAGCAGTTTGATTCCAGTACAAATTTTTAATGACACGAATATCGTTGTCATATATTCCGATATTTTTCAGTATTTGCATTAATTTTACATGCTGTACTTTATCGAATGCCTTTTCAAAGTTCACGAAACATGTAAATATATCTTTTCTTTGGTCACGGCATTTTTAAAATAGGATGCTAAGCTTAAAAAATGCCTCCCTGGTTCCCATAGCATTTCTAAAACCAAATTGGGTATCTTCGAGATCTTTTTCGCATTTGCGTCTAATTCTGTTGTGAAGTATTCTTAGTAAAATTTTAAGAGTGTGGCTCATTAGGCCAATTAATCGATATTCTGAGCATTTATTTTATCGCATTGTGTTTTTTAGGTATTGCGACAAAAATGGATTTGAGCCAATCTGTGGGAATCACTCCGGTGTTATGTCTTGAATTAAAAAGTCTTACTACTACTTTCATGTTATCATCCTCTATTAGTTTCAGCAACTCAGTTGGTGTATCATCTGGACCACAAGCTTTTCTAATTTTAATATTATTTATAACGCGTTGTACTTCGCATTTCATAATTTCTGGGCCGTCAGTACAGTTTTGGTAGAATTAGGCAATATTATTCCTGTCATCTTCAAACAACTCTGATATATATAGCAGCCATTCTTTTCTTATTTCGTGCTCATTTACAATAATTTTGTTATTATTGTCAACGAGTACAGAAGGAACACGTTTTTTTTTTAAACATCTTACTCATTTTTTATAGTTTTTTGTGCACATTAAATAAGTCGTGTTTAGATGATACATCCTCCATTTCGTCGCACCTTTCTCTCATCCATTTTTCTTTTGCTAATTTAATCTCTCTTTTTATTCTTCTCTGCATATGTCTATATTCTGTTTCATCAGATTTTATCAGTCGACGTTGTTTCATTAATTTCAAGATGTCGTCTGTCATCCATTTATTTTTCTTGATTAAGTTTTTTCTACAACTATTGTTTGTGGAGATTTCGTTAACTTGGTTTTTAAATTGACTCCACAGTTCTTCTGGATCTAGTTGTTCTCCGATGTTTTTATTCTATTCTTAAATTCTTGTTTAATGTTATGTCGTCAAAGTTAAGTACATGGCTTTTTGGTTTTTGTCGCGAAATTCGTTTTAACCTTTGCTACAAGTGGTTGATGATCAGATCCAATATCTGCCCTAGGAAATGTAGTGACATTTTTTACGGCATTTTGGAAACACTCATTTACAGGTATATAGTTTATTTGATTTCTTGAGGACTCAGGGTTATTGCCATGATCAAATGGGGCTTTCCAAGTGTATAGTCTTCTCTTGGGTAGTTTATACGATGTGTTTGCAACGATCATATCATTTTCTTTACCAGATTCATACAATCTCTGTCCTCGATCGTTAGGTTGTTCTAGGCCATAAGGACCTACAGTCTGACCTCGTCGACCTTCCCCAATTTTTGCATTGAAGTCGCCTATAATATATAAAATTTCGTGTTTATCAAGATTCTGTAATATGTCTTGGATATGATCATACAACTTCTCGACTTCATTGTCATACTTTCTATCTACAGCCGGGCATAGATTTGAAGTATTAGTTAATTATTTGATGTATGTGTTAGTTTTAAATGGTTGAGTATTTATTTGGAGTAATATTATTCTATCCGAGACTGGTACGAAATTGGTAACATATTTACTCAGTTCTGTTGTTACTAATATACCTACACCATTTTTGTGGTGCGGGTCTTCTGTGCTGTTACCAGAATAATATACTTCCGTCCTTTTTTACACGATCCTGACTCTGGCCATCGCATTTCGCTGATTCCCAGCTATTTTCATTCTTTTCATTTCTTGAATTGCGTTGTCAAGTTTCCCAGCCGCAAATACACTTCTAACATTCCATGTACACATTCTAAAATTAGATTTCGTGGTATAAATATGTTTCTCCTCTCCTGCCGAATCTTGGCCTCCGCTTTCCATGATTAGTAACGGTATTCAGTTTTACCTGTGCTAAAAGTTACTAGATTCTTTTTTAATCCCATGTCATTAAATCTTATTTGACAATAGGAATTAAAATTATCCTTCAATCAGTCGGTAAGTTAAATGGATAAAGAGTTTTTCTTCAACAATATATTTAACAAGGATTAGTTTTCTTTATCTAAGGCATTTATAAAATAAGAAAATAATTGTTATGACTATCAATTCGTTCTAAAATATTAAAATTTTTTTTTAATAATAACCTTACGTCTAAAACCTGTCCATTTTATTTCCACTCAGACTCGCGAAAGTCTACATTGAAAATATGAGTCACTCACTACAATTGTGGTACTATGGTATATCAGCAAGTAGACCAACTCTATTCCTAGGGTCTCTTTTCCTTTCGTACTACTATTTGTATCCTTCAGCTAGTTATTTCGCCCTTTGTCCTTTCCAGTTGGTCTCTTGAATGAAAGCAATTTGCACCCTCCTTCTTTTAGTGCATACAGGGTGATGAATCGTCAAACGGGCCATAGGAAACTCAATGAGAAATTCTAAATTGTTGGATTCCTGCTTCCCTAATTATTTTACACCAAAAGTCATGGGAAACTATTTGTAGAGGAGTCAAATATATATCGAAAACAATTGTTAAAATTGTTCTACGACTTAAACGTATTCCAAAATTTTGCTAAAATATAATAAATTTTTCAGGCCACCCCTAAAAGTCAGGCCAGACGCCGTGAAAAGAATGTGTATTACGTGTTGCGTTTTGTCATATTGACGTTTCGAATATTTGACAATATTTGAATCAACTATATTATATTTATCTATGATTTAAATGGCCAAAATTTTGTGATTTATTATTTAAAAGAAAAATTAAGTTGATTAAAAAATGTACTGAGTTAAGGAGAAAAGAGCAATAATAAAAATGTTTTATTTATGTTTTATTATAACATTTGTTATAGTTTTATGTTTAGAAATTATCGTATATTATTAGGAATAAAAATCACAGTAACAGTATATTGGAATTCATGGAATTGTTGTATAACTTAACTTGGAATTAAATTTTAGTGTATTAGAATATCTTACGTTAAATAAAGATCCGGTAGTGACAGGAAAAGGTTCGCGCTATTGCCTGAATACAACATTATGCAATTTTTAGTCAACTGAGTAGGTACATTTCATTATATTAATCGATTTGCAAACAATTTATTGTTCACAAAGTAATATTGTTCAGTAGTAGTAGTATTTAGTAAAATTCATTGTTTATAATTTAATCATAAAATAAAAAAAATTGACAATTCAAATTGTCAAACATCTGACATAATATGATAAAATACAAACGTTATAATATATTCTTGTATTACGTGTGGCCTCACTTTTAGGGGTGTTCTGAAAAATCTATTATATTTTTGCAAAATTTTGAAGTACATTTGATTCGTAGAACGGTTTTAACATTTGTTTTTAATTTAGAATTTAGTCCTCTACAAATAGTTTTTTATGACTTTTGATCTAAAATAATTAGGGAAGCAGCAATTCAACAATTTAAAATTTCCCATTGAGTTTCCTATGGCCCGTTTGACGATTCACCACCCGGTATAGAAACTCCATACTCTTTGTAAGGAGATTATAACATACTTGTTAGACTCCAAAAACTACTGATACTAATAATAAAACACAATTAGATTTGGTTTATTATATATAATGCTCATATTTTTTATATAAAACTACAAATTTTTGAAAAAGTAATACAGTAAAACTTTTAAAACTTAATATTGTATTGAAGTCTTAATAAAAATATTGAGTAAACCCTCTATAAATTATTAAGTCAGTCATCTCTAGGTGCTTCTATAAGGATATGTATTCAATCAAATATGTATGTTAATAAAGTATTCTTAATATGACCACATGGACAATCGATGGACATATTCCGATATGAATTATGTACAAGAAAAATCAAGTTAAATCAACCATGCAAAAAGGGAAAGTCGCTATTTATTTTTTTGTAGTAATATTTTACTTCAGGTGTTAAAAATTATGTTGGGTGTACTAGCAGCTTAAGTTCTATGTTGGGTAAGCTACTTTATTTCGATGCTATGTAACCAAATTAATTACTCATAAATAAAGTGATTCCAAGCACACAGCTACCTCAAAAACAACCGTTTTGAAGTTATACTTAAAAATTTGTAATACAATTTTAGTATATTCGGGCAGTTAAGATGAAATTATAATATTATACACATACAATGTTTGTTCAAAGTTCAAATTCAAAGTAACCAAATGAAGGATAACGAAGCAATCCATCAGTTTGTTGAATACAGTAGTCAAACACAAGAAACAACACAAAGATATTTCTTAAAATTCTCTTACAAAGTCTACAATCCATTACAAAACTGTGTATAAGTTTAAAAACAGCTTCATATATTTTTATTAAGACAGATTAAATTAAATTCGTATCAATAATTAACATAATAGATATTTCAACGTAAATATGTATAACCTACAGATAAGTACTAAGTTTAATACTAAAATATGAATAAGCTACAACATATCGCTAATATAAAAATAAATGTTTTATTTATCCATACATCTTTTTAAATTTTCATAAAAACCTCCAACAAATCGCAACACCACTCGAGTAATTTCCTGGAACTTAATCGTTCAATTCAGTTATTAATTGATAAGACATTTGAATAGGTAAGCTTCAAGATCTTTGTACCAAACTTACCTAACAAACATCAATTGTCATATTTATGTCAAAAAAAATATATTGTTATATTTGGTCAATTATAAATCTAGGAACCTGACAAATGAGCACTGTTTGACAAATGAGCACTGTTCCCGAACAGTGGTACTATTTGAAAATGTTGAACTTATCGCAATATGGAAGAAAATCGGATGTATATGTCTTATGATTATAGCATTTTTCATATAAAAATGCTTACACGTTACAATTTATATAAAGTGACGTCACTTATACTTAAAATTTTCAGAACGTCAACCTTAGAGTTAAAATTTTCCTAACACAGCTAATAATACGAAACCCATATGGAACTGCTCGATCTTTCATAGGCGTCAACATGGTGTAATAATCAAAAAAATGTAATCATCGTTATATTGGAAATTTTAAAATGGTATTGATTAAATAACCAAAAATATTTGTTATTATAAATAATATAAATTTTATGAAATAACTCTTTAAGTCTAATATTCCACAAAATAATAATTTTAATTAAATAGATTAGACAATTGTACGCAACTGATACCGGAATACTTCAAATTTTATTGACAGTTCAGCGTGTGGCAAAATTGTTTGAAGTGTTGCCGCATTTTTCGAGTAAGAATTTTGTTTGTTTTGATTTCTTACACAATTTGATCATAATATAATATATATTAATAAATTATATTTATAAATACATAATTTAGATTAATTGCTTTAAAAACTAATTATTGTTGTGTATTGTGATTGTGCTACGCCAAAACAAATAAATAGTCTGTAGAAAGCTGATAAGCTTTCATATAAGATAGATTATTTTGAACAAGAAATAATGACTGGGCGTTTTTACTATTAAAGCCCTAAAAGAGGTAAGTTTAAAATTTAGAATATATAATTTTGTATTAAAATGTTTTCTTATGTATTTTAGTGTGTTGCAGTAGTCTTAAAACTAAAGTGTATTTACTGTTAATATAATAGTTTGACAAATAGTTGACATTTTAAAAATTCCTCACTTACTAACTATTCTGATGTTTTGGCACGCTGTGGGGTTCTGACGTCCTAAATCTTGAATGACGTGCAAGCATTTTTATATGAAAAATGATATAGTAGAACAGTCTAGTAGGTAAAAGTTATTGGCAGGTGATTGGCTTGATGATAATTTATTATGTGTCGAACTTTGTAATCTGGTTTGAGGAATCATATAATTTTTTTAACTGTTTTCCACATGATTCAGAGTTCACATAGTTAAAAAAGTGGTACAAGAACAAAAAAATCAATGGAAAGAAAAGGGCATATTATACGCTTTATGCTATTAATAATAGGAAAATATATAAAAAGAGAAGTAATCAAACTAGACTTTACAGTGGTAAAACTTAAATAGAAATTTGAAAATCATTTGAATACGAAACGAAAAGTGGAACATCTCAGCTGAGTTGAGCGCGCAAGAAGCAAGCTGGAAAAAAATAATAACAAGATTAAGAACTGAGGACATAAGGGCAAAGAATAGAGAAACTGATCAACACAAAATGTGTCCCTTGATTCAGACGGTGTCGGAAAAATGAGCGAAGTTTGTAACCCAGCCGCTAGAGGCGCTAATAAATAGAATCCGATGTTTATGGTAAATAATAAACGCAGGAATATTTTCTTTTTTAATATGAATGAAATATGCAAAAATTAGTTATTTGACACCACTTTTGTATGCTTATTTTAATTTGTATGCTTTTTTATTCCGTTCTTGAATTCTTATTCTTATTTTTTGCTTTTTTATATTATATTCTCATCATTTTTGCATTTGACATAATTTTAATATGATTCTATTCTTTAAAACATAATCTATATCGACATTTTGCTAATTTTTATTTGTCAATATTTTCGCTGTAGAGCAACGAACCATTGTTAAATTTATAAAATTTATAGATCACTACTGAAATTGACAATTTATTCAAATAAGAATCGTATTTTTAAGTCAAAAACAGATAAGGATATCGAAAAGTCCCACATTGAAGTAGGTTTATGTGGTGTTAGATAATTCGTCTTAAAGCCCAACTGCTTTAATAGTCACACCTCGTACTATTTAATTGATTGTAATATTTTATCTCTTAGACAGGATAAATTGGGAGGAACAAACAATATAAAAAATTGTAAAACAAAACATAAATATGTAAAGAAACACATCGATTGATCTCAACAAAGTGTAAATCATTAACAAATTTTACTACTTATTAAAAAAGAAGATATTAACTTTATTGTGTTGTGGCAACAAGTGTTCTCGATAATATTTGAGTGTAAAATATACAGTTCTAGACCATGGTTAACAAATAAAATAATATATCTACTTTAAGTAACAGTGTACAACATACTTTATGGTAGTGTAAAACATTGAGCATTTTGGGAATGAGATATTTTGAGTCAAAAACCTCATTTTTGTAGATCATTCTTATTCACTAACATTATTAAAGGCACTCAGACTTAAAAATGTATAAGTAATTTCAGTACATATCGAATTAAAAAGTTTATTATTCTAGGACATACAAATTTTCCACGAACAATACATATGCATAACTTTTCAAATAATCACTCTACGGTATTCATTGTCTAATCATTGAACAATTTTCTTTTAGTCTATAGTTAGACAAAATGTGTCTGAGACTAAGTATAGGTTTAAGGTACCCTAAGGTTATTTTATTTTGCACGATACAAAAACCTAAATGTTGTTTTGTCATCTTCATATCACCAGAAATGCCACAATCAACAGCCATTTAATAATCACGAAATATCATCTTAAAAACTAACGATATATCACTCAAATAAAGTATATCTTGCAGTACAAATTTGGCACTCGTATTTGAACATTCATCAGTCTTTACTGGAAAAATTCCTGGATATTGAGAGCTGGATCAAATTTGATCTCGACATTGCCCAAGTCATTCTTGGCCTGTTGGGCTCCTTTTAATACTCTTTGTAAATTGATCTCCACGTCATTGCTAAACAAGGCGCATCTGAAAAAAATGACTGGTAAGAAAAAAAAACTATATTTGTGTATATAAACTACTTAATCGGACTAGGTGAGGAACCGATTTCAACAATTGTTTTACATACTACAATACTACAGTTCGTAATCAGAAACACAATCTTTATTAGCGATATTTCCTATTAAAAAGTTACTAAGCCATTGGATTTAGAGCGTTTTCAATTAGCAGTAACTAAAAATTCATAAAAATATATTTATTAAGTACCAAAATGGTGGACATGAAAGGAGCCTCCACGTAGATTGCAATCACATGTGAAAGCAATCGGGCGTCCCCTGGAAACGAGTAATGTCGGCTAATCCTTTCACCACCGGTGCACCAACACAGATGCAAAGAAAACCAAAAGGTCTTTGTCAAGGCCATTTTTGATGACTACTTCAATTAATATTTAAGGACTATCAGCAAATAAAGAAGATCTACTGTCTAATATGTGCAGAAAACACCGTTTCGATGTCCTACTGGTTAAAGAAACCCATCGAGGAACAGCAAGCCGCAGACCAAGGATTCGAGGTATAAGACTTGTACTGGAGAGACCACACGACCAGTATGGTAGCGCAGTCTAACGCCCAGTGGAACTAAAGTCTTGTACGGTAACGTCCATTTACAAACCGCCAAATGCTGACGTTGCTTTTGAGGAATCGGATAACTTTTAATGACAGCAAATAAAATTCATATGGGTGACTTTAACTATCACAGTATAACGTGGGGATATAACGAAACAAACTCCAATTGCGAAGAACTAGAAAATTGGCTGAAAACATGAACCTCAAACTTATTCATGGTCCGTGTCTTTCAACAGCGGAAAATGGCGCAGAAGTTACAACCAGGCAATATATTTGTCAACGACAGGATTGGAGACCAGGTGAAAAAAATTGTTGGAAGCGCCCTCCCAAAAACACAGCACAGACCAATAACTTTTTTGAACGCGGCAATCAGATACGAAATTGTTCCATTCAATAGAAGGTTCAAATTCACTAAACCAAAATGGGAGAAATTCGCTGAAGCATTAGATCAAGAAGTTTCCCAGCTGGAGCCGTGCTCTGATTCATACGATAAATTTGTACAAATCGTAAAACAAATATTACGAAAATATATTCCTAGAGGTTGTCGAACCGAATACATAGCGGGGCTAAATGAAAAATCTAAACCCCTACTTAAAAGATACGAGCAGCTATATGAAGACGATCCCTTTTCGGAAGCAACAATACAGGCCGGGGAGGAAGTGCTACATGCGATATGCGCCAATAGAACGGACAGGTGGTGCAAGCTGGTCACGAGTTTAGACATGAAACAAAACAGCAGACGAGCTTGGAAATTAATTCGGAATCTTGGCAACAATACCGCCGCCCCGGAACCAAATCTGACAAAAGTTACACCCGATCAGATCAGATAGCCCATCATCTCCTGACAAATGGTAAGACGACATCAAGGAAGAAAAAAGTGAGAGTACAACGAAATATCGACTAAGAAGAAGATGTTCTAGGTACCTCCTTTTGTTTGGAGGAGATGAGAAGTGTGATCCACCAAATGAAAGATAATAAAGCGGCTGGCCTAGACGATATACGAACAGAACAAATAAAGCACTTTGGACCAAAAACCCTAGAGTGGCTCGTAAAAATGTTGAACTGTTGCGTCCGTACATTCCAAATCCCCAAAATCTGGAGGAAAGTTAGACTGGTGGCACTCTTAAAACCAGGAAAGAATCCGGCGGATACAAAGAGTTTTAGACCTGTCTCCTTTTGTGTCACCTTTTCAAGGCGTTCGAAAGAATGATACTGAACCGGATCGCTAAATCTCTGGACACTAAAATTATTCTTGAACAAGCATTGTTTAGACACTGAAAATGCTGCTGCAGTCAAACTTTTTATCTCACCCAACATATTGAAGATGGGTTTGAACGGAAAGAAATGAACAGGAGTAGCGTTCATAGACCTGACTGTCGCCTATGACACAGTTAACCGTCAACGGCTGCTGGTAAAACTCTACGAAATTACAAAGGATTTCCAACTAACAAGGTTAATGAAATGTCTTCTCCAGAATAGAAGTTTCTACGTAACGCTCCAGTCCAAGAACAGTCGGTGGAGGGATCAAAAAAATGGACTCCTGCAGGGAAGTATCCTCGCGCCATTGCTATACAATATTTACACCAACGACCAACTCAAAAACCAACAAACAAGGCAGTTTATTTACGCGGATGAGACAGCTGTGGCAGCTCACGGAAGTACCTTCAATGAAGTCGAAGTAAAACTGACAGATGCCCTAGAAAACTTAGCACTATACTATGACGAAAACCATCTGAAACCCAATCCTACAAAAACCCAGGTGTGTGCTTTCCACCTTAGAAACAAGCATGCTCGAAGGGCACTGGAAGGGGAATGACATGGTCAGATGCTGGAACACAATGAGACTCCAAAATACCTTGGCGTACGTCTGGATAGAACTCTGTCTTATCGATATCACTGTCAAGATATCAAAAAAAAGTAAGCGCCAGAAATAATATCATCCGAAAACTAACAAACACAAAATTGGGAGTACAACCACATACTCACCGTACTTCTGCCTTAGTATTATGTTTTTCTGCCGCCGAGTTTGGAGCATCAGTGTAGGAAAACTCTGCTAAAAACGTCGATGTTGCGTTAAATGAAACGCATCGTATAATATCTGGATGCCTGAAACCGACACCTATCGAAGAGTTATACCCTATAGTTGGAATCGCTCCACCTGCTATCAGAAGACAGGTCACGTCAAAGATAGAACGAAAGAAGCAGGAGACCGATCGACGACACCCCTTGTATGACCACAAAGTTCAGCCAAGTAGCTTAAGATCTTGGAAAAGCTTTCTGAAAAAATAACGATCCCTTCCCGAAGAACCAAAGACTCGTCGAATACACCTATGGCAACCGTCAGCTTCAACACATTTTGCTCCTTCAGAGGAAATTGCTGCTGGACAGAAACATAAAATTTAAAGCTGTTGGTGTTCCGGACACGGAAAGTAAGTAAGTAACAAAATTAAAACCACTTAAAATTTGGAAAACAGTAATAAGTTAACATCGTATATCATATAAAAACTATCTACTCATGTAAGCATAGATACACCAAATTGATTATAAAAGGTTTAACCCCTTGTTAGAAAATTACGTCACTCCAGTTTACAATAAATATAAAATATATATCCAAGATAATTTTTTAAAATTTTTACCTATCTCCAAAATGTGAATAATCATTAA
This sequence comes from Diabrotica balteata, assembly GCA_918026665.1. Classification (NCBI taxonomy): domain Eukaryota; kingdom Metazoa; phylum Arthropoda; class Insecta; order Coleoptera; family Chrysomelidae; genus Diabrotica; species Diabrotica balteata. Next base: position 127,291,212 of record OU898281.1, read on the forward strand.
CTGCTTGGCCACATAAATAGCACATTTTTGCGCCACATATGCATGTCATTTTGTTACATCCATTGGATTTTACAAATGACTTTTTGCAATTAACACATGTCCTGAAATAAAAAAAAAACGTTTAATTGTCATGAAATTTAAAACCGGTAAATGTTAGGGAAATCACCTATTAACCACAAAAATATTAATAAAAAAATGTAACAAATACAAGTTTCCAGTTTTCCTAGCATTTGTAGACTACGACAAAGCTTTCGATACCATAGAACACACGGCCGTAATAAACGCAATGCAAAAGAATAGGCAGCAGATATATTAACTTAATAAAAGAAACTATGAACCAAGCTACAGCTACATACTACCTAAATGAAAATGAACACACGAACCCTGTACCATTAAACAGGGGAGTCAAACAGTGAGATACTTTATCACCCAAACTGTTCACCTTAGTTTTGGAGGACGTTTTTAAAAACCTAAATTGGAAATATAAGGGAATAAACATCAATGGCCGCTACCTCAGTAATCTACGATTTGCAGATGACATAATCCTGATAGCTACTGACCTACAAGAAATGCAAACCATGCTTTTAGAACTACATACCGAATATTTTCAACTACAGGTGAAAAGTACGAACTTTTAAGAAACATCATGCAGGACAAAATTAAGGGCAAAAGAAGTGTGGGAAGAAGAAAAATATCGTGGCTTCGTAATCTACGTGAATGGTTCGGGTGTAGTTCGATTGAACTTTTCAGGCGCGCTGCTAACAAAGTCGCAGTGGCCATGATGATTTCCAATCTCCGCTAGGAGTGGCACGAGAAGAAGAAGACCGAATATTTTAAAATAGGACTGAAAATGAATTTAAATACAACAAAAGTCATGCACTCCGAAGATACCGTGACAATAGTAAACGATAAAGTTATAGAAAAAGTTGAAGAAAAAAATAATACTAAATAGGGAAATTCAAACTGAAGAAATAAAAAGAAGAAGAAAGTTAGCTTGGGCAGCATTCGGTAAACTGAACTATATACTCAGAAATCAACAAATTCAATTACATCTTAGACCTAAAGTTTTTGATGCATGCATTATTCCGATATTAACTTGCGACACAAACATGGACAATCACAAAAAAGAATATGAATATACCAAAATCACCGATGTGGTGCAAAAATCATTGAAGTTGAAATGCGAATACGCTGGACATGTAGCTAGGAGCGATCTAAACAAATGGCACAGATCAATTTTAACCTGGAGACCATACCAACACAAAAGACCCAGAGGCAGACTTCCTGTGAGATGGACAGATGATCTGAAAAGGACTGCCGGGAAAAATTGGCTACAACTAGCGTACAATAAAAAACAATGGAAAGGAAGACTTGAAGAGGCTTATGTTCAGATGTGGACGTGAATGGCTAGACGAAGAAGAAGAAGAAGAAATGTTAGGGAGATAAACGTGAAAATCTTCTGAAAAAATTAAATTAAATACAGTTAGAAGTGTGGCATTATATAGTTCTTTTCGACATGTACTAAAACAGAAAAGCTATAATAATTTCTTGATGAATCAAGATCAAAGATTGATTATAATAGACAACTTTAAAGCAACTTAAACAAGGCTAGCGCGGCTCATTCTGGAGAAATTTTGCCGCCAGCCTAATGCAACGGATGTCAAAATTTTGGTAGATCTATGGAAATTTTATTTTGGAGAAGGCGCTGCTATTAAATATATTAATTTAATTTATTTGATAGCACGTGACCTTGTCGCTGCACATACTTGCAGAGAGTAACTTAAATCGACAGATCCGTTTCAAAGAGTAGCTTCTTCTTCTTCTGTTTATGAGGATATGACTCATGTCTGTTTTTCAATGTGCCTCCAGTAAGTTGTCATTCCATCGTTTTCGTGGTCTTCCTAGTGATCGTCTTCCTATTGGGGAACCGTCTCTTGTCGTCTTTACTACTCTATTTGTTGTCATTACACATAACTCTCTGCAAAGTACCTGGATTTACGATAACAAACAACATATTCATCCTGAAGACATACTCAGGCTACACCAAGGTTGTGACATTGGACGTCCACTGGTCAATATAGAAATCTAATTATTTCGCACAATGTTATACACAGGTCTCCCGTTCTTTCATTACGTCCAAACAAGCAAACATCGAGTATCCCACAGACAAGTTTCAGCAAGGTACCTGGATTTACGATAACAAACAACTTATCCATCCTGACGCCTAGTTTCTGACCTACAACTCCCAGCAAAGTACCTGGATTTACGTTGATGAAAGAGCTCCTGAATGCAACAAAACGATTAAAATATGATGTTCGGTACGGTAGCGAGCCCAATCGGTTTCAAACCGTAGTCTTAAAACAGCTGCGCAGGAGATGCTAAACCTACATAATACAAACATATTTAAATTTTTTATTTGATGCTGATAAATTGAAGTTCTTCTTTCTTAATAATAATCTAACTAATAATAACTAATTAAAGTTAAAAAATTTAAATTAAATCCTTGCAGATTCGCGTTAGATAATGGATATTTACCTGGTCAAAGCTTCTGTCATTTTATTTTCAATGTAAGTCCTTCTCTGCACATCTTCGTCATATTCTATTTCGTTACACCTTTTAGGCACATGCGACTCGTGTTTGCACTGTCTACAAGACTCTTTGAGACACTCAGGGTTTTCACATTTGAAAATTTTGTCCTCATCTGGTAATATTGTGGCGAAGTCGCAAAATGGACAAACTTCTAGACCGTCGACGTTGGCTTTTCTTATTTCTTCAGAGGCAATTTTTTGAGCAAGTCGTTCAAATAATTTGTTGGGGAGAACCATCTAAAACCAAATTAATACAAATATTAAATATTTAATTCATTAATTAAGTAATATATGGGCCATATGTATGCAAACATAGTTTTTGGCTGATGCAATTCAGAAGAGAAATGTAGAAATTTTACAGCTTTTTCAATTGACGGATCGTATACCGGTTCAAGGTGGTTCCATTTAGATTACAGAGTGCATATGCAGCACTCGTACGAGCTTAAATACCAACCTCAATCATTATGAACATTTTGTTTTACATTACATAGACGATTTATTAATTTTCTCCGAATGCTCAGAGTCATGTGAAACACATCAAAATTGTATTAGAGGAATTAGATGAAGCGGGGCTTAAACTAAACATTGAAAAGTGTCAATTTTTCCAAAAGGAAGTTGTGTACTTAGGATTCAAATTGGATACAAAAGGGGTTAGTCTAGCGGAAGATAGGGTGTAGATTATAAATGATTATCCGAGGCCGAAAAATTCGAAAACGTTGCGGGGTTTTCTTGGAATGGTAAATTAGTTCAAAAATATTCCGATATATAAAAAGAATACCTTAATAAATTGCTTGAAAATGGAATAAAATGGAATTGGAAGGAAGAACAGAAAGAAGCGTTTGTACATTTGAAAGAAGAATTTTCCAAGGGAATTAAAGTATACCATCCTAGATATGAGAGCCCTTTTATACTCCGGACAGATGCTTCAATCCAAAAATTTGCTGGAGTACTAACCCAGATACAAGATAGTCAAGAAGTTCCTATATGTTTTGTGTCAAGAGTCACGAAAACACACAAAAAAAGTATAGCATGACTAAATTAGAATTTGCAAGTGTGTTATTTTGTGTGAACAAGTTACGATTATATCTTTTGGGCGCTAAATTCACAATAGAGACGAATCAAGCCGCTTTGGTGCATATTATGAAAAATCGTCTAGTAAATAATAGAATCCATCGAGGAATACTGTTATTGCAGGAATACGATTTCGAGTTCAAATATATAAAAGGCAAAAATATCGTACTGGTACACGCTCTCACAGCGAGATGAAGACAGGGGAAGAAAGGAAGCTATTCAAGCTTGTGGGACTCAATACATTATCAAATGAAGAAGGAATGTTTTCATTAATTACGATAAGAGCAGACCAAAGGAGGTTAGAAGAAAAGGAAAAAAACAGAGCAGGGAGAGAAAATGACATTTTCTTTAAGAGAATCGGGAGAAAAGAGCTATATTTAATAACACAGTTATTGGCAATACGAATTATGGAGAAATTGCATAATGAAAATGGGCAGCCGAAAAGTTTGGCTCTTGTTTAGAGAAAACTATTTTATAAGTAAACAGGACTACTGTGTAGCCAAAGATATAACGAGGAAATGTCAGTTATGCCAACGATATAAAATTCGTAATTTTAAAAATAAAAATATTGCGAAAAGTACAGTGTCCCGACAAAAATTATATATTGTGGCAATCGACATGAGTGATCTGATTACGACTTCACAGCGAAAGAAGCACATTCTTGTAACGGTTGATAATTTTTCCAAATATGTGAAGCTGTATAGTTGTACAACAAAGTGCGAGGAAATTTTGAGCAAAATAAATGATTTCATAGCCACAGTCGGTACTCCTAGAAACATCTTATCCTAGACAACGCCATCTATTTTCGGAATGAACGTTTACAGGGGAAGCTTAGAGCGAGAAGAATTGAGATACAATTTGTAAGCATTCGGCACCCTCAAAACAATCCATCGGAAAGATGTATTCAAGAAGTGACAGAGTTTCTCAGAATTGCAACTGACGGACAACATAAACGATGGGATAGAAAGGTATTTCATACTTACCAATGCAAAATAATTTATACTGAGGCACGGAAGTAAACAAAGTTATGGGTAAGCTCATCAATTTAGATATTGTATTGTAAAATAAAAATATATATATATATATATATATATATATATATATATTATATATATATATATATATATATATTGTTATGGTAAGTATATATTATGGTTAATATACATTACATATATATATATATATATATATATATATATATATATATATATATGTATGTATGTAAATTCCGACAGCGTTTGTAATAAAAACGTTGATGCAAAGCTGTCCAACACAACGAATGTTTTATACTGATATTGGTCAAGAAATATGTTGAAATAAATATAGATATATTCATATGTATCTAAAAAAACCATCAGCATCAACAAGTCCGAAAACTTTCAGGGTTCGATTTGCTGCACATTTTTCTGGGGTATCGGTTTGCAACACCCTGTATAATAACATTGCGCATTTTACTACTAATTAATACTTTGCTGAGTAAGGGTTTTTAAATACTGAAATATTTGCGCAGTAGTCATCATTAAACTTCTAACAAAAATATTTAATACTCACCTGCAGCGTTTGTAAACTAAATTCAGAGTCACAATCGGCCATACAGGGAAACCTTGTATCACCTCTGCCAACACCAACTTCTACGCCTTTTTTAACGCACTCCTTGCAGAACGGACAATCTTTAATACAAAAGTAAACTTCTTCCGGAATTAGCTCGTCGTCAAAGCAACACTGGCAGGTTTCAAAGAGATTAAATTTTCTAGCTTCTTCTTTGGCATGACGGTATGCCTCATTTTTTAACTTTAGTTCTCTTTCTATTTGTTTGCGGTACTTTAAGAAAGATATCTAAAATTTAAATGAGGTAAAAATTTTATTGCTTAAAAATATTTAAGTATATCTATATTCGTGGTCATTTCATTAATGTGGTATTAATTCATTGTTTGTGAACAGATTTCGAAAGCGGATTTCTTTAAGGCTGTCTGTTTTTACTACAAAAAAATGCCAATAATTCTTTTATTAGCAAAATTAGATTCAAACTTTACATAAAACTACACAAATTGTTGAAAAACTTTGGTAGCTCTAAAACAAAATAACTCTTCTCTGCAACAAAATAAAACTTTGCACAATATGTCTAGTGAGTTTTGTCATCTTCACATTTGTTAGATGACTAATTCACAGTCTTTCCACGTTGAGAATTGGTATATGAGCCGCTCAGAAGCAGAGCGGCCAAACTGATTTTTTTTTGTATAATTCAGATAGGTGTACTACCTATAGTATATAATAGGTGGCATTTTATCATATCTTTCATTTCAAAGTGGCTCAACTAACATTTCAGCAGTATGATATTTTAGACATTTTCACTCTTGTCTTGTGTGTTTGTATCAGTCTTGTCTAGCGTTAATTCGTTTTTTAAAGTACTATCAGTCTTTTATACGGTTTATGTTTGTGCAATCTTGAGTAACGGTGAGTAAATTATTGTGGTAAATTAATATAATTCTAAATATTCTAAATTAGAATTCTAATTTTTTTAAGATTATAACCTTAAAATGAAGAAAGCAGGCTCTTTTTCTACATAGACATATAATATCCATGGTATGTCATGGTTTTCTAAGCGATGTTGCAAAAAGAATAGGTTATTATTTAACTTGAAGACATTTTATTACTTGAACTAATTAATAGAGAATATTTTTTATAGTTTGAAAATGCCGTTGTCGGATACATCCAGTACTCGTGAACCCAGCGAATTTGAAACAGATTCTGGCTCTGACTTCCATCCACCATCTGGTGATGAGTCTTCTACAACTAGGGAAAGCTTCAAGAAAGATGGACTCGTGGAAACTGGATCAAGTAGAGGTAAAAAACGAAACAAAAACAGTTTGGGGTGAAAGTCAGTTTGGAAAAGATCTAAGTCTAAGTTGGAAAGAAATTCAGAAAAATCATATTTGAATTCTCGTGGTATAATTGTATCTGAGAAACAACATTTTCATGGAGTTTGTAGCTGTCCACGAAAGTGTCATTTGGTGTTATCTCTTGAAGAAAGAAAAAACATTTTCTACAACTTATCTGATTTTCTATTCTGATCTGAACTAACAAAAGTTTCTACAACTTATCTGATTTTAATTTACAGACTGTTTACATTAATATACATAAGTAAGTTGTTGTAAGTAAATGTTGTCAATAAACGTCCACATAGAGCAGCTCAAATCGTAAAACGTTCTAAGGCTTGATTTATACATTACCGAAAGAATTAGGTGATATGGTAACTGTTTGCAAATCATTTAAAAAAAAAAGTTCTGATAAAAGGCTCACCAGAGCTTTAATAAACAAATCAAGAGGTGGCGAATTAATCACTCTGCCACTAGATAAAAGAGGCAAGCACCCCCTAAGAATAAGACAAGGAAAACGGATATTCAAAATATAAAAGATTTCATTAAAAAATTTGCCAAATATTCCCTCCCACTATAGCCGCAACAAAAATCATAATCGAGACTATCTGTCACCTGATTTAAATATCTAAAAACTTTTTGATTTGTATGTGCAAAGTGAAGAACCAAAAGTAAAGGTATCAAAATTCGTTGTTTCGAAAATATTTAATGATTTTAATCTTCATTTCGGTTATTGTCTCACTGACACTTGCAAACGATGTGACGCTTATAACATGAAAATAAAAATCTGTGTAGGTATAGAAAAAAGCAGAATTGAAACAGAAAAAGAGTTACACCTACGGAAGGCAGAAGTAGCTCGAAGTGGAATGAAGGAAGATGCAGCCAGGAATAAAAATACCACAACAGTAATTACATTTGATTTGATGAAAACTTTAGCTACTCCTAGTATTTCTACAGGAGTGATTTATTACAAGAGACAGCTGTCGACGTATTGTTTTGGCATCCACAATCTAACGACAGGTCATTTGGCAGAAATTTGGACATTGCTTGCATTTTACACTACGTAAAAACGTATGTTAACACACGAAAACGATTAAAAGTAGAATGGCTTAAAATACAGTGGCAAATGTTCAAAGCAGAAAAGCCCTTCAAAATTTATTTTAAATATTCTAATAACCAGAGTGTATTATTTAATTGTGTTGACGTCTCAAAAAAAAAACAGACGTCTTTCAGATAAAAAAAGAAGACTTCTACTTGGACATCTTCTATCCTGCTGGAAGACCCATAGAGCAACTAAAATATAAAGACCTCAGAGTCTTCTTCCTTACATTACGCCGGTCTATCATGAATTTTACACAAACCTGAGGCAATAGATAACGATATTGGATCGGAAACAGATGAATAGGTGACCCAAGTGAAAGATTTATGTTTTTTCGTAAAACTTAATATACATAGTGGGACATAGTGGCCCAACTGACTTTTTTTTGTAGAAGATTTTTTTGTTATTTTTTTGCTCATTCGACTCATATAATGTATAAGGTTCCAGGAATGTTTGTGTAAATGAATAAAATAATACTGGTTAATAAAAAAAAAATGGTTTCATTTTTAGATCAATTCTTTATTTGCCGATATCTCAAAACATCTATTTTACACTTAGTCCATTGTGCTTCTGAGCGACTCATATCTGCTTATTATTACGTCATTAAGATTAACTCGTGTCTCTGTTCTTGTACTGTTGCACAATCATTAGTATTATCTACTTTGTCTTCATCAGTAAGTTTATTTTTGAATTTATTAAGTACCTCTGTGTGTTTTCTAGTCTTTTAACGAAAGCAGTATATATCTCTAAAAACTGTACAGAATTTCTCTATTGGCCAGTATCACTAAAAAATTGCCATTTTCTATTGGCAGTATCACTCAAATTTGTTTACTTGTATCTAATTTGCAAACTATTTAATCAAAATCTAATTCACAATTTCTGGACTTAAATACTGCCAATCGCCATTTACGTTTAGATATATATATATATATATAATATAATATATATATATAATATATATATATATATATATATATATATATATATATATATATATATGGAAGTAATATTCGATAAATTTACTTTAGTTCAATAATATAAATATTAATGATAAACGTCGTGATAAACATGTTTAACGACGAACGACCACATGCCAATGAAATTAATGAAAGGAGTCATGATGATGATAAACACGAAATCAACACAAATCTAGACAGAAACCCAGGAAATAACTGCAACGTAGAGCAGCAGTGGCAATTCTTCAAAACCTCTATATTGGAGCCAAGTAAGAAACTACTTACAACAACTAAATATAAGAAAGAAGAATGGATGACAGAGCAAATGTAAAGAAATAGAAGAACTTCAAAACAGATATGACAACTTCAACCTACATAAAAAAGTCAAAGAACTAGCCGGAGTAGGAAATAGAAGAACCTCAAATATATTGCTCGACAAAAATGGAAATATTATATTGGAAACAGAACAAAAACTACGACGATGGAAAGAGTACATCGAAGAATTATTTCATGACCAGAGAGAAGCTAGTACATCTGTAGATAGCCAAACGGGAGATGTAGGTCCAGAGATAACCAAATCAGAGGTTAGTCAGGCATTAAACTCAATGAAAACCAATAAATCTGCTGGTCCAGATGAATTACCAAGCGAACTACTAAAGTTGGTCAACGAGAAAAACCTGGACATAATAGTAGAACTGTTCAACGCTATCTATACTACGGGAATCATTCCTAGAGAAATGTTGACATCAGCATTTGTGTGTTTGCCAAAGAAAGTGAATGCCAAAGAGTGTAGTGACTATCGAACCATAAGCTTAATGTCACATACCTTGAAAATTCTCTTGAAAATTATCCACGCCAGAATACACTCTAAACTGGAGCTGGATATTAGTGACACTCAATATGGGTTCCGCAATGGTATGGGTACCAGAGAGGCATTATTCTCCTTCAATGTGCTGACACAGAGATGTTTGGATGTTAACCGTCCTCTTTACGTCTGTTTTATAGACTACAATAAAGCGTTTGATAAAGTAAAACATGATCGACTCCTGGAAATTCTAAAAAATAAAAACCTAGATGAAAGAGATTTAAGGCTAATAACACACCTCTATTACAATCAGCGAGCAATAGTAAGAATCGAAAAAGAAACATCTGAAGAAATGGAAATAAAGAGAGGAGTCAGGCAAGGCTGCATTCTATCACCTCTATTATTTAACGCCTATTCTGAAGAGGTAATTCGAGAAACTCTGGAAGATGAAACAGTCGGCATAAGAGTAAATGGAGTCTTAATTAACAACATCAGATATGCAGATGATACAGTAATAATAGCCGATAGTTTACAAGACCTGGAAAGACTCATGAGCAAAATAGTCATGTGTAGTAGGGAGTACGGACTCTCTCTTAATGTCAAAAAGACAAGTTTATGAAAATTTGTAAAAACAACTATAATACTAACGAAATCTTGATAGTAGAGGGCCAGCAGATCGAAAGAGTAAAAAAGTACACTTACCTAGGAACACTTATAACAGAAAATAATGACTACACGGCAGAAATCAAAGTCAGAATCGAAAAAGCACGTTCTAATTTTATAAAAATGAAAAAGGTCCTATGTGGCAAAGATCTAACATTAGCTCTTAAAGTACGCCTAACAAAATGTTACGTATACAGTGTACTATATTATGGAGTGGAATCATGGACGTTAAATCTAGATACCATGAGACGACTTAACGCCTTTGAAATGTGGACCTATAGAAGAATTATGAGGGTTTCCTGGGTAGATAGAGTTACAAACAATGAAATACTGAGAAGAATAGGCAAAGAGAAGGAAATTGAACTTACAATTAAAGAAAGAAAGCTACAGTATCTCGGACATGTGATGCGGGGCGATAAGTATGGCATCCTGCGACTCATAATGCAAGGAAAAATAGATGGCAGAAGAAGCATCGGAAGAAGACGAATTTCATGGCTGAAGAACCTGAGAGAATGGTTTGGATGCAGCTCAAAACAACTATTTAGAGCTACTGCCTCAAAAATTAAGATAGCTATGATGATTGCCAACCTCCGTAGCGGAGATGGCACCTGAAGAAGAAGAAGTCATGATGGTTGCCAAGTAGAGGAGATGGTACAAGAAGAAGAAGAAGTCCTGTCATTATTCCGTATTTAATTCTTAATTCGACTTTAAAAAATGGAATGGGAACTTCTCAGGCTCTATTCTCACTCAATATATTTTCACAGAGAGCCCGTGATATGAATGTGGAAATATCCTCAAAATTTATAGACAATTGCAAAACTTTTTATTGCATTCATCGCCAGAATTTCTTGACATTTTCTTGAGATCTTCAGTCCAACGAGTAGGGAGTCTTCCCCTACTTCTTTTGTCTAACCTTGTCCTCCACTCAAGCAATCTCTTCACTCACCTTTCATCACTGCTTCAGGCGACGTGTCCGGCCCAGTTCCATTTCAGTGTGGCAATTCGGGAAATTACATCGTTACGTAAGTACGGGTGAAAAGCTATACCTCAGAAGAAATAGCCATAAAAAAAGGTGTACTACAGGTATGCATATTGTCTTAAGGCACAGAAAGAAGAAATAATAAATGATATAAATACCATTAGTTCTCCCAAAACATTAATTTGTTAAAAATATACTTCTATAATTAAACTTTGCCAATGTTAAGTCGTCAATGTCAGTGAAAATTGATGGTCACTACATTACAAAATTCTTATTTATAAATAATTTCACAGCCATCGCTAATTTCGATTTTTTCGATGGCTTTATACTAAAAACAAAAAATATTATATGATAAAAGAATAGTAAATGCATACCATTTGGAGCAATGTAATATTGGTAGAATCCTCGCCATTCTCTATCGGTCTTGGCCGCAGCAGACTATTATGCAACTTATCTAATTTGTTACACACAGCTACTAAATTTTTCTTCTCCCACTTAAAAACTAAATCGATGTATTTCCTCCTAATTCGAGTATAACTATTATATAAAAAATTTAGAGCATACTTTTCGTCAGATTCTGTAGAGTTTTCATCGAAACACGAAGGTCTATTTTTGCCAGTGAATGTTTCAATTGGGTCCGGAAAAGCTTCTAAAAACCTTTGCAAATTAAAATTGTCCTTATAATTTGCCACTTCTTCTTTGTGTTTTTTGTTCCTAGAACAGATAATAAATTTTAATTTTGTCAATTTATCATTATTTTGTAATCAAAGATTATTATATTTTTTTAGTAAGCTACATACTAACTTCAACTTACAAGATCTAAGTTAAAGTACCTAATATTGTTTATAATACCAAATTTTACTTTACAATTTTTACGTTGTTTATTTTTTGTCAGTATGTCACAATTTATACTCTCAAATCAAAACTAAAGTGGATCATTATTAGATAGAATTTTAAATGAAAATTTTAAAATTAGGATAAAAATATTTTGGTATTTTCAACAAAAAAAACAGAAAAGCGCTTTATACTTCTTCGTGCCGATTTTCTTGAATATAACCTGGATATTCAGTCATCCAACAGATCTCAAAAATTACCGACCCATAAGTTACACCACCTTTCATCATCATCTTGGTGCTACAGCCCCTAGAGGCGCTCAACCTTCTCAAGCTTTCTACGTCATTCTGTTCTGGTCCTTGCTTGCATTTTCCAGTTGATCCAGACTCCGATCTTCTCCGCATCTTGTGTTACCCCATCCATCCACCTCAGCTTTGGTCTACCCCGTCTTCTCATTCCCACGGGTTGCGCTGTTAGAATCTTTTTTATCATGTTCGATTCAGGGGCCCGGGCTACATGTCCTGCCCACTGCAGGCGGTTGAGCTTAATTATATTGGAATATCTTTACCACCAAACGTATGCTTGTAGATATTTGCAGTTCAAAGTTATATCTACGCCTCCATATTCCGTTCTCACAGAGCGCTCCGAATATCTTGCGTAGCACCTTTCTTTCAAAAATCGATAGAGCGGATTCATCTGTTTTAGTTAGCGTCCATACCTCTGATCCATATGTGAGAAGAGGGACTATCAGTGTTCTATACAGCCTTATACGAGTTTTTTGAGACAGACGTCTGTTAGCTAAGTACTTTGATAGACCACTGATAACACCTGTTTGCAATTATTATTCGCCTTTTTATTTCATTTTTATTATTGGGGTTAACCGATGTCCCTAGATATATGAACTCTTTGACTGCTTCGAAGTTTTGGTTATTGATGATTAAATTTGCGTCAACATTTCCAGCCCTTGTGTTTGTGTTAGTCGCCATAAATTTGGTTTTATTTTGATTTATATGTAACCCCATTCGTTCTTGTTATAATGTCCACGTCATCTGCATATGCTAGAATTTGGACTGATCTATCTAAACCACCTTTACTAGTGAATAATAACAAATAGACTAAAAACAAAATTATATTTTTACCCGTCTAAGAAACATGCGGGTTTTAGAAGAAACTTTGTCATTGATGAGCACCTACACTGCATAAAAAGGATTATTGAAAAGTCCCTCGAATACAACCGACCATTGATCCTGACTTTTCAGCGTTGAAGGAAAGTCGCATAGGTTATCGATACTCCAAGCTGATCGGAAACATATACAAGAATGCAACCATGACCGTAAGATTACACAAAGATATAAAATGAATAAAAATCAAAAGAAGAATCAGAAATGGAGACACGTTATATCCCAAACTCTGTACCGCAGTTCTGGAACATGCTTTCAAACAGTTGGAGTGGAACTACTAAGGAATCAACGTGTCGACATCGATGAAATACTATTCCATCTGCATAGTTCCGACATAGTTCTTTTAACTAATACCTTCAAAGAGATTAAACTATGCTTACTGAGTAAGATACCGCCTGTAGGAAGTTGGTTTAAACATAAATTTTTAAGACACAATACATAACAGAAGAAGAAGAAGAAAGGCACAATGGATGAAATTCTCGCATATGTATGAATACAAAACCACCGGACAGACTTTTTCAAAATTTCGCAGGGACTAAATTAGGGAGATGGGCTGGCCTCAACTTTGTTTAACTTGGTACTGGAGTATGCGGTAAGGCATTAGTAAAGCATGGGTCCTGAAAGAAACATCCAGAAGCAAAGTCCACACATTCGAAAGAAAAGTACTGAGGAGAATACTAGTATCTGTGAGGGAAAACGGAATCTTCAGAAGTCGATAGAACAACGAACTTTATCAACTTTATAAGGAAGCACCACTGTCAGACTTCATTAGAATACAAAGATTGTAATGTCCCGGACATGTGATAAGAATGGGAGAGGACAGGCTACCAAAAAGAGCACTGAATGCTAAAATGCAGGGAAAGAGACCGGTTGGAAAGCCAAGAAAGCGCTGGGAACACACAGTAAACAGCGACGCACAAGCCCTTTTAGGAATCCGTGTATGGAGAAGTTCAGCCACAGACAAGGAAGGATGGAGACAAAAAATAAAGGAGGCCAAGGCTCAATTTGGGTTGTAGTGCCCTAAAAGAACAAGAAGAAGGTTCGGATACTACTTTCTTGTGGCATGTCTAATTTAAATATGTTTATATGGGATTATGCGACAATTGTTGATCGTAATGAAAATCACATTTTTAAATAACTAGTGTTTGACGTTTCGTTTTCCACTGCGGAAATCCTTCTCAAAAAGATTATTATAAAAAATTCTGGGAAAATGTATAATCAAAGTTATTTGTCATTAAGTTATATAATCTAATGATTAGTCGAAACAGAACATGTACATCTAAAAATAGATATTATAACCTATATGTATATTAAAAACCAAAATTACTTAAGATAATCCTGCATTGTAGGGTAGTTGTGATCTATAATAGCTTCTCCTAAAAACTGGTCTAAAGCTTCTTGAGGCAACTTTGCGAGCCTACAAGCTTCATTTTGTAAATAACTGGGATCCGCATTTGGCAGAGCTGCCTGAAGCTGTTCGGTAATAATTATAGGATCAGGTTTCTTTGATGGTAAGTCACCTGCAATTAAAAAATAAGCAAAATTAAATCTTATGAACCATATTTTGTAACAAAGGTTCGTAAAGATTCAAAAATTATTTTAAAAAGCATCCAATATAACAAATATTGTATTAACTATTATTGGATAAGAGAGAAAATAACGATAATTATTACGTGTCCTAACAACTATATAATGGGACAAACTAAAATGTATGCAAAATTCAAATGATTGACAGTTTATTTTCTTTTTGTCATGTTTTTTAATGTAATACTATTTCACTAAGTTAATTACTAATAATATAGGTTCAACCAGAAACACAAAAGAAAATATAGTTTTTCCAACAGAACTAATTAATAATAAAGTATATTTATTTTGTTGACAGCTAAATATTGGAACATAGGACAAACATTTTTTTTAAATGGAATAGCATCACCTTTAAACTATAGGCCGCTAGAATTCGGTTGGGCATTTACTCGCTTTATACGCAATTTACTGCTCTATTTTGGCTTTAAGTTCGTGTAATGTAGGTTGTGGATTATTCATTAGTGTCTGTTTGATTTTATGCTATACTGTTTCAATGACAGTTAGGTCAGACTGTTAGAAGGTCAAAAAAGGATATTTATATTGTGGTTTCCAAACCATTTGTTTGTTTCTGGCCATATTACGGAATTCTAACTGACCCAGCAGAAATTTGATGTAGTTTCCAGACATTAGTCATGATCATGCCAAGAAATTTTTGCATACGAACTTCTCAGTTCCTATCGCCTTTATGTTTTTTTTTTCAGATATATCATTAGTTAATATGTCATGAAATATTTTAAAAGATCAAAACTACTTTAGCTGCGAGTGGTATTCCTTTAGTATTTTCAGTATCATTTAGCTTTTTTCCACAATAAATGCCAAAACCATAACACTATCCAGTGGAACCAGTTTTTATCAAATTGAGATTGTGGAAACAGAATTGTTCTAGAATTTTATCTGCTAAGAGTCTAATTTTGTACATACGATCTTAATACTCTAAAGCTATATAAGTACCTGTCTCTGCTCATAGCATTTTAAACACAGAAAACTTCTAGGTCCTCATCTAATGACCAGTATAACCTTTCTCGTGGTAATCTGTTATACCCAGTTATACATAATATTGCAAAAAATGTTTGCATTTCATTTAGGGATATTGTATAAGTGATTATGTTTTTTTGCCGTTCGTATAAAATTGACTGGTCATAAATGTATGTAATAATTTCTTCATTAAGTAATTTTCCAAAAATTTGAATTGGTGATACATTCCTCAAAGCTTCTTTAACGTTTTTCTTCTCATCTTTAAATTATATTTTTAAAAGTGAAACTGGAACAAACCATGAAGTGGAGATATCCAGGAGTGGCTAGTATACCTGTTGAATAAAAAGCACGTGGTGTTCGTGTGTATTAAGGTATAAAAAAAGCGCTTATTAAAAGCTTAAAATTTTTATTATAAAGAAGATCTTTTCGGAATTGTATCATTCCATCATCAGTTTACTAAAAGAGAGAGTAAAAATACCAATATTAAAAACAACAAAGTTAAAATTTGAATATACAAAAAGAGAAAGTTGGTTTTTTACTACTTACATAAAAAGTTGTTAAAAAACATTGTGTGGCCACATAAAAAACATTCGGTGGACATCTGGATTTAAAAATAATCTTCATGTTATTTATTCAGGTAAATGCAATAGACTCTTGAATTATGTAATATTAAAAAATGAAACTGGGGGCATCTTAAATGATCCCCTGTAGTTGGTGAGGTTTTATTGACTTACATTACCTACACCACCAGGGGATCATTTAAGATGCCCCCAGTTTCATTTTTTAATATTACATAATTCAAGAGTCTATTGCAATTTGCGAAGGATACCTTCTTTGCGAAGGTATCAGGACTACTTTTCGACCACCCAAGAAAATCTCACAATATCTACCCTCTCCTAAGGACCCATTACCGCCCCTATCTTCCTGTGGTGTCTATTCTATTCCTTGTTCATGTGGACATGTGTATATTGGCGAAACTGGTCGTTCCGTCAAAACTCGGATTCAAGAGCATCAAAGATGCATTCGATCAGGTCTTTTCTCCCATTCTGCAGTTGCAGAACACTGCCAAGAAACCGGTCATTCCATATTGTTCGAAAAAACCCATATTATTTCTAAGAGCCCCTTCTTTTATTCCAGGAAAATCCGCGAATCTCTAGAGATCCGAAAAAATCCACATAACGTCAATCGAGAGGAAGGATACTACTTGTCTCCCATCTGGAATCTCAGTCTAGAGCCTCCGTCCGGTCCCGCTACCACGATGCAGCCACATGATTGGCCAGCGCGCGCTTCTTGACGTTCGCGCCACGAAGTGTGCCGATACGTCCCGACACGACAGGTCACCGCGACTATAAATAGAGCGGTAGCGGAGTAATCGTCGGATTCACTCCCCGCCTCTCGACGCGTTAGTGTTCTGAGCTGTTGGACGTGAATCCCTGTCCTGGCATTGGGTTTTCACCTCTGGCTGCGTTGAGTAGTTGAGTTACTGTGACCAAATGCCCATCTTGGTAGTTAGTATTCGCCTCTGGTTGCGTTGAGTAACTGAGTGACCGTTGCTAACTACCCATCTTCCTGTCTTTTGTTTTCTTTTTCTTGTTCTCCTGAAGAAGCTACATACAATTGTAGCGAAACGTCGAGATAAACCCACTTTTGGGTCACTCACAAATGACACGGTCCAAACCCGGAAGACGAATAAATTATAATTCTGACTCTGGCCGTGGAAGCCTACGATCTCAGTATGATAGTGATGTCATTGTGTGAAAATCTGCGGACACAAAGTACCAAATCTGAAAAGTATGTAACTGATAGTCCGGCAAAAAGTGAAAATTACGTAATAGTGTGAAAAATTCCAAATAATATAACATGTTTTTGAAGGGGAATGCATGTTATATACAAGCAAACATTTTTATGTAAGTAATGGTTGTTATTATTTACATGAATATGAAACAAATGTTGCATTGTTTTTTATCTTTTAGTTAAATCTTATCTAAAGCGTTAATAAACATGTACTTAATATTAAACAATAGTAAAATGTAACTATTTTTATCAGATCTATAATAATTACATATCTATATCTGTCTATTAAAGAAACAAGTATTTATAATGTATTATTCTGTATTCAACTATATGTATCCGCTTATTAGTGAAATTAAGTTAACTACATCTACACAGTACTGAATACGGCTCTGATTAGAATGACTAGTAGCAACACATGCTTAAGAGTGCTAACACTGATCTGCATAATCCAAATGTTCCGTTCTTAACGTAAAATAAAATTTAGAACAATTTAATTTTATAAGTAAAAAAATAAGTAACTTACGCATCGATAATTCACCAATTGCATCTTCTATATCAAAAAATGTTGGTTTATTATTCACATACTGATGTAAGTAATCTTCTTCAACGTCGGGAAAAATAGAAATCAAATTTGAAAATAAATTATTTGCTACAATGTCTACGTTTGGCATGGGTCCAGTGGCTCCGTCGCCAGATAGTAGATTTATCATGTTTTCTATTTTTCCTTCAAACACATCATAAGGATTTTCACGTTCAACAATTTCAATAATTTCCTGTAGCATTTGTTCATTTGTTCGAGGAAAGATTTCTCGGAGTATTTGAAGATAGGTTCTATTTATTTGAGCTTCAGCCATCTTGAATATATCTGTTCAAAACAAAACAATAATGCAATTAAGAAGACATAAATAAAATAAAATAATAGAAAAGACAGTTAAATTTGATTTTAAGAATAGAGTGCATATAATTCGCTTATACATATTATGTACTTTCTTCACTCACATTTTGAGTATAAAAAACCAGTTCACAAAAGGTTCTTGTCTGGATCAATCGATATGTCGTGGAATGCAATTAAGTAGTAGAAGGCACAGATTTAGGAAAAAATCTGAATTTTGGTTTCGAACACCTAAAAATCTTCGGATTTCTACTTTTTGTTATAAAATAAAATAAGTTTCAAATAGATTTCTTTCTTTTAGATGTTTACGGTACACTAAGAATTCCCAATACGTTTTGATCAAAATTTAGTGGTAATAACATCGATTTAATTGTTGAAAATCATACCTGCATACTGAGAAAAATCTGCAGTTTCTACCAAATTTGTTTTGTTTAAGAGTTCTGATCTAAGAAATTTGTGATAATTGGTGCAGTGCTCTTATCTTTTTCGTTTTTGTTTCCTCAAAAGCAATTACTATTAAAACAAATTAACGATTTATCCGATAAGCTCCGTCTGATTTGGAATATTTACCAGTGGCGTGCTACTGTCCTAAATCTTTAATTTTTAATTTGTCGATTATCATGGATTGTGTTGTTTGTAAAATAATAAATAACAGACCACATACATGTTATATCTGCCAGAGGGGTACGCACAGGGATTGTTCGAATCTTAGTGATAGTGAACTAAAAGTTATTGATCTTAAGGGAACCAGATTATTGAAGTATTACTGTGAAGACTTGAAAAATTGGTGATTTCCAAAACGAGCTGCAAGAAGTGAAAAAATGTGCTGAAGGTTACAACAGTAATGGTAAAATATCATTAAGTGTTAAGGAAGATTTCATTAGTGATCATTTATGGATAGAGAGAGAAGAGCTTCGAATATTATAGTTTTTGAGTCCAGAATAAAATTCTAGCCTCACCATTGAGGGCTAGAATTTCAAACACCAGTAAAGGAAATAAAATGGATAAAAAAATGGAATTTGCAAAAAATGGAATTTTCAATACCTTCAATTGAGTTCAAAAATGATTCAAAGTTTGCAGTCTAGGTTTGGCAGAGAGAATCTCCAGATTGAACTTTACATTAGAGTGTCAACTTCTTTCACTTGAGACTTTAAACAAAACTCCTGATAGTTAGCGGCGATAATGTATTCTCTTATTGAGTATATTTGCCAGAAGATATGATTCGACTATGTCATCTTATGTTTCTGTGTCAATGGAAAATATGAATCTGCAAAAATTACAACTTTAGAAACAAGATTGAGTGGGCTAATGAGCTTTTGACAGAGTGAAGTTCAAAATGAACAAAAATTTTATTAGCAACGGAAGGTTTTCATTTACCAGCTAAAAATGAATATAAATTCAATAGCCTTGTTGTCAAGAAAAATGTAAAATTACAAAGAACTGAACTGATCCGCCCTTAGCGTCCGCTGCTGGGTTAATAAATTATTAATTTTTTAATTTAATTAGGAAACAAGACAACAATGTCGCTTGCTCGTTGGCAACAATGTCGCTGATCAAGAGAATTAAATTTCGGGAAAATCAAAATATTAGAATATGATGCATGTACTGCCATCTACTCAAAGAATCGTTAAACGTTAGTTTATTTGAATGCCACTCATTTTAACTGCGGCGTGAACATACCCCCTTAAGATCAATTTAATATGAATAGTATTTTCCCAATAATTAGGTACGTATGGCTCTGAAAACTTGACCATTGCAACAGCTGATAGAAAAAGAATCAACAAACAAAAATAAATCTCACTACTCTATTTATACTTTACACTTTTTATAGAGTATGATTTAATTATTTATTTGCATTCATAACCACCAAAAAAAATAGGGTAAGTATAGCCACAAAAACACATTGTTATATACTTTAATTTAGAACATTTTATGTAACACATCAGTTAATCAATCAGATAAAAGATTTTACTATTTGTTATGCTTTCATTATCATCATCATCAGTGGCATCACAGATTGTTATGAGCTAAAGCCTTCTTCAAAACAATCCTCCATTTATCCCTGTCGCTGGCAACTCTTCTCCATGCTGTAATTCCTATAGTTAACTAGTATCAGATTGTCTATTATGTGTCACTAGTTGGTCAGTGAGCATAGTATGGTCCTAGTACAGCTTGTAATTGTCATTCTCAAGCATACTATCAGGAACATGTTGATAATAAAGAAGATAGTTTGGGAAAGTTTCAGTTAGCTTGCTAGTTCTTGATGAATATCTTGGCTACTGAGTCTTGCTGTTTTTTAATAATTAGTTCTGACAAATGCCTAGCAGCATCCAATGAGATGTTGAATATTCTTGAGTTTTACCATTTGTTTTTTTTTGTATATCTGGGGGTCTTTGATGATACATTTCAGGTAGTTTTTTTAGAGAGGTAGAAATCCTCCCTTTCTGCAAACATATTTCCTAATGTCAACCAATAGTTTGATGTTGGTGTCAACCAATAGTCAACATAGTGCTGGGTTACATCAATGGGTACCAACTGTGCAGAGGTTTTTCCAAACATATGCACACTTTTTCATCCTTTAATTGACAATTTGTGGACAATATTTTTATTATTATTATTACTATTATAAGTACTTAGTTGAAACGTTACTAAACATAAACAAAATGGGGACCACTGACAACTGACAAACAGCAAAAAATGAGAGAGAGATCCCTGAAAAGCCTCAACATTCATAATTACTAAGCATCTATAACGGTTACCATCCCCTAGTATATTAAGGTTTGTTTTTATTTTAAATGGCATGTTCCACTGAATAAATAAATAGTTGCAGAATAACAGTGTGATAAGAGCATCCATCTAAGAAAAAAAATATCTCTCTCTTTCATCAAAGAAAGTCCTATTGTCTTCCTGCAATGATTGATCTAGAAAACTCATTTTTGTCAAATATAATAGTGTCAACTAATTGAGTAGTAGTGTCAAGAGGTACACGAAAGTAAGTATGGAACTTTTAGTTAACATGTTAGTAGTAAATTCATACATTTACATACGAACCATAACAAAGGAAAAAAATAAATACAAGATCATTTTAACAACAAACCCAGACATGGAAGAGAGGATGTTATGAAGAATTTTAAAAGAGTAAAAACATCTTTTAATGTACATAGACAAGTTTTTAAGTATAATATAATTCATTAAATAATAGGTATAAGGCAAGATAGACGGAAGAAGATGGCCAGGTCAAAGGCCAGGTTATGGCTTAGAAAGCAGAGGGAATGGTTTAACTGATCCTCTGCTACCCTTTTCCCAGCTACTGCAACAAAATTAGTATAGCCAATTTAATAGCCAACACACAATAATCAAGCAAGCAGGACACAGGAAGAAGAAGAAGAGACAAGTTTGTATGCCATAACTTATATTTGTATTATAGTAGTCTACCTAGTTTATAGCAATGCTTGTGCTACTTATGATACCTTCTTTAGAGATTTTTGTGCCAAATTTCACATTTCTGTATCATATAATTTGTAAATCTTTGAATAAATTTTAAAAAATTTTAAATATCAAATGTGCTTAATTCAAAATTAATTAAACTACATTTAAAGGGTTTACCCACATATTTAGTGGCTTCAAACATGTACATCTAGATAGCACTGATGATGAAATAGTTATTCCGAAAACGTTCTGTGATGTCTTCCAATAGGGTTTTTTATTAATATACCTTTTGTAAACAAAAAGAAAAGGTTAAAAAACTTGGAAAATAATAATTAATAATAAATAATTAAGAAATTCACAAATCAAAAAGAAATTATGATCATTGCTAACCTCATAACAAAAATTGTATTTAGAGTATAGGAGTAAATAATTTTACTAGGAAGTAAACTTCTAGATCTTAAACAAATTGAATCCAAAGACATCAAATGTATCAAATCATTAAAAAGCTGAGGGTAAGAAGATCAATTAAAAGAACTGCACAAAATAAATGTAAAGCAGATAAGGGAAGTAACATAAAAGTAAAGGAATGGTTCATTTGTTCTAAATTGCTAATATTAAAATCATACAGCAAGCAAATAGCAAAAATTGTAGTTAAAGAGATTCATGATTCATTGTAGAGAGAGATGTAAAACAGGACAAAAGTATATTTCATCTATCAGTATAAATTATTTTTGATGTACAGTATTTAATCATAAGTGATAATTTAATCATAAGAGAACTATAATATTGTGATCAGAACTTATTGAATAATATCACTGGATAGTCACTTACCTATAATATTGAATATCCTAATTGATTCACACCTAATTATTCAATACAATGGATTATGGATAAGAAAAAAATTACCACAGGTCTTGTATTGGTATGGCAACTGAGAAACTTAATTTAGGTCAGCCAGTATGGGAACTACCGAGATCCGCTTAGAGATAATTTATTAAAGAAATCACAGCATCACTAGGAAAATCCCATGTATTACATTGATTCACGAAAATCTAAATTGTACCTGATCATCAATATATAAATATCATGTATCACTTTCCCGCTGAGGAACATAAATATTGATGGAGATGGAGTATTCTGTGGATGATATTTATATTTACATTCTACATCACTTCTACATGATTTCTGCTATCAAAATAATCAAAAATCAAAACAATGAAGGATTTCCTTGTCTAAAGAACTATTATATATCATGCTGTCTTCTTCTTAGATTAAATATGACAGAGAAATGACAATATATGACAGTTGACATTGCGATAATGTTAATAGAAATGTATGGTTCTGTAATTACATATTAGAATAATGTGGTGTTAAACCACAATTACTTGTAATAGAAACTAATTTTTTTTATTTGTTTTAACTTTTTGATTTCGGTTGAGTTTACCGATAGAAAGCCATGCCAAATCAACAGACTAGTTTTGAAGTTTTTCAGCACGCGCGCCATGTTTTAGGAGGACACAAACATATAGATTTGTGAGGTTATGCTTGTTTACATTTATGTTTAATTATATTATATTTATGTTATTATATTTAAAACTGTTAATATAATTGTATAGTATGTCTATGATTGCCGTAAGTCAAATAAACCTGGTTTTTTTTTCCATGCACACCACATAAACAACACATGGTTCCCTTTAAAATCCTCGTCATGAGTTAGTATGGTTTTCAGTATATACTAACTCAATGATCCTCGTAAAACATGGCGGAACGTCCTGCGGAAGGAGATGCGCGTACTTAATTTTCCGTGGAGAGTGGACATTCTGTTTGTTTATTATTCTGTGGCCATGTATAGCCGCAAATGTCAAACATGGAACAGAAAATTTTCAGTTTAGCAGTGTTGACATGTTTTTATAATGTATGCTGTATACTTGAAATATAAAGTGATAAACCCAATGACGTATAATATTATCATACGTTATATATGACGTATAATATTATTATACGTCATTGGATAAACCTTTTGATTATGAGCATAGACAAAAAATTATGAGTACATTTTGTATGTTATGAATTCCGCAATTTTTGATTTATATAAAACAAGAATGAGTAAATAATTGTTTCTTTTGATTAATTTCAATTAATTATTAGAATTCTTTTTTGGCAATTGCTCTTTGATAATTAGGGGATATATTTGGTAATCGTCAAATCAGCAGTTGCCAGATTTCAACAGATTGTTGCAATTAATCTGGAAGAGACACATATTTACTCATTATTATTTCATATAAATTAAAAATGGCAGAATTCATTAAATTATATAATTAAAATGTAGTTATAAAAAGATTTATCTCTTTATGTTTGAAGCATGAAGCATCAATATGCATCCCAACTTTCCAATGCGAAAACATAGAATAATAAACAATTAGAATGCCCAATCTGCTTGAAAAAATAAGTACGCGCATCTCGTTCGCGCAGACGGAATCAGTCATGTTTTAAACGGAACCAGTCACAGACCACTAATAACGAACCAGTGCTGTTCAGTGACATTTTATCTGGTGTGCATAGACAAATTAAACCGGTTTAATTTATTTAGGTACGGCAACTACAGACATAATATGCACTATTTTATTCGTACTTTTAGTTGAATAGAATAAATTATTTCAAATGTACTAAATTATTCATCTCTAAAAATTTAAATTACAGTTCTGTTGTAGCTTGTCACAAATTTCTCAATTCGAGTCGTGATTCGAGTCTATGTTTCCGTCTAAAAAATGGAGATCGCGTGCTGACAAATTTCAAAGGCGGCATCTAAAGGTCAATTCAGACACATCAGTCACGTCTCGTCACAGTGATTGCGGCCGAACCGAACAATCCGTCATACAAATATTCTTTAATACAAATATGTTGCGGCATTCACACTAATCAGTTGACAAACAGTTTCCCTGCTGTCAGATAGTTGATAGTTCTGTGACCAAATAGGACCGGTTCGGCGCCGAGACTATGACGGGACTGATGTGTCTGAATCGGCCTTTAGAGTGTGCATGCTGATTGTTGTAGGTTAAAATGACAACTGCAGCGTTGCCAGGATCACAATATTAATAGATGGTTTATGAGTTTTACATGTGTTCTATGAGATAATTCAAATGTATAATCCGACAAGCGAGAGCTGGCGGGTGACCTGCTCGAAAATAGAAAAGAAATTATTCGAAGAGAGATAGGAGAGGTACTTAATCGCGATTATAGGTATATAGTATAGGTACTTAAACGGTTATACACGATGTACACGATGTACATGACTTAAACGGTGAACACTTTTCAATTTCTTCTACGCGCAACCCGCCAGCTCTGGCTTGTCGGGTTATAATAAGTTCATAAAAGTAATAAGCAATAACACAAATACCTGAATACCCCTTTACATTTAAATATGATTTTTGCCTAACTGGTTGTACATACAAACTACTACAAAAATGTAATTATATTGAAGGCAGATAGATAGATACCTACATTCATATTGTGTTCAAACCATGGACGTATAAATCAAAGACATTAACTACTACTTACTAAAACCATGAACCATAACACTATCGCATGTAATACTAAAATTTTAATAGATTACGCTTTTTTCATAAAAGCATTGTGTGATTAAACGACAACTATAATTGATCTTTAAAATGCATTCTATAAATGGTGTTATGTTTGAATGTGTTTTTATCAGCTATTTTGATTATATGCGTAGGTAGGTAAACAATCATATCCATTTCATTGTTGCACTAATCATTGATTAAAAAAATATAGGTACAGGAGAAATTATAGAACAAAATTACAATTTAAAGAAATGTCGTGTGGAAAAATTGCACAAGTCTGGATATAGGTACATGTAGGATTAAAATTATTTCGTTTATACACCTTTGCAAATAATAACTGGTATAATTTGAGAATTAAAGCAGATTAATCAAAGCGTAAAGTTACCTCCACGTCAACCATACAATATAGGTACTTTTAGCGTTTAGTCGCGTTATCAAACGCTGTTAGTAGGTAGGTACCTATATCTATAATTATATGGGATTTGTAGTCATTTTAAATAATAACTATATCTAACTATCCAGTTGAATATACTAACAACTTTAACCATAACGCCTGCTTTACGATATATAAGATTAAAATGAATAGTATATCGTCATACTGCTAGTGCGGCTTTGGGATTATAGCATCGAATCTCTTGGGCCTACGGTATACAAAGAAGATAACAGAGCCAATGCTACGCTTAAACCCCTATTATTATGTCTGGTTTTATCCAAGTTACTCATTGTATAATTATTTAATTTTTTTAAGGTAGCAGGTAGCACTCACCTACGATCTCGGTAGATTGAATGATTATGACTGCCCAAAAACTTACGTCGGTCAAACTGGTAGAACTTTTATCAAACGTCTAACAGAACATAAAAGGGTTTTCAGTAATAGAAAAACAGACTCTACGTACGCACTTCACCTTTTAGGCCGTAATCATTCTTTTATTGGCGAATTTGAAATTTTTCACATTCAAAATAAAGGCCTTAAGCTATCTTTATTAGAATCTATGGAAATCAAAAAATTAAAAAATACAGACATAATTCTGAATGACCAACTTGAGACAAAAAGTTATCCCCGCATCAAATTATTCAGTTAAAGACTATAAAGTGTAAACACGTACCAAAAATAGATCACTTGCGAAAGGCACTCTGACCGAAACAGCTGTAGTGATAATAATTTACAATAAATTTTGTGGAAGTGTGAAAACAAAAGTTTTCAGTGTTTTATTGTTAGATAATATGATTTTAATTTTAATAAAATGATTTCAGTTACATTTCCGTTTCTAATTGTATTTCCGAATGCAGAAATAAATATATTAGTTTATAAGTTATAACCAAAAAATGTTCGAATACAAGAATGCATGAAAACAACCATAAAGGATGGAGCCAGAAATGTATGTTAACATTTAGTAAGGAAAACGTAAAAAAAATTATAATATTGTTACTTTTAGGTAAAAATGGTCGCTTGAGTGTTATATAACGTTTATGTAGGAAGAGGGGGTCGTGTAAAACGTTACAGATTTGTTTCTTGTTTTTCTTTTGTCAAACTGTTATCTAATTATTATCTATCGTTTATCTATCTGTCTTTATTCTGTTATTTTTCTATCATCTATATCCTTACCCATCCCCAATTCTTCTTCTTAGGGTGCCTGTCCGTTCCGAACGTTGGCAATTATTCTGGCTATGATGACTTTGTTGGTTGCTATACGGAATAACTGTGTTGAGGTCTTTCTATACCATGCTCTCAGGTTAGCAAGCCTGGATATTCATCTTCGTCCTGGGGCCCTTTTTCGTCCAATTTTACCAAATGCATTGGTATATCTGCCTTGATTTCTCATTATATGTCCCAAGTACTGCAGCTTACGGCACTTCACGATGTTGACCAAATCTGCGGTTGTGTCCATCCGCCGTAGTACTTCTTCATTTGTGACTTTGTCTGTCCATGGTATCTTCAGTATTCTTCTGTATAACCATAGCTAAAAAGCCTGAAGTTTTGATGGAGTTTCCGCCTTCAATGTCCATGTTTCTATTCCGTACTGAAGCACTGAGTACACGTAACATTTTAAGATCCTTATTTTTGTTTTTAGAGTGAGGTCATGGCTCTTGAACACAGTGCTCATAGTCAAGAATGCACTTTTGCCTTTCAGATGCGACATTTATTCTCTTGGGTATTGTCCCATCATCCTCATTATTGGTGCTACAGCCCTATAAAAGAGCCTCCCCTTCCCAAGTCTATTACGCCAGTCAGTTCTATCCATTGCCAACTGTTGCCAGTTTGCTGCGCCTATTTTTCGACCATCCTCATCTACACCATCCCTCCATCTGAGTTTTGGTCTACCCCTACTTCTACTTCCCTCAGGTTGTGACATAAGGATTCTTCTAGGAGGGTTATTGTGCTGTGATCTTGCCAGATGTCCTGCCGATCTTGATCTTCCTATTTTTACAAGCAATACTACGTCTTTACCACCAAATATACGTTTATATCTGTGATATATCTTGTAGTTGTACCTCTTTCTCCAAACACCATTTTCACAGATGCCACCAAATATTCTTCTCAGGATCCTTCGTTCAAATATAAGCAAGAGGTTTTCATATGTCTTGGAAATGGTCCATGTCTCGATCCTTATGCCAACACTGGTTGTATAAGAGTTTGTTGTTTTTTGTCTTAAGTTTCTGCTTCTCATATGTCTCATTATCAATCAGCCAATCGCGTCCACTGCTGTACATAGGCCTCCCTCAGTTCTTTCCAGTGTTCTCTACACTGGGCCGCTTGTAGCCAGTTTCCCGCTACACGTTTTATATCATCGGTCCATCTAGTCGGTGGTCGTCCTCGGCTTCTTTTATAGTTTCTGGGACCTCCATTCCATTATACGTCTCAACTAAATTTATAACAAATCTCGTAATGAGTGGAAATATAACTACTGACAATAATACCATACAACAAACAGAAACTTACAAATATCTGGGACACAAATCAAAATTAGCAGAGACAATCAAACACATGAAATACAGAGGCGAATAGGCCTAACATGGGCAGCATTTGGCAAATTAAGCCATATTCTAAAATGTTCAATTCCCATGTGTCCCAAGCGAGAGTTTTATAACCAATGTGTTTTACCTGTACAAACTTATGCAGCAGAGACTTTAACACTCACGCAAAAATCTGCGAATAAACTCAGAGTTACACAACGAGCCATGGAACGTGCAATACTGAAAGTGAGCCTTCGAGACCACATAACAAACCAACAAATCAGGCAAAGATCAGGAGTTCAAGACGTCATCGAAAGAACCACGACGCTTAAGTGTAACTGGGCAGGGCACTTAGTCAGAACATATGTCTACTCAATCCAAAATAGCATTTGTTTGCTAGGATTATTCTTTGCTTGATTTCTTCCGTCATGACGTTCACCTTGGTGGTTAGGGAGCCTAAGTATGTGAATTTGTCCACCACTTCAAAGTTAGAGTTATCAACCGTGAATTGGTAGCCGATGTTTCTGGCTTTATTGTTGGGTATTGATGCCATTATCTTAGTTTTCTCCTCATTTACTTGCAGGACCATATTTTTTGAGGTATTTGATAAGGTGGTATACATTTCTTCTAGCTTGCGTGTTGTGCGGGCAACTAGGTCAACATTAGCTGCATATGCCAAAATTTGGGATGATTTATTAAAAATGTTTCCTCTGTTGTCTACTCGGGCATCCCTGATCGCCTCTTCCAGAGCTATGTTGAAAAGGAGACACACCAGCGCATCTCCCAGTCGCAGCCCAAAATGCGTTTCAAATGCTTGTGATTGTTCGCCCTGTATTTCGATGTTGCAAACAACTTTACGCATTGTAGCCTTAACCAATCTTATTAGTTTATTGGGGATGTGGAATCCATACATGGCTTCATACAATTTATTTCTTAGGACACTATCATAGGCCGTAGACTCTAGAATCTACGAAAAGGTGGTATGTGTCGATATTGAATTCATTGGTTTTTTCAAGTATTTGCCTTAGCACATAGATCTGGTACGTTGTTGATCGACTAGTCCTAAAACCACTTTGATATTCGCCAAAAAGCTCCTCTTAATATGCACTCAGGCGAGCATGTAAAATACTCGAAAATATTTTGTATGCTCTATTAAGGAGGGATATTCCCTATAGTTTCTACATTCCAATTGATCACCCTTTTTGTGTAGCAGCAAACGATCCCAATACACCACTCTTCCGGAATTTGTTCCTCATTTCAGGCTCTCAGTATGATTTTATGTATATGATTAGTCAGAGTAGCACCTCCAACATTTAATAAGTTCTAGGGGTATACCATCACTTTCTGGAGATTTATTATTTTTTTAGGTGTTTTATTGCATCTTGTACTTCTTGAATTGATGGAGGCTCCAATGGTGTATTGTTGCTTACTCCTGGGGGTGGTTGATTTGGATCTTCTACTTCGATAGTAAGTAGTTCTTTATAGTGTTCCACCCACCTTTTCAATACTTCTTCTTTTGTATTGGGTATATGCCCCTCCTTATCCTTACATAGTCCGATCCTTGGTGTAATTTTTTTTTACATTATTTAGATTTTTATAGAATTTTCTTGTTTGATTTTCCTTTTTGATTGCCTCAATTTCTTCGAATATTCTATTTTCATAAGTTCGCTTTTTTCTCCAATGGATATACTTCCCTTCTCTTCTGAGATCTTTATATTTTTGTTTATATGCATTGTTCTTTCTTCTTGTAATCTCTTCGCACTCAGCATCGAACCACTCATTGCGTGGTCGTGGTCTTTGCGGCACTAGAATGTTATTTGCTGCGTATTTAATATAATTTTTACACATTTCCCATTGTTCACTAATTGTTAAATTCTCTTTAGTTATGTATTTGGTTTCGATATAGTTTTGAAACCTTTCTACCGTTTGCGGATTTTTGAGAAGATCAATATTAAGGCGCCTTGTTTTGGTACTTCTCTCCTTCTTCGCATTTGAGATTTTAGCCCGAATTCTTGTGCCAACACTAAAACATGATCTGAATCAATATTGGCGCCTCGATAGGTGCGGACATCAATAAGGTTGGAGCACTGTCTAGCATCTATGATTACATAATCAATTTGGTTGTTTCGTTAATCCACCAGGCGAGGTCCAAGTTCCCATATGTATTTTTTTTCTGTAGAAAACATGTGCTTCTTACGATCATGTTCTTTGAGGCTGCGAAGGTGACTGCTCGGTGTCCATTCGAATTAGTATTATTATGGAGACGATATTTACCAGTGTACGGTAGATATGTTTCTTCTTTTCCGAGTTTTGCGTTCAGATCACCGATTACTATTTTAATCTCATTTCTGGGACAATTGTCATATGTTCTTTCTAATTTATCATAGAAATTGTCTTTTTCCCATGACTCATTGATTATAGTTCCCAAGTAGTTATACTGTGAGGCGTATTTGGTTCACATACAGATTTGCTCCAGTTATGTTTTCCTTGCTGATGATCATTAGCTTGGTTTTGCTGTTGTTTATACCCAGTCCATATGTTCTACTAGTTTCCGTTATTTTGTTCATTAGCTTCCAAGGAGCCAGTACAGTGTTCTATATTTGATGTTCAGGTCTATTTTTTTCTTTTTGATGCGTTATTTCCATTTTAGTCTGACATCTAGGTTCACGCCCATATATTTTGCTGTATTGGCGTATGGTAGAGTAGCGTTATTTAATACTGTTGGTGTTTTATTTATTTTTTTGTTAGTGAAATCTACATGTACTGATTTAGTTGTATATTTATACGCCATTTCTTGGTCCATGCATTAACCTTATTTATTGAGTGCTTCTCGCAGTTTTATTTTTGTTTTAATTACATCATCATCAACTGGCAATATATTTGTATCATCATAAAACACAACAATTGTAGTTATATTTAATACTGGTATATTGTAAGTGTACCTAATAATTAATAGACCTAAAATACAGGGCGACCAATCACAGGCGTTTGGAACGCATGTTGGGCTGCGACAGGGAGACGCGCTGGCGTGTCTCCTTTTCAACATAGCATTGGAAAAGGCGATCAGAGATGCCCGAATAGACAACAGAGCAAATATTTTTAATAAATCATCCCAAATTTCGGCATATGCAGATGATGTGGACCTAGTTGCCCGCACAACACGCAAGCTAGAAGAAATGTATACCACCTTCTTAAATGCCTCAAAATCTATGGGCCTGCAAGTAAATGAGGAGAAAACTAAGATGATGGCATCAACACCCAACAATAGAGTCAGGAACATCGGTCCCCAATTCACGGTTGATAACTCTACCTTTGAAGTGGTGGACAAATTCACATACTTAGGCTCCCTGATCACCAAAGAGAACGCCATAACGGAAGAAATCAAGCGAATGATAATAATGGCAAACAGATGCTATTTTGGACTGAGCAGACATATGAGAAGTAGAAACTTAAGCCAAAAAACAAAAATAACTATATACAAAACCCTTATACAGCCAGTGTTGACATATGGATCGGAGACATGGATCATCTCCAAGGCAGACGAAGACCTTTTGCTTATATTTGAACGAAGGATCCTGAGAGGAATATTTGGTGGCATCTGTGAAAATGGTGTTTGGAGGAGGAGATACAACTACGAGGTATACCACAGATATAAACAAATATTTGGTGGTAAAGACGTAGTATCTCTTATAAGAATAGGAAAGACTAAGATGGGCAGGACATCTAGCAAGATCACAGCAGAACAACCCTCCTAGAAGAATCCTTATGTCACAACCCGTGGGAAGTAGAAAAAGGGGTAGGCCAAAACTCAGATGGAAGGATGGTGTAGATGAGGATGGTAGAAAGATAGGCGCAGCAAACTGGCAACGGTTGGAAATGGATAGGACTGCGTGGCGTAATAGACTTAGGAAGGTCGAGGCTCTTTCATACGGCTGTAGCACCATTGATGATGATGAAAACACTGTCTTGGGGTACTACAGCACTTCTATTGTTCTCAAGTTAGAGTAACAGTCTTCATATTTTATTCTAAACAATCTTTTACTAATATAAGATTTTAGTAATTCACTATGTTCTTTAGGCAAAACTAAATCTAGTTTGTATTCTAGCCCATCATGCCAGACTTTATCAAAAGCCTGGCAATATCCAGAAAAACTCCCGAACATATTTTTTCCTCTAGAGCGTTTTCTATTCGATCATTGTTTCTGTGGATCTGGTCTAGTGTTAAGTGATTACTCCTTAACCCAAATGATAGAGAGAGGAAGGATAGAGAGGGATAATACATTTTTGTTCTATTATAGGTTTTAATCTTTTTAATAAAATTTTTTCAAAAAATTTTGAAATCATATCATAGTTATTTCCACTACCTTCCAGCATCTTGGAAAGTATTTAAGTCTAATCGATGCACTGAATCTTCTTGTATCTTCGCCATCTCTCCAGGACTAGATTCTCTCCTATATTTTTACTTCTTTAATATCCATAAGAAAGTTATTAAAATGTAATGTAAAAATGTAGTAAATAGGTATAGAAAAAAGCTTTTTGAAAGGCATTAGGAAAGTCATTTCTTTTAAATGGGTCAGATGCTAATTAAAAAAATAAGGTTGTGCTATAAATAAGTACGAATGACATAAGTAATGTTCTGTATCCTAATTAATTTGTATCCTATAGTAAATGTTCATGAGAGCCAAAACGTTTAGTTTGTTTTCACTCGTTTTGTTACGTAAGTAGTTTTTAAGTTTTACTAGACTTGGAAAAATCCTTTCTGGGGTAGCAGTGGAAATAGGTATGATAGCCAATCTTTGCTAGAATGCGTAAATATTTGAATATAGTTTTTGGTGCCACTTATCTAAGCATTTTAAAACTAATTTTTGGGTAAGGGAGGTGGATCATAGACAGAAAGCGAGAGAATACATACAAAATGTCTCTTCAATTTCACAATCGGCTGCAAATTTAATGGTAACACCAATCAGATACTACTTTACGGTTTTGTAAACCTCTTAATCTTTTGTTGAATTGTATGGTCGAGAAATATGATAAATAAATTTATTTTGTAGTATGGTAATATATCCGACATAGGAATGTTAGAGCGATTTAACTGCTTTCCAACGATACGCTGGCATAAGCAGTATTCTACCAATTCCTTCGAGCAACACCTTTGCTTGTTCATAGAGATAGAGGTCCCCTTGGTCAACTTTATGTCTCAAAAGTTGTAAAGTATTAGGAACATCATCTACGTGGCTAAATGACGTATGGGTTCTGTGTTAATTGCCTTCAGTTGATTTGATAGCGATTAAGTATAACTCATGAGTTTCTAAGGAATCATTGCGATGTTTCCTTACTGTGACTAGATTCTTTGAGAGTATGCACAATCACTGAATAAATTTCCTTAAATCTTATAACGGTTTATTCTGAAACCCACGGTGTTTCGCACATCGTATTTTTTTATGATCAGCCGGTTACAAACTCCGATATTTTCCTTTCAGAATGCCTTATGAGTCAGTTAAGGGAGTGTGTACTACAATGTACATAAAGAGCAAGAGTCATGACGAATATACACTTGGGCACCGTGTAAATACCCACTTGTAGCAACAGCACCATCGTAACCTTAACCAACCACATGAGGTCATTTTTAGTAGACGCTTTTTCAGAGCGCTTATTATGAGCTCATGAGCTAGGGATTATGACAGAAAAACGATAAACCTTATTATACCATTTAAAAGAAAAATATTGACAAGGATATTGGGACTTATCTGCGACAATGGTATGTGGAGGGTGAGGATCAACCACGAGTTATATCAATATTACAAAGAACCCTGTATAACAAATTATGCAAAAATACAAAGATTGCGCTGGCAGGTGACCTTATAAGAGTGGATAATAACAGAACACCTAGTAGAATGCTTAGTAGGACTATGGTGGAACGTCGGCCAGTAGGAAGACCAAACAAGAAGTGGATAGAAGAAGTGAGAACCGATGCTAAAGAGATATTGAGGGTAAATGCTTGAAGGCGTGTTGCTGGGGAGGACTGGTACCAACTTTGGCTGTAGATTGTCATTAGACAAAAAGAAAAAGAGAGAAGGAAGAGAAGTGGAGAGAGAGAAGGTGAGATGGGGGAGAGAAGACTGAATCTTGTCACGTCAAAAGTTGGAATATTCTTTAAGAACTTGATTTGATCTTGTTTAATATCTTTTAAATCAACATATCACAAGAACAGCGAGACTTGCTCCATACGCGTCCCAGCGAGAATCGCAAATAATTTACTTCATTTTGGATTTGAGGGCTTATGTAAAGAGCATTCTTCTGCTCAGAAAGATTTTTATCCTCAGATTCGGCTACGTACCGCAACAGTGCTCTAAAATTACCATAATTCTGAGGTGGTTGTTCAGACTCCGGTGTAATGTGCATTAGTTCGAATAAGTTGTACCATTTAAAGCTATACCATGTTTGCCGGAAAAAATATTCCATTTACGATAAGGATTAGTTTCTTTCGATTTCTCTGTTGCTGTCTCTTTCTTTCAGGAGACAACTGCTCATTGACTGAAAAGACTGTTGGGTCTTTTAATTTTATTTTTAGTAATACCTTTGCGGGGGGTTAAACCCCCAAAACATCCCCTGGCTACGTCCGTGTCATGTTTAAAAGTATTTTCCAAATAATCAGCAAATATGTCCGCTTTCTCTTGGTGACTTTTAGCCCATGCACCATCAGATTTTCTAGTGAGTGGATTTTGTCTTATTGGCCTCTTGACTCTTTTCGTGGCTCTCGATAATGAGTAATTCCTATCTTGTTCATACGTTAGCTCCATTAAGAATTTTTTTATTGATTCGTGATTAATGTTTTTAATTGCTCTGCTTATATTTTGAGTTATTTGATTTAACCTGGTTTTATTCACAGTTGTACTGCATTGCAGCCTTTTTCTTCCCAGCCAACTTTTTTTGGCAACCATAATTCTTATCTTAGTTGTGCATTAATAACCTTCCGTCCTTTTGATTGGCTTAGTCAGCGTATAACACAATCAAGTAGGGGCTATGGTCGGAACACCTCCAGCTTTAGGGAGAGCGCCCACCAAACTGGCGTGGTAAGTAGCACGTAGCAGTAGCACGCGTCTAGCATGTTTCTTAAAATGTAACCAATGAAAACGAATGATTAGAATAAATGACGTCACTGTCATTTTGGTGTGCGCTGAATCATTCATTTTCATTGGTTACATTTTAAGAAACATGCTAGACGCGTGCTACTTGCCACTTGCCACGCGCCACGCCACTTTGGTGGGCGCTCTCACTTATGATAGCTTCTTTGATGGCAACATCTATCATATTAATAAAAAGGTGTGGTGATAGTCTGTTAGTCAGATAGACAAACTTTCCATAGTATGTTTCGCTACTTACCGTTGAATGCTCAATAAATATTTTAGTTACATTAATAATCTCAGTTGGTACCCTATGCTTTCATTAATATATCTAGCAATGATATGGTTTGTTTCAATTTTTTAGCTTTGTGTTATAATTAAACATAAATTACATGTCCTTATATATTAGGATTTATTTTAATAGATACAATCCAATAAAAATTATAAAAATAAAAGAAGTACAATAATATAACATAGTATATATATATATATATATATATATATATATATATATATATATATATATATATATATATATAAATATATATATATATATATATATATATATATATATATATATATATATTTATATATAATATATATATATATATATATATATATATATATATATATATATATATATATATATATATATATATATATATATATATATATATATATATATATATATATATATATATATATTTATAAAATATATGTGGGTTGTTTAAAAGTTTATATATAAAGAATTCTATTTGTGTTTAAGCCATATTTGAAATTTCGTTCTTCTTAATTTTCGAATCTGCCAATGTATGCTCTACAGTTGGGGCAGTAATGTGTTTTGGCTTGGCACGAATCCACGCAGTACGGAATGCAAGAGCAAAGGCAGCATCTGAAAATAGCAAAATAGAAGATGTTAAATTGATAATATAAATTGAATGTAAAATAGCGTTAGATAAGACATAGCTTTATTTACTACATATATGTGATATAGCCTAATTCATCTGGTATTAGATAAGTATTACAGTAAGAGAAGCAATTTAAGACCGGTGGAACATTTTAAGTAAAAGCTGACACATAAATTCTAACAAATTTCTTGTCTATTAAATTGGTACAGCATTACCTTAAATGGACCATGATAACGACCACAGCACATAGAGCAGATATAAAAAGCTATCAGAATTCATCTGTTATTAGATAAGCATGGTAGATACTACAGTAAAATAAAAAATCATATAAGATAGTAAGGTATTTCAATGAAACAACATAGCAAATATTAAGCTGAGAGATAAAATTTGTCTATTAACTTGATACTGTTGGATTATCCCAAAATATTATATTGGATGGTTGGTATTACGTATCTGTAAAGGTTAAAACCATGTATACTGTTTTATGAATAAAGTTAGTCTGTGTTGAGAGAGAACTCGAAACGTGTTCATGCTTATTTATTTCAATCTAAGAGATACAACGTTATCTTAAATGAGCCGTCATAACTACAACTTCGTCAACCACTAGAGCAAATAAAAATTGCCAGATCTATCAGAAGCCTATTTATTTAGAATCGAGGTACAACAATTGGATATAGAAGCGCAAGATCGTAGAGGATGGAGGGTGATAGTGGATGCGGCGAAGACTCACCGGTGAAGAAGAAGAAAGAGGAAGATCTATCAGAGGCGTCTAGTAGAAGCCAGTCATCATCCAATACAGCTAGACATACGGCATATATTGCTTAATTGAAATGAGGTTGAATGCTCGAATAAATGAACTTTGAAAAATAAGGCTATTATCGAGCACAAGTTAACTAAATGTAGCCCAAGTACTTTCGCTTAAAATAGCATCTTCAGGGGCATTTCGTCAAAATATAAACTATCCGGCAAGCGAAGAATGTGGAAACATTAATAATAACATAAAATTGTACAAAACACTACACTAAAACGAGGACAAACAGTTTAAAATTACTTTAAAGATTCTACGCTACATTCTTTGTCAGTATCTGGAGGGAAAATCTCATTATCCCTGAACAGGCAACTCGACCAATTTTTATCGTATATTAATTCACTTCATAGTCATATTGAATTTACAATAGGAACAGAACAAAATCAATCTATAAATTTTTTTTATTTAAAAATTATTAGATTTAAAAACAAACATGACTCCATATTTCACATACCTACCCATACTGACACGACTATACACAATTCATCATCACGAATGAATTTTTTAAATACTATTTCAAATCACATTGAATTGCACACATAACATGAGGAAGTTAAAAGAAATAAAAAAGTTTTTTTCCAACAAGCTCTAACCATATTTTTGGCAGGTCTAAGAGAACCCCTAGGATCAACAATTCGATCCATGAGACCACCGAATCTCGCTCTCGCTATCCGATATATTCAGAAAAAAAAAATTAGATATCTCCAAAAATCTCATAATTATTCCTTATCATCTTCTAACAAACCATCTGCCACTTCACAAACGACACAATTTAACTCATACACCCGCTCCTATACAAGAGCCACTAAATCTTTCCTTAATCCTGATATAACCAATAAATTCCACAAAAATAATATTAAATATGAACCAGTTGCTACATCAATTTTTCAGAATCATTCTGACTCAAATATTAACTATATTTTCAAAGTTCACAAGACATTTGATGGTCTTAATCTTAAGGCTTCTAAAAGCAAATCTCGATTTTACCCAAGCTACTCTTCCTACAGCGCATTCTATTCTTTCTATTAATTACTATACCACAAATAAAGCCCAATTCTATACAGTCCACCAAGATCCCTAAACAATTATACAAGTAAAATTTACAGTAAAAGAAACATCAGGTAAAATCGTCATCCCAAGACAAGAAGTCGAAGGTGCCATCCTAAGAGAAACTCTCACCGTCGCATGTAATCAACTTGCCTGGACCCAGCTAGTCAATAACACCGATGAATATATTCAAGTAGCAATAACTGATCCCATCAAAAATCAACCAATAAATCTAAGAGATGTCGATCCTTTCCAAAGAACCGATCATTTTAAAACAAAAGAAGAATCTCACCGAAAACGACAGTGCAGGAAGTTTGCATCATGCATATTTCATCATTCAGACCGTCAGTTAACATTTACTCACCAAATAAAACACCATATACGAACAAGAGATAAAGTTCCGGTTACACCAAGTCAACTCGGTATCCACACATTCATAAGGATGATCGATCAAAAAATCATCAAACCGAGTCAATTGCCCTGGTCGTCCCCAATGTGGGTCATTCCAAAGAAACCAAATACCCCAAGAAAGATTAAATGGCGAATAGTTGTCGACTACAGGAAGGTGAACGAGAAAACCATCGACGATCTATATCCAATTCCAAATATAACAGATATTCTGGATAAACTAGGACGCTGTCAATATTTTTCCACCCAGTTGTAGCCAGAGGATTCCATCAAATTAAAATGAAGAAAGAAGATATTTAGAAGACTGCATTTAACGTTAAAACTGGCCACTATGAATACCTAAGAATGCTATTCGGACTCAAAAATGCACCCTCAACATTCCAGAGAGTAGGTAATAGAGAACATACTAAAAAGACTTACAGGCGAAATATATCTAGTATACAGGGACATTTTCAACCTCTCTTTAAGAACATATGGTAAATATTAAGAAGATTTTTGAGAAATTAAGAGAAACAAGATTTAAAATACAAGTTGACAAATGTGAATTCCTTAAAAAACAACTAATGCTTATACTAATATAAAAATTACCACTAAAATAATTAACTAAATTAAAAAATAATTAACTAAAAACGCCTAAATAGGTTTTTAAAAACTAAATACGTTTTTTATAGATATATTACTTGTAGATGAAATAGTACAGTATCTACTATTCTGT
This sequence comes from Diabrotica balteata, assembly GCA_918026665.1. Taxonomy (NCBI): domain Eukaryota; kingdom Metazoa; phylum Arthropoda; class Insecta; order Coleoptera; family Chrysomelidae; genus Diabrotica; species Diabrotica balteata. Next base: position 127,330,484 of record OU898281.1, read on the forward strand.
AAGTTTCAGCATGCCAGATAAAATTTATTCAAACCGATAACATTCTTATTAAATCTTGTAATTTGCCAAAGTGTTGTACAAAATAATTGATATGGCAACCCTGCTAGTATGACGATTCGCTTGAAGCGTTTCGAAGCCGAAAGTGATGCAATCTATCGATGATAAATACAATACCAACGTTTGAGATGGAGCCACCTCTCTAATATACAATTTGATGCCGGCAGTTCAAGATATAATTATTGTTTAACGAGATTTTTCATATGTTTAGGAAAAAATATTTAACGTTTTATTGCAAATATTTTCCACTTTTACAGTTTTATATGTGTTGTTATTAAAATTTTTTCCGGTTTCTTACCGGTAGCTTTATTATAAGCCGGAACATAATATTTTTTCCCATTGTGACAAAACTGTAAATTGAAAAATTTTCAAAAAATTCATAAGTATTTCTTAGGGTTATATCTTTATGCTATAAGAAAATTAACAAAATTGTATGTCTGGTTTTCCCGCTTTATACTTGGAAAAAAGTAGTTTTTTAGAGTTTTTTCGAAAACGAAAACATGAAGTTTGTTTAAAATTTGTCAAAATACTTCTAGTTGTCACATATACCTTCTCAATTTTTTTCAAATATTTTGAATTTGTAGTTTGTTTTTTGGGGGGTGCAGATCAACCTTAAACAGTTTTTATATTGGTGGAGATACGTAGACGACGTACTAGTATGTTTCACAGGAACTAACAGCAACTCGACCAATTTTTATCGTATATTAATTCATTTCATAGTCATATTGAATTTACAATAGAAACAGAACAAAATCAATCTATAAATTTTTTAGATTTAAAAATTATTAGATTTAAAAACAAACATGACTCCATATTTCACATACCTACCCATACTGACATGACTATACACAATTCATCATCCCATCCAACACAACATAAACTGGCAGCATATCATAGTATGTTACATAGATTAATAGAAATTCCGATGTCAAAATACAACTTTGAGACAGAATTAAATATAATTAAGCAAATAGCAGTAAACAATGAATACAATAAACAAACAATTAATAAAATGTTAAATCAAAAACTACACAAGAAAGCTCTGAAATTAGTATTTCCACCAGCAGAGAAAAAACCCAGTACCTTCTGTTCGATTACATATACAGGCAAAATTACAACAAAAATAGCCAAACACATAAAAAAGAAAGGAATAACACTAGCTTTCGAACAAATAACAACCTAGGCAAATATATCAAAACAACAAGAGCCAAAATAAAAAAACACTTACACAGTGGTGTGTACAAACTTAAATGTGGCGACTGCCCAAAAACTTACATCGGTCAAACTGGTAGAAACTTTAACAAACGAATAGCAGAACATAAAAAGGCTTTCAATAATAGAAAAACAGATTCTACATACGCACTTCACCTTCTAGATCACAATCATTCTTTTAACGACGAATTTAAAATTCTTCACATTCAAAATAAAGGCCTTAAGCTATCCTTTTTAAAATCTATGGAAATCAATAAATTAAAAAACACAGATATAATTCTGAATGACCAACTTGAGACAAACAGTTCTCCCCTCCTTAACCTATTTCATTAGAGACCATAGAGTGTAAACGCATGCCAAAAATAGATCACTTGAGAAAGGCAATCGGCCGAAACAGCTGTAGTGATAAGAGTTAAAATAAATTTTTGTGGAAGTTTGAAAACAAAGTTTTCAGTGTTTTATTGTTACATAAAATGAATTTCCATTAAGTAACGGTCGAATTCATCAATCAATTACAAAAAATAATAGAACAAAGCAAAATTCCTTAAGAATAAAGATCAAGCATCCTAATACCTCCCTTCAAAAGGGAGACAAATCAATCCCAGAAAATTACAGAGGAATTAATTTATTAAACACAATACTAAAATTAACAACCAAAGTGATAACAACTAAATTAAATGAAATGATAATACTAGCAGAAGAATAACAAGGTTTTAGGTCGGGAAGATCATGTATCGACGTTATATTTATAATGAGACAAGTGCAAGAGAAATCATTAGAATACAACAAACCGGCGTATCTATGTTTCGTGGATCTTACAAAGCATTTGACCGGGTCAAATTAAAAGACGTTATCCACTTACTGTATGCAAAAGAGATACCTATAGGAATAATCAAAACGATCGAAAATATCTACCAAAACAACACAATAAAAGTAAAAGTAGAAGAAGAACTAACCGACCCAATTGAAGCTGGCAATAGGGTAAGACATGGAGATTAATTGAGTCCTTTATTGTTCAACCTGATTATGGATGAAATAATAAAAAAAGTAAGAACTAAAAAAGGATGTCAAATTAAAGAAAAACAACTTAAACGAATCTGCTATGCAGACGAGGCAATACTACCATCTCAAAGTGAAGATGATTTACAACGTATGCTGCACCAATTTAATATAACCGCCAGAAAATTTAACATGATAATTTTCCCAAAAAAGACAAAATCCATAGTTACAACAGCAAATTTACTAAGATGTAAATTGGAACTGGAAGGTCAGATAATAGAACAAGTGATGGAGTTTAAATATCTAGGCAGCACATTATCTAGCTACGGAAAACTCGAAACTGAAGTGGAAGATCAAGTGAATAGAGCAAACAGAGCCGCAGGCTGCCTAAATGAAACAATATGAAGAAATAAAAATATCAGGAAAGAAACGAAAGGCAGAATTTACAAAACAGTCATCAGACCAATAATGACATACGCGGCAGAAACAAGACTTAATACAGAGAGGACAAAGAGGATGTTATAAACGGCAGAGATGAAAACACTTAAAAAAATTTATGGTAAGACACTATGGGACAGAGCGAGAAAAACAAATATACGACCTAGATGCAAGGTGGCGAGATAAAAAAAAGAATATGCGTGGCTAACCGCTGTTATTTTGGCCTGGGCCCTCAACTAAGAGCGAGAAGTATGTCAATAGCAACAAAGTGCAAACTTTATAAAACAATAATACGATCAGTGCTGACATACGGATCGGAAACATGGGCAATGACGACCCGAGATGAAGAGTTACTACGAGTATTTGAAGGAAAAGTATTGAGGACCATATATGGCGGAGTAAACGAACAGGGTCTGTGGAGAAAGCGATATAACTTTGAACTCTATAGACTTTTTGGTGATGCAGATATTGTGAAGACCATCAAAATAAACCGCCTAAGGTGGGTGGGCCACGTTATGCGGATGGATGAGAGTGATCCCACTAAAATAACTATGCTTAACAGGCCGGTCGGAAGAAGAAGAAGGGGACGACCCAAACTCAGATATCTGGACGATGTACAGGAAGATCTGAGGGAGATAGGAGTGAGGGGCTGGAGAAGACAGACACTCGATAGGGAAGGATGGAAGAATGTTTTGAAGCAGGCCAAGGCTCACGAAGGGCTGTAGCGCCAACTGATGATGAGATGCAAGGTGGAGAACATCAAGAACTGGGTAAGAAATAGAAGAGTAGAATGGAACGATCATATACGCCGAATGACAAAAAATAGAGTAGTAAAGACGGCAAGAGACGGTTCCCCAATAGGAAGACGATCAGTAGGAAGACCACGAAAACAATGGAACGATAACATACTGGAGGCACATTGAAAAACAGACAGAGTCATATCTATATAAAAAGAAGAAGAAAAAGAAGAAAAGTTTTAACAAAAAATAGATTTAAAGTACTAAAATTTCATAACTAATATAACATTCACATACATTTTTTTGCTTGTTTGCAAGTTAATTTAATGAATTAGGTATAAGCAATTTTTGAGTAAATGCATAGTAATTCTGAAATATTAGAACGGTTAACCTTTTCTGCTTTAAACTCACAGCAGTGGACTTGCTCCATATAATATTGTTCTGCAGCTATTTTTTTATGGCATCTTAATGCAATTTTACTTTAAAATAAGTTTATTTTGACGGTTCGATTTCCACTTCGGAAATCGTTCTCAAAATACAAAACATTATGCTTTGTATTTTGAGAACGATCATAAAAGCTGCAATAAGGATAGCAATCCCAATAATAAATAATTGGAATGAAATACTTTCTTCTTCTTCTTAACATGCCATACACCAAAGTGCGTAGGCAACTATCTCATTACTAGAATTCTGTTCTTGGCGGCGTGACACAGCTCACCTGTATTGTGTATTCTTGTCCATTCTTTAATATTCCTTAACCAGGATAATTGTTTGCGGCCGGCTCCTCTCCTACCTTCGATCTTCCCTTGTAGGATTAACTGTGGTATTTCATATTTTGCTCCTCTCAATATGTGCCCAAGGTAACCAATCTTGCGTTTTTTAATTAATTCAAAGAGTTCTGTTTCCACGCCGGCTCTATTAAGGACGTCATCGTTTCGAACACTATCCACCCAAGGTATGCGCATCATTCTTCTCAATGACCACATTTCAAATGCTTCAAGTTTGTTGATAGACGTTTTTTTCAAAGTCCACGTTTCCATGCCATAAAGCAAGATGGACCATATGTAGCACTTGACCATTCTGTAGCGTATTTCGAAGTTTAGGTGTTGATTACATAGGAGCGGTCTGAATTTCACAAAAGCTTGTCTTGCCATTTGTATTCGGGTTTTTATCTCGTGTTGTGGATCCGATTGGTCATTGATTGTGGTGCCAAGGTATTTAAAATACCTTGTTGGATTGTCGACTCGTATCGAATGTATAAATAGGATTATACGATTGTCACCTATGCATATTATCGGGTTTTCTGGAGGGTTTCTGCTAATGACCATATATTTCGTTTTCAAAATGTTGATTTTGAGGCCATATTTTTTACCTATGCTATTCACCCTATCAAGTAATAACTGCTGATCTTCCAAATTATCAGTTATAATCACTGGTCGTCCGCATAGCGTAGGTTCTAATTGGTATGCCGTTTACCTTAATGCCTAATTCCGTATCTTCTAATGCTTCCGCAATATATATTTTCAACATATAAATTAAAAAGCATCGGAGAGAGTATGCAGCCTTGGCGGACACCTTTCCGGATTTCAAATTCATCCGTATATTGGTCTTGATCAATCCTCACCTTTGCCATTTGGTTCCAGTATAGATTCTGAATAATTCTGATCTCCTTCTGGTCAATGTTGGCCCTATGTAGTAATTCAATCATGATATCATGTTTAACATTGTCAAATGCCTTCTCGTAGTCGATGAAGGTGAGGTAGACATCTTTTCGTTGATCTAAGCAGTTTTGTATTAAGGTGTTCAAACATAAAATTGCCTCTCTTGTTCCTAGTCCTCCCTTAAAACCGAATTGTGTTGACCCGCTAAGTTCTTCTAGTATCTTGAACATTCTTGAGTTTAATATCCTAAGGAAGAGTTTCAACAAGTGACTCATTAAACTGAAATACTTTACAGAAACATAAAAACAGGAAAAAAATTTAAAAAAAAATCGAATCCCCAGTTCATTAACTGCTGTAATGACAACAGGACTTAAGACTAAAATAACAAGAACATGTTTACCTGCATTTAGTGTTTGTAGTTTCAAATGGACACACATTATAACATTAAAACAACTGTAAAGGTGAATAGAATTTACATATTTAATAAAGTAAAGGATATATAATAACATATTTATAATCTTGACATGCTTAATACTTACTTAACATTTACGTATAGAATAAAAGGTATATTAATAAAACATTTAAACATATATTGTAAAGTTAGAAAATATTAAAATATAAAATAAACTGATGCAAAAGCAAAGATATTGTATATATATATATATATATATATATATATATATATATATATATATATATAATATATATATATATATATATATATATATATATATATATATATATATATAGGTATATTTATTGATTCTTATAAAATGGATCGAGAGATCATTTTAGCTTCTTCAGTTGGTAACTTTCTAAGAATCTTAGAATAAATTCTTAGTTTTCGAATCTTCCAATGTAAGCTCTGCAATTGGGACAGTAATGAGTTTTAGCTTGGCATGAATCCACACAATATGGAATTAAACAACATGGCCAACATCTGAAAAGAAACCCCATTTTTAGTATGGTATGAACAGTGCAGTGTACAGTATGAAATAGTGAAATGTAAGCAAAGCACATTGACGAAGGAGATGCTTCCTTCGGCTAAAAAAGGACAACAATAAAAGCCAACAATTAATAATATGCGATCATTTACTTTTTCATACTGTATGTAATTAGTCTAGCAATCGCAAAAAGTGTGTATGAAAGTTAAAATTTGTTAATTTATGGGGTATAGGTTGATTCTAGCGGTGTTTTGCAATGGTACATTATATTGTGAGTGTATATGCAGTTGTCTGGAATTTATGTTTCGTCCTGACTGATCAAATAGTTCTTAGTGATCGATCATCTGCTCTTACATCGTTTTTCATAAGACGAACAGTTAAAAAGAAACATAAATTACCGACTACCTATTGTGACTATCTTCCTTTATACAGCTATCAAGGCTTTAGGATTATTGCATGACACATCAAAGCGAAGATATGACTATGACATCGCGCAGGTGTGGGCGGGCTGGATGGGTGAGCAACGTCAAGTTGCGTCATTACTTGATGATTCTTGAAGATTCCAACCCTTGTTTCAGCTATTTACATAAAGGTTGTAAGCTGTTGACGATTGTTCGAAATATTAGTTTCGATTTAAACAAATATTGGTGTAAAATGAGATATGTTGTGGCAGTTTGTAATGTGAGCAACCAGTCAAAGTGTTTTACTTTCCCAAAAGACAAAAGTGTGAGAAGTGTTTAGCAGAATCCAAAGAAGACTATAAGCGACAAAAAACCCATCATAGCAATGCCAAACTTGACCCATTTGACGCAAAAGAAAGAAGTATGCTTATTAGTGTTTAAACCTAGTTTTATCAAATTTATTGCTTATGACTTTTTTACCTTTTAACCATCGATATGTTTGACGTCGACTAAAAGTATTTCATCACAACATAATAAATGCATAGTTGTTTAAAGCTAATAAAAATTGTTTTATTAAATTTATTCTATTTTTTATTTACCTATCCCAAAAACCTATTACATTTTGGAAAGGAAGTACCTATTTAGTTTAGGGTGAAATTTAGTATTATAGGGTATTTTTATGTATGAGAGAGTAATAAAACAATAAATTATGTATGCAAATCCCTAAACTGTTGATACGGGTGACTCAATGAAAAACAGATATTTGTCAACAAGTTTACAGAAGTGTATAGGAAAACAATTTTAAATTGAGTATGACCACCAGGTATAAAGGTTGGAGCAGAATAGAATATAATAGTTGTGAGGGTTACTAATCCCTAAATAAGGTTGCCAGTGTCGGAGTGATGGAGGTTAACAGGTACTAATGAATTTGCAAGAAATGTAAGATGTTTATTTTATTGATTATATATAGCCAATAAGAGTTTAATAAGTACCTACCTATTTGCAAAATAAAGTTTAATTCTTTAGATAAAATAAAACGTTTTATTTTATCTGAAATGAGTGCATTCCACGAAGTAAGGGTTTCAACAATCAAACATTTAATTCTTTAATTCCAGGAATCTACGACAGTAATTGACTAGATAATTACCTTCTAAACTTATTCCACAGAAAATGTGATAGTGGGTTTTTCCGTTTTGTAGGAAGGTCCAAGTGGCGTATTCAAAATTCTTAACAGTTCACTAAAAGTAGGTACTTCAGTTGCAAGGTGCAGTTTATTGTGTATACTAGTGTTATGGAAAATTTGGAAGTGCCGTGTAAACGCCGAAAAATTGGTCCTTTAACAGTTAATGAAAAAACATTAATATTTAATTGTTTTAAATCATTTACAGACAAACGTTTATGTGAAAGTGTTGATGAGACCGTTGAGTTAGTTAGCAGTACACTTGGTGTTGGGAAATCTACGATTTACAGAGTTATTAAAGAAGAGAAATGTGGTAGTTTTCAAATGCCACGTAATGCTCCAGGGAAACCAAAATTTCAAATAGAATATCATTTTAAAGAAGGACTTCGACGGAAAGTGCATGAATTCTTCTTTAGACAAGAATTTCCAACATTGGATAAAGTTCTTGTCTCAGTTCGAGATGATAAGGATTACCCAGAAATGAGTCGAAGTACGTTATGGAAACTTTTAAAAGAAATAGGCTTCCGCTGGAAAAAGAATCCCAGAAAGTCTATTTTATTAGAAAGAAGCGATATTGTCATATGGAGAAGACATTTTCTAAGAACCATAGAGGAAATGAGAAACCAAAAAAAAAAATATTTTATCTTGATGAAACATGGATCAACGAGGGTCATACACCTAATAAATTTTGACAGGATGAAACTGTTACAAGTCAAAGGCACGCTTTTGTAAATAACTTATCTACTGGTTTAAACCCACCATCAGGAAAGGGACGCAGGCTGATAATAGTACACATTGGCAGTTCAGACGGTTTTGTTGAAGGTGGTTTATTAACTTTTGAATCAACTCGTACCGGTGACTACCATGAAGACATGAACGCTGATGTCTTTCAAGAATGGTAGATCTTCTTCCTAAGAACTGTGCAATAGTAATGGATAATGCAAGTTATCACTCCAGACTTATAGAAGGACTGCCCACAACCAAGTGGTTAAAAAAAGACTTGCAGAATTGACTGAGTTCAAAAAATATTACGTACCATCCCGGAACTATAAGAAAGGAACTTTATTCGTTGTGTGCCCTTCATAAAGAAAATTTTAAAAAATACGAAATTGATGAAATTGCCAAAAATCGTGGAATGGCAGTACTTAGATCCCCACCATATCATTGTGAATTAAACCCGATTGAACTGGTATGGGCACAGATAAAGAGTGAAGTTTCAAGAAAAAATACCACTTTTAAAATTCATGATGTTAAACAGTTGTTTTTGGAGGCCGTAAATAATGTAAAACCTGAAAACTGGGAAAAGGCAGTAAATCACACTATTAAAGAAGAGGAAAAAATGTGGAAGCTGGACAATATTACTGATAAAATGATCGAGCCAGTTATTATAAATCTTGGTTCTGAAAGTTCATCTTCTGAATCTGATTTGGATTTGTAACAAGTAGCTGTAAGTTTTATATTAATATTTTTATTCATCTATTTAACATACCTTAGACGGTTTTAAAAACTCTTTTTCTCTTTTGTATTTTTAAAAATTAAAAAAAAATGTGAATTTTTTAAAACCCTTTTTAATGTAGGCCAGTCAGTTCTAATTTAGTGTGTGATAAAAGAGGTCACTTTTGTTTACATACACATAACACTTTATAACACTGAAATAATTCATTTATTTTTTACAATTATTCAAAGTAATTTTTCAATTAATCTTGAGCACGCCCATGGAGTGGTCGAAGGTACCAGTTAAAATTATGCTAATTACTCTCTCGTTCATAAAAATAAACTATAATAAGGTTTTCTCCGTAAGTCCACACGAGCTATGGATAGGTAAGAGACCTAGATTAAATCACAATCATAGCTACAACCTCTATGCACAAGTTTCAGTGCAAAAACTCAAGAAAATGAACAAAAAGGCAATCAAATGTTATTTGGTTGGTTATGACGGAGAAGAAATATACAAAATTTGAGTCAAGGAAAATAATAATGTAATATTAGCAAGATATGTTAAATTTCTGGAGAGACTAACTGATTGTCAGAAACGAGTTCAATTGCCTCTACAAGATAATACCTCCCTATATATCCCAGAAAATTCTAAAACTGACAATGATTATAAATATAGCTATTTATCAATCAGAAAAAGATTAAATCGATGATGAAGTAATCTCACAGAATTGTGAAGAAGATGACGATAAAGAATCTGTAGATGAAGATGAAGAAACAGGAAGTTATAACTTAAGACATCGTGATCCAACTAAAAAGCCTTTACATAAATTTCCACTAAAGAACAAGTTGCAGATGTCATGACCAAACCTCTAACTCAAATAAGATTCCAGATCCTTCTTTCAAAGACAGGACTTATGTAGATGCGAAAAATATTTTTAATAAGGGAAAGTGTAGTGGATATCATCATCAGTGTGTAGTCCTACAACTGTGTGTAGGATCATCACAGCCACCTTGTTGGACGCATTCCAACGATGAATGATAGAAAATCAGTCATGCAGAGCTGACTACGAGAAAAATGTATTTCATTTACAGAGGATAGATCAAAGTAGAACCAATGAAAATAATAAGGAACAGGTTAGTAGATATTATCAATATGCTGTTTGGGTTTAAATTAAGGAATATGTTGCCTCTTGCAATTTAGTTTAAGACTAAATTTACTGTATGTGTGTAAAATATGCTAGATACGATAACGATCATTTTAAATCACAGAATACAAATTAATTTTCATTGTTGGATTATGGTTCAACTATTTATTAATGATAAAAATAATCATATCAATGAATAATGCAAAGAACTAGAGAGACATGCAAACCGGTATGAATCCCATGAGCTATATAACAAATTCCGATATCTATCCAGGGAATTTATTCAAATCACACAAACAATAATGAATCAAAACCAACATAACTATTATAAATGACGAAAAAGGGATTGCGGAGGTATGGAGAAAATATTGTCAAAGTCTATATGCAGATGATCCCCAGAATGCAAATCACGATGAGTTCACTGCAGAGAGAGAACCAAACATTCTAAAGTCAGAGGTAGAAAAAACAATCAAAAAGTTAAAAAATAGAAAATTTCCTGGCGCAGAGCAGATCACTGCAGAAGTTTTAAAAGAGACTGGAGATGTTGGAGTAAATGTTGTGCATATGATCTGAAAACAGATTTGGGAAACCGGAGAGTTGTTGAGTGAAGTCTCCGACTGGACAACATCCACTTTCATCCATATATTTAAAAAAGGAACTCCGCTAGATTGCAGTAACTACAGAACAGTAACCATAATATCCCATGCAAGCAAGGTTCTACTTCATGTAATACATGAAAGACTAAAAGCTTTTCTGTTGTCCCAGAAAAAGGTTCAAGATAACACATCCTTAATGTCAGACAGCTAATCGAAAAACTCGTGAATTCAATACTTCTATACTTATGTGCTTTGTGGATTACACAAAGGCCTTCGATAAAGTCAAGTAGCAGCAGCTATGGTTCATACTAGCGGAAATGGGAACACCTTATGACTTAGTTCAACTAATTATAAGTCTATTGAAAATAATAAGTTCAGAATAAAAATAAACAACACCCATTCCAATCATTTCAGAACAGAACCAGGTGTCAGGCAGGGATACATAATCTCGCCAACTCTGTTTAATATCTACCGAACACATTAGCCATGTTCTAGCGAACACATTAAGCCAAAGGTACTAGACGGATGGAAGGGTGGAATATCAGTTGGAGGTCAAAAAATCAGTAACTTGAGATATGTTGATGACACTTTAATAATCGCGGCAAATCAAGAAGAAATGAAAGACATAATGAGATGTCTGGAGAAGAAAACCAAAACATATGGACTAAAGCTAAATAGGAGTAAGACAAATTTTAAATTGGGAGCTTTAAAAGCGGATAAAAATAAACTAGACGTTTTTGAAATGTAGGTATACCACCGCATGTTAAGAATATATTGGATTGATCATCTCACTAACGTATCGATATTAGAACAACTTAAAGTAAAGGAAAACGATAGATTGCTTAAACAAATACAACAGAGATATTTGCAGTATTTTGGACAGATAGTCGAGGGTAGAGTTGAAGGAAAGAGACCTAGGGGAAGATCTCCAAGCAGTTGGGTAGATCAAACAAAAGTATTGATTAATTAAGGTTTACATGAACCCGAACAACTAGACGATGCAGGGAAGGATGGAGGGAAATCGTGAAAAAAACTGCAAAGGCCTTATGGTGTCACCACATCCCAAAAGGAATTAGGACTGAGGAGGAGGATGATTTATTAATAAATCACTGTGAATGATCTAGTGGATCAATGATTCAAACACTGGATACAAAACAAAAAGTTTAACGTAACAGTACAAAGTTTGTTAGTCTGCTGTGACTATTTATCCGATACGCTGGTATATCGGATGTACCTATGGATGAGCAGTAAGTACGAGTAGAAATATCGTTTTGCAACCTAATGTTCGTATCATCAGTGGCAAAAGTTCCTGTGACTGCATTTTTTGTTCTAGTAGACGGAAGTTTCTTGATGTTGTTTTATTGATTTGTTTCAGTAAGTTAAGATAACTGATTGGCAGGTATTTTTTAATTTTAAATAGAATGGTTACTTGAATGACAAATCTGTCAAAAGCTGGACTTAAAACTGAAAGTCCGATGTGACTTTTTCTTTCAACACAAAGTTTACTTCATCCTATGAGTTTGTTGGGAAAGTTTTTCTTAGATTACTTGATTTTATGTGGTAAGTGTCAATGCAATATGTAAAAAAAGTCTCTAAATATGAATCATTGGTTTCAAAATTTTGGGTTTTTGTATTTTAAAGGGCATTTAACAAATAATTAACTTAGAAAATATAAATATTTCTGAATTTTTAGTCTTTATTTTGGGATGTGTGCGATACACGAAAATTATGTTTCGATTTTTCAAATTTTGAGACACTAAGCTCAAAAGGCTCGCCATCACTGATCTACATCGTCATTTTTGTTATTTTGGTTAATATTTACCTCTTTCAATGAGTAACATATTTTCTATACATACTACATACAAAATAAGGAAATCTCATGCAAATAACATTTTTGAAAGTTCCGTGTTAAAAAAAAATTTCGTGCAAAGTGTTATGTTATAAACAATCCTCCAGGAAAATGTTTACTCCAAGGTCTCCAAGGTTCCTTGAATTCTATTTACAGAACGCTTGTTGTATGTACCCTGACATCATTTTTAAAACAAATTACGAACATATGCTTTACTGTTAATTTAAATAGTGTGGTTGACTGGATCGGAACAAGGCTGCCAGGTCTAGGGATTTATCCCGAATCTAGGGATATTTCAGTATAAAAGGGACAAAGGGATTTTTTTGATATTTAGTGTAAAATCTAGGGATTTTTGACCGGCTCAAATATTTACCCACATAGGCCTATTATAATAACATTTTCTTTAATTCAGGTATAAAACCACTTCGTATTAACAGTATTAAATACACGATCTTTCATTACAACTAATTAAACTAACAGTAAACTACTTAAGGATTCTATTATCAGATGTCGCTAACTGTCCACGTTCTTGGAATCTTTATTTTATGCTACCAAATAGATTTCTGTCAAAAGTAGATTCCTATATATTTTCAGAAAGAAGCAAATTCTGGAGCTGGAATTAGGGGATTTACAAAAGTCCTAGCTTTTATAAAATAAATAATTCGGGGATTTACAGTAGGAATCGGGTGATTTACAGGATTCATGAAAATCAATAAATAAAATTCTATGCTTCACCGTTTCATTTCTCTTCAAGTTGTATTTTGTATTAATTTTATTAAGTAAATATGTAAAGAATACGTACGTTATTCCGTTTTTGTTAAATTTATTCAAATGATCGCTATTGTACTGTTTATGAAATAAAGGTATAAAACAACAATTTTTTTATATCAATGTTATTGTATTAGGCAACTATCAATACATCCCATAATTTTATTCAGGAATAGGCAACCATATATACATTTATTCCAATCTAGGGATTTCTAGGGATATTTAAATGTTCAATTTAGGGAGGACAAAAATTTTCACCTGGCAACCCTGGATCGGAAATCAAACGTATTCTTTGTTAAGACCTGACTCGTTGAAAAAATGATTTAAAAATGTTATACATTGCAAAGAAGAGTACGTGAATCATAATGAAACAATTTTTAAGCTTTTAGATGATCTTTGATTTAACAAGCCAAAGGAATATCTAAAAATAAAAATAGCAAACAAAATTTTAAAATACATATATTAAACCGCGATGTGAAGAAATTACTTAACTTTTATAGTTAAAAGACAACATGTAACATTTAATATACAGGTGGTTGAAGAAAATGACAGAAAAATTAATGAAACTGAAAAAGGAAATATCAATAAATAAATTTGACCTGAAGTGATTTAATATTATTTTTTAATAATATTAATAAAAATCTGAAACTTGCCAGTCTTTTTCTATTATTTTTTATTTTAACATTTTTAAAACATAGAATTTGTCTATAGCCCTTTGGGTTTTGTGATTTATTGAATTTCCTTGTAAAAGGACAAAGTTACTTTAGGTAGTCCACCAGTAAAACAATATGAAAAGGTTAAAAACTGAAATATATTGAATTATCAGAAAACGAAATACACAATTTATTGTATTTTTCATATATGTTACATATGAAAGCAATTGGGTCGCAGAACATCCGAACTTTATATACTAAGCAAAAAATTAAGCTTATCAAATTCTCCCATGATTTGGTTATACAACCTAATAGCTTTAGGTTGGAGTACATTAATATACTTTGTTTATTATTTTTGTACCTCCGTTGGAAATTACGTAGTTGTCATATACCAACAACGTTAGATGCAACAATCACTGGTTTATTATCAAACCATTTCATGATGACCATTCTTCTTACTTTTTGATATCTCTAACAGCTGTTTTTGACAGCTCCTTAAATTTAAAAAAATAGTCTAATATGAAGTATGTCCAGATGATGATGACAAAGTAAATTATAAATAAATCAAAACTAGAATAAGCTAAAATCGAAATAATTTTACTCTCACAATTTGTTTCATAAAGTACGTTTGTCCTCTCTGGAGAACATCGATGTTTACAAAAATATACAAAATTTACAAGAACGCCAAGTGTTTATTTAAATAAAAAAGCATAAAATATAAAGCTTCTAATTGCAATCAAAAAAATTGAATATATTTCACTTTTTAAGTGGGTATATTTATTTAAAAACCCTTAAAAGGGCTACATCAAAAAAACAAACGTTTTCGGACTAAACAGTCCATCATCAGGTTTAAAATCTGCTAGGTTAAAATGCCTGAGCCACCAAAATACATGGGTAAAAACCCTTTAAATTACTTATAGTTATCAAAGATTATACATCTTGTTAAAAAACTGTGATGTTCATTATTAAATTAGATATGACTTGAGGTAACATACATTGTAAAAAGTTTTGAGTTCCAGAGCCGGGGAGAAAGCTCAACGCACGGAGAACAGCTGGAAACTCAGTTTTCAGGAGTTCTAATTTATTATCCTCTAATTTATTAGTACTTTAGCTCTAGGCCTCCCCTGTTAATCTCAATTGGTCTCTATTTTGGGCGATCTGCATCCAGTCCTTTCCTGACGTTCTCTTAAGATCGTCGGTCCATATCATCTGTGGTCTTCCTGTTTTTCTTTTCTTTTCCCATGGTCTCCAGTGTAGAATTCGCTTATTCCGTCTTTCATCTTTTTGCCGGAGAGTGTGACCGGCGAAGTTCCATTTAAGTTTTGCAACCTGTGTTGATACATCATTCACCTTTGTTTTTTCTCTGATCCATGAGTTTCTTTTCCTGTCTTTAAGACCGATACCCAGCATCTGTCTTTCCATTGCTCTTTGTGTTTTGGATATCCTGTCGATGTTCTCCTTTGTGAAAGTCCATGTTTGTGAGCCATATGTAATAACTGGTAAAATGCACTGGTTGAATACTTTCGTTCGCATATATTGAGGGAACTTTTATTTTTAGAATATATGATAGTTTACCAAATGAGGCCTATGCTAGTCTAGTTCTTCTTTTTATTTCTTCTGTTTGATTGTTTCTGTTCAGCTTTATTATCTGTCCTAGGTATATGTATTCTGCCACCTGCTCTAATTTATTCTGTTTGACTACTATTTCTAATTGGTCTTCTTGGTTTGTCATAGTCTGGGTTTTACTATAGTTCATCTCTAGACCTACCTCTGTCGCTTTTCTATCTAGTTTCTCAACCATCTTCTGTAACTCTTCCTTCTTATCTGTTATCAGAACTATATCGTCTGCATATCTCAAGTGGTTCAAGAGCTCTCCATTTATTCTTTTTCCGTATGTATCCCATTCTAACTTTTTAAATATGTCTTCCATAGCCTGATTGAACAATTTTGGCGATATTGTGTCTCCCTGCCTGATTCCTCTTTCGAATTTTATTGGTTCTGTAGCGTATTCGTTAGACAATTTTATTGTGGTACTCGCATTTTTGTATATGTTTGATATTAGGTCCATGTACCTGTAATCAATTCTGCCGTTCTGTAGTGAGTTTTTGATGGCCCAATGTTCTATGCTGTCAAACGCCTTTCAGAAGTCTATGAATCCCATGTATAATGGGATTTGATACTCGTTCGACTTTTCAATCAGTAATTTTACTGTTAGCAGATAGTCGCTAGTACTAAAACCCTTTCTGAATCCCGCTTGTTCTCTTGCTTGGTATCCGTCAAGCTTAGTTGTTAGTTTATTTGTCATGATCTTCGTTAGTAGTTTAAATACAACACTTAGTAATGTTATAGGTCTATAGTTTTCTAAGTTCTTTCGGTTACCTTTTTTGAACATTAATAGTGTCTCCGCATCGTTCCAGCTATCGGGTATTTCTTTTGTGGTCAATATTTTGTTCATGAGGATATGTAGGACTTCTCTAGCTGTTTTCCCTCCTCTCTTCAGCATCTCTGTAGTTATTCCATCTTTTCCAGGTGACTTATGGTTTTTTAATTCTTGAATTGCTTTCTTGATTGCTGTTTTACTTATTTCTGGTTGTAGGTCAGAGTTTATATTTTTTATTTTTGTGTTTAATTGTTTAAGAATTTCTTGCTGTGGTTTATGTCTTGTTCTGTACAGGTGCGTATATTATTCTTGTGTCAACTTTATTATTTGTTTCATATCATTAATGGTTGTTCCTTCGCTGTTTGTCATTTCATTTATCTGAGTTTTACCGAGTCGTTGTTTTAAGCATTTCATATTTTTGTTCTGCTGGATTACTCTTTCAATCTTTGCTTCCTGCGTTTTTCTCTTGGTTTCTTTTATGTTTTTTCTAATTGTTTTATTGATTTCAGTATATTCTACTGTGTTTCTTTTGCCCTGTTCAAGTAGGCTTCTTCTTGTCTTCATCAGGTTTTCTACTTCTTCTGAGATATAATTGTCCTTTTTTGTCGTCGATTTTCATTTATTTCGTTTGTTTCTTTATTTATTAAGTCGGTTGTATTTGGGATGCATTTTTTTATTTCTTCTTTGTACATTTCTTCGTTTTGGCTAAGTTTTCGTTATCTTTTTTGTACGTTTTTGATTTTCTTTCTGGTTTCAAATTGGCTGTTAATTTGTATCTTAGCCTTCACCATTCGGTGATCGCTGCCTGTTGTCAAACGGTTTAGCACTGTGGCATCCTTGACTACGTATTTTTGTGTTAATAATATGTAGTCGATCTCGTTCTTAGTTTTGGTGTCAGGGCTTATACAGGTCCATTTTCTTTGTGGCTTCTTGTTGAAAAAGGAGTTCAAGGCGTAGAGTTTCCTTTCCTCCATGTAGTTCATCAGGGTTGTCCCTTTTTCGTTTCGTACACCATATCCATATTTTCCTATTTTTGTTTCTTCGTCATTTAGTCTTTGTCCTAGCTTGGCGTTGAAATCTCTCATCACGATTGTTAGTCGGGTCTATTCTTCATCCAATGCTTTTGATATTTCTTCGTAGAATGTTTCAATGTCTTCATCTGAGTACGTACTGGTTGGTGCGTATATCTGAATTAGTTTCAAAGTTGTTCTTTTAAATTTAATTATCATATATGCCACTCTATCTGATATTCCTTTGATAGTTTGTACATGTTTACCAATTCGTTTATTGATTATAAATCCTACTCCGTTTTTTGTATCATCTGGGTTGCCCTTGGAGTACAGTATATTACCAGATATTAGTTGAATTCTGTTTTCTCCTTTTCTTCTTATCTCTGTTAGCCCGATTATGTCCCATGATATCTTGGATATTTCCTCTTCTAGCTCATATACCTTTATGTCGTCGCTCATTGATCTTATGTTGTATGTTCCAATGTTCAATTTTGTCGAATGTCTGCCTCCCCCAGAATCCTTGAGGCTGACCCTTTTCGCCTGTTTAGAATAGTAAAATTAGTTCGCTCGTTCTTCATTTTCCGGTATTTTATTGTGTTTTATAATTGTATTAATTAATGTTGTTAATTATTCTGTTCTTTGTCTGCTGCTTTTTTTGGTTTTCAGCTTTTCAAGTCTTTTACGAACTTCCTGTACATTTATATTAAGTTCTTCATTTGTCGGTATTGCCGGTGTTTCCGGTTCTAGCGTTGTTTGTTCTTTCTTTGCATAGAGCTTTCGTACGTAGTCAATCCACGTGGATTTTAACATGTTATAATGTTAATTTTCTAAACGAATGTTTTGTAAAGACAACTGCTAAAAGATGGAACCTAAAAGAATAAATCAGACTATGTAGTTATATCATTAATAAATCGGACTATGTAGTTATTATCATTAGCGAAATATTTCTTGTCGTCATCTACAAATGAATATCAGAAATTGGAAACCTACATAACTAATAAAAATGTGATATTATAAATTGGAAGATAAAATGTGGCTAAAGTCTGGTAGATATCGAAAGAAATTGCATGTATGATTCATAGTGGTTGTGTGTGTGCAGTTTGCAACGTGTTTATCAGTGAATAAACTGGTAATGACTAACTAACATTTACGAATAACTCTGAATCAGAGAGTGATCGTTAAAATAAAACGTTGGATGGGAATAGTACTATAAAATAAAATGTAGTGAAACTTAATTATACACAACTGATTACAAAATACAATAAAATAACTAAGAAGTCGTTGTATGAGCAGCTAAAATCTACGAATCCTTTTCTGTTACATTTGAAACGTTCTAATTTTTACTTATCAGAATTTAATTTATAACGTTCCGTCAATATACTGACATCGTAAACATTGTATTATACATTTTTAAATAAAAACAAATATTAACATTCTGGACGAATTGTAAAAGCAATTTCAAGAAAAGAAAATGACGGAAAACAGAAAAATGAAAATTCCAGGATATAACAACTTCATCAACAATTTCATAATGATCTCAGGAGACATAGCAATCTTCATAAAGAAAAATAAAACAACAAAATGCCCTGAACCAACACCAGATAAATTGGAAAAAATCTAAGGAGCAATATTAAAAATGGAAACAGAAAGAAAACTCATCAAAATAATTATGAGCCTACGTGAGACCATACGTTCCAATCCAAAATGAAGATTTAAATGCTGACATGGACCCAGATGACCTAAACGCAAGTAACTCAAAACTGGTACGACAAAACAACAGATAGGAACTGAATAATACTATGTGACTATCTAGACGGCAAAGGCAACACAATAGTAATAGGACCGGAAGAAACAGACTTGTTTCCCGAATTAGACGTACTTCCAGCATACCTGGACATAGCAATTCTGCACAAACCAGAAATGCTCTATGACATATCAGATGTCGCTATTTGCGTCTTTTTCTTTTTATTCGGATATACTCTGTATAAGTACAATAAACCAATTCGCAAGAATTTTTGCTTAGTTGAGAAAAGATTATTACCAGAAAATCATTACTTCGTCTGATAATCCCAATAAAATCACGTGGAAAGTTGTCAATGATTTCTCAAAAAGTGCTAATAACAATGCTAATACTTTTTTAATGTATGATGACAATAATATAATAACAGATCCCCAAGAGGTAGCATGCACTTTTAACACATTTTTTAAAATGCACCCATTGATATCGTGTCGAAAATTCCAGGTAATACAGTAGACAAAGACAGTCAGTCAATTATTACAGATCATGAAAATTTCTTTCAATTGTACCCATTTACTGGGCAGGAACTGATTGAACTCCTCCAGAGTAAACTTAAAAACAAATCCTCTAGTGGTTTTGACGAGATACCTGCATTTTTGGTGAAAAAAGTTTTACCTTTTATAATCAATCCTTTAACTTATCTAACCAATTTGTCTTTTTGCAATGGGGATTTTCCTAATTACTTAAAGACAGGCAAAGTAGTTCCCATTTTTAAAAAAGGAGATCCAAAACTGGTCAGCAATTATAGGCCTATAACAATTCCCAGTATATTTTCAAAGGTATTTGAGTATGGATATTTAAAGAGATTAAATGGTTATCTAAAAAACAATAATATCATAACTATAAATCAACATGGATTTCAAGAAAATAAATCTACTAATACGGCAGTCCATGCATTTTATGCTCATTTAACCAGTCTGATTGATGCAGGCGAATGTCCTATTGGAATATTTTGTGATCTTAGTAGGGCATTTGACTGTGTGAACCATGAAATATTATTTAAAAAACTAAAACAGATAGGTATTACAGGAAACTCTTTAAAGTGGATTATGTCATTTTTAAACAATAGACAACAATATGTGAGCCTGCAGACAAGGATCGAGGATTGTGTGACCAGTTGTAGATCTAGTCTTGTTACTACAAACATGGGTGTTCCCCAAGGATCTATAATAGGACCAATTCTCTTTGTAGTCTACATTAACGACATCGTACAAGTGGACAGAGCGGTAAATTTCACTATATATGCGGATGATACGTCAATTATTCTATCTAACAAATCCAACGTAATCCTACAACATCAATGTAATAATTTTCTTTCATCTTTATATTCTTGGTTTTGCGATAACTCGTTGCATCTAAATGCAGAAAAAACGCAAGTTATACATTTTCACAATAAACAAAAATACTTGGAAAATCCTTCAGCTTACTTTTAACAACATGCAAATAGGTACCGTGTCGTCAGGCAAGTTTTTGGGAATAACGATTGACGAAAGTTGGGATTGGAAGTTGCATTGTGGAGCGGTTGTTTCGAAGTTGAGTTCTATTAACTATCTAATTAGAAATTTAAAATATGTTCTGACGGAAAATCAGCTAATTATGATTTATTATGCGCTCGTAGAGTCCAGGCTAAGATACGGGATATGTTTTTGGGGTATGTCTGGTTATGCAAATGGTATTTTCGTCATACAAAAGAAAATATTGCGTTGTGTCGCTGGTGTCTCCCGACTAACTAGTTGTAGAGAATATTTTAAAAAATATAAAATTTTAACATTGTCGTGTCTATACATTTTTGAATTATGTGTTTTTATTTTTAATAACTTACATCAGTTTAAAACGAGTGGTGATATGCATAATTTAAATACTAGATATTGTAATAAACTTTATATACCATTTTCAAAAGGTAACATTAAACTTAAATCGCCCAGGGTATACGGGCTACAGGTGTTACGGGCTACAGGTGCCCACAGTTGTAAAGTCCACCAGTTCAATAAATGTATTTAAGAGGAATCTTAAGCAATTTTTGTGTCTATTAACATCTTTATCAACTTCTGTTTTGCCTTGCAATTCTTAGAAGGCACAGATTAAAGCAAAAATCTGAATTTGGTTTCGAAATTTAGTTTACGGATTCTAATATCAGATGTCGCTATTTGCGTCTATACGAAGTCATGTTAGAGTTGCTTCTTAAGACAGAATATATTTATTTTCACGTTCAGAACGCCTGTGAATAGCTGTTCTGATGAGCCCTATTACGGCGAAATACGTATAAGCAGATACACAGACGCATTGTACGTGAAATCAAATCTTGACTGTCTTTTTCATTTTGTCGACAAATAAATATACACAGAGCGGTATTAATAAAGAAATATGTTAGGGCTGTAACATATACAATATAGCAAAAAGTAACAAAGCATTATCTACTGGCGAATTTGTAAAAACGTCTATACTTCAAGTATGTGACATTTTGTGTCATCACAGAAAAAAAGACGATTTTGAGATAGTAAGTTTGTCTCGAAAAACAAGTACCTACTTCTAGAATTGAAGTAATCGATAAAGAAGTTCAAGTCAAGTAGGTACTGATATTTATAAGAGGTATTAATAAAAACCTTTCTGTTACTGAGGGTTGTCAGATGATTTTTTTTAATTCCCTAGAATTTTTGCCAAAATTTCCCTAGATTTCCCTAACAACTTGATAACTCTATTTAGCCTAGAATGGACCACCTAAGTCTGACGTCAGAATGAGTGTGGTTTTTAAAAATAATTTCTAATTTGTATGGATTGGTTACATAAGAAGTTGAAAATATTGGTTTATTAATTATTTGACTAGTAAATAAGGACATTTGGTTATGAACATTCATTATTTGCTATTAGTATTATTTGTTGTTCGTGAATTAGTGAGGTAACAATATAAAAGTATTAAGATATTTTAGCTCAGGTGGATCCCTGACGTAATTCGCCGTTAGTGAAATAGCACCACTCTAGTCACCGACTATGAATCACATGAACAGTTAGGGAACGAGAAACTAGAAACCAAAAATCGCCCGAGGCCAATAAATATATACTTTAGTCCAGGTGGATCCCCGACGTAGTTCGCAGTTCGTGAAATTCTACAACTCTAATCTCCGACGGGAAATCACATGTACAGAATTCAGTGATTCCCCGAATTCCTGAATAATACGATTTCCAAGTAAGATGATATATACCATTTTTCAAAGTAAAAACGTTGCACGTCACGATTTATACAAAGTGACATCACTTGTATTTAAAATTTCCAGAACATCAACCTTAGAATTCATATTTTCCTAACGCAGCTAATAATACGACATCCATACGGAACTGCTCGATCTTTCATAGGCATCAACATGGTATAATAAGCAGAAAAATGTAAGTGGAATTGTTCGTGTTCCTTGGTATAGAATGTATTAGGCAGAAGAAAAGTGATATAATACAATAGCTGATATCATGTCACATAATCGTTTTGATAATCAACGATAATTTGAAAGTCTCGTCTAGCAACAATGACAAATTATATAAAGGTTTAAACCTTTATAGGTTTAAAGGTTTGAAAGAGTTCGGCAAAATATGAATGAGATAGAACGAATTCAACAGCGTCGATGAGTTTATTATATCATTCAAAGGACATAGTAATCTAAAGCAACATATAAAAAAACCTCATAAATGAGGCATAAAAGTTTTTGAAAGAGCAGGACGCACGGCATACTATACGATTTTGAGATATATGTGGGAAAAAGAATAGTCCAAGATGAATCAGGTCTTGGAATTAGTGGGGAAATAGTACTGAAGTTGCTCAGAAATCTGCCAAACCACATGAATGCCAAGATTTTAACTTATAATTGGTTCATATCTTATAATCTACTTATTAGTCTGAAAGAATAGGGCTTCCTTGCTGCAGGGACTAAGAAGTGAGCAGCTTTCAGGTTGTCTTTTTTCAAAAGACAAAGTTCTAATGGCAAAGGGTCGTGGATCCTCTGATGTAAAAATAAGCAGCAAAAAAATATTAGTGCTCTCAAGTGGTATGACAATAAGTCCGTCATATTAGCATCAAACTATATATGAAAATATCCTCAATAAAGTGAAGAGATGATGCAACAAGAGCAAAACCTATTTAGAAATCGAACGGATTGTCAAAGAATATAATTTTTCGATGTGGGGTGTGGATTTGCATGACATGCTTGTGGAACTATATAGAATCAAAATCAAACCAAAAAGATTCTATTTGAGAACAATATTTAATCTTATTGATCCATGTATTGTCAACTCCTGGTTGCTGTATCGAAGACACTACAAACAAAAACACACCACTCATCTTCAATTCAAATCTCAAGTTGGACATGCGTTACTGAAAGCTGGAAAGTCCGACACGAGAAAACGAGGATGTCCTTCTCAAGAGAATACACCAAATAAGAGACAAGTAATGCATCCTGCACCAGTGCAAGATGTTCTATTTGATGGCGTAGGACACTGGCCACTACATGATCAAAATCGCACAAGGTGCAAAGAATGTATAAAGTCTTACTCAAGAATAAAATGTTCTAAGTGCAGTGTTTTTTTCATGTTTAAACAACAATAAAAATCGTTTTTATAGTTTCTATGTACAATAGTATAAGTGCAATAGTAAACGTATTTCCTATTATACGCAATTTTTTAATAGATCACTATATCAAGTGTTATAAATGGATAATTCAGGTACCACCAACGCCAGATGATTCCAAATCGGATTAATTTTTTTTGAGTTTTAAGACTCTAAAATGCCAAATTTTTACAAAAGTTATCAACAATTATTTTTTATTTTATAGTTTCCTATAACATACAGTTTTTTCAACAAAAATTATTGAAAAAAAATCATTTGGGCTAGAAAGGGTAAAAAATGTAGGAGAGTACCTACATAGGAGAAAAATATAATCAAAATGTAAGAGTTACCTTGGACAAAATGAAACTCAGTATCATATTTTTAGCAGATTTATTTTGTTTACGCCATTTCTAATATATTTGTATTAAAAATGTATAAATGATTTTCACAACAAAACCGTTATTGTAAATATAATCCGATATAATAACGAATCTCATTTATTCTAGTACGTAGTTGAAGGTTTAAAAACATGCCTGAAATAATAGTGTATTTCAAGGTTTAGTCGTGTTTCCTGTCTAAGTGGAATCCAATATTTAATAGGCAAACACATGAAGTCATTATAAAAATAAATCATCAGAACAAATATTTGCTAAATTTCTACGAAAAATAGCTATAAAACAGTGCTATATTTTAGCTTGGTTATCTGGAAAACTTTACGAAAGTTAATGATAACAATAGAATGTTATGAATGATGATATAAGTCCAACTAAATAAAGTCTTTTAAATATAATAAGAATTTTGTTAAAACGCACAACACAATTTTATTTTTTAAACGAGTACTTGTCTAGACGAGACCGATAAGAGGTACAATAAGCTAGTGGCACCACATAGACACTGGCTCTTGATTTTTTCGTCTACGGTCCTACTACTGGGATAGAGAACCATAGAAAGAAGCTTAAAATATTTGATCACAAGATAGAAGTGGTTATCTCAGTCGTTTTTTTATAACTCATAATGTTCTTAGTCAATGAAAAAAAAGAACAGTCCAAGTCCACTGTGACTTTTCAGGACAGAAGTGCTTATTAAATAGACACTGATGATGAAAAGTGATTACAAGTCTAAAATTATGAAAAACAAACACTTCGGTCGCGCCATCACTGTATTGGTCTTATAATATTGTATGTACTTCTTTCAAATTTTATTCTAAGCTTTTAAAAGATTTATATCAAAAAAGTAAAACTAGATTAGAGAAATAAAATAATCACCAAGGAAAGGGTTCATTAGCGGTTGTTAAAATAGTGGCAACATCGCCAGACTCTTCTGGCGCCACGAGTACCTTCCCATAATATAACAGATCTTGTATTGCTTATTGCATCATACATTTCAGTATGAGATTAAGTTGTGAGTATAAGATTAGAATGAGTGGTGTCGCATTCTTTGAACTTGTGGATGATTTTGATCCCACCAAACAGTTGAAGTTCAGTATTATTTAGTTTGTGGTAATTTTCATCCCATAGCACCGGTTTATGTGAACAGGTTAAGTTCTTATACTACCACAATTTAATGATTGATTGAAGAAAATTTTGATTTTTTAATACAAACATAATTGAATTGGTAGGAATATTGAAAATTAATTAGATATTATTAATTTCAGACATATAGAGATATGTGTAGTTTGAAAATGGAACAAGAAGCCCCCTGAAGCTTTGGCAGGATGAAATAACTAAATCATAGTTAGGATCGGAAGGCGAATCGGAAAATGAAACTCAACAGGTAGTCCTCGTCCCAGTGAGAATGTTTTAGAAAACCAACTTCAATCAGTGGAAAGTTGTAAGCGTGGAACTTCTTATCAGTAAAGTCAATCATCGTCGAAAGAATCTTCTTAAGACAAAAATACGTTTGAAGATGATAGAGTAAGACAATCTAAGTTTGTTATCGGATGGGATGGCAAAACAAAATGGACAAAGAATTGTCCTAATAAATCAGTTCACAAAAAATTTAATTACTCTACTTCCCGGTGTTCGAAATAATACAAAATATTGCAAGTTGCCCATTTCTTGCTGGGAATTATTCATGGATATTATTGTAGAAGATATTGTCCAATGTACTAATAAAGAAATCAGTTTACTCGATCAGAATTATAATGATCAATATAAATATATCACCAAGATTACGGATGCAGAAGAAATGCGTGCAGTTTTCCGATTATTATATCTATCAAGTGTTTATAAAGCAAATGGGTTAAATCTAGAGGATCGTTGGGCTACAGATGGATCAGGAATTGATATTTTCAGGCTAACAATATCCCTGCAAAGATTTATATTACTTTTAAAGTGAATACGATTCGATAATATCGAACATAGAGAAAAATGAAAAAGAGTAGATAAATTGGCAGCTACACGAGGTGTTTTTGATCGATTTATATCCAATTGTCAACAATATTTGATTCCTAATCGATATTTGACGATCGGCGAAAAATTATAATCTTTTCAGGGACGTTGTTCCTTTGGGCCATATATCCCCAATATGGCAATAAAGTATTTGCCTTAGTGGATGCCAAAACATTCTATATTTTAAATTTAGAGGTATATGTTGGTTAGAACACAAATATAAATACTTGGGGACAAGTGTTAATAACAACAACTATCACAGAAGAAATAAAACTAGAATTGGAAAGGCTCGAGCTGCTTTTGTTACTGCTACTCTCGATACTGCTGTACGGAGTAGAGACTTGGACTTTAAACAAGAGCAATATAGATAAACTAGAGGCCTTCGAAATGTGGATATATAGAAGAATTTTGAAAATACCTTGGACAGACAAAATAACAAATAGTGTAGTTCTTCGAAAAATGAACAAAGAACAGGAGCCGTTGATCACCATCAAGAGAAGAAAGCTGGTATATCTTGGTCATGTGATGAGAGGGAAAAAGTACCGATTGCTCCAGTTAATTATCCAAGTAAAGATTCAGGGCAAACGAAGCGTGGGGAAACGACGTATATCTTGGCTGTGCAATTTAAGAGACTGGTTCCAGTGCACTTCTAACCAATTATTTAAAGCAACAACTTCAAAGATACGAATAGTAATGATGATTACCAAACTAACACTAACTACAAGATTACATTCGTCAACTGGTTTACCAGCATACATCTAATGGAAAGGTTTAAATTTACAAGGTAAAATTGAAGGAAG
This sequence comes from Diabrotica balteata, assembly GCA_918026665.1. Classification (NCBI taxonomy): domain Eukaryota; kingdom Metazoa; phylum Arthropoda; class Insecta; order Coleoptera; family Chrysomelidae; genus Diabrotica; species Diabrotica balteata. The sequence continues at coordinate 127,357,527 of OU898281.1, forward strand.
AAGGGCTCCAGGACGAAGAAGAATATCCTGGCTTACTAACCTGAGAGCATGGTATAGAAAGACCTCAACACAGCTATATCGTATAGCAACCAACAAAGTCAACATAACCAGAATGATCGCCATCGTTCGGAACGAACAGGCACCCTAAGAAGAAGATCTAATGGAACATTTGCTTAGTAAACATCGGTTAACATTTGTTGGAACTATTCGTAAAAACATGAGGGAAATAACGATAATCTTTTTGAATTCCAAAAAGAAATTCCTGAAAATTACACGATTTTTGGATTTAAAAAAACATTTCTTTGGTATCCTTTGTTCCGAAGAAAAATAAAAGTGTTCTTAGACATAGTAGCTTTTGAGCGTTTGAGCAAAAATCAAATGAACCTGAGATTATAGTCTTTAATAATAACGCAAAAGGTGGATGCATGTATAATAATTCAAGAAATATTCAAGAACGTAACTGTACATCGCCTCCCTCCTTATAAGCGACAAGAGAAAACTTGTGTTTTAAAATGGAGAAGGTGAAAAGAATGTTAGCTACTGTCATAAAAAATGTCACATGCTCTTTTTAAAAAGTAAATAAGTCTCATATCATAATATAATATATTAGGATTAATTTTTAACATTCACTGCAGCAGTGTGAACGATAGGCTACTGAATGCTAAACTACGAAATCAATGAGTAATTCATCTCTCTCTATCTTATGGCAACCTTGATCTACTATTTCTTTCTACTGATCATAAGAACACGACGTTATCATGTATGACCTCTCCACAGATATGATCGTACTTTTAGATGTTTTTATATATAAATAATGTATATAAATATAATATTATACAGTAATATTGATATTATTAAATAAATTTTATAAGATACCTTAACGAATATAAAACAATCATTAATATATAATAATTTTGCTGCATGTGAATAACTAAAATATAAATTGCTAGAATATCTATCTTCACAAACTGGCAACGATGTGGTCGCTTTATAGCATTCACATTTCTGAGAATCTACTGCCTACAAATTTGATTCTCAACTCTATATTATGCGATGTCGCCTCGATACAAGAGCCCTGGGTATACGTGTAAATAAAAGACCTATAGCTGGTTGTTAAGTTCCAGAACTTGTTATAATACTTATCTGTGCTATATCTGTATACAATATATAACAAGGAGGGTATCTGTAAAAGCCAATAAGCGCGATTCTTTTCGATTGGAATTATGCTTAACTTTAGTTAATATATCGGGGAAGAAAGCCAATTATGCATTTCTTTATTTGACAGCAGGGTTATAAGTTGTAATCCACACTTACCCGAAAAGGCACAGTAATAAGGCGAACAAGTGCGTCTTTGTTGTTGTTTCAGTTTCCACCGAAGTAACTATCTGAGCATGACATGATGGACATGTTGTCGATGTTGGAGAAGGGCCTACAGGAACCTGGGCCACGGTGTGAGTAACAATTACTAAAACAAAAAAATGTAATATATTAAAACGATTAAAACACTCTGATAATACATCATTATAGTGACTTGTTGTAACCGGTTTGTAATTATATTGCGAGAAAACTTCACTTTATACGGTTTTTCATCGTTCTAAATTAGAGCACATAGATTATTAGCTTATTACAATCATTTCACATTGATAAAATACACAAATTGATCTACGACGCTACTCCTATCTAGAACCGTACTGTTGTTTTTATTTTCTTTCATGATTGTGTTAATGGTCGTTTACGCCTTTGTATGTTCTATCTAACAAATTCTCGTTTAACGACTCCATTTCTGTCCGTTTGATACTTACTCTGAACCTTTAAAACGCATCTTAATTTTTGTCGATAGGACACTTGGATCAAAAGATATCGAATTTTTACCGTCGAGGTGACACAAAAACATGAAACATTTGCTTGAAATATTTTTTTCTGCGGTGTAGAGTCTTAATAAATCGATTTTTTTGCGTTTTTAGCCCTTCGAGGGGCGTTTTAGGGGAAATCCCGTGGGTAAAAGCGGTAAATTTTTTGCATCTTGTTTTGGGTCCGAAAATTAATATTTTCGGCAAAACTTAGCTTGTTCATATAATTTTTAGGGGTCAACCCTCTGACGACTGGACTATTATCTTCTATTCTGAATTTAGATACCGACACTAATGCCTACTACGAAAAATATATAGATAAACGAAGTTGTTAGAAAGAGTTTCGTTTTACAGTCTTATAATTTAGATAATACCTTAGAGCTTCCGGAGATTTTATCAGATGAAGAATAATACAGTATATTATCAGAATTACTGGTACTAGTAATGCATTGGTTAGTGATTAGTGTAGTAGTAGGACTAAGCTACATTCTTAAAAACAAAAGATATCCACAGCATCTTAAGACCAAAGTATATAATCAATGCGTACTCCCTGTTTTTATTTATGGTTCCCAAACGTGGACATCTACAAAAGCAAACATGGACAAAATCATAAAACCCCAAAGAGCAATGGAAAGACAAATGTTGCACATAAGACTAATGGATAAGAAGAGAGACGAGTGGATAAGAGAGAAAACAAAAGTGAGGGATGTTAGACAAGAAGTTGCAAAATTAAAATGGAGATTTACCGGACACAATATAAGACAAAAAGAAGACCGATGGAACAAAATTCTTATAAGTTGGAGACCGTGAGAATATAAACGAAGCAGAGGAAGGCCCCAAATGAGTTGGGCAGATGATATCAAGAAGCACGTTTGCTCTAGATGGATGACTGTAGCGACAGACAGAGAAGAATGGAAAAGGATTGGGGAGGATTATGTCCAAAGATGGACCGAAGAAGGCTAATTAGATAGACAGTGTAGTAGTGTCTGGGGGTTCGGGAGACTAAGACCTCAGAAGCACTGAAGAATTCATCGAAGAGGATGTCGAAAGTTTTGGATGTGGAGAGAAAAAAACAAAGAAGGTGGGTACTTCATCTATTTCAGTTCATCTAAAAAGAACAATATGAAAAACCAAACATCCATAGAAAAGTAATTATGTATAAGTGTGTTACCTCAAAAAGACATGTAGCAGTCAATGATATTAAATATGTAAAGAAGCTTATGACAATGGACATTAAATGATTATGTTGTATAAACAATTAATTGAAACCTAATACAGTTTACAAATTAACTTAAACTTAGCAGAGCAAAAGACCATGTGGTGATTGTACATGTATATAAAAAGTACAGTTTACAAATTAACTTAAACTTAGCAGAGCAAAAGACCATGTGGTGATTGTACATGTATATAAAAAGTATGTAAAAATTTCGGTAAAAATGTAAGCTTTTTTACATATTTAACAGCATTGACTGCTACATGTCTTTTTGAGGTAACACGCTTATAATTACTTTTCTATGAATGGTTGGTTTTTCATATTTTTCTTTTTAGATGAACTGATGATGCTTTCTGATTAGAAAGCGAAATGTATTCAATAAATAGATAAGTCAATATAAGGTTGAATGTTCGAATAATTAAACTTTGAGGGTATACAAGGCAACTATCGAACCCGGTGATTAATTTAATCCTGCCCAAGTACTTTCGATCAATAGATCATCTTCAGGGGCATCTGAAATAAGCCAAGAAACGTTTTTTATAAAAAGGAAAATTAATTCACTTGGATAAAAGCTCCAAGTATATGGTTGAAAAAAATTTTGTATGTGATAAACGTTTATAGACTTACTTCGGCAGTTGTGGCCACTCAGCCACAAATAGATAAGTAGCCACTCAGCCACACCAAATAACTAGTTTTTTTGTTTTTTACAATATTTAGAAATTTTCTCTTAGTACCCATTCTTCTTAGCACCTCGTTGTTGGTCACGAGTTCCAAGAGATCTTCGAAAAACCCACATCTCAAAGGCTTCTATATGCCTCATACTTGTAATTCCGAGAGTACATGTTTCCACTCCTTATAGCAATATGGAATAAATAAACGTTTTTACGAATTGGTATCGGATATGCAACGATAACGTAGAGTTTATTAGGAATTTTTTCATTCGTTGAAATGCGGACCTAGCATATTCTATACGAGCACGTATTTCGACCTCGTGGCCAAGATCATTTGTTATACTTATTATATTTTATATATTATGTCAAGCAAGCAAGATACTGGAATCTTTGTACTGGTTCTATATGTTTGTTATAGATACGAATATTAATGTCGACATTTGGTGCACGTGTAACAGCCATTACTTTAGTTTTATGTTTGTTTATATCCAAGCTATCTCCCTCTCTGGTTATCACATTCAAAAGTCGTTGTAAACCCTCAGCACTGTCCGCAGTAATGACGGTGTCGTCTGCGTATCTTAAGTTGTTTACGTATTCTCCGTTGATTTTTATTCCTTCTTCAATATTTTCGAGGGCATTTTGAAAGATATTTTCTGAATATATATTAAATAACAGTGGAGAAAGTACACAGCCCTGACGAACTCCTCTTTTTATTGGCTATTCTGCTGTCAGACGATTGTCTATTTTGATTGACGCCATTTGATCCCAATATAATTTTTTAATACGTGCTAGAGTGTTATGGTCTATACCATTTTGTTATAGTTTCTATGAGTTCTGTGTGTTTTACTCGGTCAAACGCTTTTTCGTAGTCGATAAAACAGAGAGACACGTCTCTTTCGCTGATCTCGACAGTTTTGTAGTAATATCTGAAGGTCAAATAATGCCTCCCTTGTACCAAGTCCCATACGAAATCCAAATTGATTGTCGCTCAGGTTTCTTTCGCATTATTTGTATAACATACGTTGATGTTCAATTTTGAGTAAAATTTTCAGAAAATGGCTCATCAGACTAATTAATTTGAACTGTGAACATCTATTTGCTTTATTTTTCTTTGTATTGGTATAAATGTCGATATTGGTCTGCCATCCTATATAATTGTGAAATTTGCCTAAAAAAATGGGATGTGATTGTTGCGAAGCCCAACAACAAATATTTTTATGAGTGTATAATAAGAATAAAATAAATATTAAAATATAACAGGAAATTGTCTCTTTTCATTCATTGCTGTTTACTTGTAAAATAAGTAGATCAATACTGTCCTGTTAAAATGCCAATAAAAAAGGTTTTCATGTTACGTGTTACGTTATAAACGTGACTGTGCCAACAAGTATCTAACCTTCATTTAATCATTTTCATTGTTTCATACTATGTATAAAAACACATATCAATAATACATTTATAACGAGTGAATTGGTAATTGTTGGTTTGTATTAATTGTTCCTTTACTAACCATAAAGATAAATGTATTTCTGAAGGTTGTCTGTAGTAAAGTTTATATGAGTAAATCTTCTTCCTACTCTAGCGCTACAACGATCTGTGGGTTTTGGCCTATTCAAGAATTGCATGCTATTCCCTTCTGCCACTAATGACTCTTCTGTAAATCCGAACTCCCATAACTCTTAGATCATTCTTCACACTCTCTAACCTGCTCTAACCAACGATTTCTATGGCGACCTCGTGGTCTATTTTCGGTCGGTTTCCATTCGATGATATTTTTGTATTTCTTTCATTGCTCATTCAAAGCAAGTGGAAAGCCAATTCTATAGGTAATTACTATTTAAATGGAAATAAGCCACAATTAAAGGTTAAAGTAAGTTTATTTTCGTTTCAATTTCCACTTTGGATATCGTTCTCAAAATTTATAAACAGTTTTGTATTTTGAGAACGATACGATTTTAGTATTATATCTTTTATTAGATTGTTAGTACAGTTTCTATGATCGTTCGTAATTTCTTTCTTATCATTTTTGTTTAAACTTTTGAAGCTGTCCGAAGTTCGATCTGTTCCATTTCGTCTTTCTTGAAGTAGTTTAATTGTATTAGGTTGGAGTTTAGATGTTTTGGCTATTTTCGTGTTTGAGCATATTTTCTTAACCGATATTGTTGCAGTTACTTTTATTTTATTGGCTAGACTGACTAGACCATTTACATCCATTTATTTCGGTGTCTCTATTGATTTTAGTCTTGTGCTTAGCTCTTTTTGACATTCCGATTGTTTTTGAAATAGGACATCGGTGGTCAGGTATCGTTCTCGTTTAATTAGTTTGTTTCGTCCTACTCTCGTCTGTGTTCTGTATTTTAATATTCGCTCTAACCAATATATGGTCACTTTGTATATAGGAAGAATACACTTTTTATAATATCTTTATTAACATAACTTCTCTGAAGTTGGAGCATTCTTGCTTATTACCTTGCATATAAGGCCAATTTCCATTTTTCAGGAATTGTTTCTTCATCCCATATTTGGGTGATTAAAGCATGTATTTGTTTCCATAGTGCTGTTCCTCCATTTTTTTTATAATTCAGCTATTATTATACCATTATTTTATTTTCGGAATGTTCATGAATTTCTCTCGCAACTGATAGAGCTACTGGTGTATTGTCCACCTCTTCTACATTTTTATGATTTCGTAGCTCATGGAAAGATTCTTGTTACCTTCTTAGAATGCCTTTGTCATAAGTCAGGGTATTGCCTCTTTTATCCTTACAAAAACTTTTGCAAAGTCTAAACTCTTGTTAATTGTGTCACATCTGTATAGAATTTTTTGTATTATTTTTTTTAGTCATGTTTATCTCTTTTATTTTTGAATCTCTCATTTCTTTCTTCTATACACTTTAGTTGTTTCTCTTCATTTGATGTGGTACTCTTCCTTGTTACCTATTGTTCCTAGTTGTAAGTATTTTATATTTGCATAGGCCTTTTGCCGTATAATTAATCTACATTTAACATCAAACCTTTTTGTTTTTTAATGCTTCTCCCGTTCTTCTATTATTTGCTCTGTCGCTTTTAGAATACTATTATTATTATTATTTAGTATACTAGTATATAGATATTTTTTCATCACCATTCCACATTTCTGTTTAACTCGTCGTTTATAGCATTTTTATACTCTGTTAGATTTTCTTCATTCTTCTTCTTACGGTGCCTTATCCTTAAGGACGTTGGCCATTACATTTGCCCATTTAATCTTATTTGTAGCAGCCCTGAATAGTTCTATGGAGGTCATGTTCGTCCATTGCCGTAGGTTTTTAAGCCAAGAGTTGCGTCTTCTTCCTGGTCCTCTTTTGCTATTGACTTTGCCTTCGATTATAAGTTGGAGCAGTTCATACTTTTGATTTCTTATGATGTGACCAAAATATTGTGTTTTCCGTTCTTTTATTATAAGCATAAGCTCTCTTTCCTTATTCATCCTCCGCAAGACTTCCGCATTTGTCGTATGGCTCATATAGGATATTCTGAGCATTTTACGGTAACAGCAGAGTTCAAATGCTTGGATTCTTTTCTGTGTTGCTTCTGTCATTATCCAGGCTTTAACAATATAGAGCAAGGTGGAGAAAACATAGCACTTAAGTATTCTAGTTCTCAATGAGATGCCCAGCTGGCGGTTGCATAGAACTTTTTGCATTTTGTAAAACATTGTACGTGCCTTTTCCAGGCGTATTCTTATCTCTAGTGAGTGGTCCCAAGTTTCATCAAGATTACTTCCAAGGTACGTTGTTCTTGTTACTCTTTCCAGATCTGTTCCGTCGACATTGACCTTCACCCTTCTGTTTTGGTGCTTGCTTTCTTCATTACCCAGTTTATTTATATTCCATTTTGTTTTCTTTTGGATATTGTTTTGTTGTCTATTCCAAAGCATTTTGGATATTGTTCATTATTTGCTTCACTATAGGAATATTCCTCTATAGGAATGTACATTTTGGATGGATGCATGTGATTGCAATCCGTACTTTCTGGGATTTTCCAAGTTTCCTTATTGATCCGTTTGTGAGGAAAATAAGTGCTACTAATTATGAAATTTTGAGCTTGGGCTAGTTGACCTTTGACATAATCTTTCTCCATTTGAGCTTCTTAAATCATGTAGACTGTGTTGTCGTGTAGCATCCTATAATGCACTTCTTTTCCAATTTCTGCATTAAAATCCTTAAGTAATTTGGTAAGGTTATGGCAGGGTGCTTTATTGCATTCTCGTTGGAGCAGGTCTCGAGTAAGTCTATACAAGGAAATTATGAAAGTCGTCTTGGAGATATGAATTTATATATTTATTTGAAAACGTTTGAAAAGCTTCGGATATAAAGTAGAAAGAGTTATCACCTTGTTTACCGTGATGATCCTGTATCCATCAATTAATGCCAGATTTTCTCAGAACAAACTCTCCCATTGAACATATTTCAAGTAGACTGCCAGTAAACAATTAGTACTGAGTACCTTCTATGTTATCACTCATATTTTAAAATAGCATAAGATTATTTACCTGTTTGTTGTGGATCATGTTGAGGCATTCCTTGTGGCGGCATTTGGAATCCAGGTTGAGGTCCTGGGGGTCCGTTGTATGGGCCAGTATATGGTGGGGGATTTCCTTGTTTCTCCATGCTGCAAAAAAAGTAGAAAAACATCTTATTAATATTTCCGATTAAACGATTTACCACTACAACTAGAAGCATATGTATGTTTTACCATAGAATGTTTTCACTGTTTTTAATAAATAAACTTCCAAATATTTTCTCTACACATTTGCTTTATCTACTAGTTATTTCCAATCTGTCATTTTTTTTGTAACTCACGAAACAGCTTAGAGAAAACTCTAAGCTTACTTCAGCTAGTGTAATTATGAAATTTAAATAATTTTCTTTATAATATATTAAAATATTCCACTCATATATGAAAATGATGCCAATATTACACTTTTCCAAAAAAATCAGCAAGAATTAGTTATAAAATTATCAGAAGGACGTTTCGAAGGGAACAAGCATTAGTAATATTTAATTCATGTAGTTCTTACTATCGCTAGGAAAAAATTCGCGCATTTTAAATACCTAGGATTACAAAAATATTCCCGAGCAGTACTCCTTATGCATGCTCTTATAAAGACCCGGCTGTTTGATGTTCTATGGGAAGGTCTTCGGAATATAATATGTTATATTTCGTCTGTGATTATATATCATCTGTGATATCAAGGATATATTTATTCTTAAATATAAGATGTATTTTGGATCCGAATTGTACTTTAGAATATTTTCTTCGAATTCTACATTCAGTCTGTAATTTACCTTATTGTTTATAAGATAGAAAGCCGTGATACAGTGATGAAAAACCGTGATCAGTCTTGGACGGGTTTGCTTGTGTGCCCCAAGAGACTGGCTTTCCACACTGGGCTTTTGTATGTGCCAGCTGCCGATTTGGAGAAAGGTATTTGCTTATCTTGCTAGCCAATTATCCAAAGGATCTGGCCAACAAGCCCGTGTCTAGTGTGGAAAAAAATTTAACTTTTTATTGCAAAACTGCAGTAGGTGCCAACCTCATACTTTTACAACTGAACCTCTTTTTTGCTATACAATAATCTAGGTCAGTGTACTTAATATATAATATACTATAATACGTTACTAAATATATCATATACATACTACTTACACATACAAAGTCATATAAAAAGAGAAACAACAGATAATATAGAAATAATTTATGCGCATTGAACAATACCACGTGCGAACTTCTGCAAGGACCACCGACTAATAAGCCTAATGAGTCACTTTTTGAAACTTTTCCTGAGAATACTTCACACTAGATTGTTTAAAAAATGTGAAGAGGTCAGTGGATGGAGTCAGTTTGGTTTCAAAAATGGACTTGGCACGAGAGAAGCGATCTTTAGTATGCAAACATTGATACAGAATTGTTTAGATCAAAGAAAGGATGTTTTTATATGTTTCATCGATTACGAGAAAGCATTAGATAATGTAAAACATGAATTGATGATAAAATACCTACAAGAGTTGGGATTGGATGCAAAGGATATAAGAATCATCGCCAATCTGTATTGGAATCAGACAGCAACAGTACGTCTTCAAAATTCCAACGAAACAGAAGATTTCTCCATTAAAAAAGGAGTAAGGCAAGGTTGTATACTGTCCCCAATGCTGTTCAATTTATACGTAGAAAAAGCCTTCGCAGAAGCAGTGGAAGACTCTAATAAGGGTATTAAAGTTAACGGCATATTTATTAATAACATCAGGTATGCCGATGATACAGCCATAGTGGCAGATAACATCGAAGATCTTCAATGCCTTTTAAATGATCTAACTCTTGCAAGTGAAGCTCGGGGTTTGAAAATAAATATCAAGAAGACAAAATCAATGATTATAAGTAGAAATGATTACCCCAACGCAAAGATATATGTCTCTGGAGAAGAAATCGAACAAGTCAGGCAATTCAAATACTTGGGACGTTTGCTGAATGAGGGTTGGGACCCGATAATGAAATAAAGAGCAGAGTTGAACAAGCCAGAAATGCTTTTTTGAGGCTTCGTAAGTTTCTGACTGATCGCAAATTGGACTTCAACCTCCGATACAAGATGCTTAAGTGTTACGTGTGGCCTGTTCTCCTGTACGGAATGGAAGCATGGACGTTAAAGGCCAGTTCCATTAACAAACTTGAAGTGTTCGAAATGTGGTGCCTGCGTCGAATGCTCAGAATATCATGGACGGACAGGGTCAGAAATGAGGAAGTACTCAGAAGAGCGGGCTTACAGGATAGGGAACTTTTTAATTATGTAAAAAGTAAGAAGACTGCATACTTGGGGCACATTATACGAGGAGAACGATACACTTTTCAGCAACTGATACTCGAAGGGAAGATAGAGGGTAGGAGAGGTCTCGGACGTAAAAAAAATGTCATGGCTGCGCAATATTCGACAATGGACAGGAATCCACAGCTATGAAATGCTTCGCAATGCTGCTAAAAACAGAATTATTTAATCCAGAATATTTAACATCTCACCTGACAAGACGATGTACGGTGGACGCCTACGCAGAAATGCACGGCACCTTAAGAAGAAGAAGAAGAACAATACTCTAGGAACAATTGCTAGTGTAATCAATATTTTAATATAAAATCTTTCAGTACCAAGCATGATTCCTTCATAACCTAGATTTTGTTCGTGATGTTGTGCAATATTTGTTTCATCGTAAAAATCTGATCAATTGAAGATCTGCCTCTTCTAAACCTCCCTGATATTCACCTGATTTCAGATTCATATTTTGATAGTCGGTTTCTTATAATCAAAGCCATTATCTTATATGCTACATCTAATAAAGCAATTCCTCTATAATTTTGGAACAGGTTTTTATCTCCCTTTTTGTGGATCGGGCACATAGATGCATTTTTCTAACCTTGTGGTAATTTCACATTATTCCAAATTCGTTACTTTTAAAAAACAATGAATTGTTTATAAATAATTACTAGGGAGAGCGGCGTCCAGTAGCCCTCCCTCACCAGCTGCCACTGATCGAAATGCCATACGCCCAATAACACTTAATTACAGTAATCGTTACTCTCTTAATTTTAATTAAGGCATGTTAACTGCTTCAAATACAATAAAGTCTGTTATTTGCAAAGCACACAATAGTAATAACAATTGTCTATATGATGCAGTTTTCTTCTCATCAGATTAGAATACTCATATAAATTATAACCTTAGATTAGCTAACCTCTTTAATTAATAATTAATATTATGTTCCACTACCGCAAGTATTGACGCAATTTTTACATTCTATAGTTTCCACTGCATTAATCTCTAATATTTTTAAATCACGCATGTACACACATGCAATACGTTTATACTTCATTGCAGATATATTTAAACACTGAAATTTATTGTAAATTTATATATATATATATATATATATATATATATATATATATATATATATATATATATAAAATAATATAAATTAAAATCTCAAAATCCCAATTATTATTCTAAATCTCCTAATCAAAATATTTATATCTTTTCTAAAGTAATTGTAAAAATTGTGTTATCAATAAAAGAAAAACTGCAGAAAAACAAAACTATCTCTCTCTGATGATGAGTGGTCCAAATCCTTGTTCCTTGTAGCCTATACTATCTATTCTTAGCAGCTCCCTAGGTAATCAGCAATCTTACAACAAATTGGTGCAAGTTTATCGTCTTTAATAATCTCCTTCAAATGCACGAATCATTCAAATTATGCTAGCCTCTTCTCCTCTCGATAAACTGAATCTCTCGTTGGCCTGAGTGAAAAATGACTCTTGAAATATCTTTTCTTTACATTAAACTGAATCTCCCGTTGGCCTGAACAGTGACTCTTGGAATATAAGTAGAAAAATATGACTTACAATATTTTGCTGGATCAGCTTCTGTCAGATGCACTAACTCCACAAAAACTCACTAACATTCAACACTACTGCTTGCTACCTCTCGGGAACCACCAGAGAACAATGACTGTTCGCCTTGCACACTTGGAAAACCAACTGACCATATTTTTTTTTTCAAAAACTAACTAAAGTCTCATTCTCAAACCAACCATCCCACCTTTTTTCAATCTCATCCAATCAAAACGCGTCATAATCTCCCATTTCTTCATTTCGATAACACAAACAAATTTTTACCTACAATTATAAAATTTCCTAAAACTTATTTACAAACTAATCTTTTTCTACCAATTCTTATGAACTAACAAAAACATATCTTTCTAAAATCTATTCTATTGTCCTAATTACTGCACAAATTTATTTGGAAAACCCGCTTCCATTGTCTAGGATTTCACTTAAGCCCATTCAAGTCACTCAAATATATTTTACAAAGAAAATAATTTATGCATATCTTACGTTCTGTTTAATACAGGTAATCCAAAGATAAAAGACTTCCATTCTTCGAAATGTTTGTAGTTTATTATTCGACTTATCTGAATTATTTTAATTTTTTGAACTTTGAAATATTTTAAGCAAACCAATATTTTTCTCGATTTTACATATCATAACAATATATATATTGTTGTATTTTTGAATGTCCACTAGCAATAAAAACCGATATACAAATTTTATTACTTAAATAAAAATTAAGATTATTGATATTTCATAAAGACACGGGCATATAAAGTTTCAAACATCCTGTATAAGACAAAATATGTATTTTAAGTTGTTCAAAGAATTGTTCATTAGGCCTCAGAGACAAGACTTTCAAATATTATCGATAAGAAATTTAAATAAGTCGGTTATTGTGAAATGGATTTACCCGTAATAAAAGTGTATATAGAAAGTGTTTAAACAATAGACCGGGATGTGCGGTGGTTTTTCCCCCGAAAGATTATAGCGGTAAAAGTTTATTAACAAAAGACATTGAATTGAGAAACAGGTATCGTTTGTAGCTATTAGTAAGAAATATTTGTAAAGCAGATAGATTTAGTTAGAATAATTAAAGAATGTTGTTTTCTGGAATTACCCGAATGACGTTTTATAAAGAGGTAGAAGATTTTTATTGGTCAATTTTTGAATGCAAGGAGGGAGTGGTTTTAGCTATGAGATAGGAGAGAGGAAAGGAGTTAGTCAGTTTTCGTCGCCCAAGAAGGAAGGAGCTTTGTGGTTTGTGTTTGTTGGAAGTCCCGAAGACGTAATTTACCGGGTGTGTTTATTTGCTGTGTAAAAGCTGATCAGTGTGAGGAACGGGGTACAGAGAGATAGAAAAACCAAAGGGTATAAGAATATTAATATCAGACGAAGCCGGAAACATTTGAAGTTATAAACAGGCGCGGAGATTGGTTCAAAAGGAGGCTGCATAGAATTACACGAGTTGTTGGGTTGCAGATACAAGGACAGATAGGAGAAAGGTGTACGTCTTCTGGACCAAAATAGGAGCAGAAGCAGAGAAAGGTTTTTTTTTATGGCGTGGCCATAGAATTGCAACGGCAGATAACGAAAGGTCAGTCAATTTTCATTAGAGCAGGAATGTGGTTTTCATTTATTAATTAAATAAATTTAATAAATAATAGAGACAGTTAATTTTGCGATCATTTAAAAAAAAAATTATAAAGAGAGCTTAGTTATAACACATATTAAAAATCAGTGTAAAATAACATTTGGGTCCATGATAGAAAACAACTTCTCATATATTTAAAGTATTGTATTGCAAATATTAAAGGATTGATTGTTATATAAAATTTCAATAAAATAAAGGACATCTCACATATACTTCAGTTGAAATTCTGTGTATTTTATTCAGGTCATATTACCTATCCCAATTAGGAAGCCAATTGGAAAATATTTTGAATCCACGATCAAAGGTAAATAGTACAAGTTAAATAGCCTGAGATTGTAATTAATTAATGCTGATTTAGTGTGATTAATTGGAGATTAGATCATTTAATAAATATAGACAGGATCTTTTCTAAATAAGCAATAGAATACAATTTAAATAGCATAACAAAATGGCCCCCAACGTGTAAAGCTTTGAAAAATATTTCTAGTTGGCAAATTTGAAAGGATAGGAGTAGACGAGCAGATATTTGAAAGTTTATATGCCGTGGATAAAGTGAAATATTATGTAAAATTTGAGGACATAAAGATTTATATATTTTTTTTAAGATACAATTTACCATAATTGATTTATTCGTGATATTGACAATTTATAGGTTACCATAATTGATTTATTTGTGTGATATTTACATTTGATAATTTTACCATACGTGATTTATTTGATTGAATTTGACATTTGATATTTTACCATTTGATTTATTTGTGGGATATTGAAATTTGATACTCGTACTCAAGAGTTATTACATTTGAACAAGAAAAGTCCCGTTTGTTGCAACAGACCAGTAGAATTTTATATTTGGCGGGGATAAAAACAGAATAAATGCCAAACACAAGAAACAAGAGCAAAGAGAACAAAAAACAAGAAGATAAATCAGAACAGGAAGAATATTCAGACCAGGAAGACGTATTAGACACAACAGTAATGGAGACAGAAAAACAAGAATCGGGAATAGAAAAATTAATACAAATGATGCAACTCCAATCACAGAAGATGGATGAATCACAACAAAGAACGGAACAAAAATTGGATGAATCACAACAAAGAACGGAACAAAAATTGGACAAATTGGAAGAAAACCAAAGAAAAATGGAACAAAAAATGGAAACGCGTATGGACAAATATGAAAACGAGATAAAAGTCTGTTTAGAAAGAAGTAGGGAAGAAACAGAGAGGAAACTAGAATTGCAGAGAGAAGAAATGGAAACTAAAATGAAGGATATTAAGGCTGTCCAGAAAAAGGAACTGGAACAGTTAGAAGAAAAATTTGAAATGGCGTTACTAGAAGTCAGGAAAGAAATGGAAAGGAAACTTAAGCAAAATGAAAAACAAATTGCAGAGATGGAGATAAGAGGAGTAGAAAGAAAGGAAGTTATCGTACATAGCACAGAAGACGTTAAAGTACGATTTGGCGGGGATATAAGGAAACTACACCCAGTGCCTTTTATAAATAACCTAAAGAAAAAAGTCACATACATAGGACCGTTTGCAACAGCAAAGGAAACCATCCGAAACCATCTCAAAGAAGAGGCAAATCTTTGGTTTGTCAGCAAGGAAGAAGAATTTGACAATTGGCAAGATTTTGAGAGAAGATTCTTAAATTATTTCTGGGGAAAAATCCAGCAACTACAAGTAAATAAAGAGTTACAAAATGGAAAATACCATGAGAGGATGGGCGTATCAGAAACGATGTACGCATTACAACTCTATAATAATGCAAAACATTTGCAATATAATTATTCATCAGAACAATTGGTAGAGTTGATATCGCGACACTTTGAAGATACCTTGGAAGACCACATAAATCTCCAAAATTACAAGGACATTGACAGCTTATGTCAATTTTTGCAAATGAGAGAATCACGTAGGCATGAAAGAAGAGAAAGAAGACCGCAAGAAAATTATAGACCAAGAGAAAACCAAGAATATAGAGATAGAGGTCAAAATTTTAGAAGAGATTATCCAAGACGAGAATTCATACCTAGACGGGGATACGAAAATAGACCGAAAGGAAGAGAGAATTATGAACCCAGAACCCAGAGATGGAATGAAAACAGGGATCGGGAAAATCAGAGTAGAAATAACCGCCCATACCAAGGAAACAGATACAATAACCCACGGAATGAACAGGAATCTCGCGGTAACCGATACGGGAATGATAGACCAAAAGAGAACAGAAGAGAAATAAATAATATGCAAAGAGAAGAAAATGAATATGAGAGAGAAGATGACGGGCGAGAAAACACAGAAGAACAACAGGCGTGTTTTCAAGAAGGCGCTCACTAAAAACGAAGAAACAAACAGGAATTTTTTGTCACCCCAAGGAATTTATTAAACTGGCAGGAAACAATGAAAAGAGAAATGGAGTTAATTTAAAATTTGTGGATGGATTTATAAATGAGAAACCAATTAAAATTATGATAGACACAGGCTCTGAAATAACACTGGTCAACAGAAAATTAATCGAAGAAGTAAATTTAACAAGTCTAATTTATAAAATACCTAGGGTGAATTTAGTGGGCGCAAATAAACGGACATTGGCAACAATAAATGAAGGTATACGAGTAATGGTACGATTGAAAAAAAATATGTATGCACTTCAATGTGTAATAATGCCGAATATGTCACATGACATGATTGTAGGCGGTGACGAATTAACGGAAAAACATGTAGTGATCGACTTCAAAACCAATACGATGAAAATAACAAAGGAAAAAGAAGAAGAACAGGATAAGGAACAAGAGAAACAAATTACGGACGAATCAGAGAAAGAACAAACGGTGGAAATGAACCTGGTGACGAAGAAAGGAAAAGGAAGAAAGAGGGGAAAAGGTCAGAAAAAGATCAAAGAAAAAAAAACCTGGGATTCCTCAAAAGATGAGACGAGCTCAGGAGAAGAAGATGGAAAGATTTTGACAAGAAATGAAAGCAAAACTTGGGATTCCTCAAAAGAAGAGACGAGCCCAACAGAAGAAAAAACAAAGGAAAATGAAGAGGACACAATGGAGACAGTGGTGTTTGAAAAAGACACGGAGTACACGGTGAATATGTGCGAAGAATTTGATGGGAGAGACACAAAATGGATATGTGGAGAAGGCAAAGAAAATGATTTGCGTAAAAATTTAAGAGACTATGAAACGCTGATAAATAAGGAAAACCGAGTGGCCACAAATACGTAGCACAAGTACAGTTAGCATACAGGAAGTGCGTTTTAGTTTGTCTCGAGAAAATTTAGTTGCATAGATTGATAAATTTTATCGATTACAAAGGCGGGGATTTGTTGTATTTTTGAATGTCCACTAGCAATAAAAACCGATATACAAATTTTATTACTTAAATAAAAATTAAGATTATTGATATTTCATAAAGACACGGGCATATAAAGTTTCAAACATCCTGTATAAGACAAAATATGTATTTTAAGTTGTTCAAAGAATTGTTCATTAGGCCTCAGAGACAAGACTTTCAAATATTATCGATAAGAAATTTAAATAAGTCGGTTATTGTGAAATGGATTTACCCGTAATAAAAGTGTATATAGAAAGTGTTTAAACAATAGACCGGGATGTGCGGTGGTTTTTCCCCCCGAAAGATTATAGCGGTAAAAGTTTATTAACAAAAGACATTGAATTGAGAAACAGGTATCGTTTGTAGCTATTAGTAAGAAATATTTGTAAAGCAGATAGATTTAGTTAGAATAATTAAAGAATGTTGTTTTCTGGAATTACCCGAATGACGTTTTATAAAGAGGTAGAAGATTTTTATTGGTCAATTTTTGAATGCAAGGAGGGAGTGGTTTTAGCTATGAGATAGGAGAGAGGAAAGGAGTTAGTCAGTTTTCGTCGCCCAAGAAGGAAGGAGCTTTGTGGTTTGTGTTTGTTGGAAGTCCCGAAGACGTAATTTACCGGGTGTGTTTATTTGCTGTGTAAAAGCTGATCAGTGTGAGGAACGGGGTACAGAGAGATAGAAAAACCAAAGGGTATAAGAATATTAATATCAGACGAAGCCGGAAACATTTGAAGTTATAAACAGGCGCGGAGATTGGTTCAAAAGGAGGCTGCATAGAATTACACGAGTTGTTGGGTTGCAGATACAAGGACAGATAGGAGAAAGGTGTACGTCTTCTGGACCAAAATAGGAGCAGAAGCAGAGAAAGGTTTTTTTTTATGGCGTGGCCATAGAATTGCAACGGCAGATAACGAAAGGTCAGTCAATTTTCATTAGAGCAGGAATGTGGTTTTCATTTATTAATTAAATAAATTTAATAAATAATAGAGACAGTTAATTTTGCGATCATTTAAAAAAAAAAATTATAAAGAGAGCTTAGTTATAACACATATTAAAAATCAGTGTAAAATAACATTTGGGTCCATGATAGAAAACAACTTCTCATATATTTAAAGTATTGTATTGCAAATATTAAAGGATTGATTGTTATATAAAATTTCAATAAAATAAAGGACATCTCACATATACTTCAGTTGAAATTCTGTGTATTTTATTCAGGTCATATTACCTATCCCAATTAGGAAGCCAATTGGAAAATATTTTGAATCCACGATCAAAGGTAAATAGTACAAGTTAAATAGCCTGAGATTGTAATTAATTAATGCTGATTTAGTGTGATTAATTGGAGATTAGATCATTTAATAAATATAGACAGGATCTTTTCTAAATCAGCAATAGAATACAATTTAAATAGCATAACAATATATATATATATATATATATATATAATATATATATATATATAATATATATATGGAAGCAACTTATATATACGGGGAAAAAATCTCAGAAATCCTAAATAGCACGAGAACCACAAGGTGAAAAATCGTAATTTCACTTACAGTAGCCGCACCGCATGAAACCTTCTTAGGAAACTAAATTTCGACCCAAACAACCCTACATCAAATACAAAAAAATCATAAAAGATAAGTTCGATATCAGTAGGAAGAAGCGAAAACTGCGCAACAGCAAAGTTTAGCAGTGATAAAGTTCATTGGACCTGAAAATTAAGCTCTAAAATTAATCAAATATCCTAAAGCTGCAGGAGTTAACAACATTTATACTAAATTAATAAAACACATTGGTCCAAATATCCGCAAGTGGCTTCTTAAAATTTTCAATCAAATAATGACTAACCAGAAGATTTCAAAATGCTTCAAATAAAGCACCATCGCAATATATAATCCTGTAAAATACCCTGCCCTACCTGATAGCTGCAAGCAATCGCTATTTAAAACAGCTATCTATCTTTTATCTACCAGTAGATATTTGGCAGAACAATCCAAATGAGATTATTTCACTTTGCAAAGCCAAATATTTCTCAAAAATAAGCTAGATTTATGCTAGGAAAAAACTGTGGTGATAACCTCCTTGGCGATAATCAACCTCACAACACATGCGAATGAATTTTAAAATAAACTTACAGCAGTAGTTTTTATGGACCTGACCTACGCCTAATACAAGGTGTGGAAGGAGTCTTTTATTTAAAATATACCAGATGGCACTAGAAGTGCATTCAATAATATGAAACAAATATAATGCTGTAGAGACCTCAGCCTAAATCTTAGAAAACGAGTACTAAAGTGTTATGTATTTTCTGTTCTTTTGTATGGTGAACAGACAGAGTAACCAATCAAGAAGTATAGAGAAAAGCAGGGAGATACTGAATTCCATCAAAATAAGAAAACTACAATATCTGAATCATATAACACGTGGTGATAGATATGAATTCCTAAAACTAATAATGCAGGGAAAGATTCAAGGAAAGCGCAGCATAGGTAAAGGAAGAATGTCCTGGCTAAGAAACCTTAGAGAAAGGTTTGAATGCGGCTCAACTGAACTCTTTTGGGCTGTAGTGTCAAAAGTTAGAATAGCAGTGACGATTGCCAACCTTCGTCGCGGAGGTGGCACGTAAAGAAAAAAATGGTACCATGCTGTTTATTTAACAATTTGATAAACCAAATGTTAAGTGACATATTTTTCCAAATACACCTAGATAGAAAAACTAGAAAATTCAGAAATCTTCAAAACGCCCTACCACAAGGTTAGTTATGTCTATTTTTCTTTTTAATATTTATACATCAGATGTAACCACTACCATCATACGCAAATTCACTTACACCGATGACATGGCTCTAAGAGCCCAAAAAGAATATTTAAAAATGCGAAAATCACCAAAGACGCAGGTCTAAGCACTGTTTACAGAACAAAAAAAACTAAAAAAATCAACACAAAAATAAAGATATAGTTTTAAAAACCTATTACATGGCTCAGATGTAAGAACTAACCATAATAAAACCTGAATTGAAAAGAAGTCATAAGAAATTGCGGAGTTCAATAGATCAAATGGATACTAAATAAGATACTGCATCTAAACCAATACACTATGTTATGGTCCACCTAGCGGTGGAGAAAACTAACATAAAAGTGGATCATAGAGTCGGTTTCAGAGTAAATACTGCAAAATATACACCAGTGGAAAAGTTTGATATAGGTAAGACGGATCCCGGATTCATAAATTATTTCAATAGCTTAGGGCAATTAGTAGGAGGTTTTTTCCTCTTTCTGAAATTTGCTTTGGACCACGATTTGAAGGTGTTATGCAATGCCAATCTTCGTTATATGCGCTGTGAAAATTATGGTAACGCTTTGTAACTTAGGACAAAGGCTGATTAGAAGAGATGACATTTTGGTCAAGCGAAAAATCGAAGGTAAATGTGAAGAACTAGGTAATAGTATAAAGAAAATAGCTGATAATATACGTAAACAAAGAATAACGTAAAAAAAACGCAGAAAAATGTCTACAGAATGTAAAGAACACCTTTTGGAACGGCTAATAAATGGATTAAATCAACCAAGCTAATCTGGGCAAAGAACGTCACAAGTTACATCAATTCAGAAATTCTACAGAGGACTCAGGACGTAGAAGACATCAAGGAAAACTCTTCAAGACTTTGCTGAAAATACGGCGTTGAGAAAGATTTAAGGTATATAAGATATGGAAGATGGTGAAAAGTAGCTCAAGATTAATCTGCTTAGACATATACAAGATAGATAGTTGATCTTACCCGGACCTATCACGGACTACCGTATCATAGGGTAGTTTTGGTAGTAGTGCTTTAAAAGAAGTATCTTCATTGGACAAGTAATGATAGCATGTGGCTCATTTGTATTAATATCAACAATAGCAGATCCAATTATAATAGAAAATCACTCCTATTAGTACTATCATCAATCACAAGAAAAATCGTGATGTTATTTTACATTTTATTTCATCATATAGTTTTTTATTTAAATATGGTAATTATTCTTTCAATATCGGTATCAAATTGTAATCACTTTATAAATCATTATTATTAATAATATGTTTTTATTATATAATGATGCATTTCCTGATGTTTTTCGGTTACAAACTTGTCAAGGCAAAAATATCAATGTCTGTTTTTTTTAATGTTCGATCTAAAATTACAAAAAAAAATGTCTCGGTCTACAATACAATTCCATAAAAAATTCGTGCTTGCTTGTTTATCGATGCTTTTTTATTTATTAAATCTATAGCACTCATGGTTATGGCAAACCCCTTCTAATTTCAAATTATATTCTTCATCATCATCTTTGGCTCGACAATCCTCTGTGGATCTTGGCCTGCTCTAAGATTCGTCGCCATTCTGTTCGGTTTTTGGCAACATGTTGCCATCTTCTGATTTTTAATATTCGTAAGTCGGTTTCCACTCCATCTAACCACCTAATTCGCGGTCGGCCTTTGCTTCTTTTTCCTACAGGTGTTCCTGTGGTTAGCTTTTTAGTAATCGTATTTTCTGGTATTCGTATTATGTGTCCAGCCCATCTAAGTCGCTGTGTTTTAATGAACGTTATGATATCTGGCTCATCAAAGAGCTGATACAATTCAAAATTATATCTTCTGCGCCACTGCCCTTAGTCGTTTACAGCTCCAAATATTTTGCGGAGTATTTTACGCTCAAATATTCCCAAAAGTCTTTCATCTTTCTGCGTTAGAGTCCATGTTTCTGCTCCATATGTGAGGACCGACCTCAGCAATGTTTTGTATATAATAATATTAGTTTTTCTGTGAATGTTTCTTGAGTGGAAATGCTTTTGGAGTTCATAGTATGCCCTATTTGTTCGATTTATTCATCTTTTGATTTCTTCGCTTGTTTTATTGGTAGCAGTCAATAGCGACCCAAGGTATGTGAAGTTGTCAACACGTCCAAAGGTATGACTTCCAAAGACTGTTTCTCGTTCCTCATTTGCTATCGGATCCTTTGTAACCAACATGTACTTGGTTTTGTCTTCGTTGATGTCTAGACCGACCCGTTTCACCGCTGTTTCCAATTCTAGGAGATATTGCTCAACATCTCGCTTGCTACGCCCTACTATGTCAATGTCATCAGCATATGCTAGGACTTGTATCGATCTATTGTAAATAGTACCGCCATCCCTAATTCGTGTATCTCGGATTGCCTTTTCTAAAGCAATATTAAATAGGAGGCAAGCCAGAGCATCCCCTTGTCTGAGTCCATCCTTTATCTCAAAGGATCTAGAACTCTCTCCTTGTATTCTAACAGTGGCTTCTAAGTTAGACATTGTCATTCTCGTTAGTCGGATAAGTTTCTCTGGTATACCAAACTCATGCATTGATTGGTATAGCACTGTTCTCTTGACACTGTCGTATGCGGCCTTGAAGTCGACGAATAGGTGATGGGTTTCAATATTGAATTCTAATGTTTTCTCGAGAATCTGTCTTATTGAATGAATCTGGTCAATTGTTGATTTTTCTGGAGTGAATCCAGCTTGATATTTACCAACTATGCCCACTGTGTAAACTTGCAGCCTTTCGTAGAGAATATTTGCTAGTATTTTGTAAGCAGTTGTTAACAGGGTTATATCTCTATAGTTGTCACACTGGAGCTGGTCACCTTTTTTATGTAACGGGCATATCACGCCTTGAGACCATTCACAGGGCATGGTCTCATTATGCCAAACAAGAAGTAAAAGCTTATGCAGTGTCTGTAGTAGGGCATCGCCACCATTCTTCTAAAGCTCAGTGCAAATTTGATCAACTCCTGGTGATTTATTATTTTTAAGCTTTTTAATGGCTTGGGCAACGTTTTCGATGGTAGGTGGTCTTTCGTTTGGGTTGAAAGGATTCCAATCATTTCGATTTGCTAGAGTGTTATCTGCTTCTTCGATATGATGGCCATTAAATTTTGCATCGAAAAATTCAACCCATCTGTTTAGGATTGAGGCCGTATCATTTAGGATGTTTCCATCTACATCCTTACAGCTCCTTATTCTTGGCTTAAACTCTTTGCGTATTTTGTTTAGATTTCTGTAGAACTTTCGAGTTTCATTTTGATTTCTTATCCATTCTGTGCTTTCCAACTGCTTTTGCTCAAATTGTCTTTTTTTTTCTTCTATGTAATCGTTTTTCTATTCTTAATTAAATATTAAATTATATTAAATTCTTAAATAAATATATACAGGGAAGAGTGGAGAACTCATGGGGAGGCCTTTGTCCAGGAGTGGATGCAAACAGGCTGAAGAAGAAGAAGAAGAAGAATTAAATATATTTTGGAGTAAAAAAATTTCTGAACCTGTTAAAAAACAATTTTTATTTGATGAATTAATTTTTTTTTATTAACTGAATCTAAAATCACCCGCCCTGTAGTAACCTAAATATTTCCAAGAAAATGATATTGCCAATACTTGTAAATATATCTATTTATTTTAGATAAAGCAATATCAGTTTAAGATGTATTTATGGATTTATTGATTAAAATACATCAAATGTTCGTAATAATATGTAACACCGTTTATTTGTTTTGTAGCAGTTCTGGAGTTTTCATGCTTGGCCTCAATTTTGGATTTTTTAATTGACCCCAGAGGTCAATTAAATATAAAAACACACAATTTAATTTCATTGGCATTCAGCTCATTGGCTGACATCACGATAAAAATTAATGTTACATATTAATAAAAATTTATTTTAGTGAATTGTTTTATAAATAGTTACAAAAACTTTCATATTTTCGTTAGGTTCTGGGAATTTCCTGACTTAAACTAGGTATTTAGAAATGAAATAAAATTCTCAATTCTATGACGTCAGAGTAAAACTAAATCCGGTGTTTATTATTTGCTAATTATTTAAATAACTCTTAACAGGTCAAATAGGATAGACTTTTCCAACTGCTTAGTGTGACTGCAGACCACGAGTAGTATTTCGTGGTGATACTTCCGTGACCCTCGTTTCAGCATTTTACTATAGAAAAAAAGTAATACAACGCCAGTACAAAAGCTTTGCTTAAAAACTCAGTAATTTTATTCAAGAGATTAAACTATTAAGAATTAGTATTAAAGTTTGTTTAGCCGAAAATGGTTGGGACTTTGTCCATTGTTAAAACTGGTCCGGAGCGACAAGCAAACAAGGTAGACAGGGATGATCTTTTGACAATTAACACTGACTAGACGGTACTCTTATAATAAAGCAAGGAATCTACAAAATTTACAATAATTACGACGACAAAAACAAAAAAAAAAACGGATGTAAAATTGCTTTACCTTATATACCGGGTGGTCCAATAAGCCGATCTCTCGGCCATATATCAGAAACTATTCATGTTATAACTTTAGGAGAAAAAATTCCTTAGTAAAAGTGGCTAAAATAAATCGCTGAAAATAACTTTCAAGATTCTGGATTAACCGCTAGGGGGCTAGTAACCTCTGAAGAAAATTTTGAAAACCAGTTTTTTTGGAAATATGTTTAATTATACCAAGTGTTAAATAAGTAAACTAGAAAGAGGCGTAAATTCTGCACAAAGTTGTTCAAGTACTTTTTTTATTTTTTCAAATAAAGGGTGGGGGAGAGTGCGAAAGTATTTGTGAATAAATATCTATAACTTTGGTTTGGATCAACCGATTTTAACAAAATTAGTGTCATTAGAAAGAGTGTAGATGAAATAATTTATATCTACTATAAAATAATTGCATTTAGTTTTAATTGTCGTATGTAGAGGGTACTTTCAAATAGAAAAAATTAAAATTTGTTTTTCTTCAAATTTTTTAATGGAAACACCTATTTATTGTAAATTATAATGGAACTGGATTAAATTCGTAACAAAATGGCGCAAACTGCATGTTAATAGCTTTTATCGAACTCGAGATATGAATAAAAACGCATAAACATAAGTAAGTATAGTATTGACACACACTGTATTATAAATTAAATTAAAAAATAAGTCAGTAGGTACTTTCAAAATTTTTTATATCAGAAGAATCTTAATGTTGATACCTATTTTGACCATTGTTATTTCATATGATTAAAAATTGTTTTTTCGAAACTAAGTAGACTACGACAATGAATTTGACAGCGAGTTCATATTGTTTATTTATTGACAGCAGTCAAAATATTGTTAAGAAGTGTTATATGTATTATAATTCGAATTGAAAATTGCATTTTTTTTTTCAATAGATATTAATATTGGTAATATATTAATTATCAGTACTAATAATTCGTGATGAGTATATCAAATTATATGATATGATTGGAGTTTATTTTGAATATCACTAAAATGCACTATTGCCTCACGTATATATTCTGTAAGATATCCTGGCAGAAGACATTGTGGCAAAGAAGTAGAGATTTCCGACTACTTAGATGTGGATTCTGTTGAATTAAAAGCAAGAAAATTGATTGAATTATCTTCGGTCATAACTCTACTACGTCATTTAACACAAGAACGAGAAAAACTACCAGTTTCTCTTAATCTTTTTGCCTTTTTTTCAAATGCTTCTATGCCATAATGTCTCCTGTCAGCATATCTTACAAAATATATACTTGAGGCAATAGCGGCATTTTGGTGACATTCGAAATAAACTCCAATCATATCATACAATTTGATATACTCATCACGAATTATTCATACTGATAATTAATTACTAATATTACCAATATTAATATCTATTGAAAAAAGTGCAATCTTTAATTCGAATTATAATATAGCACTTCTTAACAATTTTTTGACTGCTGTCAATAAATAAACAATATGAACTCCCCGTCAAATTCATTGTCGTAGCCTACTTAGTTTCGAAAAAACTATTTTTTACAAAATAGGTATCAACATTAAGATTGTTCTGCTATAAAAAAATTTGAAAATACCTACTGACTTATTTTTTAATGTAATTTATAATACAGGGTGTGTCAATACTATACTTACTTATGCTTACGAGTTTTTATTCATATCTCGAGTTCAACAAAAGCTATTTACATGCGGTTTACTCGATTTTGATACGAATTTAATCCAGTTCCATTATAATTTACAATAAATAGGTGTTTCCTTTAAAAATTTTGAAGAAAAACAAATTTTAATTTTTTCTATTTGAAAGTCCCCTCTACCTACGACTATTAAAACTAAATGCAAGTATTTTATAGTAGATGTGAATTAATTCATCCACACTCTTTCTAATGACACTAATTTCATTAAAATCGGTTAATCCAAACCAAAGTTATAGGTATTTATCCACAAATACTTTCCCACTCTCCCCCACCCTTTATTTCAAAAAATAAAAAAAAGTACTTGAAACAACTTTTTGCAGAATTTATGCCTCTTTCTAGTTTACTTATTTAACACTTGGTATAATTGGACTTATTTCCCAAAAAACTGGTTTTCAAAATTGTCTTCGCATGTTACGCCTCCTTGCGGTTAATCCAGAACCTTGAAAGTTATTTCCAGCGATTTCTCTTGACCACTTTTACTAAGGAATTTTTTCTCCTAAAGTTATAACATGAATAGTTTCTGATATATAGCCGAGAGATCGGCTTATTGGACCACCCGGTACATATCATAAGATTATAGAAAAACAAACATTAATAATAATTTGTGTTTCTGAAAAGAACCGTTTTTTTTAATCGTAAAATTTGTAGATTTGATGACATTATCACTCCAAACATAGTTCTGTTTCGCTATCGCTATCCTCATCTAAATTAATTATGATTGGTTCAATTATATTATGATCTACATGAACATATGAATTTTCTTTACTTATTACGTACCGGACTGAATTTCTACAACTACTTGGAAGAATATCATTGACTCTTTTTCTTATTAACTCTACAACAGTACTACTTAACGTTGGAGAAATATATTGTGACCTCACGTTAGACTTCAATTCGTGCCACATAAATTCTATGGGATTAAATATACAATAATATGGTGGAAGCCGCAGCACTGTATGTCCCATTACCTCTGCCAATGTATCACAAACATATACTTTATTTGATAGAAAATGCCTTTAAAACGTCATAAAACGAAAAAGCTAAAAAGACCAGTAATCCATTCTCCAACCATTAAACTGGAAGATGGTAGTTGGGCCAGGAGCAATAAGCAAAAGGCAGAGAGATTTGCCACATATTTAAAATATACATTAAAACCACATATAGAACAAATTAATGATCAAATATGGATAGAGCCTAATCACATAGAAGAGACAATCAGATCAACATCCCCAAAAGAAGTAGCTGATGAAATAAAAGAAAACATAAATCTGAAGAAAGCCCCAGGATACGATCTAATTACTGAAGAATTACTAAAAAACCTGCCTCGCAAAGCCATAGTAAAATTAACCAATCTAATTAATGATGCTTTTAGATTAAGAAATGTCCCAAATTTATGGAAAATAGCTGAGGTAATATTGATACCCAAATCAGGGAAATCACTAACAGTAGTCTATTCCTACAGGCCAATATCATTCTTACCAGTGATGTCAAAGCTGTTCTTGATTCAAAGGAACACTTGAAGAAGCCCCATTATTATCATCCCACGGACGCCACATAATGATAGAAAACGTAATAAATAAAATGAGTAGTACTATCTAATACTTCCCGGGATACATAAAGAGAAACAAAGTTTATTAAGAACTCGTTTTTAAATATTGGTTGGTGTTCAGTTCCATAAATTTATTATATACATACCTAAAAGTTACTTAGGTGATTAGCAAACCGTCGCGCACTACCATCGAATTATAAAAACCCTCTTATCCGTAAAGTTTTATCAATATTAGCCTTATCTGTATTAATTACGCAATTAAATCAACATTAAGAAATGAAGATTGACATATTTTACCACGAAACATATTTAAATTTTACCTGAAACCGGGCCTCTTATACTGTTATCGTTTAACCCAGGATATTTATAGTCGGTACTAATTTAAGTCAACTATTTACTGCTGAACAAACTTTACCAAAATCGACTAATGTATAATGAGGTAACAACTACAAGTTGTTACCTTCTGAGTACAAAAGTGTCTCTGTCCTCGGGACGTCAGCGCAACAGCTATGTATAACCTCTTCTACAGCATACGATAAATCTCTTATTTGGCTCTAGTAAATTTAAGGCCTTGATCGTACTCACAAAGTAGAAGAGGAAATGAACAATAAAATAAACTCAAACAACACCAAGATCGTTGGGTTGATCGGATTCACTAAGTAGGAGAGTAAATGAGCAATAAAATAAACTCAAACAAAACTAAGATCGTTACCAACAGGTGATCGCTAACGTCGGACAATTCTTATATAATACGTGAAGAAGATTTTGTGTATGAAGGTGAAATAATATTTTTTACAGCATCACGTTATGCCGAAAATGCCTGACTATTCTGTATGTTCATTTGTAGGATACTGCTTGGGGCCCTATTTAGAATAGAGACAGGGTCCGCCACCAAGATTGTCTCTCTGTTCATTTCTTTTATATTTCTCTTTGTTTGATCAAAAAAGTCACGGATTTTTAAGTCCCTTTCTAGGTCTATTATCGTTTTGGGTCTTTATCTTCTCCATATGTCTCCATTCTCTTCCTAGGAGTTGTGGTGTCTGGTGATTTGACAATTGAGCATGGAGTAGGTGTGAATGTATTTGTGTGTCATGTTATGTCAACAAATTTAAAGTTAAGACATAGTTCAGCTCCTATGTCGTGTTCTCAGTTTATGCTCGTGCGTGTATTTCGTTTTACCGTGTCATACAAAAGACCGAGACAGTTCAGAAAGTTCCCCCTAAATGCCTCAGACGATGATCGATTTTTAAGTAGATAATGAAAGATAATTTAATTATCCGCTGATAATTCTAAATTTATTGAACTTTATTCTGTTTATATATGTCAAATTTGTTGCCTGAACTGCTTTATTTCCACTGCATTTAACAAATCACCTTCTTTTGGTGGCGTTTGCATATAACATAAAAAAACATTAACATTTTATGTCTAATGAAATTTTCCTCGTTTGAAAATACATAATATCATAATTTGTTTTAGATCGAGTATTAGCTCCAAACAAATAAAATAAGTGTCACCAATCCAATTGTACTTTATACTTTTTATAGAATATGACGCAATTATATTGCTGATAACAAAATTTATTGGTATTATTGTTCTTTTGTAATGTAATGCAAATATTTATTTGCGTTCAGAACAGCCAATAAAAAAAATAAATAGGGGACAGAAACATATTTTTCTATATACTTTATTAACTTATTTGAACATTGTAAATAACACATCAGTTAGTCAATCGTCAATAAAACATGTTACTATTTTTTTTTTTAAATTTTAACCATGACGTATTTTTCCCATTTTTCTAATATCCATAGAAGTTATTTTTCCATGTCGTAGTAGGTGCATTATATGCATCTCACTTGTCAGAACATTAGGTTTCTTAAATTGTTTTCAATTTTTCAACCCATGCTGTTTACTTCTTTTTTATTTATGCTTTTGGTTTTTCATATTCCAATTGGTACATCCACATCTCAAATAGCTGTGATGGTGCACATATCATTGGACTAATAGACCTTTCAACCCAGCGATGATATACCTTTATGTATAGGGATACTCTTCATGCTTTTTCTGTTTTATTTAAGCCAGTATAAGGTGTAATACGATTTATGTAAACTACTTTCAGCAACTTTTTAATTCGGTATGTGTTGTACATTTTCTTCCCAGGCAACTGAAGGCCTTCCCCTTCTTTTTCTTTGTTGTGTATGTAATTTAAAGCTTTCTTTGGCCGTCTATCTTCATTCATTCGCTTCACGTGACCATACCACACTAGTTCTCGTTTCAATTCTGTCTACACTGGAATATACAGTATTTGTCCTCCTTCTAATATCTTCATTCCTAATATGATCTTCTTAAGATACACCACACGCTCTCCTTAGAAAATCCATTTCTACTACTTCTATTCTTTTTCTATCTTTTTTCGTGATCTGCCAAACTTCTGCCCCATAAGTCATAATAGGCTCTACCAAGGTTCGATAGATTGTCAATTTCGTTTCTTGTTTAATATCTTTAGACCATAGTAGAGAGTTTAGAATGTTAACTGCTTTTTTCCCCTACTACGTTCTGTTTTCAATGTCTCTTTTGGTAGTGCCTTCTTTAGATATTATAGATCCGAGATATTAATAGTCCTTGCATGTTTTTATGTTTCTAATTTCTAACTCTGGATCTTCTTCATCATCTCCTATTTTAAGATACTCTGTCTTTGACATATTCATATTGAGTCCCCATTTTTCATTTTGTTCTTCTATATCTTCGTATTCTGATTCTATTTTTTTATTATTCGACCGTACAACCTCCCCACTGAGCTGATAACAGTTATTCCCCTATAATATTAGAGCATTTGCGTTTATCCCCTTTCTTGAATATTGAGCTGATGTATTAAATATTCCAATCCAATCATCAGGGATATTTTGGCCTTTTAAGCATTTGTTAAATAGTTGAACCAACATCTCATATAATATTTTTGGTCCTTACTTTACCAACTCAATTGGGATGTCTCCAGCTCCTGCTGCTTTACCGTTTTTTGATTTTTTGAGGCCATCGTTTAACTCTCCAGTTGTTCGGTAATTTATGTTGTAATTCGATATATTACGTAATTTATTTTTTTTTTAATTTCATACAGACTTCTCCATTGTTTTTACAGTTTAGGAGATAAGCCTCGACGACGTTGTGGATTATATAGCCAAACAAGATCACGTAGTTCAGGGCTTTCATACTTGTATCGAGAATCATATCGATCTTTCATTCTGTCACAGGCTAACTGGATGTGTCACTGGCCAACTGTCAAGTTTACGAATGTTGTTCATTCCTAACTTCAGGCGGTCTACATATTCTTCGCTTGCAACAGGTTCGTCGGAAGGCCTGCAGCCAAACTCGCAGGGCAAACAAATTTCACGACCTAACATCAGACTGGGTACTGTAGTTTTATTCACGGCCGAGCGGTAGGCTATTAGGAAGAATGAATGTGCTGGTTCCAATCTCTTTGATGTTCTGATACAACTTTGGACAGGTGTTTACCCGTCGTTCAGTTCATCCTCTCGGCCAATCCATCTGATTGAGGATACAGGGGTGTAGATCTGGTCTTTTTGACATTAATCAATTAAAAAACGTTAACAAGTACCTTTGCAATGGTAGCAGCTTCTTGATTTGGTTTTGGATTTGAATTTTTTTAAACAACATTAAAATAATGATAAATTTGATACAACTTTTTGCGTAATATATTTTATTAATTTTTAAGATTCAGAGAAAAAACTTTGTTTTCGCTCTCCAAAAAAATTTTGCAAAATGGACTAATATTGTTTTACTCCTGGCCATTCACATTTTTACTTGCCTCAATTTTAATTAGTTATTATCTATAAATATTTGTCTATATCGTATACATTGTTCTATACTAGGAACATCTTAGAAAAACAACTTCGTGTATGCTACATCAAAATAAATATACAATGCTTTTCAGATAAAACTATCCACCTTAAATAACTTTTGACCCTCTAATTTTTTGGAAAAACGCAAAAACACTTCAATTAATATCTGAAGGGGGAGGCATATTATCATATTTAAGGTTGCTGGAAAATACACCCTCTCACCCCCTGTATCAACCCTTTATTTTTTTAAATTAGTTCCCCCTTTTTTTATTTTATATTTGGATTCTCCTTTTTGTACTGATTTCAGAAATGTATAATACATGATACTTGAAGTGATTAGTTTATGAGAAAAGTAAATACAAAAGCAAGAAAATTGGATTGAAAAAAAAATTATTTTTTAACAATTTTATTACACTCATTTAGAACAAACATTTCACTACTAAAAATTTTTACAATAATTGTTCAAAATGACTGCCTTTCACTTCCATACAATAGTACAATGTATTTTGAAATTCTTCTCTGACATTGCTTAACACGTCTGCATTTAATTGTCGACATACATCTTCTATTCTTTGTTGTAAATCATCTAGATATTCTGGTTGAGTAGCATAATTTTTGTTTTTAAATACTCTCATAAGAAGAAGTCTAGGGGTGTTCAATCCGGTGATCTAGGTCGCCAATCGATTATCTGTCGTCTTTTACCTATCCAAGGACCGGGAAAGGTTTCGTTTAAAAATTATCGCACAGGTAAAGCAAAGTGTGGAGAAGCTCCATCATGTTGAAATACAACCAAATCATCGGAAAGGTTATCATCATTTTCTACTATTGTTCTAACGATCAACCACTTGCCTATATAATTCAAGATACGATGCACCATTTAAGTTTCCAGTGATAAAGAAGGAAAATAATGTGATTACGTAGGATACCACACCATACGTTTAACCTTTTAGGATGCTGTGTGTGAAATTCGAGTACAATATGTGGATCACTCTCAGCCCAGTATCGGCAATTATATCTGTTCACCAAACCGTTTAATGAGACTGAGCATTCATCCGAGAAGCAAATATTGTTTAACAATTGTGGATTGTTAATGATGCGTGGGGTCCGCCAAGGGTGTATTTTATCACCCTTGTTATTCAATTTATACAGTGAAGCCATCTCAGAATTAGCGCTTGCCGAGATCAGTGAGGGCCTTATAATAAACGGTGAGCCACTTAATAACATAAGATATGCTGACGACACCGTCCTTTTGGCAGGAACACTAGAAGAACTGCAACACCTTGCTGAACAACTAAATATATATTGCAACGATTATGGACTAAAAATCAATTTGAAGAAAACAAAGTTCATGGTATTTACAAAAGCACAAAACATCAAAGTTAAGCTAGTACTAGACAATACAGAAATTGAACAAATATCTTCGTACAAATACCTTGGAGCATGGATCACAGAAGATACTGATCAGACAAAAGAAATAAGATGCCGCATTGAAATTGCGCGGTCAACTTTTAATAGAATGAGAAAACTTTTTTGTAATCGCGATATCAATATATCGCTCCGGATAAGAATGCTTCGATGTTATATTTTCTCTACCCTTTTGTATGGAGTTGAAGCTTGGACACTTAAAAAATCCAACATTAAAAACCTAGAAGCATTCGAAATGTGGTGTTACCGACGCATTTTGAAAATATCATGGATGGATCGCAAAACAAACGAACAAGTTCTCGAACAACTAGGAAAACAATGCGAAGTTTTAAATTCCATAAAGATCAGGAAATTGGAATACTTGGTGCACATCATGAGAGGTGAAAAGTACGAACTACTAAGGAATATAATGCAGGGTAAAATCAAAGGTAGAAGAAGCGTAGGAAGACGTAAAATCTCGTGGCTACGCAATCTCCGTGAGTGGTTTGGATGCAGTTCAATTGAACTATTCAGGCGAGTAACCAATAAAATTATAATTGCCAGAATGATTTCCAATCTCCGATAGGAGTGGAACTTGAAGAAGAAGAATGATGCATTTTATCATTAATTCGCAACATTCGGGACGACGATCAAAATCTTCTTCATTTAACTCTTCTTCTTCTTCAAGTGCCGTCTTCGTTCCGAAGTTTGGCTATCATCAAAGCTATGCGTATTTTTGATGCTGCAGATCTAAACAGTTGGTAATTGGTGCAATTATACCATTCTCTCAAGTTTTTCAACCATGAATGTTGAATGAGAATTGAATGTTGAGAATTAACTCTTGTACTAATTTAATTTTATATGGATAAAACTTAAATTTATGGAGGACTCGGAAGGCTGTAGAAGATGAAACACCGATTGCTCTGCTTATTGTTGACAGTGACTGTGATTGTTAAGAGTCTAAGTTAACTTGCCCTAAAACAGCTACTTGGATTGCTTTTTTATTTACAAGCTCCTGTCGGTTATGTTTTTTATTGCAAACTGACCCTCTTGCTCTAATTTTTTCTGCATCAGTTCAATCACACACTTATGAGTTGCATGTCTATTGTGGTGTGTTTCATTAAAAATTCTAGCAGCAGCTCTTGCACAATTATTATTTTTGTAGTATAAACCTACAATTTCGATTCTTTCTTGCAAAGTGTACACCATTTCAGCGATCAAATTGCACACGTATCAAAATAAGCTGTTACTTACAAGTTATAACAAATTGTCGCTATTAACCGATTAAAACAAATGTAAAAATGATATCGAAAATCTTTGATAAAACTTGAATAAAAAGTGAATTTTTTGTTTCTTGGTTTTTGAAGGTACTACAAATAGTACGGTTAAATATTTAAAGAGTTTAAATTATGCTACAACCTATTTGGTCAGGGTCAATTAAGGTGAGGGAGATACTGTCTTGTTAACAGGAAAATTGTCTATCTGATAAACTAATCACTTCAAGCCAAAGGTATTATACATTTTTGAAATCAGTACAAAAAGGAGAATCCAAATATAAAAAAGGGGGAAGTAATTTAAAAAAAAATAAAGGGTTGATACAGGGGGTGAGAGGGTGCATTTGTCAGCAACCTTAAATATGACATAATGTCTCCCCCTTCAAATATTAATTGACGTATTTTTGCGTTTTTCCAAAAAATTAGATGTTCAAAAGTTATTTAAGGTGGATAGTTTTATCTGAAAAGCACTGTATATGCGAATGTTTTGTATCTTCATTTGCGTAATTATTTATCAGCACTTTGGCATTTTTAAAGCAAAGTTCTTACTTTAACTTTGTAAACAAGATAAAAGTACAGGAGGTTTCTATCTTTCTGCGATAAGATAATGATATGTGGCCAAGAGTTTTGGGTAACCTGTACTTAACGGTTAAGAACACCAACATAAATCAATTTTAAAATTTATATAATTTCAAATAAATTGAATTTAAAATAAATTTTAAAATATTATTAATTTTATTTTATTTTAATATTTTAAAACATTTATTTATTATTTTAAGACACATTTTAAGATTCACTGATTGATACAAAAACCAAGATATATATTAGCTGACAGTTGCAAATCGACGTCGTTTTATGCCTATTTAAGTTACTACCGGTACCGATATCAAGCAAAATTTAAAATTCAAATATTTAGATATCGAAATATCAGATTGTGGCGATGTTGAGCCGGTAGTAAAAAAAAGAACAATAAGAGCTCCAAAAAAAAGCAAAAACGGCAATATGTACTCCAAAAATTCCAACTTGCTGATTATTATTGTAATTAAAACTTTACATTGATTTTCTAGTTGTTCGAGAACTTGGCAATTTTGAAATTATATACAATCTACATTAATTGACCATTGAATTTTCACATTTTTGTGTGTATAGACATCCAGTATTACCAATAATAATACGATTTATAATTTCTACTGCGCAGTAAATGCGATCCAAAATTCTCCTAATGAAAGTGAGTAGAAAAGAGTAAAATGAGTATACTGACCATTATTCACATTACAACCTAGGGTGCTATTTTTATCCAGCGACCTAAATAACTATTATCAATTAAAATGAGTAGGCTGCACCTTCTTTCGACTAAAACAGCACGCCATTGTTCAGTGGCGGTCTTGTGTGATTAATTATAATTATCCACAACTAGGGAAAACCTGCTTTAGCAACTGAGGAAAATAAAATGCATAAATCTGCAAAAATTTACTTGTTGCTACAGCAAATATGTATATTGTTTAAAATTAACTGTATAAATGTGTTTTATAATTTATAATATTAACGCTAATTATAGATATGATTAAACATTACATATTGTAAATTAAGAAATAATGTAGAGGATGTACAAAAAAATCAACAACATACGAAAACGAATCTTAATAAACCGATACAACAGATAGTTGAAAAACTCGAGAAATACTTTGACCTCCAGTAATGAAAAAGTCTAAATACTGTTTCTAGACTTTTCTTCCTCTCTATTTAGAGTTATCTGCAACTTTGTTAACCTTAGACCCACTGACCCGACATGAACTCCGTTTCTTCTTTGGATCTGAAGGAACATATATAACAAATTTATAGACTCTAGTGTTTTTCCTGGTTAAAGAACCTCAGAAGCTGATTCAACACAACATCTGTACAGGTTTTTATGCACAGAATGCTAAGAATTGTTAGCGTTGTGTGGGTAAAAGGTCTCTTTAATATTCCAGTCAATGAAAAGTAGATCATTTGGCTAAAGACGCACTTTAGCGGGTATAGAATGTAACGAGTTTCCCAAATGGGACTAGCTAGAACGAAACATGTTGGACGTAGTTGGGAAATTTAGTGGCAATCCTTTATTAACAGTAGCAAAAATACATACTGCAGTATATATCCAACTCTTCGATCGATTGTGAACAGTGAACGCATACCTCTATAAAATAAAACCGAAACAGATACATGTGAATGTGATGGCAGGAATTACCCTAACATTTCAATCCTTCGTAACCAGGAAATTCTTCGTCTTCCTATGGATCTTTTACCCTTAATTTTACCTTGCATTATGAGCCGTAATATCTCATATTTCACACCTCTGGCAATGTGGCCTAAATATTTTAGCTTTCTTGTTTTGATGCGCTTTATGACCTCGCACTCCTTTTGTAGCCTTTTTAACACTTTTTTTTTGTTACTGCATTTGTAACTTGTTGAGTCCATGGTATTTTTAAAATCCTTATATAGCACCACATCTCAAATGATTCCAACTTTCTTATATTATCCACTTTTAGTGTCCAGCTTTCGATT
This sequence comes from Diabrotica balteata, assembly GCA_918026665.1. Taxonomy (NCBI): domain Eukaryota; kingdom Metazoa; phylum Arthropoda; class Insecta; order Coleoptera; family Chrysomelidae; genus Diabrotica; species Diabrotica balteata. Next base: position 127,394,307 of record OU898281.1, read on the forward strand.
CCATAGAACAAAGTCGAGAACACGTAGTATCTTAAGGCTCTTATCCTCAGCTCCAAAGGAAGTTCTCGATTAACAAACATTGTTTTCATTTTTATAAATGCTTGTTTTGCAATTTCAATGCGTGTCCTGATTTCTCTACCTTGGTCATTGTTTTCATTTACCCAGGTTTCCAGATATTTGTAGTTATTCACTATTTCTACTTGTTTTTCCTCGATATCTAGCCTTCCTACTGTATGTTGCTTAGAAATAATCATGAACTTGATTTTCTTAACGTTCATTTGTAGCTCACATTTTATATTGAGTTGATGTAATCTATTTACTAAGCGTTGCAGTGATCTTAGACTGTCTGCAGAAACAGCGGTGTCGTCTGCGAATCTTATGTATTTCAATCCATCTCCCAACAAAAAAATCATAAACTGAAAATTTCAACTGCCTCTTCTAATTTAAAGAAAGTATAAAAGTTACTAATTGTTTTTACTTATCCAACCAATTGTCTGGCTAAATAGGTCTTGAACTAAGGCCAAAAAAAAACTATTGTAAAAATGATATAACCTTGATATTTCGTGGATAGTTGTGTCTTATAGTATTAATAATGTGTTAAAATTTCAGAGTCATTCATCAATTAGTTTAAAAGTTATTCAATTTGTTTATTCTAAACTTTTTTGGCAATAACATAAGTCAGAAAAAAATTAACTTACAATAATTCTATGGGTAGCATAAGCAAGAGAAATGGAGTTATTATCAAAAGAAGTTCATACTTTTCGGTATAGGCGTTTATTGTCTCAATATCACCTTGATCCATTGGTTAAGCAATCGATGTAATATTGGTTGACAAAAAAGAAAACAAAGAAATTTTCATCCTCAGCTCTTCGCCAAAAGATCGCCTCATTGGGATGTACACCAGCACAGAAGAAAAGCCTTTTTCAAATAAGATTTTACTTTAGCAATGATCATTTTATGGAACCAATCCTGGAAGATGCCACAAGTTGTCCAAGCAGATTGCTGGTTAAAATAGTGAACTCTGAGATTCTGTGGTTTCAAAGTACGAGGTTTATTGAACTTTTCAACCACAGTCAGCTTGAGTCTATGACTGCCAGACGCATTGGTATAACACAAGACTGTTATCTGGATTTTGCTTTTTTGGTCGGTGCGTTTATCTCATTACTTGCGCCATTATAACTCTATTTCATTATCGTTATAAATTTAAGAATGTTGTAGATCACTTTCTGTAATTAAAGACCCCAGTTCATACCAGTTAAGGAAATCTGTAAAGGAATTTAAAAGGCAGTTCAAAGCTAAAAAAGAATGCTTGGATGACAGAAAACGTATTGGATTTACTGGAGCTGCGGCGACCACCAAAAACAATGAAAAACTTTATAAAAGTATATATATATATATATATATATATATATATATATATATATATAATATATTTATATTTTAGGCAAGTAATATATTTTCTTATTATAAAACCAATGTTTTGAAATTAATAAAAATAAAAATATACTAAGTGATGCATGTTTCATCATTCCATAAATTGTCTTATCCAAGCAGTCATGTCAAAAGTGTTTTCTATATTTATTTATTGAATTTCGTCGAAATAGATTAAACAGGATTTCAGTAAGGGCTGAGTTACTACTGTCAATGTTGTAATACAATCCATTACTGTATTATCAGGTTATCTAATTTCCGTAGTTCTAGAAAAGGTTTTTCGCGAATTATGAAATATTACTTGAAGTGGACAAGGCGAGTGTTGGAATGTAAACCCTCATATATATATGACAACTTTTGTAAAAGTTAGCATTGTCGCCCCCTAATACAAATTTTTATTTATTATCTAACACAAGTTTAACGTAAACCATACTCCTTTTACTTTTGTTTGTTCCAATTTCATCTTTAAATAAATTCAAGGATGAGGAGTACCAGTTGCTAATTCCACTAAATGGCGGCCGACGACCTAGACCCTGGCATTGGCTCTTTGCCAATATTAACATTATACTTTTTCGACTTTTTAATCAGTTCAAAAATAAGTAGAGATGTAAATTGGGCACCATTCCAACTTACCTATATATTTGATAGAACTTCACAGCTCTTTATTCATTACATTCAAGTAGTATGGTGGCTCTTGAACTCTTTATTTAAGGATATGAACCATTTTTTATTATCGTAAAGGTCTATGTACATTAAAATATTCTTACTCTCTCTATCATATTAATATTGTAGATAAATTGTACTAATTACGTCACACATTTCAATTTCGGCACCATTCATTAATTTCATTCATTTCACACCAGCGGAATTAAAGGAACTATAGCCCACTCCTTAACACAAATAGAAGCAGTAACAGGTAATGAAGCACGAAAAAGACGTCTAGAAATTAACGAAAGAAAAATAAAATATCTACTATGTTCAACAAGGGAAGATAAAAAGATGAGAGGAGATGAGATAGAAAAGATAAAATCAAGATAGAAAACTGCACTCTTGAAAGAGTTCAACAATTTAAATATTGGGGAATAATTGTGAATGGCGAAAAAACAGAAGTGAAGAAGTAACAGAGCAAATACTAACAGGCAACAAAACATACTGAAGATATCATTGGCTAATGAAGGACAAAACCTTATCCAGACATACAAAACTGAAAATATACAGAGTTGGAATTATACCAGTAGTTACATGTACAGCTGAGACAATATTGTCACACTGACAATGACCAAAATGAAAAAAAATTAAGAATATTCGAAAGGAAAAGCCTCAAAAGCAATATGGTGCCAATTAGAATGAAAAATGGAGAAATAAGAAGAAGAATGAACCCTGAACTAACATAATTAAACAAGATAATATAGTTATATTTATTAAAGCGCGGAGTTTGAGATTTTTGGCCACATAGAGAAAAGGAAAAACGATCTACTGATTAAGAAGGTCGCCAGATTGAAGCCAGAAACTGAAAGATCAAGGGAAAGACATCGAAAGAGATGGGAGGACCAGGTCATGAGAGATATCAAAATTCAGAAGGTGAGAAACTGAAAGGAACTATGTAGAGGTCGAAATGAGTAAAACAAAATTATAACGAAAGTCAAGTCATACAACAAAATCTGACAATGCTAAAGAAGAAGGCGAGTGATTCATTGCAATAAACGAATCTGCGAGCTGTAAAAAAAAAGCAGCAAACATTCCATCAGGAATAAAAGGCCTTGATGATAATGAGTTCACTCACAATATATATCTTATAATATCGTTAATAGTAGTTATTATATATTCCAGTAAGAATATTCCACCAATTTACACTAATGCTGTAAGGGAGTTGTACGATGATATGACGAGTGTAATAAAGATTGGACAAAAAGTGACAAAAAAGATAAAAGTGACCAAAGGACTTCGCCAAGGCTGCTGCATTGCACCTACACTCTTTAAGATTTATTTGGAGGGGGTTTTGGATATTTGGAAAAGAAAATGTGAACCTACGGGTGTTAAAATTGGAGACCATACACTGTACAGCTTACATTTTGCTGATGACCTAGTAATACTTGCAGAAGATCAAGATGATCAATAGATGAAGAATATACTAAGTGGGGAATATCAATTAATCCATCAAAAACAGAGTACGTAGTAGTGGGAGGTGAAGGAAAGCAGTTAGAACTAGGAAGCAAACAAATTAAAAATACTGATAGCTATAAATATTTCGGTGTAAACATTACAAACAATGGTCGGAATACAAAAGAAATAGCTACTAGAATTGGTCAAGGAAATTCAGCAATACGTCAACTGAATAGTATACTTTGGAATAACCACATCACCCGAAACACAAAAATTAGGATATACAAAAGTATTATAGAAAGCATTGCTACATATGGTTCAGAGCTTTGGGTAATAAATAAAAATGACGCATCCAAAATAAAAGCAATGGAAATGAATTATTGGAGAAGATGTTGACAACTCACTAGAAGACATAGAGTAAGGAATACTGAAATCAGAGAGCGTATGGGCATAGACATTGACATCCTGGAAACTATAGAATACAAAAGGCTGAAATGGTATGGCCATGTAGAAAGGATGAATGATCAACGATGGCGAAAGAGAATGTTACAGTGGATCCCCACCAACCGCAGGAAAAAGGGAAGACCAAGAAGATCGTGGAGACAAGAAGTAAAAGGTGCAATGGAAGATAAGGGTCTACAAATAGATGACTGAAAGAGCGTTGGAAGCTAGGTTGCGAGAAACGGCGGCAGCTGTAATAAGCTCGTTATATAAAATAAAAATAGTAGTAATTATTATTACGTATCAATTTTACTAACAGTTTAAGAAAGAAAAACTCTCAAATACTAATTAATTTGACAAAACGGCGTAATCGATTAACTTTATCATTCCTTAAGTTGAAGCAGATCGCTGATTTAAGTATTGATGTATAATATAAGTGGATATGTATAGATTTTAATCGTGTATTTTTTCAACTGTACAGTACATGACACCCGACTGTTATGTCAAGTACAATATTATGCATTATTATGTAGACAATAAGAGGATGATGGAAGAATACGACTCTAGACAAAAAATAAAGATGGCGTGCTGTCAAAAGATCTACGACCATAGCTGACATATTTATAAACACAATTTTAGGTGTATTCTATCAATCGAAACGGAATGACTGCACAATAAGATGTTGCGCCGTCTTATTAAAGTACCGGCTCCAGCAATTCATGCTTGTTCAATTGGGGAATGAAAAAAGCAGTAATCATAGGCTCTATAGCGGTCATCATTGACTGTAACGTTCTATCCAGCATCGTTTTTGAAAAAGTAAGGTCCAATGATTTCACCAGACCATAAAACACTCAAAACAGTTAGTTTTTCTGGATGTAATAGTTTCTCAACATATATTTGAGGATTATCTTAACCCCAAATAGAGCAGTTTTGTTTGTTGACGTAGCCATTTAACCAAAAGTGAGCTTCGTCGCTAAACAAAATTCACTTATGAAAATCGGAATCAACGTCAATCTTGTTTTGGACCCACTCATAGACTCTACGAATTTACTCCTTGCTCGTTGATGATGTACTTTAAATTCTTGTATGATTGAATGAGTTGGATTTTGTAAGCACGCAAAGCAAGATTGTCCCGCAACATCTTCCATAGAGTGGATGGACACGCGTCCAACTACTGTGCACGATGACAGATAGACTAATTCGGGTCTTCCTGTATGCTACGCTCTACAGAAGCAACAACTTCTTCTGTTCGCACTGTACGACATGTCTGTGGATGCAAATTATCATCTAGAGTAAACATAATGCAAAAACGTTTCGTGGTTAATCGAATTACTTGCATTGATGAACTATTACACCCGTTATATGGAGTGGAAGTGTGGGTTTTAAATATGGCTACGCTTAAACGCTGCAAAGCCTTTGAAGTGTGGATATACAAACGATTATTAACAATAAACTGGGTCGACAGAGTTACAAATGCAAAAGTCCTTAGTAGGCTGAACCAAACAACATAACTGGCCAATATAATCTTCTTATTTAAGTGCCATCTCTGCGACAAAGGTTGACAATCATCATGGCTATTCTGGCCTTCGAGGCAGCTGCTCTGAACAATTGCCTTGAGCTGCAACCAAACCACCATAATAATAATGTGACACAAATTGAAGTACTTTATGACACATGCTAAAAAATATAACCTTTTGGTCCGATCATTCAGGGAAAGATCTAAGGTAAACGAGGTTCTGGTAGAAGAAGAACATCATGGCTCAAAAATCTAAGAGAAGTGAGTGGTGTAAGGTGTGTTGGACCAATTCCAATGAAACTAGAAGGTAAGTTCTATAAAGCTGCCGTAGGTCAAGTATGATGTACGGTTCTAAGTGTTAATTAACTAAAAAAGAATATTAAAGCATGCTGTATAAATCAAAACGGATAGATGTGAAAAATGGGAAACTTCAATAGAATCATAGTTTTAATCATCTTTGATAAGCCTGATACCATATTCATCACTTGTTTCACCAAAATGAAAAAGAATCCGACGTAAAATACGAATTCTATAGTCGATTGTTGTCGACTTCCCTGTAATTTATTTGTTTTATAAATCGAATGATAACATTATGCAGACGGAACATAAGGCAAATATATACAAGTATAAATATTAACTGATAAATTTTATCTTTCATGATGATAAAAATAGGCTTTTTATTAGTAATTTTACTTTGTTGTCGATAATAATTTAAAGCTAGCTTAATCCACATATATTTTGAAGGTGTTTTAAGTCACCACACATAGCGTATTTAACTACACTTTATATTACTCAAACATATTCTGGAGGGTGACATGTTGGGAAACACAGACAATATTTCTGGGTATTTGATGTTATCTAAATTTGCTCTAAATTTATCAGTTTAACAGATATATTAGGTATATATGAGATATTATTGTGTGTTTTTAATCATATGAGATATTATTGTATGCTTTATGAGATATTAGAAGCCAAAAATATCCGATAAGATCATAAATTAATTTACATACTGTTTATCAAAATGCTGTGTTATATTTGACTGAATAATAAATTATTTCAAAAATGTATAACAAATATACTGTATAAGGTTTCTCGATCTATTAAAAAACTAAAGTTTATTAACCCGGCAACTGTGTTGTGGGGTGAAAATCACCCACGTCGTTCATTAGCGCTTGTTAAAATAATGGCAACATCGCCAGATTCATCTGGCGCCACAAGTACCTTCCCATAATACGAGTATAACAGACCTTGTATTGCATCATAAATTTCAGCATATAAATAAGATTTGAATGAGTGATGTCGCGTTCTTTGGACTTGTGGGTGATTTTGACCCCACCACACAGTTCACTATTATTAGTTTTTGGTAATTTTCATCCCACAACACCGGTTCATTTTTAACATGTAAATTCTTATACTATCACATAACAAGAAACGCTCTTGAAGCTTTGGCAGAATGAATTACCTGGATCAGAGATAATATCAGAAAAAGAATCTGAAAATGAAAGTCAGCAGGTTAGCCTTCGTCCCAGTGGAATGTTTTACAAAACCAACTTCATTCAGTGGAAAATTGTCAGCCTGGAACTTCTAATCAGTAAAGTCAATCATCGTCAGAAAAATCTTCTCAAGACAACAATACGTTTGTCGTCTTGAGAAGACAAGAAGACAAGAAGACAACAGACCTATTCCCCAATGGGTCTGTATGAGGACAGGAAATACTATCAGATACAATGCCAAGAGGCGTCACTGGCGTAGAACCAAGCTAAAGTTGTAAATTGTTTTTATATTCAATTGACCTTTATTTACTTTACTTTAATAAACATTATTCCATGAAAAAAATACGTTTGAAGATGATAGAGTAAGACAATCTAAGTTGTTTATCGGACGGGATGGGAAAACAAAATGGGCAAAGATTGTCCAATCCACTAATAAAAAAAATCAATTTAATCGCTCAGACCAATTATAATGACCAATATAAGTACATCATCAAGCCTATGCGGCATGCAGAAGAAATTCGTGCAGTTCTCGGACTATTAACTCAGGCCTTAATATCAGGCGTTTATAAAGCATCTGGAGCCGTTTATAAATCTGGAGGATCTTTGGACTACGGATGGAACAGAAATTGACATTTTTAGGTCAACAATGTGCCTATCTGTCGATAGGCAGTTGATTTCATAGATTATTTAAATAACATATATTTTGAAGGAAAACTTGATTTTGATTTAAACTCAAAAAACGCCACCACCAGAAGCTTAAATAGTTTTAAAATTAATTTGAACATGATTGTTTAAAAACCAGTTGAACTGTGAAAACTACTGTGGAACCACGCTGTTAAACTAACGTCATTTATGAAAGGCTTAGACCATACGCTGAAAAAATAGTTGGCAATTACCAATGTTGGCAAAACCCAAAATGGATTGTCCAGCCAGTTATGCTAACACAAGCCATAAAACTATAAAAAAAATGGCAAAGCGATAGGTCTTGATGAAATTCCAAGTGAAATATAATACAAGCTTATAGGTAAATGATAGCAATGTTTTAGAGGCTATAGCTTCGTTTTTCAATACCATTTATACCAACGGACACCTACCGAATGGTTGGTCCAATCCATTGTTCATAGCTCTACCTAAGAAGACAACAGTAAAAACCTGTGCTGATTTTAGAACCATCAATTTGTTAAGCCATTTATTGAAATATGTTCTAAAGGTAATACATTGCCGTATCTACAATAACTGCGAGGAGTAACTAAGTGACACACCGTTTAGTTTCCGTAAACTGTTTGGAATGAGAGAGGCATTGTTTGGAATGAGGCATTGATTGTTTTATTGACTTTCAAAAGGCATTTGATCCGTGTTAAGCACTCTATATTGATCAATGTTCTAGGAGGGATTGGCTTGGATGGCAGAGATGTTCGTATAATTTCAAATTTGTATTGGAATCAAACAACATTAGTTTTAGTAGATGGTTTGGAATCACAGGCTCTAAGTACTAAAAAAAGAGTACGGCAGGGATGCCTTGTCTCTTGAATAATTGTGAACGGTGAAGTCATCAATAATTTGCGAGTGTGGACGACACAGTGCTATTAGTATCTAGTCAAGAAGATCTGCAAACATTACTTGACAGTGTCGTTGAGAGCTGTAAGGAAGTAGGTCTGGATCTGAACATATGGAAAACCAAAATATTCGTAATAAGTAAACAACTGAATATAAGACCGTCTATATATGTAAATAGTACCAAACTTAAACAAGCTGATCAAATTATTTACCTCGGATATCAGTTAAGCTGGAGTACTTGGAACATATAATGAGAAATCAAGGCAGATACAAGCTACTCCAATGCATTTTGCAGGGTAAAATTGAAGGAAAAATAGCTCCAGACGAAGAAGAATATCCTGGCTTGCTAACCTGAGAGCATGGTATAGAAAGACCTCAACACAGCTATTTCGTATAGCAACCAACAAAATCATCATAGCCAGAATGATCGCCAACGTTTGGAACGGACAGGCACCCTAAGAAGAAGAATCAGTTAAACTGTAAGACAGAGATACAAGGTGAAATTAGATCCAGAATTGAGCAGGCCAGAGTCGGTTTTAGAAAGATGTCCAAGGCGTTATGTAACAGAGACCTAAAATTGACATTGCTTATCCGCCTACTTCGCTACTAGGTCTTCTCGCTCTTAATTTATGGTGTCGAGTCTTAGAGTGTATACAAAAAAGATCTAAATCTTGAGGCTTTCGAAATGTAATGCTATAGAAGAATTTTAAAAATTTCTTGGGTGGAGAAATTTAAAACTCCACAATACTAGAACATGTCAGCAAGACTACTGAGATTATAAAAAGCATCAAGAAGTGAAAGCATTATTACTTCGGACATGCAATAATAGATTCCAAATATAGATTGCTACAAAATATTATGCAAGGAAAAATGGCAGGCAAACGCAGTCCAGGACGAAGAAAGACTTTATGGTTAACGAACTTGCAAGATTGGTACTGAATTGAAACAAGCATGCTCTTTAGGGTAGCAGTTAATAAAATTAAGATAACTATGATAATAACCAACGTTCTAAAAGGACTTCGTATATGAAGAAGAAGAAGGTAGTGATGATGATGAGATAATTATTTAAATACTTTTTGAGAACTAAAGATTTAGTACTGATTTTTAACACAAAAATGTATTTTACAAATTGCACCTAATACTTATAATAGGAAATAAGGCATAATATGAAATATTCATACTATCTGACAAAAAGGAGAAAAACAGAAGAATGTAGTGGAAAAAGTTAATAACCTCGAGTATCAATATAAAACTAGTACATTTTTGACATGCAACTTTTAACAAAAAATCAGTTTTTTTACTACATAAATAGTTACTACCAACCTTTTTTTAAGAAACCTTAGTTACACTGTTAACGGTTTCTAGAAAAAATATGCATATACTACTTAATATCGCTATCATTGGAAAATTTTATTAATAAATTAAACGAAGTAATTACATACATCCGTTTCACTGAAAAAATACCTGATGTTTATGTCGTAATATGATACAGTGGTGATTCCCAGAAATGCAAATAAATAATTGCCTAACAATTTTATTGATAGATTGTGTGTATAATTATATATTAAAACAAGATGAAAAAATTTATCTTTGGTATACAGGTAAAACATAAACTCAAATAGAGCTTTGCAGGTTACACTGCTAGACAAAAAGACCAACGCTGGAACGCAACAATACAATATTGGATACCTTACAACGGTAGACGACCAAGAGGACGACCACTCATGAGATGGGTAGGTGACATAAAAAGAATGGTCGAAAGAAATTGGAAGTATGTTGCTTAGGATGGAGAGCGACAGAAGGAGTTGGGAAAGGCCTATGTCCAAAAATGGACGAGAAAAGGCTAAGTCCAAAAATGGACGAGAGATGGTTAAGAAGAAAGAAGAAAATAGTTTCAAGTTTTCGGTATTGAACTGTAGGTAAACACGGATAAATATAATATTGTCTTTAATTTTTCTTCCTGTTGCCTGTGAATAGTTCCACTTACCAGTAATTAAATTTCTAATATCCGATTTTATATCACCCGCGAGATTTCGACACTCCCATAGATCTGTTTCGACAATTTAGGAGCGCACTGGTCTGCTGCTTTGTTTTCATCAATGCCAGTATTAGACGGAATCCATAAGAAGATAATGCATCTGGAATTTGCTAGAGCGTTTTAGTTCAGTTCAGATTTTACCATTTTCTCTAAGGGGCTTTTTGGAATAAACATGATTTAAGGTTTGCAACACACCAAAGAAATCGCCTAGGATCAAGGTACTTTTTTTGGTATTTTATTTTTATTGATATGTTCAATAGCTTTGAATAGTGTATGAAGTTCAGCAGAGAAAATGCTGAAATATTTGGAATTTCTAAATTGTACAATTGTTCCTGTATTACATTTGGATGCATCTGTATATATCCTGTAACAATTTTCTCCAAGTGTGCGGGGACATGAGCCGAGCTCTTCAATCATTTGGTAATGGAAACATGTGAATAAATGAATTTTGCAGGCAGTATGGAATCCCTAAACCTAGCTTTCTTCGTCACCTCAAGGGGATCAATGTCAAGGCAAATGAGATAACAAAGGCTGAGGCAGTGAATTGCCAACAGCGGTGGAGAAGGAGCTAGTTAATTGTATTTTAAAACTGGAGACGTTGATATTTAGCCTTACGATCAATGATCGTGAGTCTAATTCAATCTAAATGAATTTTAATAAAGAATCCCAAATGCCAGGAAAGAAGTGGTTTTATGCTTTCAAAGCTCGTCATAAGGACATAATCACTGAGAGAACCTCAAGCAACGTCCAAGATGCGCGCAAAAGGATTCAATAAAAGGAATGTTTGGACCTCCTGGAAAAAATTGTTGATAAGAATAATATTGACGCAACTCACATTTTTCACGTTGACGAAACGGGTGTCAACACTGTGCAGACCAAATGCCAAAAGGTTCTCGCACAAAAAGGTAAGAGGCAAGTTGGGTCAGTGTCCAGTGGAGAACGTGGAGTTGAACAACACGACAGTTGTTTACTGTGCAAGTTCTTCAGGAATTTACGTTCCACTTATGCTTATATTTAAGCGTATGCGAATGAACAATAATTTGAGGGTTGGTGCTCCATCAGGGAGTATGGTTGAAATATCAGAATCAGGCTACATTACTAGTGATTTCTTTGTAAAATGGCTCCAGTATTGTATTGATTATATAAACCTAACAGTAGACAAAAAGTTGTTTTTGTACTGGAAAGGCATACAACGCACTTCAAAAATCTTGAAGCAATTTTACGTGCTAGAGAGCACGGTGTAATCATGCTGCAATTGCCTAAAAATACGACCCATCGCGTGCAGCCTTTGGATAGATCATTCTTTAAGCCTTTCAAAGACTACTACACTCAATCAGATGAAAAGTAGCTTCCTTCTAACTCCGGATTATGTGTTACACAACTGCACGTAGCTGGCTTGATTGCTGAAGCTTATAGGAGAGCAGCAAGCATTCAAATTGCAGTAATTTTCGAACTAGTGGAATATGGCCTGTTGATCGCATGGTCTTTAAACAGTATAACTTTTATGCGGCTAAAAATTTAAATGACCATAAAGGCAGTGAAACTCGGGAAGCTAGTGAAAATGAATAGTCTAATGAGACAAACAAGGAATCACTTGGATCTACAACAGGAGCTAATGTAAAATACGAAATAATCTGGCCTGAACTACCTAGTCCTAAAAAGATTTTAGCTATGACTACTACACTCACAAGGCCTACTAAAAAAACTCGTGAAGCAAGTCAAAAACATTTCAATTGATTCAATTTTCCCGATACCGAAGCCTCATCAAAAATTCAAGAAGGAAACAGCACAAAAGGCAATGGTTTTGATGGAAAATCCCTATAAAAATCAATTAGAATTAGCTAAACAGCTACAGTTAGTGCAAGAACAGACAAACCAAATAAAAATGAAATTGGGGAAAGGTAACACCGAAAACTAAACTAGAAACAAGGAAACTTTGCAATCAGGAAAATCCTACAGAGGTTGTTCTTTTAAATGCCGCGTCAAACTTAAATCAACCTAACGTCCTTATAGAGATGCATGTTGATGAGTGGTTCTGTTTCATTTGTGAGGAAAAAAGAATTGATGACATGATCCACTGCACCAAATGCAGTTCAAGGAGCCACAAACTTTGTGCAGTCCAACCTGGAACCCAAACTTTTGCTTTGAATATAAAAAAAAATATGTACGTTCAAACTGAATAATTTCTGTTATTGGAAAATAAATTGTATTAAGCATAACATGATTATTGGTATTTACACTAAAATTTCTTTTATTATACACTGATTTCTCTATATATGTTACTACGGGTACAATTAAGGAAACCCATGGTACAATAAAGGCCACTAGTTTTCTAAATTGTACCTCTTGCAACCTTGCAACCAGGAAAACATACTTTTTTAAAAGTCAAATCAATGATATCAAGTTACAAAAATTATCGTGTGTCTGTAAATGTTTATTATTTATCCTAATACATCGTTCAGTGGTACAACATTGGCAACTCTCCCCTATGTCTGAGATATCACAAATAATATAAATAGTTTTCGAACACATCCAACAACACAAACATTGAATTTTTCGTCATTATCAATAAAAACTTTGAATAAAACAGTCATTAGCAGTAATGGTCATACGCCACATGATGAATTATTTCCTTTGTACAATACTGATACACACGAACAAAAAATATCATTTCCAAGCTAATTTATGTGTTTACGGGATACGACATTTTCCCTAAATTGGATCGTTAGTGGTAGGCTTGCCATCCGTTCTATTTTCACCGCTTGCCCTTCCCACTTTTACTCTATTAAAGTATATGTCATTGGTTTGTTGATTTATCAATATAAGATTTAAAGTAATAAATGAAAATGAACGTTACTAGTCTGCAAAATATTAAGATTTCCAACACGATGGGATTTGAACCCGGATCTCATTGTCTTCTTCTTCTTCTTTTTTATAAGCAAAATGCTTGTTCAATGTCGATTATTGCCTCTATTGGAGGTTATCACTCCATCTTTTGCGTGGTCGCCCGATACTTCTTCTACCTTTTGGTGATTTGTCCCTCGCTATTTTGACTAATCGGGTCTCTTCCATTCTGTTTATGTGTTCGTTCCATTCCTTTTTTCTGTTCAGTGTCCACTCATTTATTTCTGGTATATTGCATTTTCTTCTGATCTCTTCACTCCTCATTCGATCCCTCAGTGTGTTTCCTGTAATTCTCCTCAGTAAACGCATCTCCGCTGTTTCTAGTAGTTGCTGAGTTTTTGGAGGTATCCGGTCTTGTCTCTGAAGTGTATGTCATTATTGGTCTTATTGTTGCTTTGTGGATTCTTGATTTCACGTCGGTATTAATGTGGGGATTGCGCCATATCGTGTTATTAAGACAACCTGCTATTTTATTAGCCTTTTGTACTTGATTTTTCACTTCCTTCTCCACATCTCCGTAGCTAGACAGTGTAATTCCTAGGTAATTTGTCTCCATTACTTGCTCAATGCTGATACCGTCGATTTCCAGTTTACATCTAATTGGTTCTTTACTGATTATAATTGTTTTAGTTTTCTGTGTAGAAATCACCATATTAAAGTCCTTTGCCCTTGTGTTGAATCTATGGGTTAGTCTTTGTAGATCGTCTTGATTGGATGCAATTAGGGCCGCATCATCTGCATAGCAGAGTATTCTGATTTCTTTGTTCCCCATTTTGTATCCTCTTCCTTTATTAATTGTATTGATGATTTCATCCATGATTAGATTGAATAGCGTTGGACTAAGCGAGTCTCCTTGTCTTATTCCATTGCCCATATCTATTGGATATGTAAGCTGTTCATCTATTTTGACTTCCATATTGTTGTTCTGGTAAATGTTCTCTATTGTTTTTATAACATCTAGTGGAACTTCTCTATCGTAAAGAAGGTGAATTACATCTTTAAGCTTTACTTTATCGAACGCTTTCTTCAGGTCTATTAGACATATGAATGCTGGTCTGTTATACTCTAGTGCTTTCTCGGTAATCTGTTTTATGATGAATACTGCATCTGTGCACGATCTTCCTGTGCGAAAACCCTGCTGTTCATCCGCTAAGGTAATTCTCTGATTTATTTGGCCTTGCAATATTTTGGTTGTAAGCTTCAAAGTGGTGTTTAATAAGTTGATACCTCTGTAGTTTTCAGGTTGTTTTTTATCTCCTTTTTTGTATAGTAGGATAAGCTCGCTTTTCTTCCACTCTTCAGGTATTTTATTATGTTTGATGATTTTGTTAATTAGTGCTGTTAGCTGATCTGTTAATGCTTCTCCACCATATTTTAATAATTCATTTGGAATTCCATCTTTACCTGCAGCATTTCTGTTCTTCAGTTTTTCTAAAGTTTGTTTTACTTCTTGTACGGTTATCTCGACTTCCTCGTTTGTAATGATTTCTGGTGTTTCTGGTTCTAACATCATTTGCTGTTCATCATTATAAAGCTTCTTTAGGTATTCAATCCATGTGTCGTTATCTATGTGTTTCGGTTCGATTAAGTCTTTCATCTCTGATCTTTGGCCTCTTATGAAACGTCATATTTCCTTTTTTAGACCGTAAAAGTCGTGTTCTCATTGTATGGATAAAAATTCTGTCCACTTAACCACTTAATAAATATAAATATAAGACAATATATTTGCTTAAAAATAGAAAAACAATATCTTTGTATTTTTGGCTGTTACTACTATGTTCATTTTTTGCAATTTCAATTGGAAATGAACCAAAAAATTGTTAATACAAATTAATTATTTATTTGGCTTACTACCATAGACATATAATACAAATAGACTGAGCGCTGTAATACAGGTCCATTTCCTAAGTGACCAATGGGAAAGTCACGTGGTCGATAAACCCGATCGATTAGAAAGAGATACAGGGACTGCAATAATGAATATAATGAATATATGCAAGAATTATTCGAAAATGCAGCACGAAGATGCAACACGAGAAGGCAAGATCAGCTTTCGTCAAAATGAAAAAAATCTTTAACAGCCACGACATAAAATTGGAAATAAAAGTTCGTTTACTAAAATGCTACGTATTTTACGTTCTTTTATATGTGAGTCATGGACCTTAACTGAAGCATCACTGAAGAGACTCGAAGCATTTGAGATGTAGTGTTATAGACGCATGTTGAGAATTTCCTGGATAGACAGAGTTACCAAGAAGAAGTACACATAGAATGGGTAAAAAGCTCGACCTAGTCGTTAAAGACTGACCTTAAAGAGCATGGGAAAAGAGGTCTAGGACGGAGAAGAATATCCTGGCTGCGATGTATATGCATGTTTTATTGATTTGGAGAGGGCATTTGATAACGTCCCATATGGGAAACTAATCGATATCCTAAAAACATCAGGACTCGATGGTAAGGATATAATTTAAATCTCAAACTTATATCTCCAACAAATAGCAACAGTACGATTAGAAAATGTACTGTCTGAGATCTTCAGATTCGACAAAGAAGTTAGACAGGATTACATATTGTCACCGGCATTATTTAACATATACTCTGAAAACATCTTTAGAGGGGCCTTGGACGAATCAGAAGATGAGATTGCTGTAAATAGCCAACTTATAAACAATATTAGATATGCAGAGTTGCTGGCTGGATACAGTGTTGCTGGCAGAGAGTGTGCAGGAGCTTCAACGGATGATTGATAAAGTTGTAGAAGCATATAACAAATACTGCCTAAAACAAATACAACCTAAAAGTTGCAAGAAGACAAAAATAATGACTATTAGTAAGAACACCAACATAAACGCCCAAATTACAGTAGGCAATGCACCGTTAGAAAGAGTGGAAAAAATATCTCATAAATACACCACATAAGTATCATAACTATTCTCCAGATGCCAAGAAAAGACAAAGAAATTATTCACACCATAAAAAACAGAAAATTGGTTTACTTCGGCCACATCATGCGTAATGATAAATACTGACTTCTACAGTTGATTCTACGAGGCAAGATTGAGGGTAAGAGAGGCCCTGGACGTAAACGTATATACTGCCTGGCCAATCTTAGGAAGTGGACTGGTCTAACGTCAACTGATCTATTTCGAGCTGCTGTGAATAAAATAAGATGGGTCAACGTGGTCGCCAACATCTCTAGAAGATAAGCACATTTAGAAGAAGCAGCGACTGCTTTTCGTCAGTTTTTTCTGTCGCACTGAGGGAACTGGCTAGTATTGCAACGTTTAGTATATTTGTATTGTATTATATATCAATGCTTACTACATTCACATAGGTTATGCTATAAGGTTAGGTCCAGATATATAGCAGTCTTTAAAATAAAGTTTGTTAAAATTAGACCAAATTATTGATCAAATATCGAAGGAGTCTTATCAGACAGAAAAAAGAATTAGACCAACGCCCCCAAAGGAAGAAGTTTATAATAAAAGACAACATAAATCCGAAGAAAGCACTAAAATAGAGAATTACTAAAAAACCTGCCTCTTAAAGCCATACTAAAATTGACCAACCTAATCAATGCTTCAGTTATATTGAGATATAACGATAAGTCTCTCATATGGGCCAATATCACTTTTACCAGTGATGTTGAAGCTGTTTAAGACACTACTACTAAAAAGAATGAAACTAATAATAGAAGAGAAAAAAGTGAATCCAACCACCAATTTGGCTTGAGAAATAAACATTCTACGGTTGATTAGATACATAGAATTACCAACAATGCCTAAACAATATTCAGAAATGTTGTAGTCATACATATATCTTACAGATATTTTAGAATTAAGCAAGAAGATGTATGACAGATCTAAAAGGGGGATCCCCGCTCTTTAACAAGAGGGGGGATTTTGAGTGTTAAACCCCCCTCGCCCAGAGCACTATTCCGACACTACCCTAGCAGTAGGTGATACCAGGGAAGAAGAAGCAGAAAAATTACAGTTGTCAATAAACAAAATCCATAATTGAATTAAAAATTTTAGAATCAATCTTAATGAATATAAGTCAATTCGTCAATTTGAAAATTCCTCAAAGTATTTAGTATCAAACTTAATACTTCGCTGGAAGGCTGTCAGTCAACATTAAAAAGAAAAGAACTAGGTATCCGTTACAAGAAGGTGTATTGACTAATGGGAAGAAATTCGCCATTGTCCATAAATAACAAACAACTGGTGTACAAACAAATACTTAGACCAGCATGGACGTATGGTTGCCAACCAATGGAGCTGAGCTAATTCAAGTAATATCCAGATCATCCAGAGATTCCAGAATAAAGTATTAAGGAACATCGTTTATGCTCCTTGGTACGTCAAAAATGTCAACCTAACAAGAACCTTAAGATAGAAGATGTAGAAAAAGTAATAAACAAGATGGCAGGTAGTCACGAACAACGGCTCCATAGTCGTGTAAATATTGAGACCATCCAGCCCCTCGATAATACTGGGTTAGAATTATAGTGTGAAATCAGAGCGTAATGCTCTGTTGTATGTTAGCATAGTTCTTAAGTAAAATAATATGACACTATAGGGTTAAGCTGTTAGAATTTAAGTATTCTTTAGTAATTTAAGTCAAAGGAGAATTGATAATTGGTCAAGTGTGACCAGGTTTCAGAGGTATAAACACAGCCTAGGTGTTAAAAAAACATTAAACAGACTCTCTTAATTTTCAACGTAACCATATCACTTGGAAGCCATAATGCCAAAAAATAGATAAAAAATTTATTTTATCAATTTTGTGGTTTCAAAAATATACATAAATGATAAAAACTAAGAAACCCATGAAACAGTTTCAGAACAATGATAAATACATTTTACGTAACCAAATAACCTTGAAGCCATAATGTCAAATATATAAAGAATAAATTTTATAAATTTTGTGATTTCAAAAATATATTTGACAAAAACTAGAAGACCTCACCAAACAGTTTTACAACACCGATTAGATAGATACATTTTGCGGACGTTATCTTTTACTTGATAAGTCGTGTCCGTTAATTATTTTGTGTTAGTTGTGCTAAAGTGTTAGCACCTCCCTTCCGAAAGTGAGGAAGTGAGTAAAAATTGACATCACTCTTTTCGCACGTAATTAATGGTTCTAGTTGTAGCCCGTAGGTTAGTACAATCATTATGCATTAGAAATTTACCTGTTTTTTATGTATTTGTCACCAGGTGTCCCGATGCAGGACAACGTAACTATTTATATTTTGCTAATTTGATGTTGACCTTCAATAAAGTTGTTTATAACTGCCTCGATGTTTTAATCTTTGAAGATTTCAATCGATGTGTTTTTACAAAACTTATTTCTGCGATTGGAACCACTTGTGAAAATGTTATTATTAAAAATGTCAAGGTATTTTATGCTATTTTTAGTGTTTTATAATAAGAGGAATCATTTAATTGGTTTTTAGATAATCCCTTGATAGGTCCAAGCTGTTAAGCCGGAGATACATATGCCTGTTACTAGCACAATGGCATAGCAGTACCTTCTTCTTCTTAAGGTTCCATCTTCTAACGAAGGTTGGATATCAACATGGCAATTCTTACTTTACTTACAGCAGCTCTAAATAGTTGGCTAGAGCTCAGACCAAACCACTCCCTTAGATTTCGTAGCCAGGAGGTTCGTCTTCTTCCTACATCTCTTTTACCTTTTATTTTGCCCTCTATAATCAAACGTAGTAGCCCATAACGAGGACCTCTTAATATATGACCGAAATATTCAAGTTTCCGCCTCTTAATTGTCTGTACAATTTCTTCCCTCTTATTAACCCTATCAAGGACTTCAAGTAGTAGCATACATAGCAGTACCTAGCAAACACTATCTACTGTCCCCAAACTGGCAAGTGTGTACGTTAACTGGCATGCTAGTTCCTGGCATGTTAGCTTATCGCAAAGAATTTGATTTCTCTTGCTAGTAGCATGCTGTGAGATGCAAGGCGGATGCGTGCAATCTTCTTCTAGTTCCATGACCGTTATCGATCGTTGGATATCATGTTGCCTACCATATTCGCTATCGTGACTTTATTGACAGCAGCTCTAAATAACGATGTAGTTGATTTTCCATACCATTGCCTTAGATTTTTCAGCCATGATGTTCTTCTTCTACCAGGACCACGATTACCTTGGATCTTTCCCTGAATGATCAGATGTAAAAGATCATATTTTTCAGGGTGTCTCATAATATGACCGAAGTATTCCAGCTTGCGTTTCTTTATTATATTGACCAGTTGTGTTGTTTGGTTCAGCCGTCTAAGGACCTCCTCATTTCTAACTCTGTCGACCCAGCTTATTTTCAGTAGTCGTCTGTATACCCACATCTCAAAGGCTGTCAAGCGTTTAAGCATAGCCTCAGTTAGGGTCCACGCTTCTACTCCATACAGCAGGACAGGAAAGATGTAGCAAGATATCAAACGAACTCTAAGGTCAATGCTAAGATCGTGACTGCAAAGTACGTTTCTCATTTTTACAAAGGCAGCTCGGGCTTGTTCTGTTCGGCTTTTAATTTCTGCGGTTGGATCCCAGCTCTCATTGATATTACTGCCGAGATACACGAGTTTCTCTACTCTGTCCAGTGTGGCATCTCCGACTTTTATACCGTCATCATGTATATAATTTTGTTTGCTAACTATCATATATTTAGTTTTCTTAACGTTGAGTTTTAACCCATACTGATCACAAGTCTGTTTTATTTTGTTCATTAGATTTTGAAGGTCTTCTCCGCAATTGGCAAGGACTAAGGTATCGTCGGCATATCTAATATTGTTGACGGTTACTCCATTCACAATAATACCTTCGGTTGTCTCCATTAAGGCTTCCTTAAATATTTCCTCCGAATATAAGTTAAAAAGTAAAGGCGACAATATACAGCCTTGTCTCACTCCTCTTTTTATATTTATTTTATCCGACAGTTCTTGTTCAACCTTTATTCTTGCCACTTGATGCCAGCATAGATTTGTAATTATTCGTAGATCTTTATCGTCCAATCCAACTGTTTCCAATATTTCTAGCATTTTGTTATGTCGGACTTTGTCAAAAGCTTTTTCAAAATCGATTGCACAAATATACACATTTTGATTTATATCTCTGCATCTCTGTACTAGCACCTGTATGCTAAACAAGGCTTCTCTTGTTTCGTATACAGGTGCAATAGCGACATCTGATAATAAATCCGTAAAATAGTTTCGAAACACAATTCAGATTTCTGCTTTAATCTGTGATTTCTAAAAGTTGCAAAGCAAAACAGACGTTGATGAAGGTGTTACAAGGTTTTTAACAGGAATGTATCGAGGAAAATAGATTATCAAAGTGTGATATACAAGACTTTTAGTAAAGAAGATCAAGGATCATGATTTTCTATTTGATGTAAATGGAGAAATACTTATTATAAAATGGAACGATAATAGGATAGGTGTGTTACTATAGCACCTAATTTTGATAATATAGAACCTCTCGCACAAACTTGTAGATGGGATTAAAAGCTCTAATTGTTAATTAATTGTTAATTTCTCAACAAGTGTCAAAAAAATTTAATATATAAATGAGAGGCACGGATCAACACGGCTGACTTATTGGAAAATATGTCACTAGAATCATAGCTAAGAAGTGGTATTGGCCAATATTCACCAATTGATTCACATATCACTTCTCTACTAATGGAATTTGTTTGTCAGGTTATTAAGAAGTGAGGTAAAACTTAACAAAAACTTTTTTCTCCAAGTTTTATAGAAAATGATGCATGATAGACGAAATAATTAAATATTTATCTAATGCTGTATCTACATCAAAAGTCCGTAATTTCCAATTAATGTGACAATGCTTAGAAAAAAACACGGAACTTACGTTATATGGCTCCCCACTTGTATTTATTGTCTACATACCTTTAGCAAGTTGGAAATCGCAAGAAACATGCCATTAATATATCACGTTTTATAAAATACTAAACCTTGAGAAAAATATTTACCTTTTATTACTTGAGTTCGAATTTATGATCTATTGGAAAAATGAATCTATAAAATTTAATCTACTTTAGAAAAACTTAGCTCATTATCAACCTAGTAATTTATCTAAACTTTTAGAAAGCTGGTAATTTATCATTCGTTCCGAGAACTAATAATTATTGCAATATATATGGACTCACAGTAAATAAGAAAAAAACTGAATTTGCTGTGTATAAAATAATCCTTTCAAAAACACAAAATGTAGACAAAATCCTAATGATACAAAAAACCCAAATAGAAAAGGATAATTCGTACAAATATCTGGCAACATAGACTGAAATAAATTAACAAAATAAACCACAAACAAAAAAAAACCAAAATAAATATTTAAAAAAAAAATTCAATATAAACCATTTAAACTACAAAAAAAATTATAAGCATGCAAAAGTATTCACTAACAAAACTCTTTTCTGTTCTGCTGTATGGAGTGGAAGCGTGGACTCTAACTGAGGCTATCCTTAAACGCTTGACAGCCTTTGAGATGTGGGTATACAGACGACTACTGAAAATAAGCTGGGTCGACAGAGTTAGAAATGAGGAGGTCCTTAGACGGCTGAACCAAACAACACAACTGGTCAATATAATAAAGAAACGCAAGCTGGAATACTTCGGTCACATTATGAGACACCCTGAAAAAATATGATCTTTTACATCTGATCATTCAGGCAAAGATCCAAGGTAATCGTGGTCCTGGTAGAAGAAGAACATCATGGCTGAAAAATCTAAGGCAATGGTATGGAAAATCAACTACATCGTTATTTAGAGCTGCTGTCAATAAAGTCACGATAGTGAATATGGAAATAAAGCAGATATAAAAGAACTACCGTCCTATAACACTCCTCAATGTAATGTATAAACTCCTAACAAAAGTTTTAACCAATAGATTGACGACAAAATTCGATGGATACCAGTCGAAAGAACAAGCTGGTTTTAGAAAGGGATTCAGCACAAGTGACCATTTACTAAGTATGAAAATACTTATAGAACGAGCAAATGAATACCACATTCCTCTATATATGGGCGTTCATAGATTTCGAAAAGGCTTTCGACAGAGTCGAACATTGGGCAGTGAAAAGTTCTTTGATAAACAGCAGAAGTGACCACAGATATACGGAACAAATAGTCAATATATATATATAAGGAAGCCAAAACAACAATTAAAGTATATGAAGGAACAAAATCAATACAAATAAATAGAGGCGTGAGACAGGGTGATACAATCACCGAAACTTTTCAATCAGGCTCTTGAAGATACTTTTAAAAGACTAGAATGGGAAGAAAAAGGTATAAAAATTTGTGGACAACGCTTGAACCATCTAAGGTGCGCTGATGATATCGTATTGATAACTGATAAAAAAGAAACGCTTTTAATGATTTTATCCATGAAAGCAAAAATATATTATTATAAACTATAAAAACTAAAAAAACAGAGACTTTGGAATATTTAGGTTACATAACTAGAGAAGAAAAATACGAGCTGCTTAAGATTAGTATGTAAGGTATAATTAGCGGAAGAAGATGATTAGGAACGAGCTGCAGTTTCTGGCTGAGTAATCTTGGAAAATTTTTCAGCTCTAGCTCATTACAGCAATTCAGGGCAGCCGCTAACAAAGTGATTGCAACATCTGATATAATATCCAACATAATTTATGAGATTCCTATGAGGAACATGGGGCGTTGCCAAAGTGTCTAGGCGAACTCTATTTCTGGCTCGTGCCTTGATTTCAAACCAGGATTTTCCCGTTTCTTTTCTTTTGTCAAGTACTGTACTTTTCCAGGTTTTAAGGGTCTATGGAGTGTTTGGCCCAGCCATCTGCATTTTGTTCCCCTTATTTGCTTTATGACATTTTCTTGGTTGGTTTGGTTCCATAAATTTTCATGTGAAATTCGAGTAGGCCAATATATACAAAGTGTTTTCGTAACGGTATATTGATGAAAACTGTATTTGGTCTATTATGGATTATATACTATAAAAACTTTTAATTGGTGTACGATGGGTGCTATATAAAAAACTTTGAGGAAACGATTTGAACGCAATAGTGCAGAACTATTGAAAGTGGCAGTCAACAGGGTCCGCATAGCCGTGATGATTTCCAGCCTTCGATAAAAGAAGGAACTTCAAGAAAAAGAAGGGTGCTGTATGTATAATATGTGAACCACTATTTATTTGGTAAAATAGAATATTCTCCAAAACGTGCAGTATATTCCTATGTGGACAAGGTCTCTGGATCTGTATAATATGCTCTGGCTTGGTGGTGCTTGATTCCGGTTCGATATAATCACTTACAACTTAGATATCGATCCAATATATATTTTTTTTTAATTTTCTCTAATCAATTTTTTAATTTTAATTTTTAATTCCTTATATTTTTCAAAGGTCTATTGAAATTTGTTTCCATTATTTACATATAATGAAATTGGTGATATTTATCTTTATCTACTTGTTCCTAGATATACGTCTTAGACTTTTTAGAGACTATTTTTAACTTCACAATATACACATTAAGATGTGTCAATGGATGCGGTAGTAGTGCTGGTTAGGGTGCTACCGATATATCTGATGGCTAAAGACAGAACGAAAAATTGGTGACTAAAATGGACAGAGGGTGACTAAAGACGTGAGAAGGAGGGAGTGATAGACGTTTGACAGACGAAAAGGGACGGAATAGATGGGAAAGGCTGATTGAAACCGGTATCTTAACCGTAATAATCTCGCGGCGTGGGTTGGCAGAGGAGAGGTCAACTATATACGACTGAGGATATTGCTCCCTCATGGAGCAACATCATTTTGCCTTCTATCTGAAATGCATTGGCAAGGATGAATTGACATGTCAATCTTATGTGTCATATGTGTAAACTAGCAAGGAGGGTATGCAGATACTGCGAACTGTACTCTGTATACAAGGACTTAATGGGATAAAAGACGGGAAAATATAGTTTTACAATGGAATATAATATCGTAATATCGTAATTAAATGCGATAGAGGTGGGCACGTGAAATACTACTACATATTTTTCCATTATACCTTCCTAAATGTGGGCAGCCTTTTAATGGGTAGAAATTTTATACCGTCGAGATGGTGTTGTTTGTAGATTTTCCACCGCGTCATAAAAAACATTTCTAAAGATGTAGAGTCATGAACTGGTAAATACATAACATTAGATCTCACATTTTTTATTTTTAAGAATTCAGACTGTGTCAAAAGATGTGTAAATCCAAGAAACAGAATAAATATATTATTTCTTGTTACTAGACTACTATTTATATTTTTCTGACAATTCCACACTTCAAAAAATTCACTAGTACTTGTTAGGAATAGAGATTAACGAAGATAAAGTGCAGAGTGTCAAATCAAAGTATCTACTATACATATATAAAAGTTTATCTATTACTATAAATAGAATAATTTATGGAAAATACTTACCGTTAAACACTTAAAGAATAAATTGTAGACGTACCTGAAATAAAAATGAAAAAATTTAGGTAATCTTAAAAAAATATATTATGAAACAAAAATTGTAAACATGCATGATTTTCGTCTGAAACATACCATGTGTCTATATTTTGTTTCAAAAGGAGAATTGTTCCCATATATGTTTGACATGTATGTCTTTTATAGAATCGTAAACTATGCATTTGATCATGTGATGATCTTGAGAAAAGTTGTTGTGCATTAGCCAACGAAGGTTTCTAAGTTGGTACAATCAATTTTCTACAAAACTGTCTTTCCAATATAATATAAAAATGAATGTTTGTCTGCATGTGTTTTATAAAATCGCAAATTAAGCACTTGAAATGTATTTTCTTACATTAAAAATTGGCGTACCCATCATTCTTATTCGAAACATAAATCGACACAACTTTGTAACGGAAACCAGACTTCCAATCAAAAAAATAATGAACAATGTTATCGAGACAACAGTTTTGACTGAAAAATTCATGTTGCCACGTATCTCAATGATCCCGACTGATATGCCATTCGAATTCAAACGTTTACAGTTCCCGGTGCTACTCGCTTTCGCAATGACTATCAACAAAGCACAAGGACAATCATTGCAAATGTATTTAATAAATTTGGAGAATCCATGTTTCTTACATGGGCAGCGCTATGTGGTCTGCTCACGCGTCAGAAAACCTTCTGATTTATTTGTTTACGCACCAGAAGGAAAAACAAGAAATATTGTGTATCCCACAGCACTTCAATAAATATCAAATTGAAACGAAATGTTGCAATGTCGCAATTTTGTCGAAATGAACAAAATCAATAAAATGACTCAAAATAAATTAGTAGGGTACAGCTAATACAAAATAAAAAATATATAGAGATGAAACCATTAAGAAGAACGCATGAAAAATTAGAGTAACCATAGATTTTAATCTTCGGAAATCTGTCTCTTTATGGATCAGCAAGAGCACTGGAGCACTTTCCATGCATCTCTTGATTATGGGCATTATCTGATTGAGGTCCAATGGTCTATTTTATGGAGATGGGGATGGTTTAGAACGATGAAACACAAGAAGACAAGACTTGGGGCAACAAAATAAGTTTGGACATTAAAAACCAGACCAGACAACTTTGTCTGAACATTGAAAAAAAGTGAAACGATAGTTTGGAGATATAAATAATGGAGAGGAAATCCTAAATTTCAATGGTGGTTATCAGAAGAAGTTGTATTAATGGAAAAACTAGAACAAAAATACTTTGGAACATAAAGGGAAATCCTAACAAAATTTGGAGGAATACTACAAGACTACAAATAGTATTATTAGAGATACTATATAAAAGAAGGAAAAGTACTATACAAAGTTTCTCACGAAAACAGTTCTGATTCAGATCTTCAAATTTACCAGATACCCAAGAAAACAGCATATATATCCTCTAGAAAAACCTAAAGCAGACGCATATAGAAATCTATAGAACTGTTTTAAGACCAGCTATGTTAAAACATCAGCAGATTGAGAGAGTATAAATTAAGAGAGTTATGACAAGTTTTACGTCGAAATTATTATAATAATTAATGCCATAAAATCGCTAAGTTGCAAGTTTCTGAAAGGAGTAGAAGAAGAATACAAAAGAATACTTGTCGGCAGATACTCGCGTAAAACATGTCTTTAAAGGGACTCAATATTGGTGACTGGAGATCTGGAAGACAAACATACAGGAAAATATAATTAAGGAAGGAGACCCACCATGAGAATTAAGATAAATGGAATGATGATGATGATGGTGATGGTGCTTCTTTATACATCTAGAATCGTTACTAAATGAAGATCACAACATTAGCAAGGAAATTAAAAGAATAGCACTTGTTAATTAAAATTACTATGGCCTGAACAGACAAACGTTCTCAAAATTGCTGCCATCTTGTGTGGTTTACAAATCTAAATATTTATGGACACATGGATAGATAATAATACTCCCTGCATTAACACATCCTATGGTTGGTTTTAGACAGAAACAAGTACTGATTGGTTTTTTAGCTTTAGTTACCTAAATTGAAAAGAAGTTACGGTAAAAAGACTATTATCGACACTGGCTTATTTTCTCATTTTAATTTTTAAGTTCACAATAATAAGGAGCCTGCAAAGAATTGTAAGTATGTAGTATATCTATCGTGGTTCTGGGCCCAAAAAATCGGGCGCAGAATTCGTAGGACATTTCCATGTAAACTCTCCTGCCCAGAACTCCTAGTACTTTTCAATGTAAATTTTTCGGCCCAGAATTCCTAGGTCTTTTCAATGCTTTTTAGCTGGCGTATATGTCGTCGAGGCTCGGTGTTACAATATTGTGTTAGTAGTGAAAAAAAATGGGAGAAAATGGTGAAGTCCGAGATAAAATAACGAAATTGCATAACATTTTTGGAGATTATCAATAGAAGCATGGCAGCAGTATGTGGTAACATCAGATCGTTCAAACAGAAACTTAGCATGTAAGCTGGCGCATGACGAAGCTGTAAGTCTTTGTGCTCTGTTCCTACGCAATCACTAATGAAACTAGGCCATAGGTCAGTACAGTATAATATAAATCCCAAATAACACAATTTATCATATAAAGTACTCATACTAATTTGATCTTGAAGGAATTGATTACAAAATCCTACAGCTTCATCCTAATGGATTGCTAATAGCATGAGTATCTGTTTTGAAATAGTGCTGCCATGTTTGCATCGATAATTCTGAAAAAATTTTGCACAATGACAAGAGTTTATCTTGCACTACCTCTTTGTCTGTCATTTTGGTGGACAGCAAATAGGTTTGATTTTTTTTATGAACTGAAAATATTCTCATGCTCCTATTAATAAGCCAAATCCCCACGACGAGCCCCGCCGAGCCTCACCAAGCCTCGACGACATGTGCGAGAGCTAAAAGGCATTGAAAAGACCTAGGAATCGAAACCATCGAAAAGACCTATAGCTATGCTACTATTGTAGCTAACCTGTCTAAATTGTATGGTTACAGGCCAATAGCACTTATAAGTATAACGCAGTCCCTACATGTGGCATACCTTGCCCCATTTAAAAAGGTGTGGCATGTAACTATCAGAGTATAAAGAATCGCACAATGGAAGCAAATCAACTGTGCTCTAAAACCAACATTTTTCATCACTTTATATTAATAATGGCGACAATCTCCTTCATAACAGTCATCATCATCAATCAGCCAATCGCGTCCACTGCTGGACATAGGCCTCCCTCAGTTCTTTCCAGTGTTCTCTACACAGGGCCGCTTGTAGCCAGTTTCCCGCTACACGTTTAATGTCATCGGTCCATCTAGTCGGTGGTCGTCCTCGGCTTCTTTTATAATTTCTGGGCCTCCATTCCATAATACGTCTTGTCCACCGTCCATCTTGTGTTCTGGCTAAGTGCCCTGCCCAGTTCCACTTAAGCGTCGTGGTTCTTTCGATGACGTCTTGAACTCCTGATCTTCGCCTGATTTGTTGGTTTGTTATGTGGTCTCGAAGGCTCACGTTCAGCATTGCACGTTCCATGGCTCGTTGTGTAACTCTAAGTTTATTCGCAGATTTTTGCGTGAGTGTTAAAGTCTCTGCTCCATAAGTTTGTACAGGTAAAACACATTGGTTATAAACCTTTCGCTTGAGACACATGGGAATTGAACTTTTTAGAATATGGCTTAATTTGCCAAATGCTGCCCATGTTAGACCTATTCGCCTCTGTATTTCATGTGTTTGATTGTCTCTGCTTATTTTGATTTCGTGTCCCAGATATTTGTAAGTGTCTGTTTGTTGTATGGTATTATTGTCAATAGTTATATTTCCACTCATTACGAGATTTGTTATAATTTTAGTTTTCTCAAAGTTTATCTTTAATCCTGCTCTTTCAGACAGACTTTTAAGCGAATGCATCATAGAAACTGTATCATGTAAGTTATCTGCGATTAAT
Organism: Diabrotica balteata; assembly: GCA_918026665.1. Taxonomy (NCBI): domain Eukaryota; kingdom Metazoa; phylum Arthropoda; class Insecta; order Coleoptera; family Chrysomelidae; genus Diabrotica; species Diabrotica balteata. Next base: position 127,423,235 of record OU898281.1, read on the forward strand.
ACAACATCATCTGCAAACCTTAGGTGATTTAATCTTTCTCCATCTATATTGATGCCCATATCTTGCCATTGAGTACTCTTAAATATTGACTCTAGAGCTGCCGTGAACAATTTTGGGGAAATATTGTCTCCTTGTCTAACTCCTCGACCTAAGCTGAATTTTTCTGTGTCTTCGTGCAGTCGTATACTTGATGTAGCGTTCTGATAGATGTTTTTGATTAGTGTCAGTGTACCTGTAATCTATTCGGCTTTGATTTAGGGCTTCCAGTATTGTTTCAAACTCTACAGAATCAAAAGCCTTCTCGTAATCGACAAATGCAAGAACCAGTGGTATGTTGTACTCGATGCACTTTTCTATTAAGATCTTTATGGTATGCAAATGGTCATTTGTGCCATATCCTGCCCTGAAGCCTGCCTGTTCTTTGGGCTGGTAGAAATCAAGTTTAGGTGTTAGCCTCTTTGTTAAGATTTTCATAAAGAGTTTGTACATATGTGTCAAGAGGCTGATGGGTCTATAATTTTCTAATTTAGTAATATCGCCTTTTTTGTGTAACAAGACTATTACTGCATTGTTCCAGTCTTTTGGAATCGTACCCGCATGTAAGCATTTAGTAAACAGTTCGCTTACTGATTTTAATAAAATTTCTCCACCTGCTTTTATTGCCTCGATAACGAGTCCATCATCACCAGGCGATCGATGGTTCTTCATTTCCTTTAAAGCTGCTCTTACTTCTGACACAGTAATGGGTAAAAGTATTTCCGATCCCTGATTTATGAGAGTCTTTACTCGTGTCGGGAAATTGTCTTGTGGTCTTTGGCTGGTATAGAGGTCTTTATAAAATTCTCTAGTTATTTTCAGAATGTTTTGTTTATCTGTTGTTGCCTTTCCGTCTTTATCTCTCAGCTTGTATATTTCTTTTTTACTTTGCGTAAGTTTTCTTTTCATTATCTTTAAACCTTTGTTCTCTTCTACTGTTTGAGTAATTACATTAGTATTATATCTTCTTACATCTTTTCTAATTTCCGCTGAAATTCTTTTATTTAGTTTTTTATATTCTTCTTTGTTTCCCTTTTCGTTCTCACTTAGGTTTCGTCGTAATTCCATGAGAGCCCTTGTATCTTTGCTAATCTTTGCACTTTTGGTGTCATTTTTCCTGCAAAATTTGAGTTGTGCGTTTCTAACTGAGTCTGTTATTAATTTATTGTGATCGTCGATACTTAGAGGTTTGGGATTATTACTCTGTAAAGTTTCGGCTATATTTCTTATATATGCTTCTGGATGATTTGGTAAATTCCAAACTATGCGTTTACAACTATTTATCATCTTTGCTCTTTCTTTTTGTAGATTGATCGTTACTCTAGCTCTTACTGGTCTGTGGTCGCTTCCTACTGATAGTTTATTGAGTACAGTGACATCTTGAATAATTTGCTTCATAACAGTGCTTTATGTTTAATAGCCGGATATGCTAAATGTGGTGCTACTTTACAATATGAGCTCCTCGTTAGAGCGATCATATAACTATCATAACAGTTGGTTAATCAAAAAAATATATCAGCAATAGAAAATTCGTTTCTTGGATCATTGTGGAATAAGAGAAAAGAGTCTACTCAGTTTTAAGTCTAAGGAAAGAAAAAAAATAACAGTACTACTCAAAAGAAGCTAAGCTTTAACTGGCTGAACGCCAATGCCTAAACAAGAGAGAGAGAGAGAGAGAGAGAGAGAGAGAGAGAGAGAGAGAGAGAGGGAGAGAGAGAGAGAAAGAGAGTGAGATTGAATGAGCTTTTACATCTCAAAGAATGATTCCTAGTTCTCAATTTTTGCAATTTTGGTAGAAAACGAGTTTAGAAGATTTGCTCTTAAATACTTAGGAAATCGAAAGTGCTGTTAATATAAATGTATGTTTGCCAAATACATAAATTTTCCATAAACAACACGGAATATCAAGAAATAACTCAGCTGTCGGATTAATTTTGCTAGTAGACATTATATAGGTCTGTGACAAACTAGGTTTTTAAACGGAACCTCATTATTCCATGTAAATAATTAATTTCAGCGGTTAATTAAAAAAAGGCAACTCTTTTCCCCCTAATAGTCCTAACTAATATAGGAAACGACAAAATTACAATAGCTAACCAAAACAAGAAGATATATTTTACTACAAAGAATAAAGTTTCTAATTCGTGATCTGAAAACAAAAGTATGATGCGTACCGATTAAATGAAAAATTTGCATTGCAAAATAGTATTCACCAACATAATAGAAGTAGGTATGTGACTGACTAACCTTGAATTTTGTCTACCATATTGTTAAGAATTATAAAATCCGGTCTAGGTATGTTTTGTTACAGAATAGTGTTGTATGTACCATTTTTTTTTTTTCGTTTATTTATCATTTTATTTATGTTTTGATCACTTTTTTGATCATGAATTGGATAATAGTACCACGTAATATAAATTGCTCCGAATTTGGTCATTTTATTTGGTTAACATTGGTTCTTATAGTAAAGGAACGACTTGGAAAGTGATTCTTGATTCTTGTTATATTACTTGATTCTTGTATGTTTACTTGATTGCATATCGCTTAAAATATTTGTATTTTATCGTGTATCATTATATTACTAAATATTTTTGTTTTTAAATGTTTATGTAAACTTTCATATATATTAAAATTTGAGATGTTGAGTACGTATTTAGTTTAAATTGTGTATTGCTAGTTGGGCGTTATCTTGTCTTGTTATTGAAACAAAAGACAAGCCATACTTGTGTATTTTAATACGAAAGTAATTTTTTTACTTGGAATATTATTTTTCTATTATTTCAAATTCAGAGAACTTCCTGGAAAGTAAACTGTGTAACTTGGGTCTCCTGTCGGGACCTGACAGGACCCGAACCTGCAATCTTCGGATTCGAACAATTGCCGAATACCACAGCCTCTAAATGGAAGATCGACAGAATTAAAAGAACCAGGTACATATTGCCAACGCTCAGGATTGGCTAAATTTCTAATCTCCTGAACTCTATTAAAAACAAAAAATGACCAGTCATCCTTACGTTGAATCCAAGAAAGAACTTATGCTAATCACTCCAAAAATAAAAGTCAACATATTGAGAACATTATCGTTTTCACTGACTAAAAGTCTAGCACCAATAGTGGCTGACAACAGTTCTTGTATGTTTACTTGATTGCATATCGTTTAAAATTGTTGTATGTTATCGTGTGTCATTGTATTACTAAATAATTTTGTTTTTAAATGTTTATGTAAACTTTCATATTTATTAAAATTTTGAGATGTTGAGTGCGTATTTAGTTTAGATTGTGTATTGCTAGTTGGGCGTTATCTTCTCTTATTATTGAAACAAAAGACAAGCCACACTTGTGTATTCTAATACGAAAGTAATTTTTTGTACTTGGAATATTATTTTTCTATTATTTCAAATTCAGAGAACTTCCTGGAAAGTAAACTGTGTAACTTCTCAAATGTAACATTTGGTGAACCTGACAGGACCCGAACCTGCAATCTTCGGATTCGAACAATTGCCGAACACCACAGCATCTAAATGGAAGATCAGCAGAATTAAAAGAACCAGGTACATATTGCCAACGCTCAGGATTACCTAAATTTCTAATCTCCTGAACTCTAATAAAAACAAAAACCGACCAGTCATCCTCACGTTGAATCCAAGAAAGAACGTGTGCTAATCACTCCAAAAATAAAACTCAACATATTGAGAAAATTGTCTTTTTTACTGACTAATAAAGTCTAGCACCAATAGTGGCTGAAAACAGTTCTAATCTGGGATATAAGTCTTTTTCAAAGAGACCTCACGAGCTTACTGTTACAAGGAAAATTGAGACACCATCATTCCGAATAAATCGTAAAATACTACAGTCGCATAAACTTTCTTACTTGCATCTGAAAATATGTACAAGCTAAAATAATCAGCTTCTATGGGTCCAGCCTGAATCCAGCATGGAATCTCAATACTCGACAGTTCAGGAAGATGAGTAAACCATTTACAAAATTCCTCAGTCATATCATGCTCGACTGGAGCATCCCATATCTGCCGCCTATCCCAAAGTTTTTGTAGCAATAGTTTGAGAAATTAAAATACTGGACAAGGCAAATATACTCTGATCTTTAGAAAGCATCAGTTTCTTATATATGGGTCCTTTTCATTCGATTCTTTGAAAAGTTTCAATATTGATTTTTAGAGTTTTTAAAAAGGCTAGGGAAGACCAAGAACAGAAAAAAATATTTTTGTATTACCAGAGGCCTTCCACATTCTTAAGTCCATCTGAGCTTCCTCCATAAGGGCGGTTGCTTCTGATACAAACTCTCTTAACTCATTTTTATCACTAACACTGGTCGCACAATTATCCACATAGACTCAGTCATAAGCTTTACAATTTTGTTTTAGAGTACGGGTTATCATTACATTTTCCCAGCGCCTTTGTTAAATAAAACTCTATAGTAGCACCCAGAAGCAATGGACTACAATTGACTCCAAAAACAACCCTCTTGTGTCGAAATACAAATTCCTTTCTTCCATCGTTCACCCATAGGAACCTCAAAAAATCCTTCGAATGTACAGAAAGTTGAAGAAAAGTCTTTAGAATATCCAACGCAACTCCTACCTTGTGTTATCTGAATCGTAATAGAAGAGAAGGAATAAGTTCAATAAGATTAGATCGGCTTAAAGACTGGCCTAATTTTGGTTTTAGCAAACCATAAATTAAAACAAGACCGATCAGAGAGCAACATCACTGTAAATAATTATGCCAAATATAGGAGGTCCAGGTACGGGAAAAAGAAGGATTTAGATGAAATTGGTACATTCCACAATTCTGTATGCAGCACTGGTATGGCATTAAGTAACTAACGCACAAAAGTACAAAAAAATTTTAGAGAAGGCTCAAAGAAAAATCCTATTAGGGTCGTATGTGCCTATAGAACGACCCCGATGGTAGGACTTCGTCCCAGTATCCCTCTAGAATTTAGATTAGTTAATTTGGTACATAGACTTAATGATAATATTAAGAAACAAATCAACCTTTAGGTTTCTCTGACTGAAACAAAGTAGTTTTCAGTAATGTACATCTTACACCGCTTTACGATCGTTATCGTAAGCCATACAACCACAATCTAGCAAAAATTCAAACAATTTGGTGATAAGAAAGAATTGAAGATATTAAACATAACGTAATGGGCTTTTGGTTAAAGTAACTCTCAAACCACTATTGTTTAGTGAAAATTGAAAAAATTCGGTAATCAGGAATAATTAAATAGTTTAAACACAACGTGATAGGCATGCCGCTAAAAAGTTTTTTATATTATCTTATTTCCGTCAACGTCAAAGATGCTATCGAATTGAAAAAACTTGCCAGGCTGTTGTTTCCTAAATTTGCGGTTGTACTTTTTTGATACTCTTCATAAAATAATGTGGTAAACCAACATTTCTAAAAATCTAAATAAACTTGGCGACCTTTGGCGACCAAATAAATTTTAAATCTTTATATTTATAATATTTCTAGACTGTGTTAACAAAAATTTTAATGTGAAAACAAATATACCTATCGAACTTTCGCATTTTTTGAAACTAGCCAACAAGTCACCCCATCCACGCTTATGCTCACAATAATCTAATAAATAAACATTAAACATATTTACATAGTTTACACAAAGTCATTAATGACTTACGAAGAGAATCTCGATATGAACCACTTGAATACATATTGAAAGTGGTGCATTACTCAACAATTGAAGTGGATAATTTTAAAATTCCTTAAATTTACATATAAAACTATTTCTAAAATAATTGCCTGTACTATACTCTATATGCTATCTTTATTGCCAATATTTTTTGCACGTGGTTTTCTCTCCCTATTCTTATCAGCCCTTATATCGTACAAAAAGAGAAATGTTGTTCCAAACATGAATATATCATTCATATAAAAGTGCTTGTATTGGCTTTACTAGTACATACAGTCAATAAGTCAAGAAATCTATTTATCACAAAAACATTATGCCGCAAAGATAGTGCAGCTCGAGCAATTAGTTCCTTGGATCCAACAAGGCATAACTCAACAAGAGGTTGCTATGAGGCTAAATATGTCGCAAAGTGGTGATAAGTTGTGCATGGAATCGGTATGTAGCAACTGGATCTGCAACATACAGGCATGGAGGAGGAAGAGAACGATCTAAAACTCGTCTGCAACACCGTTTTGTAGTTCTGACTGCAAGAAGAAACCCAACATTCACGACTTCCAGAATTAACAGTATCTTCAGAGATGCTAGTGGACGAGCGATTTCCAGTCAAACTGTCAGAAGACAGTTACATGCATCCAATTTAAGGGCTAGACGGCGCGCTACCCATCCACGACTAACTAGGGAGCAGCGTGCATGCAGATATCGCTGGGCGATGGAACACTATCAGTGGAATTTTGAAAATTGGAGGAATTGTCTCCTTACTAACGAGTCCAGATTTCGTTTGTATACGAATGATGACCCAATATTGGTGTGGAGGGAAAGAGGACAGCGTTACAATGAAAATCTGAGAGTCCCAACCACTCTTTTTTGAGGTGGATCCGTTTGTGTGTGGAAAGGCATATGTTTTGACGGTCGTACGATCTTAGTCGTCTTAATTAATGAGACAATGACTGCTATATGATATGGAAACAGAGTCATAGTACCAATAGTTGTTTCATTTTTTGGTGCAATAGACAAACAATTTGTTCTGATTGATGATTATGTTCGCCCTCACCGTGCGGGAATTGTCAACGAGTGTATAGAAGCTCATAGCATTACAAGAATGGAGTGGCCACCATGTTCACCTGATATGAATTGCATTGAACATGTTTGAGCCGAAATGTCTAGGCAACAAAACAGGTTCCTTCAACCGCCCCAAACCTTAAATCAGTTGGCCAATACATTACGCGGGATTTGGGAACGTATAATGCAGCAGTTCATCAATAATTTAATAAAACGTCTTCCAAAGAGGTCTCTAAGGCGTCACAGAGGTGGACCCACACACTATTAATGTTTCTTTTCGAGATATTAGAAATTGAGCAGGAATAGAAATTTTAAGTTGTTAATTTTACAATTTTTGTTTATTTCTATTTTTTGCTTAAAGAATTTCTTTCTTTCGGTTCATCTGTATGAAAATACGAAGTAAAAATAAATCTTTATTTATATCACTCCATTTTTCTATTTGACCTTATAAACAAAAAATAAAATACACATTTTCATAATATCCACTTCAATTATTGAGAAGTGTAGATATTGTTTTTCAAATTGTTTAAATATTTAAATAAAAACGAGACACAAGGTTAAACCATGTTGATAGTATTAAATTACTATTAAACTAAACATTATTAATAACATTTTCAGTTTCATTAAAAATATAATTTCACAAGAAACTTAATCCATCATTTCACAGATGAGGATAGATAATTTTGGATTTTTTATTTTACGATGGATCTATATTTATAGTTGTGTTTTGTTTTCGAATGTGGCAATATGATAAAATGTATGACGTTTGCCGGCTTCCTAACCACTATGCTGTACTAAAGTTGGCAGTCTGTTTCATTGTGATTGGTCTAAACACGGCCAGATTTACACAAGAGAAATTATACTTAAATTTCAAATAGTGTCATTTGTATTTAAGGTTATACAAGCAATTTTATTTGTTCAGATTGTTGTTTTTCCGATTTTATTATTAATTTTTATATTTGAGTAAAAATCTAATCTAAAAAATGGAGTACCATAAACAAATAAATTTGAACTAAAATGGTACACAATTATTGCTTTCATTAAAACGTTTTTGCGAACGTTTCTCTTATTTTCTATCGTTCTAAGTGCCTGCCGACCTTAAATTCCTTCCGATACACTATAAATTGTTGTGTGGATACCATAGTTAAACCTTTAATAATTTCTCTAAATTCTCTTAGTACCTCCATTCCAAAATTCTTTTCATTCACTGATCATCAACTGTTCTTGCTATATGACCCGTCCAGTTTCATTTTAGTGTCATTATTTTTTTGATAATAACTGCTACTTCTGATGTTTTGCTAATAGTAATAATGGGTATTCTAACACTGAATGGAAATCCGTGAAATTATTTTCTTCGCTGCTCTTTCAACAATTTATAGTTTACTCACTGGGTGTTCTGGTTTCTGCACTATATATATATATATATATACTATATATATATATATATATCTATATAGTATATATATATATATATATATATATATACATATATACATATATATATATATATTATATATATATATATATTTTCTGTTTAGACACATTGGAATTTTTGACTTTATCTGGAAACTTTATCAGATGAACAACAAGGATTCAGATGCGGAAGATATAGCGTGTATTTGTACTAAAACAAATACGTCTTACACCTACTATATAAAAGAAACATACCAATCAATATTACTAACCATCGAAAATATCTACTTCCATAATCGAATTCAGGCAAAGATAAAATGAACCACAGTGTATACCAGTACAAAGCGGAGTCAGACAGGGTGACTCGTTAAGCCCACTTCTCTTTAATATTATAATGGACGAAATAATAAAAGCTGTACGTAAAGGTCATGGTTAAGAATGTCATGGTCAAGAATGAAGAACAAAGAAATTATGTTATGCAGACGACTACACATTAATCGCCGAGACAGAAGATGAGCTCCAAAGATTAACACACACAAGCAAGGTTTAGATATCTGGGAATAGATATAACTAGTTACAGAGATGTTGAAGAAGAAGTATGACAACAAAGCAAATAAAGGAGCGGATCTCTTAATAACACAATCTGGAAGAACAAATACCTACGACAACACACAAAAACAAGAATCTATAAAGCAGCAATTAGACCTATATTTACATACACGACGGAGACAAGACCTGACACATCTAAAACGAGACGACTACTAGAAACAACAGAGATGAAAATACTGAATATCAGAGAAAAGTCTGTTGGATAGGGAAAAAAGCGAAAACATAAGAAGAGCATGCAATATAGAAGACATAAATGGATGGGTGACAAAACGGAAACATAAATGGAACGAACACATTAATAGAATAGCAGAGGATAGGATAGTATGAGCAGCACGAAATGGACGAAGAAGTATTGGCAGACCAAGAAAACATGCTACATAAATTAAACAATTTAGGAGGCTAATATTGAAGAAGAAGTAGGCTTTAAAGCCTACATACAAGAAGGAAGAAGAAGAAGAAAAAGGAATCTTTGATCTAAGTATATCGTTTATCTTTCTAAATGTAGCCCAAGCTAGGTTTATTATTCTCTTCAGCTCGATTGTTTGGATTTCTCGACTTATTCTGATCTTACGGCCCAAATACTTGTAGGGATCAACTGGCTTGATGTGCTTGTCTTCAACTGAAATATTCCTTTTTGTAGACCAAACTGGATATAAATTGTGTTTTTGAAAAAATTATTTTAAGACCCACTCTTTTGTGGCAGTATGCAGCTCTTGGAGCATTATCTGTGCCTATTAACCTGTCCGAAATGAGAACGATGTCATCTGCAAACTTAAGATTATTTAAAAATTTTCTATTTCTATTGATGTCCTTTTAGTTTCAATCTATTTTTTGGCATATAGTCTCCTTGCAAAACGCCAGTAGCATTTTTTCTGGAATGCCAGAGCATTTGATGATTTAGTGTTAGTAGAAAATACTGAAAGATATTTAGAACATAAACTGAAACAGTGAAGATAAGCTCTAAGAAAATGGTTGAAATCTTAGAAAGACAAAATCAGAGTATTTGAAATACTCGTTTAAAGACAAGTACCTCAATAAAAATAAATCAAATGATAACTTTAGGTAGTGAAGTTATTGTAAAAAGTAATAGTTTTAAATATCTACGATCGGTATCACAGCATAATGAGGGAATAGCTGAAAACACATACATGAACATACAGTAAAAAATAATGATATTATATTGCGTTTTTATAAGGCAGATCCTTTCGGATTGATTCGGCACCAATTACATCTTTAACCCTGTTTCATCTGGTAACTACTGTCGATGTATACTAGCCTAGTTAATGAGTGGATCGTTTGAGAATCGAACTCGTACACTATGGCTTAGAAGGCCAGTATCTTGGCCGCTGAGCCACGCATGCAGTAGAGTTAGTGCGGGATGGATAAAGTGAAAGGAAACAAGTGTTGTGTTTTATGATAGAACAAGAAAAAAAGAGAGAAACAATAGTTGAATGAGTGGTGAAAAAAAGGGGTAAATAAAATCTTATATACTAAAACGCTAAGCCCTTTTCTTGTCCACCACTTTACTCAAAAACCATATTAGATAATTAAAATATTTTTTCGGAATATTATTAGTATTACGTATGAGATTGTCAAGATATACTTTTGGTACAAAAATTCACTTTCGGTTTTGAGATGACCGGAAGTTAAAATTTACTTTAAGTTTTAGACCCCACAATGTATATATGGATCAAAAGGTCTCGTCGAGACGAATCTAAATATGTACTTCCGGTTGCGATCCGACACCGGAATTGACCCGAAACGCGCATAAAACGTCAAGATAGAGCAAATCTGACACCGGATTCGTGATCAGCATGCAAAATTAACTGCTAAATGATATCCATGTCGACATTTGATAAATTAAAAATTGCATTCCGGTTTTGAAGGTCGACTTCCGCTTTCGTTTTATTAGTCAAATCAATAGAGAATTCAACGTAGAGTTCAAAAATGTAATAAAAGTTTACATAACTCCCGGTGCCAAGCAAAAGTTTTCAGAAAATGGAGACATTGTAACAAAAAACATTGTTTTCGACGAAATATTTCGTGATATTTAATACACTTTTTACTTGCATTATTATTGATGAATGTTATGTATATTCTTGCTTATATTGTTTGTATTGATCTCTTAATTTTTCTCGCAAAATAAAAATTTCATTTAAAAAACTCGATGTCGAGTTGGTCCGCAGTAAGGATTATTAGTATATTAGGGAAACTCTAGGTGTTGCTACAGTTGATACTAAAATGTAAAATGAAAGAGTGTAGTTAAATGGTCGAAACGATAATCCCAATAGGTAGTCGAATTCGATTATCCAGTAGTTTCTGGAAAATCAGTTGTAAATATTAGACTTTTTTGATTTTCGAAATTTAGTTCATATATATGAACTGTTTCTCACATGCTGTCTGTTACGAAAAGATTATCTTTTCTACGTCATACAAGAATACTAAATCGGTCTCGGTCTTAATACAGAATACTAAAAAACTACTTTATCGCTATCAGTCCTTATACGCTTCTACGCAAATAACCTAAATACCATTTCAATATTTTATTTACTTTATACTTGTGGTTTCCCTCGTTGATATGCAGATAATATGAAGACGTCACTAGGGTTGCGGCCTTTTCGATAACAAAAAAGCTGCCTTGGGTGTGGTTTTCTCAAATCGCGCCTAAATTTTACCGAACAACTTTTAATTTATTTTTATGAGACCCAAAATATTTCAGTATAAATAAGATTTTAAAATGTTAAGTGCTTATTTTAAAATAAGTGCAAATAAATTTATTATTTACATATTTAAAATGGTACTTGGTGTTCGATTTTGTTGCTACAATAAGTTCTATATTAGCGCTTAATGTTGAATAATATTTCGAACAAGAGAGATAGAATTATGGTAATATTTACAACTGAACATAAAATTCGATTTATTAAATGGCAATATTCTGGATGGTAGGTTTCGTTTATATTCAAAGACCCTTCTTCTTCTTCATGTACCATGTCCTTTCAGAACGTTGGTTACCATCATAGCTACCTTAATTTTATTCACTGCTACCCTAAATATCATGCTTGTATCAACACCATACCAATCTCGCAAGTTCTTCAACCATGAGGTTCTTCTTCGTCCTTGACTGCGTTTGCCTGCTATTTTTCTTTGCATGATATTTTGTAGCAACCTATATTTTAGACCTCTCATTAGATGTCCGAAATACTCCAGTTTTCTCTGCTTGATGCTTTTTATGATCTCAGTAGTCTTGCTGAGACGTTCTAGTATTGTGGAGTTTCGAATCTTCTCCACTCAGGAAAATTTTAAAATTCTTCTATAGCACCACATTTCGAAAGCCTCAAGGCGATTTAGATCGATTTTATTCACAGTCCAGGACTGGACACTATAAAGTAAGACCGAGAACACGTAGCAGCGAAGTAGGCGGATCCTCAATGTCTTGTACTAATGCTAGAACTGTACGAAATATTTCAAAAAGAAACAAGTACCATTCCTAAACATTGCAAAAAAATTTTGCTGCTGATTTCATGAAAAGAATCTTATTTACAAATAAGTCTTCTTTTTCTTTAACTGGACATCACAATCCATCTGTTATCGTAGGGTACTCTGCAGAAAAAAGACACATAAGTGTTCCTTACAAAACGATACCGTCAAAAACTCAACGTCCGGGCTGGTACTTTAGGTGATGACTTAATTGGCTCTTTATTGATTGTGAGCACTTTGTATCGTCGTAAAAAATAGATCTCCTGAAAAATCACATAATTCCAGCAGTTCAAGCATTTCCTGCTAATATGGATGAAGTTTGGTTGCAGCATTACGGTGGTCCAGCTCAAAATGCACGGGAGGTGTTAGATTTTTTAAATATTATGTTTACGGTGTTATTAGTACAAAAGGTACCATAAAAATGCCACCACGCTCTCCTCATCTTGCACCTTTGAACTTTTTCGTATGGAGTTATGTGAAGCAACAAGTTTACCGGCATGAGCATGAACGTGTCGAAAATTTAGATTACGTCAAAAAATCATTCAGGCATTTCAAAGCAATCACCCGAAATGTTGTGGAACACATGAAGGCAATTTTATAATAGGTTGGGCTACTGCTTAGTTGAACGTAGTGGACTTTTTGAAAATGTAATTTAAAATAGTTTTAATTAAAATTATAAAATTGTTACTTTTTATGAATTGAGATTAAAGAAACTGTTGATTTAATCTAAGATATGAACCTGCTTTTAAATGTTGTAATCACATCGTTGAAATATTTCCCTAGATCGTCTAAAAAATAAACTTTCTTTCTGCAACAATGTACAGACAATACTGCTCATAGTGCTTACGGGTCTATCACAGACATGTGGTTACATGTTTTTATTTTTTCTCAGTTCAGTTAGAATATATTTTCTCAGTTTTTTGTTCCCACAATTCCCAAGTGGGACAGTTTCACTGCGATTCACGTATACTTAATTCGCTTTCACCACGTATTATTACGCACGCAATAAGACATAGCAAGAAGTTAAGATTTTAGATGAAGTACTTTGTTAAACACAAGAGCGGAATATGCAAGATTTGGCCGTGGGAAAATTTTGACAGCGTGAAAAAATTTTGACGTGTGACGTCACAAGATAGCGGCCGACAGCTGTCAACTGTCAACTCTCAAACGTTAAGATGGCGTCATTTCTTCTTCTTATTCGTCTGTCAACTCTCAAATGTGAATATGGCGTCAATTCTTCTTTTTGTAAAAAATAAAAGTGTTTTATGTTACTCTAATTAAACCAAATAAAATTTATTTTGCAACTTAAAAATCTACAATTTACTTCAACATCGAATTAGTACCTGCTTCAACATAATATTGGTAAATTTGAGTCTTTCATATTCAGCCACTTTAGAATCTTGGTCCTCGTCTTATGTTGGACGGGAAATAGACATCCACAACACTATGACTTGACAATGCTGACCGGCGCCTGGCTTTATTAATGAAAGACCGACCAGATAGCAACCCTAATCGCCACTTAAAAATATATTACTTAGGTTAAAAATATTAATGCAACTTAAAAAATACTTGAATTTTAGTTTTTTCTTATTACATTTAAAGCCTTTAAAGCTTTTAAAAATATACTGTTATTTTTTTGCCTAAAACTTCTAAGCTTTAAGGTATCTAGCAAGTGAAAAGTCGATATACTCGTAGATAAGTACGATCTAGTGAGATTTTTAGTAACTTTTTTTGGGTGTAAATCAAGCTTTTAAAAATTCTCTCTGATTTGTAAGTAGATCATTATAATAAATTTTCAGTAAACGTTTTCTGGTACGTTCAAGCGTATAATAGAGATAAAAATACCTTAATATAAATATTTTCTTTACCAGTTTAACCAATAAGTAACTCCGCGAAATGTTAAGCTGTTAAATCGTATAAATATTTTGTTTTACGTGAGTATGATAGAAAAAGGAAGCTCATTGTAGACCGTGATGGATCTGATTTAAATGAAATATTAATTATGTATATCGTTACGTTGATGGTGATGTCATGTTTTGTCAAACTTGTCTGTAATGGCCTTACTATTTTCGGCGCAATGTATTTGAAATTCCTTTAAAGTTACAAAAAGAAAAATAAATTTACAAATACTTAAGGCACTGTATCGAACGTATCGTTTCACTGTAAAATGGTGTATGATGTAATTTCATAGTAAAATAAATCACGGGGTTAGGGACCATCCGTAATATGTATGATCTTTATAAAGAACAATGGAAAAGTAAAATGACTAAAACTAATCAAATTAAAGCATAGTATGAAAATTCTAATGAAAATGAAAATTTTAAAATCTTGATAAAATACAAAAAGTTGATGATAAAAATGCAAAAAAAGTATGGATTACAAATATAACTTAATCTACGAAAATCAGATGATTTTAGTAGATTCTAATGACAAAGATGATTTCAATGACAACAGTGTTAGTGTTTTGTGTGCATAAAAGACATATCTAGTTTTAAAAAAGACTACACGAACAGCAGGCAACCGCCTACAAAATCAAGAGCAAATTAAGATGGGAACGAAGCAACATCGCTGTTTCAGAAGCCCTCAAATATCCGTCAAGGATTTACTTCACATACGGTATAGGTAAAAGTTTATGGTCGGTATAATAGGATATCCAACACAGATATAAAACCATATTTTTAGCGAATAGACAAAGATAACAATCAAATTTTCCCTTGGTATCTCCTACACATCCCTCATGCACGCCTATTAGTGAACGCCAGAAGATTATTTCCGATCAAGCTTATACGTAAGAAACAGCGGCTGGGTTGCCTTATTACATACTTGATAAACATTGAATGATTAAAAAAGCGAGTGGCGCGGTTATATTACCATTCAAAACTGGATGACGATATTAAAAATGAAACACTAATTGACACAAATATCGGTACAAAATTTCTTAAATCCATGAGAAATTTACAGATTAGCATTTTTATTTGACGAAATTGTAACGTAATTTCTAATAAAACAAAATAATTTTGGCAACATCGCCATTCGTTCGTTCTTTTCAATGGTAAACTGCATACTGAATGGCTGAACGCAATGCCACAGAATAATAAACAATCAGAATGCCCACTCTCAAATGCCGCCTTTGAAGTTTTTCAGCACGCGCGCCATGTTTTAGAAGGAAACACATAACAGAGACATATGATTTGTGAGGTTATGTAATTGTTTATATTTATGTTTAATTATATTATTATTTATGTTATTATATTTAACAATGTTAATATAATTGTATAGTATGTCTATGATTGCCGTAAGTCAATTAAACCGGGTTAATTTTTCTATGCACACCACATAAACAACACTGGTTCTCTCTAAAACATGGCGGAACGTCTGCGCGAACGAGATGCGCGTACTTAATTTTCCATGGAGAGTGGGCATTCTGATTGTTTATTATTCTGTGGCAATGCTATGTATTTCTTTTTGGAAAAATTTTATATATTGACTGTTTATACAACAGAAGAACGGGTACAAATAATAATATACTACTTTCGGAACAATTCAGTACAAGAAACTATTATTTATTTATTATGTCTTTTGAAAATAGGCCAATATCTATAGAAAAACTGTATCTCCATTATTCACCAACGAGAAATTAGAGAAATTTAAGTTTTTGCATTGGCTTCAGCGACGCCGTGTTCAAGTTAACAAATTGCCAATTAAGTTTATTTGAATGCAAAAACAGTGAGCAATATTTTGAAAAGAAACAACCATTATTGTTATAAAGTGCAGACAACTCAAGAAATATTTCCTGATGATCAATTTAAACGGATTCAATTTTGACAAATTATGATGAAGAGAGGCCATGCAAATAATAATTTTTTGAAAAATATTTTGTTTGCAGATCCTCATTCACAATTCACAAGAAACATAATCCATCTGTTGTATGTTATTGACCTCAGGAGAATAAGCATTTGAGTGTATCTGTGCGTATGCAGTATCCACAAAAGTTAAATGTTTGGACTGGAATTTTGGAAGACCATATTGGTCCTTTTTTCGTTGAAGCCAATTTAAACGCAGTCAAATATCTCCAATTATTGCAAAATCAAATTATTTCTGCATTTCAACATCTTCAAATTAATTTCAAATTTGGTTTCAACAAGACGATGCACGTAATGAAAAAGCCGTTAGAGACTATTTAGCGACATTTGGAAAATACCAAATAATATCTTATTTTTAATTAAAAGTAATTAAAAGACGTAATTTTTCGTATACTGAGATCTTTGAGATCCTGGTGTTGTAAAAACAATAAGTTGTATGAATATTATAATAATATATTACAGACTGTACTTCTTTCCTATAAAATATTTGTCTCATAATTGCCTTATGAAGGCGTTGGAGAAAGAAAAGAAAAGAATCGCAGATGTGATTGTGTTCTCAACTTGCTAACCGAATATGCGGCTGTGCGTAGTGAAAAATGCAGTGAAAAGTGCATTAGTTTTCGCTATATTCGAGCGTCACAAAAACACGGTATAAATAATTAATATTATGTAGTAAAGCAATTTCTTACTTAGTAATAGTTGTTTTATAAATATTCTCTCGAAGGAATATCTTTAACAGTCCATGGGCCTAAAATATTTGGTACTGTACCCGCTGGGGAAAGGAATTTAGGAAGCTTTACCCCAACAATTGGTGAGATTACGGCAAAGTTCCATTACCTGGTATGTCCTCATAAGATAATAGATAGGGCTTGCTCGCTCAGGATCGACTGTATCTACTGTATCTGTGAAAGGAAACGAAAGGTTGGGGTAGTCTCAAAGAGCTTCGTCTGCGTAAGTTCCAGAACTCCTGGTTCAGTAGTCGAGGTATGATGCAAGCTAGACTCAACATAGCGGGGCCATCCAAAAGTTTTACAACCCAACCTCTCCTTATAGACCGTAAAATATGCTCTCTGCTGGTCAGTATGCTTATCGGCCACTGTAGACTCAGGTGCCACCATCATCTACTCGGATTGTCGGATGGCCCACGGTGCCGTCATTGTGATAGGGAATAGAAAACCCCTCACATGTTTTCTTAAAGTGCCGGGCACTGGCCTATCAGAGGTGGCAGATCCTGAGTTCTGCCTTTATGCAACCGAGGCACATGAAGGTGTTACCATTAACGATACCTGTGGCTTTCTGTGAGGCAACAAGGTTTCTAAAGCATTAGAGGTTTGGAACGGCAGGTAGAGCTCAGATTTGGAGCCCCTGCTGATTATAGTAGATATGGGAGCCCGCAGCAGCCTGAGTCCCAGAAACACCGAAGGCCAGGTCCTTATGGGCCTAGTTCCTATAATAGGGATGAAACAATGAACTACCTGGAGGTCTAGTGTTTGAAATGCTCACAAATTGGCCCTGCCTCGATCTACCATAACAATACCATACTTCACATATACGGAAATAGTGCTCTCCGATATAGATTACGACAGTGTAGATCAAGTTGTCAGGTTATAGAAAAATATTAATTTTGCAAAATTTCAAATAGTCTCTAGCTGAGTCACAAAAACTGTTTAGATCAGTTTGGTTAAAAAAATAATTGAGTAACCTTGGTGACAATCTATACTCGATAAAAAATATGTAAAAAATAATATTTCGCGATCTGATGTAATAAAATATAAAAAAATATAAATAATCTTTAATTAAAAGATAAAAATCATTATTTACATTTTTTTTAATTACATATTAATATTTACCGCATAGATAACCTGAGGTTAATGAAAATAAATATTGGGGTACATAAATATTTTGTTAAGCATATTTTATATTATAGATGGAAAACTACCGAATAATTAGAATAACGTCGTAATTAAACGAATAAATAAAAAATGGGAAATAAAATTAATCTCTTTATCTTAATGCTGTATATTTGGATTAAATCATAAATAGAGTTCTAAATCCTAAACAATAACAATAAATGGCATTTGCAGATGACGTGATATTATTTAAAAAGGTTAAATAAGCTACAAACACGCAACAGAAGAAAACAATCGCTAAAACTTTGTAATGAAGGGACAGAGCATAAGAGTATCAGAAGAACTGTGACAAATGACATTTTTATTGAGAAACCAAATCACATGACAAAAAAATACAATTTTAAGAATTCATATAGGATGTCTATTCCAAACAGGAATATATGGAGAAACAAGAAGTATCATAACTAACAGGGTAAGATATGGTATAAAGATGGATCCAAAACTACAGAGAGTGGGGGGCAGGAATATATTCAAATAATCCAAGAATTAGTGAAAGCTTTACCTTGGAGAAGAACTGCACTGTTTTTTTAGAGGAGGTTTATGCGATACTGCAATGTACACAAGGTAATAATGAGAAAGCTCGTGAAAAAGAGCAGATCGATATATTGTCTGACAGTCATGAGGCCTTAAGGCACTGGCGTGTCAGGAAGTGACGTGTCTAGGGTGTGGGACTGCATAAAAGAACTGAAATGGAGACCGACAAGGTTGGTGTCTAGGTACCAGGACATTGAGACATCGAAGGCAACGAAAAAGCAGATCAACTTGCAAACAGGGGATCAAACGAATCCTATACCATTGGAGGTCTTCTAAAGATAAAGAAGGTCACATTATGAGAAATATAATCGATTATATAGCAATCAGTAGCAGATTTAGAAACAGCATCCTAAATGTAAAAGTTTATCCTGAATGTAACATTCCTGCGGTCATAATCCAGTCGCAGTCACAATGAAAATAAAACGTAAAAATCCCAAACATCACGACCAAAGACAAAATAACATGGACTAATGCAACGGATGAACAAGTAGAACAGTATAGGGGATATGTAGACGTTCAGCTGAAGATAAGAGACCAAGCAGATGCAGACGAAACCAAAAGAGAAACTGAAAGATATCGAGAACACATTAACAAATCCCAAAGAAACACTTACAGGAGCAGGAGAAAACAAATAGGAAGACAAAATTCTATAAACAGTAAGCCCTGGATGACACACAAGATCTTAAACTTGAGGAAGGAAGACGCCAAGAAAAATAACCGCCAAGCATATCTAAGGCATTCAAACAGGCAAATTGAGAAACACATACGGGTAGCAAAGAAACAATGGCTGAAAGAGAGATGCAAAGAGACAAAACAACTCCAGCAAAAACACAAAAATCGAAAACAGGTAACAAATTAAATTGACATATACGAAACAGGAATTTTTAGTCGATTTCAGTATGGTTTTCGAAGGGAAACAGTTATTATGGAAGCCATGCTAGGGATAACGCTGTTGGCGGAACGGTATTTGGAAGTGTTAAGACAACTTAACACTTGCTTCTTTGTTGATTACCGGAAAGTATTCTACGGTATAAAGCACAACAAAATAATTCAAATCCTAGAAAATATCAGCCTCGATTGACGGGACACAATTATTATCTGCAATATATATTGGAATCATAATGAGTGTGTTTGTTCTGCAAATGGCAATACCAACTATATCAGCATAAAACTAGGAGTATGTCAGGAATGCCTCCTGTCTCCGCTTGTCTAGAACGTCTATACGGAACATATTATTGAAAAACTTTGGAGGAACGTCCAAAGAGAGCTGAATTTTGATTCTGTTTAGGGATGCGTGATGGCCAAACCAGGGTCAGAATACGACGTGGTGACAGACAAAATCCACAGTTTTTTGTCGAAGGGCACGTGCGCTGCATTGTTGGAGTGTGGTGCCATAGCTTTTTCTTCAATTTCACCTCTAATCCTCATTAGAGGAAACGTGACAGCTCAGCGATACCTTAAAGAAATTCTGGAACCTCATCTCATATCCTACCTTCAAGCCCTAGCATACAATTTTTCAGTAGGATAATACAAGGCCACACATTGCGAGAATCACCATGGACTTCCTTGAGCAGGCTGGAGTGTACTTTTGGCCTGGCCCCCGAGATCCCCAGATTTATTATCAATTGAACACGTGTGGACATGGTGGATCAAAGATTTTTAATTTAGAGCATTCCATTCGAACTTTGAGAGCACTTTGGGAGGAGTTAATTAGAGCATGGCACGAGACACTGTACGAGAATATTGATTAACTAATCAGAAGTGAGCCTAGGCGCATTCTAAGAATGCGTTTTACTCACCGATGAGCATCAACACATTATTAATCGATTTAGCCCGGTAAATTGTTTTAATCTCATTGAAATTTTGATCATTTGTTTATTTTGCTAGGCTATATAATTGTACAAAATCTTTTTAAAATATAATAATTTATAATAGGGTTTTTTAAGTCACTTGTTACATTTTATCGTAGTGTAAAAGTAGATAATAATTTCTAAACAAGTCTCCATTTAATGTAGATGTTGGCATGTGTACTGTTCTCATTATTTTCTTGTCAGTGGCGAGGCAAATTTTTATATGAATATGCTGGATTTTATTGTAATATTTTTCCCGTATTTCAGTATGTGAACTAAAGCGAGATATCAAGAAAAAACGATTAGGTACCAACTAATTAAACTAGCTACCAGCTACCAACTAGACAATGTTAAATTATTTAACCTCACTCTGATGGCCCAAATATGTATGCTTGAACACTATCTTTAATTAAATCAACGAAGACATCATTACAGTTGATATTCTGAATGAATACACAAAAATTAATAGTTTATGGGATAATTAGATGAACTACGCTATACATACACTAAGCATTTTTTCGCCAATTTTCAGCAAAAAGTTGATATGCTCTCTTTATGGAATTGGAAGTTACGTGATGAAAATCATGTTCAATAATAAAACAAAACAGAAAAGACTTGGGATGGTTGTAAAGCCAGAATGGCACTGGGAAAATAATATTTAGTAAAGAATTGTATAGTTGATTGATAATTTACCCACTTATTGTATTATTATGTTGGTCGTAATTCGAAAACACGTACAGCTGTTTATGATCAATTTTACATCTGTTTATGATCAATTTCCAACGTTACAAATATGCCAAAGCATATCAAGCATCAGGTTAAGCAACATAAACTAAATGCAAAATGTTTATGGAACCAGAGAGAGAGAGAGAGAGAGAGATAGAGAGAGAGAGCTTACAATTACAGGATGTCAAAAAAGCTTATGTGATCACATATGAATAAAAAAATTTAACTGCGCAAATTAAGCCGATTAGTCTTTGTTCAACATTATAGTTATAGTGATGACGATTAACCATAAACTCACAAAACAAATAATTCTATTCTACTAAAGTAGTCTATAGTAAGAGACTCTCTGGCAAATTCCAATTGCAGTACTGTTCATATTTTGGACATGACATGAGTTCTGACATAGATAATATGGAGAGACTCAACTTTAGGCCACAAGCAAGATCTTTAACAAGACGGATTGACCAGATCACAGAAAGTTGCAAAATACTTAGGCATGATGGAATAGAAATAACCAGAGATGGATTTCTATGTAGACGGACCATACATATTATTACGATGACCACTCTTGTAAATACTGAAGAAAAAGATAACGATTGTGTTTAGTTTAAATAAATGACGTTTCTGTATCAATAGTATTGACATTTGAGTGGAGTATATAGCCACCTATACTCTAGCAAATTAAAAATGAAATGAGCCATTCAAAATCACGCGTTCTAACTGGTCAAAATAGTTAAAATTACTTGTCAATTATAAATTCTCGGAAATTTTTAAATCGATTATTGGCGGTGCGTAAGAAAATGTTTCCTTGTGGGTTGCTTTATATTATACTTCTGCTTATAATAATAAAAATAATACATTAGACCTAGTTTAAAAAATTAGGTTTTCATGAATCATATTATTACAAATACAATCCTCTCCGCATTTAATCTTACCTATTTGGCAGTAAATAAAACGAAAGGCATTATTAAGATTCAAAGTTTATTTCTGAAAAAAATTTAATTCTTTTGAGTGTTCGAGTTAGTCTATTTAATATTGGAATTAATCAATGACCTGGGATTATGTCGAAATATATTTACATAGCAAAATAAAGGCACAACAGATAAATCAACAGCTGAATTAGCAGCTTAACCCACGATTGCTTCAACTACGCAAAGAAACAAATACTTTCATTTTACAAGCTTTAATGCACAATTAAAAATTTCACCATAGGACGAACTGGAATACAAAGTAAACATTTAACTTATAGGGTATGGAACAGGAATGATAACACAACCCAACAAAATAAATAAACTTTGATGGTTGAGAAATAACGAATTTTAAATTCAAATAATTTTTTTTTTAACACCAAATAAAATTTGTTTCTTTCTAGTTCAACTTTGTAGCTCTTGATAATGATTGTAAACACAATTGAAAGCTCGAGTAACAAATAGTTAACAAATAGCCCCTTTTATTGACTCCAAACCACCCAAAACAGATATATATATTATATATATATATAATATATATATATATATATATATATTATATACATATTAACAATTATTTCAAAGTAAGTTTCTTTCTAAGTAACTAACGATATTATCCAATAAACAGGTGAAACACTTCAGTTCACATTGCATTCACCTTGTTTTTGTTTGCGTTCATTGACTGAAGTCTTATAATGGATGACGGCTTTACATGAGCCGTAATTGATTAAAAACAGACGGTTGAAGAGTGCCGTGCTATTTCTAAACGATACGAATGTTTAAACTGAATCAGATTGAAAAAGATAATCGTGTCAAACAAATTAGGAAAATTACTGAATTGAATGTATTGAATCCTGTACAGTCAAGCTAATGTTAGGGGCATATTGTGAAGATTTACAATATGTTTAAAAGGAACAATAAATATAAAATTGCCCTTACAGTAAATGTAATTTAATATATTATGAAATAATATGTTAAAAATATGTCTAGAATTGTATGTATGTGTCTAGAATGGTGAAAACTTTACATTTAAATATACATTTGAAAACTTCAGGGGTCACAAATCTATGATTGATTTTATAGTCACCAATAGAATAATCCACTCAAAGCCGTTTCTAGATATTCGAACTTTAAACTCAGCAGACGCAAGGAGTAAACACAGACAAGTACTAGCAAAAATAAGAATGAAAATAACACCAAAACATTTTTTACAGAAAATTACCGAAGAAAAATCCAATGTAGAATCACTGTGGAACAACTTCACAAGAAAAATGTACCAAAGGAGGATAGCACAGAAGATACAGCTGAAACAAATAGTTGAAGAAGCAGCAACAGAAGCTCCAGGAAAACGTGAAGTCATACTGAACAAAATAAACAACACTACACAATGGTTTAGAAACGAAATACAAGAGAAATGTAAATCGAAACGAGAGGTCTACACGAAGCACAAAAAATCAAATAGTCCAGAATCCTGACTCACCTATAAAAGAATACGAAATGTAACAAAGCAGTTGGTAAGAAGAACAAAAAATAAACATTGGGAATAGTTTACAAAAAGGATGGAAAGCGACTTCTACAGTACACAAAAACAAATATGGAGATTCATAAAAAACTAACGGAAAGAAATGGCAGAATTGAAGGAATACAATAAGATTCCAGAAAACGAATGGGAAAGATATCTGATGGAACTGTTTAAAGGAAAGGAAAATAATAATCAACACAATAACGTACATCAACTAAGACACGAAATAAAAATCAGTTTCCAGAAAGTAGAGATAGCCATTAATTTACTCAAAAATAGAAAGTCCCAGACGGAATAACCAACGAGCTTCTAAAATTGGAAGGAGAAAGTATAACAGTATAAATGACAAAACTTATACAAGAACTAAAATTGCACTTCAAGATACCAGGCGCATGGAGAAACAGCATAATGATACCAATGTTCAAAAAAGGAGATAAAGCAGAGCCCAACAATTATAGAGATATTAATCTACTGAACAACGCACTTCAGCTTGCCACAAAAGAGATGACCAACAAAATCAATAAACTAACAACTTTATCAGATAAACAACAAGGATTCAGATCCGGAAGATACTGCGTAGATGCCGTATTTGTACTAAGACAAATCACAGAAAAGGCCGTCGAATACAATAAACCAGCATATCTATGTTTTATAGACCTGACAAAGGCTTTCGATCGCATCCAAGCCGAAGATGTCTTACACCTACTGTATAAAAGAAACATACCAATCAATATTATACAAACCATCGAAAACATCTGCTTCCTAATCAAATACAGGTAAAGATAAATGAAAAACTAACTGTGTATACCAGTACAAAGCGGAGTCAGACTTATTAAGCCCACTTTTCTTTAATATAATAATGGATGAAATAATACAAGCACATCTTCAATACAACGACCAACAAATACAATATGATAATATCAGCAGAAAACACTGTCTGGTCAGGAAAAGTCTGTCGGATAAGAAGAGCAGCGAAAACATAAGAAGAGCATGCAATATAGAAGACATAAATGGATGAGTGACAAAACGGAAAACAGGAGTGGAACGAACAGATTAGTAGAATAGCAGAGGATAGGAGAGTACGAATAGCACGAGATATGTCACCAAATGGACGAAGAAGTATTGGCAGACCAAGAAAAAAATTGTGCTATAATTTAAACAAATTAGGAGGCTAATATTGAAGAAGAAACAGGCTTTTAAAGCCTACAAACAAGAAGGAAGAAGAAAAAGAAGAAAAAGAAAGAGAAGAAGAACACTGTACGGTCAAGCTAATATTAGGGGCATGTAACAATAAATATAAAATTGCCCTTACAGTAAATGTAACTTAATATATTATGAAATAATATGTTAAAAATATGTCTAGAATTGTATGTATGTGTCTAGAATGGTCAAAACTTTAGATTCAGAATTAATGATTACTGACAATGTTTATCTAACTTTTAAGAAGCGTGTCGAGAATATTTCTACTATGGTTATTGTATTTTTTCTGATTCAGTCTTGTCAAAATTGTTGATTGTGAAACGTTTTCTAGATTAAGCATATCATAAAGATATCTTTTCTCAACAATCTCTTTAGTTGTGGGTTACTTTTATCTACAATTTCTATAAGGCAACAATTTTAAAGCCAAAGCGAATGTCTGAAGTATGACTAATAAAATGATGACATAATATACCTATGTTCTTATTGGAGCCATTACTAAATCGCATGAAATTTGAGCTGAATTTAATAAACAGTATACTAATATTGCATTATGCATTAGCTAAAAATGTCTTTACGAAATTACAGTGGTATTTTATTACAATTTGGATAAAAAATAAAACTTGTATTTTTATTTACTTCATTATTTTCTTGTAAACAATTAGTCCAGTCGCTAAAGACTTGCATCTAAAAATCATATGAACAAGCTGAATTTTGCCAAGAATACAAATTTGTGACTGCAAAAAAGATACAAAATAGTTTACCACTTTTACCCTGGGCTTCCCCCTAAAATTCAAAAGAAAAACTCAAAAAAATCGATTTGCTAAGTACCTGTACGTCGTAGAAAAAATTGATTTTAAACAAAAATGCTAATTAGCACTTTTACTCTAGAATAAACAGTTCTCTCAGAAACAACAATTGAAGTGACTTAAAAATGTGTATCAAGTGGACGCGCATTTTAATGCGCGTTTTAAAAGAGTGCAGTTTTCTTGTGCAAGTTTTGTATTCTGTTCAAATGAAGTCAGTTTCAATAAACCTGTTCAATAAATGAAAGTTGCGCGATTTTTGCCATTTTTTACAATTCTGGAGAGATCAATAGATAGTGAAATTTTGATTATTAAAGACAAATCTTCAAAACCTATATCATAAAATTTGAATTTTGAGTTGTGGCAACACAAATATGAACCATTTGAAATATGGGAAGAAATACCTCCAAGAAGATGGTTTTGAGGGTAATTTGTAGCGAAAATTAGTAGTTTTAAAAAACGTACTGGTGTAATTAAAAAAAAGAGCAGTTTTAAATGTTTTATATTGTTTGTAATGTGAAAGTTTAAATTTAGCGTTTTTTAAGCGTATTTCAAATGCTGCGAAAACTCAAAACTAAAATTTTATGTTCAGGTTTTAAAAAGTAGGCCCTAGTTATCGAAACTCCACATTGGACGTCTATTAAAAGAAATAAATTGTATCGATCTCATGAGAATCATAAAAATTGGCAAAAATCGCGCCAAGTTTATTTATTTAACGGCCTTATAAAAAATCAGTTTATTTGCGTATAAACACAAAAATTGTGTGCAAAAGCTGCACTCTTTACCTTTAAAAATCATCTTGATTTTTGTCGATAGGTCACTCAAATCAAAAGATATCGAATTTTTACCGTCCAGCTGGTACAAATTTTATTGAACATTGATTTTGTAACTGTAAAAATCGACGGTCGCTTTAAGCGTTGTTTCTGAGAGAACGGTTCATTTTACAAAAAAAAATGCTAATAAACTATTTTTTAAATTTTTTGTTTTTTTGATTTTTTTATTTGAAATATTTTTTTCTATGGCCTACAGATTATTGGTAAATTACTTTTTTCCGTTTCCCCCTCTATGAGGGAAGTTTTCGGAAAAAACCCGAGGATAAAGGTAGTAAACTTTTTTGCACCTCTTTTGGTATCCTAAAATTGACATTCTTGGCAAAATTCAGCTTGTTCGTATAATTTTTAGAGATTCAGTGGCATTTTCGTCTCGGACGATTGGAGTATATTTTAAATTGGTTTATTATTTTATAAGTAGGTATATAAAAGCACAGGAAGCGTTAGGGACAGGAAGATATTTGCAAATGCATTTATACTGTAATTTTACTAAATTAAAAATATATGCGGTGTTTAAATTAATATGATAATTAATATTAAGGTCTATATGGGTTAATGAAATTTTTCGTCTGTTCATTACTGAATTGTTAATATTTTTTATAATAAGACTACAAAGTAAAGTTCTTTAAAATTTAAAAAATCTTAATTTTTTATTTAAAAATTTTATTATTAAATTAAAAAAGTAAATTATATTATTAATAATTAATATTATTATAGTTAATTTAATTTTATTTTTTATTTATTTAATTTGATTTAAATCGATTTAATTTTGTTTTATTTTTTTTATTTTTAATAATTTTTTTTAAATTTTACATAATTTTATTTAATTTTATTTAATTCTGTTCAACGTGATTTATTTTATTTAATCGTATTTACCTGTATTGATTTAATTTCACCATTTCAAAATTTGACCATTTAATTTGATTTAATTTCAAATAATCTGATCTAATTTTACTTAATTTTATTTCATTTTCATTTAATTTAATTTTGGTAAAACGTTGAGGTTTGTTAAATGTCATTTTATTTTTATAATGTGTATGTAAATGTTTCTATGTAAATCTTACCTTAGCTTACAAGTAGTAAAATGTTCAAGAAAAGATATTTGAATCATTAATTTGTAGAATGCATACACCCCGGAATTTTGTATACACCTTGATTTTCCAATGCGACTTTTGTTTTTGCCGATGGTAATATGGTTGCGATTGTTCTATCGGTGTTAAAAATAGTCTTTATTTTGTTTTTTCTTAGCACTCTGCTGATTTCGTCTGGCTTACCCTTTATATAGGGCAGGATAGTTTTTCCGACTGGTTTTTCTTCTTTTTCTGGATCCTTGTTTTGTTTCGAGATTTATGTGCCTTTTCAATCGTAGATATGGAGAAGCCATTTTTTCTTAGAGCTGTTTTGATTTTGTACATTTCTTCGTTTTATGTTCCTTATCTGCCAGTTTCTGAAATCTTCTTATCAAGGTTTTTATTACCGAATTTAATTGTGCAGGATGATGGTGTAAGTCTACGTGTAAGTAACGGTGAGGTTTTCGTTATACTGTATATTCTATGCTCCCGTCTTCTTTCTTAATAAGTAACACATCTACGAATGGAAGTTTTTGGTTATTCTTCCGTTCCATGGTAAACTGTATTTTTAGATTCATATTATTAATGTGTTGTAGGAATTCATTAAGTTTCTCTTCTCCATGCGTCCAGATAATAAATGTGTCGTCAACATACCTAAGCCACAGTTTGGGTTTATGCTCTGCTGTTTCTATTGCTTTCGATTCCATATCTTACATAAAAAAGTTACGGATGACAGTGGTGAACCTAGCGGTGTTCCTTCGACTTGTTTGTACCTCTGGTCCTTGTAGATGAAATAGGTGTTGTTTAAGCAATGCCTCGTAAGTTTAGTGTATCCTGTGGTATTGGATATTTTCTACATTCTACATTTCTACATACAAGTTCTAATGATTCTTCTACTGGGACATTGGTGAATAATGAGATTACATTAAAGCTCACTAATAAGTGTTCAGGTTCAAGAATACCGTCCTTTTTACGGACGATAACGTGTCTTGCGTTATGGCATATGGTTGTAGCTGGTAAGCTAGAAATTTTGCCAGTGATTGTAACGGTGATCTAAAACAGCTGACTATTGGTCGTAATGGTAGCTCTGCCTTATGTACTTGTGTACTTCGGTAAACCGTAAAGTTTTGGACATCTTGACGACTTTTGAATGAGCTGGAAATGTTGTTCTTTCTTGATGTTTGACATGATGCTTGTATTTTGGCTTTCGCTGTTTTCTTCAGATACGTTGTTGGCTCTGTTCTTAATATTTATGATACATCTTGTCGAATAATCTCAGCTGTTTCTGATGGTAGTTTAGTGATAGTCGTTTCCACTTCCACTAATGATAATTTCGATAATGATATATATATATATATATATATATATATATATATATATATATATATATATATTTACTTCAGTTAAAAAAAAGGTACATGTAATCGTAGAAAATTTACACAAATATCCATGCAAAATAAAAATATTGACCTGATGAAGAATATGGAGATAAGTAATATATTTATTATATGAAGATTAGTAATCTCAACTAATAAATTATACGCAAAAATACGTATGCAATAAATGACTATACGTAGTGTCTAAAGTCCGCTCTCACTATTTTTTGAGCCATAAAACCTGAATTAATAATTTTTTGGATCATTTAACTAAGGCACTTACAATATTTTTGTTTTAGTGACGTAATCAAAAAAATGGTGGAGGGGCCAAATCTCACTGGGAGTCAGTTTAAGGAACTTTTTTAAATCTGGAGTGTGGAAAAATAAATTTATTTATTGTAGTGTTTTTCATAAAAATAAAGACTACTAAATTATTAGGAGTATTGGGGTAATCCTCCTTTAAATGAAAAATCCTTGTCCCAAGCTAATTTTACGTAATAAATGTCAATATTTTTAAGTTTTTTGTAGATATCATTTTTTATATATTATTAGGTATTTTTTGCATGTCACATCTAGTAAATTAATAATAGAATGTTTAAACAAATGAACATCAAACACTTCAAAACACAGTTCAGTGATGTCTCTTATCCAGTATTACCCATCTCATTATAAGTATTTAATTTTTTATCGTTAATAACTGAAAGAAAAATATCCCAATACATAAAATAATAGTAAGCATCTTTAGACATCACCATTATACAGTATAGCCCAAATACACAGTACTGAACTTGTAATTATTTTATTGTTTTAAAAAATACATATTATAGACACTTTATAACATGTTCCAAATGAGCTCTTCCTCTTTCAAGACAGACTTCATACCGATATTCCAGATTTCTCGTAATGTTATGGAATAAAATTAAATTTGTCTCAAGTCCGCGGAGAACGCTCTAACGACATCCTTTAACTCATTGATGACGTTACGGCAGTTTTAGCCATGACCCAAATGTATGCGTCTAGAGATGTTAAGTCTGGAGAATGTGCAGGATAGGGGAAATCAGTAAATCGTGAAATGAATTTGTTTGGCAAAAATTGACAAACTGAGATAGCAGTATGGCAAGTTGCCCCGTCATGCTGAAAAAATTGGTCTCGAAATGCTAAATTACGTGCACGACAAAATTGACGTAGATCAGGGATAAAGCATGTTAAAATTTGAATGTACCTCTATTGATTAAGTGTGACTTGCCTACCATTTTCTTATGAAAAAGTAAAATTTGAATGTTTTTTGTTGCTCAAACATGCGCAATTAGTGGATAAGAATTATTCTTAAACGCCGGAACGAAATAAGGACATTACTGTTACATAGTATTTGCACGTTTGATAAAAAATTTGAAATTAATATTGTATTTTTATGGGATTTTTGACTTTTCGGAATTTTTTTTTAAGAAATACTTTTCAAAAAATATTATAAATTCAGAAATTGCTAATTTATTTAGTGTGCCTGCAAATTGTGGCTTTGTAGTAGCCAATGTGACAGTTGACTTACTTTGCCTCGAACTTGTAAGCAAATTACCATTTTTTGGAGTTGAAATTCTGAGGGCAATGTTAAAATGTCTAAAGAATAGAGAAATATTTTGAAAAGTAAAGTTTAGCAGTTGATTTTTGAGAGGACGTGCTAGATATACACATAAATGAATTGTACGACAGTTAATTGGTCCATAAGTGTTTAACAATGTGATTTCCAAGCAATTGTTAATTTGAACATCTCGAGAAATAATGTTGGGGTATGCCTAAAACGTCATCATCAGCCATTTAGATATTCGAATAAAAAATATAACATTGCTGCTAAAAACAAAGAGAGACATTTTGATTCAGGTAAAGAGCAGTCGTAAATTCCAAATTTGGGTAACGAAACATGGAAAAGTATATCTTTTGGTTTATAATTTTTTTATCAGTCGTGTTTTGTATTAAACACAAACATTCTGGGGTAAACCCATAGATATATTTAGAGTCGGAGAAACCAGTCACCTGACCCTGAATCAACTCAAAAGCAGACGCAACTACAAACAAATACGTGAAAGTAACAGACCTTGAATTTAGCAAGGAAGACATTTATAAGAAAAACGCCTTTTTCCACCCCAATTGTATTTGATATAATTTGGTTGTTTGGTTCAGATTGCAGATGAAAAAGAATAGGCTATATCAGTTGAAGAATTCCCAAAACCTTTCACCTAAAGAATGTGTGCCAACCATAACAACCAAAACAACTATGAATAGTGAATAATTTTCAAAAATATATTATAATTTTTATACCAAATACCACTATATAAATTAATTAATTATATTATAATTAATATTGTATATTCAATTAAAGGAATCATCAATGGAATAAATGCGGAGAGACTGAATAGATAATAGAATTGAAAAGATAAATTTTAATCTTGTAGGATGGACGAGTCAAGTAAATACAAAAAGGAATGACTGAAAAAATATGACAAAACCTACAAGAGATGGAGAAGATGGGTAGATCAAAAAACCAAACTTATACAAAAACCTAAAAAATCCAAAATGTTATACAGATAGCTGACCATAATTTTTTTAAATGTTTCATAATCACACTTAATAAATCCAACAAGTAAAGGAAAATAAATATAGTAAGTATCTTATATTCATCTTTTAAAATTCTTATAAACCCATATTTAGCTAAATCAGTTAATGCAATATGTTAAAAATGTATAAAACATAAAATTGTGAGAAAATATTAATGAAAATATTTGAGAAAAACGAAAATATTTAACGCTGGTATTTTAGATGCGAAAAATGTGTGTCAACTATTTTTGTTAAAATCCTAAATTCTTGACAATCTAGGAGTGGCGTTAAAAATACGCGCAATATTTCTCGTATGGTGTTCAAAATACTTAAATAACGTAGGTCTATTATATTGAAAAACAATAATTTCCACAATGTTATAAAATTTCAAAAAGACGTCCGATTTTTGGAATGCGTCTAAAGTTAATCAGAGAATTAATTTTAATTTATTTATAAGGCGTGTTTAAAAAATAATTGCATTAAAAAAAATAATTAATACCAACCTTGAATATATAGTTAGATCCCTGAACTCAAAAAATTAACAAACTTCACCAACTGATGTCGACACCAAAATGTTGCCGGCTCGAACGTTGATGGTACGCGAACTGAACGTTTGGTGGCCTCGAACGAATTGCCTGGCGACTTGATGAATTCAAAAGAGTATAAATTTTACGTCCATTTATTCCGCACACAATATTACATCACAAAATACATGGTTTACACTGGGGTTAGGATAAGAGATAAACGAAATGAGTCATTGTTGTAAGAACCATCTTATTATCGACACATATTAAAATCTTTAAAGGAGAATAATTATTCTTATCGTAATCATAATTTTTAAAGCTTAGTACTTAACTTTGTTTTTTCTACATCTAAAAGTGTACTAAGGATTTAGCACACTGCGTGATTCTACTGAAAACAAATATAGATTTAAGCACTAAGTTGCCAACTCTTCCTTGTAGTCATAAAAATAAGTTTTAGGTGAAGATTTGTACAACAAACAAACCAAATTTAATAGTTAGGTATAAACTTTATCATAAATAATCATAATTATACAATGTGTACGCTTACATAAAAAGAATAACTGTTTTCATTTGAAAATTCATTTTATATAGGGAATTTTCTTCTTCGACACTTTCCAAGTTTGGCTATTATCGACACCCGATATGAAAAACATTGTAACTCATTTTTGCTTAGATTTGAAAGATAGATTTTAAAAAATCCCCAACATTTTATTTTTCTTTCGTTAGCTTTTACATTTTTTGTAGTTTTTTTAATCCATATTTTATAACTTTTTGTCATCTTTTTACTTTCAGGTATCACATTGTTGTTTAAATTACTGGTCATGATTTAGGTCGAGCTACAATACCAAGTTTTTTAAGAATTTTAGGTGAAGATCATTGTAAGTTTACTTACCACTTTAACATACATAAACTCGTTAAAGAAGTGACAGGTCATACAAAACCTGGCAATTTTAACAGTATTGTTAAGGTGATCCCAAGGATCTACTTCAACATTGGAGAAACTACACACAGCAACTATACTCAGACCACACTAGAAGAAACTCTGAAAGTGAATATAAAAGTGAACCCTCCCCCAAAATATTGAAGTCAGAAGTTGCAGAGCAGAGCAAATGGGGAAAAGCACCAGGCCCAGACGACATATACAGAGAGGTTCTAACAATATTTAGTGAATACAGTATAGACGCCTTAGTAGATCTTTTTAATGACATTTATGGGTCCGGTCAAATACCACAGGATTGGCTTTAATCAACCTTTATACCAATTCCAAAAACGTCAAACGCTAATAGTTGCGACCAATTTCGAATGACTAGCTTATTGAGCCAGGTCCTAAGACTCTTCTTAAAGATAATTCACAAAAGACTATACAACAGATGTGAAAGAGACATTAGCCCCACACAGTTCGGTTTCAGAGAACGATTTGGCACAAGAGAAGAACTTTTTAGCTTAACTGTTCTACCTCAGAAATGCAGAGATCAGCAAAAAGATGTCTTCCTATACTTTATAGATTACCAGAAAGCATTCGATTGTGTTAATCATTCAGAATTAGTAATGACCTTAAAATCATAAAGAACCTTTATAAGAATCAAGTGGTATCTTTGAAAGTAGGGCTGGAATCTACATCATATTTCTCAATCGAAGACGGTGTACGACAGGGTTGTGTTCTGTGACCCCTCCTTTTTAATATTTACTCTGAAACTCATAATAGCTGACAGCGAAGAAGCGCTATAACGACTAATAGGTAGAATAAACACTGAAGGAGAACGACTGGGCGTGAAGATTAATATAGACAAGACGAAGGTAATGGTGGTTCCACCAAATTTGGAACACCAAATATTCAATTAAATATAAGAGTAAATAATAAGTACATCCAAAAGGTCCCCAACTTCGGATATCTCGGTAGTTGGATAACTGAAGATCTAGATCCAGACATAGAGATACGTAGCAGGATTGAGCAAGCCAAAACAGCATTTACTAATATGAGAACCTTGCTAAACAACAACAGCCTTAACTTAACGCTTTGATATCGCTTTGTAAAATGTTACATTTACTCCATACTGCTATATGGTGTAGAAACCTGAACCATAAAGGCCATTGTGATAAACCGAGTGGAGGCCTTTGAAATGTGGGTATTTAGAAGACTACTTAAAATTCCCTGGACAGATCACACAACAAATGTCGAAGTAATTAATCGAATGGGCAGAGAACGAGAATTGCTGCCAATAATAAAAATAAGAAAAACTACTTATCTGGACCATATATTTCGAAATTCCAAGTACCAGTTCTTAAAACTTATTATGGCAGCGAAGATAGAAGCAAAACCGTGCATCGGAAGAAAGAAATAATCAATGCTCAAAAACATAGGGGATTGGACAAACCTCGATGCCCATCCACTCTTTAGAGCCACACAAGATCGAGAGGAGTATGCCAGAATTGTCGCACATGTCCACTAATTGGAGATGGCACCATAAGAAGAAGATACCATGTTACTTTAACAAATTATATTCCTTGGATTAGGTGCATATAAAGGGTAACTAATGAGTAAATATAATAGTAAATAGTAAATCAAAATAAAGAGATTATTATTAGTTTTTTTATTGATCTTACTTAAAACGTGATTTTTTACTCACACAAGTATCTAAGGATTCACATCATATTTATTTATTACAAAATGAACATCTACAAATTATAAAACAGTTTATAATATTTTATTCAGAAAAACAAAGTTAACCCCTAGCTAACTTTTATTCAGTCATCATCCGAATATTTTGTATTTGTTGATAGTGGGGAAGATTAAATTAAAAACTGCAATATTGCTCTGGTATAGCTTTACTTAATAGAGAAAATCAAACAGCCGAAATATCGAGACGAGTAAGAATGGGATGGGCAGCGTTCGGCAAACTTTCTTACGTTCTAAAAAATCAAACAATCCCTCTGTACTTACGAAGCAAGGTATATAACTCCTGTATCATACCGGTGCTCACCTACGGAGCACAGACATGGACATTTACACAGGCCAATTTGGATAGGATAAGGAAGGCACAAAGAGCGATGGAGAGACAAATGTTGGGTGTATCACTTAGAGATACAAAACGTAACCAGCGGATCAGAACCAGAACAAAGACAGTAGACGCGATAGAACAAGCAGCAAAACTGAAATGGAAATGGGCTGGACACAATGAACGTCTCCAAGACGGACGATGGAACAATGCCATCGGAAAGTGGCGTCCATACAATGCAAAGAGATCAAGAGGCAGACCACAGATGAGGTGGAAAGATGACATCAGGAAACAAGGAGGTCCCACATGCAGAGAACAGCTCAAGATAGGGAAAGATGGAGAGAACTGGGGGAGACCTATATCCAACAATGGAAGGATAGAGAATAGGTTCGGTTCGAATAATCCATTGTGTGTTAAAGGAATTTATAGTTCCCATAAATCTTGTATATTTTTATTCTCGGATTTGGCCCTATATTGCTCAATTTTGGTTTGCATTCTAGGTTTATAGACGATAATTGATCAGAAATAAGATTGTACTTAAAACTAAGAACATGTAGTTGTTTTTTAGATACTTTTATGTATTCTACTTTAGACCAGAACACTTGGCGTTTATCTATGTTTAAATCCCAATTCGCTATTTTGTTTAACTTTGATTTAAAGTGCAATATATCATTTTAACTTGTATGGTTTTCCTCTAACTTTAGCACACCTTATTTGTATACCTAATATACCTTATATTTCTACCTAACCTAACCTAACCTTATTGGTGTATACCACTATTGTGGAATATAAACAACTTGGTTCTTTTTTCTCCGCTCAATAAGGACATGGATTTAATCACCCTCAGATGGAGAGTGACCTACCTCAAAAAACATGTGTGTAATATTAATATTCATTATCTTGTTTGAATAACTATACATTAAAAATATTATTCGATTTTGATTTTGTCCTTCGCAACAATCTGAATAAAATCTAAACTCTAATGCTCCACCAGCAACTTTATTCTTCATAACATCAACTAGCGCACAACTTATTTTATTAAACCCCTTTTTAAATGTGGTTTCATCCTATGCATAGCAACAATCTCCCTTAGATCCGATATCAAAATCGTAAAATTATACATTGAACTTCCTTTTATTCTTCTTCTTCTGGTTCCTATCCGTTTCGGATGCTGGAAATCATATTGGCAATCATAACCTTGCTCGCTGCGGCTCGAAACAGCTCCGTTGAGGTTTTCTTAAACTATGTTCTTAAATTCCGCAGCCATGATGTTCTCCTTCTACCGGGTCCTCGCTTACCTTTGACTTTACCTTGCAATATAGACTGTAGCAGGAAGTAACGGTGCTGATTTCTCATAACGTGTCCCAGATATTGCAATTTTATGCATTTGATCGTAAACACAATCTCTGGTTCCTTCTTCATTTTTCCTAGAACTTCCTTGTTCGTGATCCTTGCTGTCCATGATAGTCTCAGCATTCTTCTATAAAGCCACATCTCAAATGCTTCAAGTTTTTTAATAGTGGTGTCTGTAAGCGTCCATGCCTCCGCCCCGTACAACAACACAGAGAAAACACAGCATCATTCCTTTTATAAAATCAATAATACCTCTGATTGGGGTGTCGTTAAAATTTTTTGCAAATCAAACCAGGCATTTACAACCGTTTCTGCTTTCTTAGACCTCTTTATTACGATTTTTGGCTTCACGTGCAACACATTTGTTTGCAATATGTAAAACATATTCCTTTTCTTTTTGGTCTTTTTCTGCTTTAGTGTTATGTTGATTACAAGATACTGATCTTGGTGGCTGGCTTATCGCATTAGTGATTTTCTAAAATCCATTCATTATACGGTGAATACAATTTGGGAAACGTAAAAGACTCATCAAAATACATTTTAGTTGTTCTTTGTCTTCTTCTTCTTCTTTAAGTTCCATCTTCTATCGAAGGTTGGAAATTATCATGGCTATGCGGACTCTGTTGACTGCCGCTCTAAAAAGTTCTGCACTACTGCATTCAAACCATTCCCTTAAGTTCTTAAGCCAGGATATTCTTCGTCTTCCCACATTTCGCTTTCCTTGAATTTTGCCTTGCATAATAAGTTATAATAATGCGTATTTTTCCCTCTCATCACATGTCCTAAGTACTCAAGTTTCTTTGTCTTAAGTGGTGGGATTCTTTTGCTGGAATAGAGTTTATGTGAGCACGAATGGAATTTTCAATATTTTTCGTCCACAACATTTGTTCTGTTCTTATGGCGACCACGCATATCTTCAGGTATATATTCCCCACCTTCCTGACCATAAAGTTTTTTAATAGCTTAGTTAACCATATATACTCTAGTCCACGAATATACGTCTGTTTTAAATTCGGTTTAAGGTGTCGATTTAAATGGTCCAATATGCTGAACTGTACAATAGTAAATTCTCCCCATTTTTAAAATACTGTTATGACAGATATAAACCTTAGATTTAAATATGAAGTCATGGTATAAATATAGAGTTGATAGTTTATAGAACAGTTGTAATTCAGATTTTGAAGTATATAATTTCTATCATTGAGTTTAGTATTGTGAACAAAAAGAAGATATAGTGAGGAAGATATATACTTTCTACACATTCTTCCTAAAAAACAGGAATAAAGAATCAATAACAATTTGGCTGGATAAGAACAAGAACAAGAATTGGTGATTGTTCAGCTTTTTAGTCTATATAGTAAATGCTACAGAAATTGACTTAAAATAATTAACCATAAAATATTTTGAGCGCGGACACACGTTTATGTCCGCGTACCATTTTCACCACCAGGTAGAAAAATCATTAAAAAGGGTCAAAACTATTTTTAACTGCAGGTACATTTAAAACTGGTGTGACACTTTCACCTCCACAAACCTCCAACCGAAGAATTAGTCAAGAGAGAACGCAGAAGTGGCTGCTATAACTATAATTCCAGCTCCAGCCAACTGGAGACCATATTAATTTTTATTTCTCTTAAGTCAATATTATGTTTTTATGGCCAGCATTCATTTATTTGGTTTTTCCAAAACTTGTTACCTATTTACGTATTCTGTTACTTTTAACATCATACATAATCGGTATATGATAACAACTATACCAGCATCTTAATCAGCTTCCAATATCAACACCACTTCCTTTTGATTCCCCCAACTTTTCTTTGTTGTTTGCATAATGTTACGGTAGTATTACCGTCTATAATGCTAAAAAATGCGACATTTTTAACAATTTGTTTTTTATCTTATTTATTATCTATCGCAGTTAAACTTCTTATACAGGGTGGTCCTTAAGTAATTGTACAAAAAGAAACCGTAGATTCTACACTTTAAAATATTACGATTTAAGCCAACTTGCTTTAATAAAATGTTGATATTAAGAAAGATACAGGGTGTTAAAGTGGAAATTTAAAATTTTAATTTTTGCTATAACTTTCGTGTTTGTCAAAATTTATATATAAACATTCATAACTTCGTACTATTAAACATCAGGAATTATAATTTGACGCTCACTTCAATGTAGCTTATAAAGGGCGCCACATATACCACCTATATGGCATATATTTGCACTTAACTTTTTTGCTCTTTAAGTTACCGGTGTTTGTGATAAAAAACATTAAAGATACATAATTTTGACAAAAAAAAAATATTGTTAATAACTTCAAAACTCAACAGTTTTCGAGATAATCGCGTTTTACAAATCAACTACATAATTCTGATATAACTCAGTTACTCCAGGGAACGAAAGAAAATTAGACAAAAACATCAATACTTTTGAATTTTGGTATAATATGGCTTTAATAAAGTTAATAGTTAACGAAATATTAAATAAAATAAATAAATCAGCAGAATAGTTAATAGTAGGATTTTACAAAACAACAGAATAATTGGATTTTACATCGAACATTTTGTTTTGTATTAAATTAAAGTCATAATCAAAATCTTTTATTTATAAAATAAATTAAGAAATAGTTAAACTAATTATCATTAAACTTTTAGACAAAGTAAGTGTCCGATATATCCACCATTTTCTTTAATTCATTTGTCAATACATTCCATAAAAGATCGTCTCATATTAAATAGCATCATTGGTTCTAAAGAAACTGCTGCAGTATTTAAAATAAGTACTATAAGTATAATATACATATAGTAAATATAATATAATAATAAAGTATTCGTTTAGGATTTTTATAAATTAAAATAATTATATCAATATCTCACCACATGACCAAGGAATGTGACTACCACGAACAATCCAACATTCAAGAAAGTTGTATTTAATTATGTTCTCACTGTCCTCTCTCCATAATGTGGTGGTCTACTATCTTGCATAAATAAGCAACATATTTTGCCTTAAGTTTGATGACAATTCTTCCAATAAATCAATAAAATCATTTTATAAAAAATTTAAATAAATCTCACCATTCAAATTATAAGGTAATTCGCATGTATGTAAAAAATTATTGCAAATCGTACCAAACCATACGATATGCATTTTAAAAATGAATTTTAAATAAACGTTTGGTTTGGAACCATTGGTAATTATTTTTTACGGTCATGCGAATTATCTTGTAATTTGAATAGTGTGATTTATTTACATTCTTTATAAAATGATTGTATTGATTTATTGGACGAATTATTATCAAACTTAAGGCGAAATATGTGGTTTATGCAAGATGGTACACTACCACATTATAGAGAGACGGTAGTGAGAACATACTTAAATACAACTTTCCTGAACGTTGGCTTGTTCATGGTAGTCATATTCCTTGGTCATGTGATGAGATATTAATATAATTACTTAATGCATAAAAATCCGAAAAAAAAATACTTATTATTATACTTATAATACTTATAATACATACTGCATCAGTTTCTTTAGAACCAATGACGCTATTTAATATGAGACGTTCTTTTATGGAATGTATTGACGAATGAATTAAAGAAAATAGTGGATATATCGAACACTTACTTTGACGAAAGTTTAATTTTATTTAGTTTAACTATTTCTTAATTTGGTTTATAAATAAAATATTTTGATTATGACTTTAATTTAATACAAAACGTAAAATGTTTAATGTAAAATTCAATTATTCTGTTATTTTGTCAAATTCTATTATTATCCTGCTGATATATTTATTTTATTTAACATTTTATTACCTATTAACTTTAATAATGGGATTTTATACCAAAATTCAGAAGTATTAATGTTTTTGTCTAATTTTCTTTCGTTGTCTGGAGTAATTGCGTTAAATCAGAATTATGTAGTTGATTTGTAAAATGCGATTATCTCGAAAACTGTTGAGTTTTGAAGGTATTAAGATGTATGTCTTTTTATTGATAAAATAATGTCTTTAACACTTTTTATCACAAACACCGGTAATTTAATGAGTAAAAAAGTTAATTGCAAATGTATGCCACATATGTGGCGTATGTGGCGCCCTCTTTCAGCTACATTGAAGTGAGCAGTTATAAATTTTTATATATAAATGTTAACAAACATGAAAATTATAGCAAAAATTAAAATTTTAATTTAAAAATATCAACATTTTATTAAAGCAATTTAGCTTAAATCATAATATTTTAAAGTGTAGAATCTATGGTTTCTTTTGTACAATTACTTACAGACCTCCCTGTATATTATTATACAACTTTTGAAGATTACAATTTTTTGTAGCGCCTAAAATCTATCTTCCAAAAGTTACTACTATGGCGGACAGTTGATCTGGGGAACTGCAAATCTGAAAGATAAAATTCGAAAAGAAAAATCGAAAATTCTTAAAACAAAACAAAATGGCGGACATTTGAAAAAATAATGTTTAAAAATTTATCTTTTTTTCGATTTTTTCATTTTTTTTTTTTTTTTTTTGGTCAAATTGTGGTAAATTATCATAGAGAAAACCAAAACAAATAAAATGTATAAAAGCTTATTAAAATCGACCGGCTAAATCCAGAGATTTAAAACAGAGATTTAACCCCTAAAAAATCATACGAACAAGCTGAATTTTGCCAAGAATATCAATTTTGGCACCCAAAAACAATGCAAAAAGGCTTACCACTTTTACCCCCGGCTTCCCCTAAAACCACCATCTTGGAGGGTTAAAAACTCAAAAAAATTGAAATCATCAATGTGTTGCTTGTGTGAGTCCATTTCAAATAGGTTAAGAAATAATAAATAAGACCTACTCACAATCAATTTAATTTAACTATCCAGACGACCGGTTTTGCTTTCTAAAATATGCAAAGCATCTTCAGGTCTCGATACAAAGTTAAATAAATGCTGAAATAATAATAAACCTATATTAGGGTGTTGT
This sequence comes from Diabrotica balteata, assembly GCA_918026665.1. NCBI lineage: Eukaryota > Metazoa > Arthropoda > Insecta > Coleoptera > Chrysomelidae > Diabrotica > Diabrotica balteata. The sequence continues at coordinate 127,464,584 of OU898281.1, forward strand.
CTAATAAAGATAAACAAAGTAGATGATATAAATTACAGTAAATATGCCAATATTACATGTCTGTGGTTTTTCAAAATGAATAAAAAGGAATAAAAAGTATAAAAACTTTTAACAGACAAGGTAAGACCCACAACTTGTTATAAAATAGTCTATTAAATTGTAATAAATTAATAAATGAGCAAATAAATAAAACATTACTTACATGCCGGTACTCTATTAATTGATGGATGGCAGAACATGGTTGAAACTATTATGTATTGTTGAATGGAGAATTTAAGTCTACTATTGTAGTTGTTTGACAATAAACGGGAAGTTCTTGAGGAGATAGATTTGATCCAATGAAGTAGAGATAGGTGCAATGTGATTGTTTGTTAGATGAAAGTGATGTTCTATACCATTGAATTATTTAAAAGTTGTTTATACTTATTCAAGAGATATATTTATGAAATGTGTGTTATTGATTGAGATTTTATTCTATGAAGGTGGCAGTTTTATGACAATAAATAAGATTAGATGTACAAATTGTGTGGGTGTGCAATTCTTTCAACTTGTAATTATTAGTAATCTCTTTGACAGAAATTATGACACTGGGATATTACCAACTGATTGGTTAAAGTCGACATTTGTCACAATACCTAAGAAACATCATCCAAAGACATGCGGTGATTATCGGACAAGTCTGATGAGTCACGTTTTGAAGATCTTCTGCGAGTAAGATACAGCACAATTTACATGCTGTTAGAGGACAGAATTAGTAACACTAAACTTGGATTTAGGAGTGGCTTTTGTACAAGAGAAGCCTTGTTTAGTATACAGGTACTAGTACAGAGATGCATAGATATAAATCAAAATGTGTACATTTTTGCAATCGATTTTGAAAAGGCTTTTGACAAGGTCCAACATAACAAAATGCTAGAAATATTGGAAACAGCTGGATTGCACGATAAAGATCTACAAATAATTACAAATCTATACTGGCATCAAGTGGCAAGAATAAAGGTTGAACAAGAACTGTCGGATGAAATAAGTATAAAAAAGGATTGAGACAAGGCTGTATATTGTCGCCTTTACTTTTTAACTTATATTTGGAGGAAATATTTAAGGAAGCCTTAATGGAGACAACCGAAGGTATTATTGTGAATGGAGTAACCGTCAACAATATTAGATATGCCGACGATACCTTAGTGCTTGCTAATTGCGGAGAAGACCTTCAAAATATAATGAACAAAATAAAACAGACTTGTGACAGTATGGATTAAAACTCAACGTTAAGAAAACTAAATATATGTTAGTTAGCAAACAAAATTATATACAGGATGACGGTATAAAAGTCGAAGATGCCACACTTAACAGAGTAGAGAAACTCGTGTATCTCGGCAGTAATATCAATGAGATAACCGAATAAGCGAATAGCCCGAGCTGCCTTTGTAAAAATGAGAAACGGACTTTGCAGTCACGATCTTATCATTGACCTTAGAGTTCGAATGACATCTTGCTACATCTTTCCTGTCCTGCTGTATGGAGTGGAAGCGTGGACTCTAACTGAGGCTATCCTTAAACGCTTGACAGCCTTTGAGATGTGGGTATACAGACGACTACTGAAAATAAGCTGGGTAGACAGAGTTAGAAATGAGGAGGTCCTTAGACGGCTGAACCAAACAACACAACTGGTCAATATAATACAGAAACGCAAGCTGGAATACTTCGGTCAATTATGAGACACCCTGAAAAATATGATCTTTTACATCTGATCATTCAGGGAAAGATCCAAGGTAATCGTGGTCCTGGTAGAAAAAGAACATCATGGCTGAAAAATCTAAGGCAATGGTATGGAAAATCAACTACATCGTTATTTAGAGCTGCTGTCAATAACGTCACGATAGCGAATATGGTAGCCAACATGATATCCAACGATCGATAACGGTCATTGAACTAGAAGAAGAAGATAATTTTAATATCTCTTTCTTAATAATTTTTTTTAGGAAAGTATTATTTAAAATGATATTCGGAACAGATATTGTTAATAGTTTAATTATATTTAATATGTGTTTTGAAACAAAAATTAGCATTACAGAATTTAGACGTCAGTTAGCTTTTAATTTAATACAATCACCTGAAGAAAAACCACTTCCAAAAAAAGTGCACACTTTTACCAAAACTGAAGAATCTGGAAGGAAACGACGAATGCCATGTAGAAGATGTCATCAAGTATTAAAATCTTCAGGTTTAAGTTACCGTGAAATTGATAAAACAGTTCGTAGGATTATAACTTTTTGTTTCAATTGCCCTGGTCAACCTGGATACTGTTTGCCTTGTTTTAATAAGGCACATAATTAATAAGAAGAAGGAGAAATTACCAATCAATCTAAAAATGCGTTTGTTCTGTTTATTTTAATATAAAGTAGTTTGTTTTTATAGACACCTTAATTTTATCCAATTACCTCCAAGAGAACATTTGTATAGCTGTCTGTGCTACACCGGATGTTGGTGGCATGTCCTGTTTGAGAGGAAAGTAGATTAATACTTCTACAATAGTTTTCTGTATGTAATACAAACAAAACTAGTATATTATAGATATAAATATCATAGATTTGACCTAATCAAACCTTCGAGCCATAGCAAATATGCTAAAGGTAGTTCACAAAATACAGTACGAGCTAGAAAATTATTTAAATTAAATGAGTCTTCTTCTTCTTCTTCTTCTTCCTATGCCGTCCCCATTAACGGAGGTTGGCGACCACATTTTTAAAAGCTTCTCTGTCTTTTGCAACGTGGAATAATTCGTCTACAGTCATGTTTGTCCAGTCTTGAATATTTCGCAGCCATGATTTCCTCTTTCTACCTATTCCCTTTTTGCCATCGACTCTACCCTGAATGATGACCTGCAGAAGACTATATTTATTATTTCTTAGTATGTATCCAAGGTATGCAGTCTTGCGTACTTTTATCGTTCTCAACAATTTTTTGACTCGACCCATTTTTCTCAGCACTTCCTCATTGGTGACCCTGGCAGTCCATGGGATTCTCAACATTCTCCGGTATATCCAAAGTTCAAAGGCTGCAATCTTTTTAACTATTTGCGCTTTTAGTGTCCATGTTTCTACCCCGTACAATAATTGCGACCAGACGTAACATTCAACAAACCTCAGTCTCAGCGCAATATTCAGATTTTTGTAACAGAACAATTGTTTGAATTTTAAGAACGCTGCCCTTGCCATTTCTATTCGTACCCGGATCTCTTGGTCTGGATCTAATTCTGTGTTGATGTAAGCTTCCAGATATTTATATTTTGTCACTTTCTCTATTTGCTGTCCACCAAGAGTTAGTTGTTCATTATTTATTGGACTCCTTGATACTATCATAAATTTGGTCTTATCTGTGTTGATGTCAAGTCCCATTTGAATGCATTCACTATTTATTGCATCTAGTAAAGTTTGTAGATCTTCTATACTCTCAGCCATAATTACCGTGTCATCTGCAAATCTCATGGTGTTTATGATTTCTCCACCAATTCTTATTCCCTCTTTTCTTTCCCATAAGGCTTTTCTGAATATGACCTGTGAGTACACGTTGAAAAGCGTCGGAGACAAGACGCATCCTTGCCTAACCCCTCTCGCAAGTCAGTTAAATGAATCAGTCTCTTAAATGAGTCAGTTTATGTTAAACAATAAGCATACCAAGATTTGGCAAAAGAGTAAGATTATGAAAACATTAAGTTATTGTACTTATTTAGTGCAAGTTTAGATCTCTTATAAAATTTGTTTATGCAGACTATTTAAGAAGTGATATGGGGATCCAACTTATTCACATACCAACATAGTTCCTACTATAAGTAATAATCTCGCCAATTATAGTGGTCCAGAACAAGACATTTTTAGCAGTATTCCCAGTGTTCCGCCAATCTTAACAGTTGACTCACCAAAAAGGGTGTTAACACCAATATCAGTGCCACAAAGTGTTATTTTAGAATCTAACCACACACCCAAAATTGTTTCTCCAAAAGTGACTCCAAAAATTTGTAGAATTATAAAAACAAACTCGTAGGCCAGACCTTTTAAAAAACACAAGGGGAGAAATGTTTTGTATAATATGTTATGTGCAGCGACCAGAAGAAGAATTAGGTCAAGCAGTTATGTCAACGGTCGAACGCCAAGGACTGGGCAAATAAAGGTATTTTAAATAAGTGCCTTTTAGTTAAAATACACAACACTAATGAGGTCAAAATATTTACATAATTCTCATTTTATCACTATTGCCATCAACAGATTTTTTGCCGATGAACATGAGAATATTCGTGTATCTCTCCAAATTAAGTCTGATACCTTATTCATTCTTAATCTGATACCTTATTCATTTTGTAATACATTTATTCAGTGTGTTCTTGCACACTTCCGCAGTGTCTAGGTGTCATTGTGCGAAAAATACAACCAAAAAGTTAGACATGCCACAAGAGTTTCAGATCATTTGGAACATTTGTTTATAGGTCGATATCACATTATCACGACCGAGTTAACAATCGAAATAAAAGTTAAGTAAACTAATATTGAAATATTTTATATTTCCCTTATATTTCAATCAACGGTTTTACTTAAAAATAATAAAACAAAAAGATTTTCTTATTGCCATCTATTGGACAAAGCTAAACCATACATAATACATATTTTATGATACGTTTTTATATATTTAACAAATTAGTTTCGCTGCGAATGCTGCGATATACATATTTGGATCAGTCGACCTTTTAAGAAAATGATATAGACACATGTGACGTCGTCTATAATCTTTAGTTTAAAGTTTAAGCATTAATAATATAAATTTCAACAAAACCTATTTTCTAAAAACCTAGATCCTACCTAAGGTATCTTTATATCGTTTACTAAAAGAATAGTGGACAAGTAGGTTTTAATTTTTCTTAAGAGATGACGTACCTATTGTGTTAAGTTTATGTATTTTTACTTAAAAGATAAGTTTCTCCGCATACCTAACAAATAGACCTTTTTTAAGTACATAATTTAATATGGGATAAACTTACATGTGACAGAAATTAATATAATATTATAAGAAAAATAAATATTAAACCTAGTCTAAACTACTGGTATTATAGCGCCATCTCTGATACAATCTGTGCGTTCCAACATTGTTGTGTCTTTACGAAATAATTTTCTTTAATTTCAAGGAATTTATCCATTTTATAGAATAATAATTGAAAATAATAAAAACATTAGTAAAACATAATTATTATAATTATTAATGTAAAGAATATTTTTGTTATTTCTTGAACTTAAGCTTAATCCACTACTTTTAGATGTAGAAAAACTTTTGCTATAGAATAGAATTCTAAATGTAGATGGTATTGTCAAAATTCTCTCAGAATATTTATGCTGAAACTTATTTTTCAGACCATTTATGTGTCGTTAGTCAAGACCACTCTTTGTTAGAATAATAAACGCAACTAATAAAATCACATTGGTATAACAAAAATAAAATTATTTACTTTAACAACACGTTGTGACATCTTTTGGACGTAAGCTGAACTAAATCCATTTCATGTGGATATCTTTAATTTTCGCTACACATTTCTAATCTAGAGAAAGATGGTACTAGTATCAGCCTACAAAATAAACAGCCATAAGCGTACCTAATAAATTAATAATCAAATAGAGGAGGTGTTTTCAACATTATTATTTACATTACATATTTACAACAGCGGCACTTGAGTTAATAAATAAAGAGGTCGATTTTGAAAATAAAAAAGCTTTAGAAAATTTTGTACACAAGGTAATTAATTTCTGGATAAGGAAAACTTTAATATGCATTAGGGGTTTGATTAAGTATCATAATATAGTTTTAAATATTGTAATAAATAATTTCTAAAACATTTACATATGAGGTTGTCATTTTTTCAACTGTGTCAGAAGCTGCCCCATTCTTCGTCTGAAGGCCCCAAGTAGGGGCACATTCAGACGTTTTTGAAAAAGTGGTTTTGATTTTTTTTTACAATTATAGGATTTAATATTAAAATCATATATACAGTGAAAGTTATGTGAACAATGTTGCTGAAATTTTTCGCTTGAAATTTGGGGTGATAAGAGTGATTGTAGGGGAAAGGATGAGGTAGCTGGTTCGATGATTTAAAAGTAAATATTTGAAAAACTATAGCCTCGCCTTTCTACATTTGGTAGATAAAAATAAATATAAACCTCGAAGGACCAGCGACCAATAGGTCGCAAAATTGCGGATTAGTAATAATGTAGTGAATAGTAAAGTTAAAAATAGAATAATAAAAATAAGAATTAAAGTCGAAATATTTTTATTGTATTATTTACATGAGTATCGAATAGACGAAGTGCTTTTATGGTAGTTGGGTTTGAATAGATTAATGTAAAAACTGACAGATGACGCAGGAGATACGAAACAGCACGAAGAAGGAATGTCGTGCTGATCGTATAGTCCTTAATTTAGTAAGATATATAGGTGAGAATAATAATTATTATCGTTTATTTATTAAACAACTTTTGTAAAAAATACAATTAATTTTCTACATTGGTTTTTCAGATTCTAAAGTTGGTAGACTTGTAGCTAGTTGGCATGTTGGAGGTTCATCAGGAAGAATTTCGTCTGGAGGATTAGGTCTCTCACTGACCAAACTGGGAGCAAATATATCGTCGGTGAAAATGTGCCTGTCAACTGCAAATATTTCTGTTTTCTGAAAGAATTTATAATGCTCTGTGGTAACATGGCACGGCCATGTACTATTCCAACACATGCGGCCACGTGGTAGATTCCAAAACGTTGGCCTGGGTTAGACTTTAACCATGAATCAATTGCAGCATTATAATAAGTTTTAAAAGGTTTCATCAATCTCACATCCAGTGGTTGCATCATGTGGGTACAATGGGATGAAACTGTTAGAATGTGCACTCCATTAGCTCTTCCTAGTTCTATTGCCTCAATTGATGAGTGGCTCTCATGATTGTCGCAAATTAGAAGCATTCTTCTCTTTTCAGAGGAACTTAAACATTTTATAAGGTGCTGCATCACAAGAACGAAATTGGAAGTGGTCATCCAACTTGACTGATGAGCCAAACCCAAGGTCCCGTTTGGTACTCCATTTATCATGTGGCTCTTGAAGTGCACTCTCGGAAATACTAGAGCAGGAGCTATTGTATTTCCAGCTGCATTTATAAACAAAACTGTAGTAACCAGAGTTCCTCTCTCACCACTTACAGCAGCTGCTACTTGTTTTTGGCCTTTTTGTTAAATCACACGAGAAGGTTCTTGGTTAGTTTTAGTTTTTGTTTCATCCATATTCCAAATCCTGCATGAGTCACAAAGTTCTGGGTAATGTCTTTTGATTATTTTTTCATAATTATTAAAAAAAGCATTCACATTATGTTTGTTAAAGGAAATTGCAGGTGCAATACTGCATCCTTCAACAGCACGGGATATAATCTTGGTGGCGTTCATAAACCGTATAGCCAGTCCTTTCCTGCCATTCTTGGAGCTTCCCAGTTTTTAGGACACCAAATTTTGTTCATGTTGACCATCTCATGTGCTAGTTTTCGAGTTTCTAGATTGTTAAGACCATAAAACATTTTTGAACACTTAATTAAATATGCCTCAAGGTCTTCTTGCTGTTTGTCAGTAAAAACCTTTCTAGTATCGTTTCTTAATTCCATATCATGTTTGCCATCTGGGTTATCCCTAAATTTCTTAACGTACATACCAACATTTTAATATTTTAATCCAAATCTTTTAGCAGCATTTCTTATCAATTCACCATCTACGATATTGAATTCTACGCTACACATTCTTTCATACATTCGGCATCAAAATTTCCTTTTGTTTTTTCTTTCTTCCCATTTCTTACCATCTTCAGACAATCTGCAACAAAGAGAAAACCTTTTTAAATAACCAATAATAAATATATAACTAAATATAATTAATAAATTCGACCGTTACTTGATGGAAAATCATTTTATGTAACAATAAAACACTGAAAACTTTGTTTTCAAAACTTCCACAAAAATTTATTGTTTAATCTTATCACTACAGCTGTTTGAAGGTACTGGGTTTTTTCTCTGGTGGTGGAAATACAAATTTCAGGGCTTTCTTGTGTAGTTTTTGATTTAAAATATTGTTCGTTGTATCTATTGTTTACTACTATTTGCTTAATGATATTTAATTCTGTCTCAAAGTTGTAGTTGGACATCGGAATTTCTGTTAATCTATGTAACATACTATGATAGGCTGCCAGTTAATGTTGTGTGGGATGGGATGATGAATTGTGTATAGTCGGGTCAGTATGGGTAGGTTTATGAAATATGGAGAAGTCATGTTTGTCTTTAATTGTTTTAAATTCAGTATGACTATGAAGTGAATTAATATACGATAAAAATTGGTCGAGTTGCCTGTTAGTTCCTGTGAAACAGACCAGTATGATAATGATAGCAATGGGCTTGGAGGATTACCAATTATAAGTATATATATATTTATATATATATATATATATATATATATGTACTTATATATATATATATATAATATATATATATATATATGTATATATATATATATATATATATATATATATTTACGGCATAAAGTGAACTCCGCCCATGTTAAAATTCAGGTTCAAGTGAGCTCCGTGGTCAAGTGGACACCGATATACGGAGCTCACATGACCATTCCATAATATTGGCTCTGTCGATTCGTTAAGATGTATAGTTTCATAATTCTTAATAAAATTTTGGAGCTCATAAGTACCCCTGTATCATAAATGTATTTCGCTTAGTTCACGTGTATATATTATAGGGGTCGTTCAGATCTTTTTCACTGTATATTGGAACCATAGGAATATCGGTTTAAGTAAGCTCTGATAGTTTGGCAACTATGCACTTAGGCCAGCGTTCTTGATATATATATTTTATATATTTTAAACGGTTCATACGGACTCCTTTTCATACGCATTACAATATGTAATCTTCTTCTTCTTCTTGATGTGCCTATCCGTTATGAATGTTGGCGATCATATTGACAATATGTAATAGATATGTATAATACCAAATACCTGTTTTTGGTAGGTACCTGCTATTCTAAAAATAGCTTTATAAATACAAAAGGATTTCATTACCAAGTTGGACGTGTTTTTTCATATGCGAATATTTCCTAATGTATTTTGTTAACATGAATATGTCTTTATACGTTTTATTTAAGAATACGATTAATAAGAACTTTTAGTTAATCCATTGTTTTACGATATCTTGTATACAGCTTCTTTATTATTTTATTTCTGGTTTTATCTGTGTACTACATATAATTCTGGATAGGTTATCTTAAAATAAATATTTAAGTGCAAAAATAGATATTTTTATGTAAAAATTGGTAGTAGTGCACAAAAGAGGGAAGAATGCTTAATTTATATAAGAAGAATGTACCAGTTCACCAATATTACATACTTCTAAATGTTTTATCTGCTATTTAGGGGTAATATGTAATCAATAAACGTGGAGTTTGTGTCCAATTTGTAATAATCTTTGGTCAGTTTTTTCTCGATTTTAGTCATAAATTGAGCTGGTATTCGTTGAGTGGATGTTGCGATTCTAGACTTTGTATCTTTTATTCTCTAGCAGTCTAGCTACTTATCTTCGGATATTAGGTGAATTGATAGCTACGATATTGTAGAGCTTATGTATGGATGTGTGTGTGTGTCTTAATATTCGCTGAATTTGGCTGTCTAATTTATAGCTAAATCTACGTGTTAAATATGTGTTGGTGTCATCCATACTTGCAAGGTATATTCGGTAGCAGAAGCATAGAGTGCAAGCGTCTACGTTTTAAGGATGAAAGGATGCTTCTCATTTTTAGCTGACAAGTTTGCAGAGATTATTTTTCTGGTCCTCAGTTTGCCTTTTAGTTTTAAACAATGTTCTATGAATGACAAAGTGTGATACAAACTATCTTCAAGGTATTTATAGCAAGTCCAGAGTTTAAAAATTTCATGACACTATTGGATGTTTAGATTTTTAAAAGCAATTCTGTTAGGGACATTAAAGCATTTCATCTGACTTTTTCTGAGGTTTGGCTTAAAATTGATTCATAGTCTATTTTATTGTGTTTAAAGTATGATTTAGATTTTTCTATACTTCAGCAACAAAAGTTTTTGGTTGTGCAACAATATCGATGTATCGTCTACATAATAAAAGTCCTAGTATTTACTGGTATGGGTTGTGTAAATATTATACAGTGTAGGTACCATTACGCTACCCCAAAGGAGACCGTTCTTCTGCGTTTTCCATCTGTTATTTTTACCATTGAATGATACGAAAAATCTTCTGTTGTGTAGGCATACCCGGACAATACAAGCCATTGTTGTATTTTTGATCCAAATTTTAGAATTAGTTTTGTGCTCAGATCTTTAGTCAGGAGCCGTAATATTGTTCATTAGGTATATACGTAGATAGCAGATCCAAGCTCAACACCGTTGAAAGATTCCCTTAGCTGACTGGTTTTGTCCCCTCTCATTTTAAGTTTTTCTTTTCTTGTTTGCCTATGTTTGGCCCTCAATGTGTTTCCTGCACTAGAAATACGTCACATTTGTGTTAACCGCATATGTCTGATAAAGTTAAGTAAAGTAAAGTACCTATCTTTATCTCTGGATATTCCCTTCTCTAATGTTTATAGACATAATTAGGATAGTTGGCATTAAAAAGACCGATTTGGCCGATATTTAAACCCTATAAAATATGGCTAATCTTTTACTTTTCATTAAAAATTTTAATTTTACATACTGTTACTTTTAGACAATATTTCGATCAGATTTGTATAGTAATAAATGTAGTTAATATACCGTCTCTTTGTGAAAAATAAATGAGTTTGTAATATCGGTCACAACTCATATATGGATAATAAGAAAATAAACGGTTAAAATAGGTGTACAAAATTTTAACTACATATATCGGCGCCATTGTTCAGGAGTTGGGTTTATCTCAGAGATCAAAGGTTACGTTACATGCATATTCCAGGTTCTATTTACGTATTTTCATTCCTAAAAAAGTATATTTATAATAAAGCCCTGAAGCTACCTTTAGATTCTATGGAAAGTAGGATCTATGGAAATTAGCAAATTAAAAAATAAAGACATAATTCTGAATGGCCAACTTGAGACAAACAATTCTCCCGTCCTTAACTTATTCAGTTACAAACTATAACGTGTAAACGCATACATCTTTTATTGTTAGATAAAATGAATTTTTATCAAGTAACGGTCGGATCCATCACTTACTAAAAGAGTAGAAAATGACATGCTTATGCTTTAGAGTACGGCTACTTTAGTACAAAGTACCCTTTGCTTTTGCCAATTGCTTTCTCACTTTCTTAGCGATGGGCCTGGCTTTTTCTTATCAATAATGTTCTCGTTCGTTATAGTTATTCTAAGATATTCAGATTTCACTATATGCTCTACATTTGGTTTTATCTAATATAAATTTACAACTATGACGAAATTTTTATAATATTTTATGCATTGATATTAAACTGATATTAAACTGAGGATATAAAAATCAACAATAAGACCGATAATGACGTACATAGCGGAAACAAGAGCAGATACGGCGAAAACACAAAGACTGCTAGAAACAACAGAAATGAAAGTCTTACGAAAAATAACAAACTAAACTCTAAGAGAAAGAGTAAGAAGTGAAGAAATACGAGCAAGATGTGGTTTAGAGGAAATAAACGCGTGGACCAAAAGAAAAAAGCGGAATGGAATCAACACTTCGAAAGAATGATAGAAAATAGAATAGTACGAATAGCAAGAGACAAATCGCCAAATGGAAGGAGATCATTGGGACGACCGAGGAAAAGATGGTCAGACAACGTCAATTGAGGCTCAAAACCGAAGTAAAACAGGCATTAAGCCTATTTATAAAGAAGAAAGAAGAAGAAGAAGAAGATATTAAACTGGAGTAGAGCACTTGGTAGATAATATTTATTTGTTTTGAGTATACTTATTTTACAACATAGTACATAAAATAATAAATATTTGTGTGCTCAGATTTTTGCTCTGAATTGAAGATTTTATCTCAAAATATGACTGTACTTTATACAAATATTATGATTTTCTGAGATACCGGTATAAATATAAATTTTGAATTTCGCAATGATTTTTTAAAATTATTTTCTTGTGACGTTATGTCAGTGTTTAAGAATAATGCTGGGAATAAGGTTAAATAGGTTTTTATATTTTATTTGACGTTTAAATATTTAAATCTGAGTTTATTTTTCGAAAAACTATAAACTTGTGACAACAAATTGCTATATAACAGTACGAGGCAATATTCTTATGCTGTGACAAAATCATCATATTTGCTTTACATTGCCGTTTTTCCTGCCGTATCATATTTTAGCATAGTCTTCTGATTCATTTTATAGACAAGCGGTAATGGATATCCAAAATTTGTCTAATAATATTAAGTTTTAAAAACAGCTGTGCTTTTATGCTCATTCGTTTACCTTTTGTAAAGCCACCTGAGTTATGAATAACTACTTTTTTGTATTTTTAGAAGACATACTTCTATCGGGCATATTTTAATGTGTGAGTATTAGGGATTTATATAATCTTTTTGTATATATAATTTGTTTATTGATTTTACATTTTAGATAAAATTTCATAATTATAGTTCTCTTCCGTTTATTTTCTATAGTAATACATATACAAACCCAATTCGAAATGGAGAAAAACCAGCGAGTTCTAGATTGAACATAGACATTCGTCTCTCTTTCTCCCTATATGTTATATAAAGGTCATCGTCATCATATAGTCAGAACGCAACAAGGTTCTATTACCTTTTCTTCTTTTTGTCTCCTCATTAGTATTGAAAACTCAGCCACGTAAATGACGTTGTAAAAATTTATTTCCCTATTTCTGAAGTGCCTTTCCTGGGATAACTTTTTTAAGTCTAGTTCATTTGATTACTTGTAATTGATTTGATAATCCCTAACAAATAAGTTGTTGATTGTAGGTAGGATAGCATGTGATTGAACAGGGATGTGTTGATAAGATGTAGGTAGTCTCATTATTCCTAAATCTGACCATATGTTACTTCCCTCCTTCATTCGTGGACGTCTTAAGGGCATTTTTTTTCTCGATCCTCCCAATTTAGCTTGACAATGCAGTTATTAGAGAGCCTTTGGATATAGCCAGCGCAAGCTTGGCGCAACTTTGGCGTTGAGATTTAGTTTCTTGTACGACGTTGCTACCTTTGTATATGTGTTTGACCTTGGCATTAGTTCCGTTTGGTATTGGTTAGTATTCGGACCTATATAAGTTGGAAAATACTTCCGATGACATTTCTAGCAATCCTGATCTAATTGCTACTTGAGTTTTACTTACATTGTTTTGACAGTGTTCTCGTCAGATATCCACACAGTAGCACTGATTTAATTATCTTCTTATATATCCTGATTTTATAGATTCCTATTAGACTTCTGGATTTAAAAGTGTTATAAGGGCTATAATATATACATCAGTTAGCTACCTAAATATTCATTTTTATTTCTTATGTGAGAACGTTATCTACGATATACTAAATACTGCAATGTTTTAAAATGATATGGGTTTATTGTAACATTATGCTCTACTCTATATCATCTTTTTTTGCATGTTAAAGGACATTTATTTAGTTTTTTACTGATTATCAGCAAATTTTTTTGGTTCTAATAGCATTATTTTATAGCATTCCAATATTTATTCTATGGATTAAATCTGGATAGCAGATAGATATTCTTCACTTTCTCGGAAAAATAATATTGCTACTAATTTCAAACCTATTTTAATACATGGATACGAGTAATAGCAAACGACTAAAGCAAGTGAGGAAGAACTCCGAATATTTGAAAAGAAAATAATAAGAGACAACGATTTGAACCTTCGTCGAAGCTAGATTTATTTAATTACCAGTCTAATCGCACCTAGTTTTTGTGCTTTTATTTATATCCAGTTAATATTAAAAGTGTAATAAATTGTTGTGATACCGTAAATAACAATGGAGAATAACAATGGAGAAAATCGGTAAGGAATTTTAATCTAATTAGATACTTACTTCAAAACACGTTCATATTATTTATATAACCTGATGTCATTAAACAACGAAAATGGATGATGTTAATAGTCCAGTGGCGTCGAGGCCCCAAACGTTATTGACATCATATAAAACTTCTTCATATTCTGTAGCGTTAATCAATTCAATTCCAAAATTCCAATATCTACTTGCACTGTGAAAAATTATAGAACCAAGATATATACATTTTTTCATCATGAATTTCAAATCACCGTATTTTTATTTACCTAGCTAGTGAAGAATTAGAAAAAACTGTCATGAAGGCTGACAACGAAAGAATAACTATCAATCATCAAATAATTTATGCTCGACGCTTAATTACACTAAATGAAAGATTACTGATCTCTAATGTTTGTCCTAGTATTTATCACACTTTCATAGAATATGAACTTAAAAAATTAGGCCTCAATTTATTACCTCCAATTAATTTTTTACGAAGAGGTACAACAAACCCAGTATATAGATATATATTGAGCTTTCCAAGACATACATTTATCTTTCCTTTGAAAGCTACATTAATTCCTCCCTCAATTGTCAGAAACCACGATCAAACATCTAATCGTATTTTCTTATCTTTAGAAAACAGATGTGTTACTATTGTAAAAAATCTGACCATTTTGTAGCAAATTGGTCATTCTGTACAAATCCAAATCAGAACTTTACAACAACAGTGCCAACTACTACTATAAATACAGTAGTTAATACTCTTCCACACATGACGTCCTGATCACATCAGCATCTTCAGCGAAGTCCTTTTCCTTACAATCCTCGACTATACCTACTTAATTAATTATACCAATATTAACTCCATCTCAAATATCACCCTTAACATTATTCCCAAGTTCTCAAACTACATACACAGATAAAAATATAACAACTACCCAGTTATCAACAATACCTAATATTTCACAACCTCATATATCAATCCCAAACTATTCCTCAACAATTGCATAACCTATCAATAACATATCAATAAATACTGTAATTTAAAAACTAAAATTGCGTAGCCAAGAAAAAGTAGTCATAACCCAAAGTGCTTTAACAAAGGTGAACGAATTATTAGCGTAACAGCTGTTTTGAAAACTAAATATTATGAGACGAATTGGGATATTGTATTACACAAATTAAACCGCTTGATTATGGTTTGTTGATTAAGGAAAATATGATATGACAGGAAAGACTAATGACTCTATAGCTAATTGCCACATAAATATCAATATAACGCAAATCGTATGATTTTGTATATAAGACAAATAATATTATATTCTAAATTATACCTATAGAGATACAAATAATAAAACAAACACAATAAACAACTATTATACAATATAGTAAATATTTATTTAGATAAACGTAAAGGTTAAAACATGTTTTTTAATTCGCGGTAAAAGATTTATTAGAGTTTATTTAGCACATAAGATAAATTCGTAACAAAATTCATATACCAGTAAATGGTACTCGTTACAGCAGCGAAGTAATTTTAGCAACAGATATGTAGGCTGACCTTACCCCTTGACATACAGCAACCACAAAAGAATCGGCGATAGCGCAAAGGGCAGCTACCCCTTAACCAAGACACGACTCTCTTGTTTGGCAGATAGCACTTGTCTCTTCGACGACTAGGCAGCCTTCACCCCTACTGGATAGAACGACTCTCTTTGATGACTAAGCAGTCTTCATCCTTACTGGATGGAATGATTGTCTTTGATGACTGAGCAGCCTCCACTCTTATTGGATGGAATGACTCTCTGTTAATGGGCTAATTATACGGGGAGAATTAAAACATGAAACATGGACGACGAAAAAACAAAATAAGAGCCGATTGAGCATCGCAGAAAGAAGAATTATTAGAGAAATATATAAACCTGTTATCGATAATATTACAAATCAATACAGAGTGCGAAACAACCGCGAACTAATTGATTATTATGACCAACTAGATAAAGTAAAAACATAAATAACATCTTATACGTAATACCTTGTAAAAATAATATTGTACATTTTTAAGAACGAACTCCTATTTGAACATTGAAGCGTCAAATAAAATATGTAGTACATAATAAATATTGTGGCATATTTCTTTCATTCTATCCAAAAAATTAAAAAAAAAATAAAGTCAGACATATTGAGATGGATTACTGAATACTATTCAATATAGACGCGCTATAAACAGCTTCAAAACCAAATAAGAAGAAAAATTAGGGAGGCTAAAGAGACATACTTCTCTGAAAAATGTAAAGAAATAGAAGAACTTCAAAACAGATATGACAACTTCAACCTACATAAAAAAGTCAAAGAACTAGCCGGAGTAGGAAATAGAAGAACCTCAAATATATTGCTCGACAAAAATGGAAATATTATATTGAAAACAGAACAAAAACTACGACGATGGAAAGGGTACATCGAAGAATTATTTTATGACCAGAGAGAAGCTAGTACATCTGTAGATAGCCAAACGGGAGATGTAGGTCCAGAGATAACCAAATCAGAGGTTAGTCAGGCATTAAACTCAATGAAAACCAATAAATCTGCTGGTCCAGATGAATTACCAAGCGAGCTACTAAAGTTGGTCAACGAGAAAAACCTGGACATAATAGTAGAACTGTTCAACGCTATCTATACTACGGGAATCATTCCTAGAGAAATGTTGACATCAGCATTTGTGTGTTTGCCAAAGAAAGTGAATGCCAAAGAGTGTAGTGACTATCGAACCATAAGCTTAATGTCACATACCTTGAAAATTCTTTTGAAAATTATCCACGCCAGAATACACTCTAAACTGGAGCTGGATATTAGTGACACTCAATATGGGTTCCGCAATGGTATGGGTACCAGAGAGGCATTATTCTCCTTCAATGTGCTGACACAGAGATGTTTGGATGTTAACCGTCCTCTTTACGTCTGTTTTATAGACTACAATAAAGCGTTTGATAAAGTAAAACATGATCGACTCCTGGAAATTCTAAAAAATAAAAACCTAGATGAAAGAGATTTAAGGCTAATAACACACCTCTATTACAATCAGCGAGCAATAGTAAGAATCGAAAAAGAAACATCTGAAGAAATGGAAATAAAGAGAGGAGTCAGGCAAGCTGCATTCTATCACCTCTATTATTTAACGCCTATTCTGAAGAGGTAATTCGAGAAACTCTGGAAGATGAAACAGTCGGCATAAGAGTAAATGGAGTCTTCATTAACAACATCAGATATGCAGATGATACAGTAATAATAGCCGATAGTTTATAAGACCTGGAAAGACTCATGAGCAAAATAGTCATGTGTAGTAGGGAGTACGGACTCTCTCTTAATGTCAAAAAGACGAAGTTTATGAAAATCTGTAAAAACAACTATAATACTAACGAAATCTTGATACTAGAGGGCCAGCAGATCGAAAGAGTAAAAAAGTACACTTACCTAGGAACACTTATAACAGAAAATAATGACTACACGGCAGAAATCAAAGTCAGAATCGAAAAAGCACGTTCTAATTTTATAAAAATGAAAAAGGTCCTATGTGGCAAAGATCTAACATTAGCTCTTAAAGTACGCCTAACAAAATGTTACGTATACAGTGTACTATATTATGGAGTGGAATCATGGACGTTAAATCTAGATACCATGAGACGACTGAACGCCTTTGAAATGTGGACCTATAGAAGAATTATGAGGGTTTCCTGGGTAGATAGAGTTACAAACAATGAAATACTGAGAAGAATAGGCAAAGAGAAGGAAATTGAACTTACAATTAAAGAAAGAAAGCTACAGTATCTCGGACATGTGATGCGGGGCGATAAGTATGGCATCCTGCGACTCATAATGCAAGGAAAAATAGATGACAGAAGAAGCATCGGAAGAAGACGAATTTCATGGCTGAAGAACCTGAGAGAATGGTTTGGATGCAGCTCAAAACAACTATTTAGAGCTACTGCTCCAAAAATTAAGATAGCTATGATGATTGCTAACCTCCGTAGCGGAGATGGCACCTGAAGAAGAAGAAGAAAGAATACTATTATAGCATACAAGTAGTTTGAGCTACCGGATATTTAAATACATTAAAACTTGGTGTAAACATTTTGGTTAAAAGAATAAATTTGATTTTTATATATTACACATGTAGTTGACGTTTCTATCTCCAAATTCTTTTTTAGAGTTCTTTTCTAGACACGTACTAAACAAATTTTGTTTATATTGCAGTTTCTTCTTTTTGTAGATTTAATAGTGATATGAGGAAATCAGTTTGCTACATATACATATGTAGCAATGTGTAGCAATACCAATGAGAAGGTCACGTGGTCGATAAACCCGTCCCATTAGAAAAAGATACAGATATTGCTTTTCGTCAGTTTTCTCTGTCGCATTGCGGAAACGTGAATGTATGGCAGTATTCAGTCTATTTGTACTATATGTCTATGGTTTGCTACATGCATTTTCGCTTTTATCTTTTATGTGACAAAGTTATCAGCGATATCTAAATAGCTCCAATCCTTCAAAAGTATATGGTTTTATTGTTACATTAATGCTCCATTCTATATCATACCTTTTGTCTGTTAATGAACTTTTATTTGGTTTTCTTGTGATTGACTATAACACCGTTTTTTTTATGCTAAAAGCATTATTCAATATATTATAATGTGTAATTTCTCTGGCTGCTGACGAACAGAAGTTTTTATTAACTTTTCTTTAATATAATTATGTATGCAGATTTGTATTTTGATCTTCTCGCGGTGCTAAAGAGCAAATGTAATAGTTTATTGTATTTTTCCATAAGATTTCTAGTTTTTCACAGTGTCATGGCTCCTCTTATTTCTTTTCCTACGATTTACATTAATTCATTAAATTATTATTTCTGAAATTTCAAGTTTATACACAGTTTCTTTTGTTCCGCTTATTTATCTAAGATATGTTATTCATTCTTATCTATCTATCTATCTATATAAGGATTTTTACAGCTGTCGCCGCCTTCCTTCTTTCAGCCAACGTCTCCAGTCCTCTCTGTTCTGCCATTCTCCATCTCTAAGGTCTCGTTTTTCCATGGCCTCGTCCACTTCATCCCTCCATGATCTTCGGGGTCTACCTCTTTTTCTCCTTCCTATTGGGCTCCAATCCGAAATCCTTGCTATCCACCTTGTATGATCTGTTCATTCTTATCTATAGATGTGCTTATTCCCTATCAATTATCTATCAATATTTGAAGTCTTTTTTTATTTGTTTTAGTCATTGTAATGATTCGCATCCGTACATAAAAATAGGTCTAAAGCTTGTATTATGCTCTAAACTCCTTCAGTGGTAGTATTACCAACTGCGATTATTGTTCTAAGATATTTAATGTCTTCCATACTTTCGAAATTGAAATTGTTGACTTTAACGTTGTATCTAGATTTACTGACGGTCTCTTATGTTTATGCGCTGGTATTTGGTTTTCACTTCGTTGATTTTACTTGAAACTTTTTTCGTGCTCTCTGGACTTTGTTCAGTATGTCGTTTACATATTTATAGATGTAATCATCAGCATAACTAGGAGCTGCTTTGTACCTTGGGCCGTTAATGGATTACATCGTAAATCGGCGCTGTTTCTATTTTAATAAATTGTTCTTTAATTTTTTGACTATTTAAATCGAGAATCTGTATTTTATTCGACTGTTTATTAAGGCAGAGTTTCTTGGGGCCAATTTCTCTCTCAAGGTTTTGTTGCCCGTATCAATATTACAACAATTTTGCTGGATGCCGACATAGGAAACCCGTTGGTATGTACATACTGTTTCGATATCTTTTTGTCTCGTTATAAAGTGAATATTAGTTTATTAGGAAATATGATATTGTCTAATAATAGTTAAGTTGTTTTGCTTTGCTTTCTCAGACTGCCACCGTCGTACCTTCTGGTATTTGATATTTCAACCGTCAAGCAACAATTCCTATATGCATTAACTTAATGCTAATATCCTGCTTCCCCAATCCAGTTAGCAGTCCCGAAACCAATAAAATTGCTACATTCAAGTTTTCTATTAAGCTGCCCAGAACTATAGGTACGCCTTATTATCTTACTGATGTTAGTGCTGCCCCTTATAAGTGAATAAAATATGAAAGGAAGGTTTTGGTAATTTAATAAGATCCTTGTGTTACAATATAATGTCTCCGAGAAAGTAAAGTAATATCAAAAAGCTATTCGGATTTAATCCATAGCTAAAATATTAGAATGCTATAAAATAATGCTATATATTAGCATTAATAAGTTTATAATGGATACTAAAGTTTGAAAATAATTATAGCAAGTAATTTAAATTATCAAAGTGCTTATTAAACATAAAAATAAAATAAAATTATATTAACAATTTATATTATAATATATTTAAAAAGAGTAGCCAAATATTCTTGGAATTCCTCGATGACTAACCTGGTGGATATTTAAATAAATTTTAAGTTCTAAAATGTACCTGTTCTAAAATTTGAAAATCTACGACTAATACAACTACTGGCAACATCGCAGGAGCTTAGTTGTGTACGCTAAAAGCTGTATACGGATCCCAAAAATGTTTTATCCAGTTACGGAGTCCACTTGATCCGACGTGTTGGTCGGAGTCTACATAAAGCGCTACTCAGATAATAATATACACGGCGTATATTCTCCTGGAGTTAGTATAATACCGTTTTAGTACGGAGCCCACATTAACCGCTAGAAGTATATATATATATATATATATATATATATGTATAATATATATATATATATATATATATATATATATATATATTTAATTATTAAATTCAAAGTAGTCCTAGTTTATGCAAATTTTAAGAAGATGTAAAATTTACTAGGATAAAGATTTTTTAAGTCAAATGAAATTAATCTAGAGTTGTTAGTTAATTGAAAATGTTGTATTTTATTAACTAGTTATATTGTATTTTTTATGGTAAATTTAGATGAAAATTTAGTGTGTTCTAAAATAATCTGTAACAGTTTTTTTGAAAGTTTATGACGGAGCTGTATAAAAAGAAACTACAGGTCTTATTGGGTGATCCGGCTGGTGTTGTTTAAAAAAATAATATAATTTAGTAGGCTGTGGGTTCATAATGTTGAGGTATTTCTGTTCTGTTGGGTTTACTATTGATTTTGATTTTTCTAACGCTAGCTAGTTTTGTTATTACATTCTATTTTATCTATAGCAATAGTAGTGTTACCTTGTCTGCTTTTGTAAATACTATGTTGTTTCTACTGATTTATTTTTAATTGAAATGACTGTTTTATTCTCTTTGTAACAGGAATTTTTGGTTTAACTACACAAATCTGTAATAGATTTTGCAATTATACTTTTTTTGAAATTGTTAGTAGTTTTGTTTAATGCTACTTCACATTCTACACCTAAATATTCTCTACAAAGTTCGCCGGGTCAGCTAATATTGTATAAAAAGTTATTTCTACGATAAAAATTGTTAAGATTTCTACAATAAAACTATTTTATATCGAATATTTTGTTGGTAATAAATCACATTTATTTTATCGAAGAATATTCCTCAAACGATTTCAATAAAATTTTGTTCTTGGCATAAATAGTAAAACTATTTGGTTTATTTGAAAAACTAAACTGGATGTAATTGAAAGCAATAAAAACGATTTAAGGACATTACTAGCTTCGAAAACAATAAATCAACTTTTAAATCATCTACAATTTTATTAGTCTGTATACCGACAAAGAAAATATTAATGGCGTGACTGAGCTAATCGTTATTATGCGTTTTTTTAATTCAAAAATGTTTATTGGTCTTTCGATATTTAAACTATGGATAAAAAAGGTGTTAATTAATTTTTATTAATTAATATAATAAGAAAGGATTTTCTTATACATATATTTAGAGCAGTAAAATGGAAATTTAAATAAATGACTGCTTGTGATTTTTGGACACAGGCCTCTCCATCGATCCTTCCATCGATTTCTATCTTGAGCAATATACTTTCAATTTTTTCCGCCTATTATTTTTGTCTCATTTACACATCTTATCTGTGGAATTTTCATACACATGGAAATCATCTGCAGACAGAAAAGACAGAATTGTAGAAATCAAATTGACTTCATTTTGCTGAACATCACCTTTAAGAAGTACATACAATCTACGAAAACATACCCTGGAGCTGATATACATAGCGATCACAATCCAGTTATAATGGATTTTAGATTAAAAATATTTCTCAAAGTCAAAATGAAAACAGTGACAAGAAAAATAGACATATCACAACTAAAGAACCCTGAACAGAAAAAAGAAATAAGTATCAAGCTTGAGGAAGAAATTAAAACGATCGAAAACTTGGTACAGACATTGAAGTAATAGGGATCGCTCTAAAAACAAAAATAACAAATATACAAGAGGAAGATATCGGGTTCATAAAACACAACAAAAAACAAGAATGGATAACGCAAAAGATCATGGACCTCATGGATGTAAGACGAAAATATAAAACAAGCCCAATAGAATACAAGCGAATCAATAAAATCATTAGGAAAAAGTTCAGGGAGGCTAAAGAAAACTGAATGCCAACAAAATGTCTAGAAATCGAACAACTTCAGGAAAAATACGACACCTTTAATATTCATAAAAAAGTAAAAGAAATGACAGGTAGACACAAAAAGAGACAAGCAACAATATTAAAAAATGATAATAACGAAATAATTGTGGGTACAGAATACAAACTAAAGAGATGAAAAAAAAAATCGAATTCCTCACAATACGATGATTATCGAATATTAAGCTTGATGTCTCATGTCCTTAAAACTTTTCTCAGAATTATCTATACACGAATTTACAAGAAGGGCGAGTTCCAGATGAGTGACACTCAAGTCCGATTTCAAAACGGATTGGGAACACAAGAGGCTATTTTTGCTAAATATTCGGTTTACATCTAAATGTTTCCAAAACTAAAAACTTTAGTATTTTCAAAGACAATAATAAACGTACATCTGTATGCTAAGGGTCAAATAATAGAACAAGTAAATTAAAATAAAAGATTTGGGAGTAAATATCAATAGTCAATGTAATCCAAAAAAAGAATTCCTATCAAGAATCGAACAAGCAAAAAAAACCTTTGTGGGTATGAAAACATTTTTTACAAGATCAGACCTTAGTCTGCAGCTTAGAATCCGAATGATTAGATGGTACGTTTTTTCTGTCTTACTGTATGGCTGTGAAAGTTGGACAATGGACTCTGAAATAGAAAAAATAGTAGATGCCTTTGAGATGTATTAAGTATATAAACAGACGAGTTTTGAGAATTGCATGGGTACAAAGAGTTACCAATATTGTGATACTTCGTCGCATGTGTAAACAAAAAGAATTACCTACTAAGAAAAATCAAAAAGGGGAAAATGTAATACTTGAGTCATGTGTTGAGAAGCGAAAGATATGAATTACTTCAAGTTATACTAGAAGGAAAAGTACAGGGCAAAAGATCAATAGGAAGACGCCAAAACTCGTGGCTGAAAGAACTGAGGAGATGATTCGACCGCTTATCCGCAGAAATCTTTCGCGAATCAGTTTCCAAAACTACAATTGCTATTTGGATCGCCAACCTTCGAAAGGAGACGGCGCCATGAGAACAAGAAGATCTGTGGTCTTTCCCTTAGTCGTCTGCCTTTGTAAGGTCTCCAATATTGTATTGTGGCGTTCCAACGTTGATCTTTCTCTAGCAGTGTGACCTGCAAAGCTCCATTTGGGTTTGGCTATTTTTGTTGTGATATACTCGACTTTTGTTTTTGATCTTACCCAATCGTTCCTCTTTTTATCTGACAGTCGTATACCTAACGTTGCTCTTTCCATTGTCATTTCTGTTATTGCTAGTTTTTTCATATATGCCTTTGTTAGGGTCCAGGTTTGACATCCATATTTCATGGATGGACCAGAACACTAATAGACTGGCGCCCAAGAGAAAACAAACGCAGCAGACGATGACCACCAACAAGCTGGATGGACGACATTAAACGAATATCGAAGAAATGGCAACAAGATGCACAGAGCCGTAAAGAGTGGCAAAATATGGGAGAGACCTATGTCCAGCAGTGGACAGAAGGGATTTTATGATGATAATGAACTGTACGTAACTATAAGTAACTATAAGTAACTATAAGTAACTATAAGTAACTATAAGTAACTATAAGTAACTATAAGTAACTATAAGTAACTATAAGTAACTATAAGTAACTATAAGTAACTATAAGTAACTATAAGTAACTATAAGTAACTATAAGTAACTATAAGTAACTATAAGTAACTATAAGTAACTATAAGTAACTATAAGTAACTATAAGTAACTATAAGTAACTATAAGTAACTATAAGTAACTATAAGTAACTATAAGTAACTATAAGTAACTATAAGTAACTATAAGTAACTATAATAACGATAAGTAACTATAAGTAACTATAAGTAACTATGAGTAACTATAAGTAACTATTATAATAGGCTGATATCG
Organism: Diabrotica balteata; assembly: GCA_918026665.1. Classification (NCBI taxonomy): domain Eukaryota; kingdom Metazoa; phylum Arthropoda; class Insecta; order Coleoptera; family Chrysomelidae; genus Diabrotica; species Diabrotica balteata. The sequence goes on from OU898281.1 coordinate 127,489,160, forward strand.
CTCCCTTATGTAGATAATGGTGGATGTATTGATTTTATACCACTAATTTTAATTCTTTATTTTTTTGAGATCTGCAGTTTTATTGCAGCTTCTTGATGGTCTTCTTCAACTGGTAGGAAAGCTTGCTCGTCAGGAATATGCCTAGCATATCGTCTTTAAGGTCTGGAATATCATTAGTGTATCATACTATATATATAATACTACCGGTTCCAGTACACCACCTTGCGGTACCCCCGCTTTGATTTCTTTCAGTCTAGAATAGGCCTCCTCCTTCTTGATTCTAAAGAATCTCTTTAAAATGCAATATTCCAATAATTGAGAGTTATTTCTTTCAAAGTACTCTTTTTAGTTTGTGAATGAGGTCCTTATATTCTATCAAAAGCTTGAGCAGCACCCCTAAAGATGACTGAACAAAGTTTGTTTTCTTCCAGTCACCTTTCTATTAAATTAGTTATTTATGTATTTGATCAAAGGTCGAATTACTTTCCCTGAAACCAAACTAATAATTTCGTCTATTATTGGTTTTAATCGTTTTAACAATAGCCTTTCAAATAGTTTCGATAGTATATGCAGTAGAGATATGAACTCCGCAACTTTCCAGTAAATCGGCACATGCTAAGTCTGAATGGTGCATGTATGCGCATTGCAAGTGAGTAATTTTTACTATACGTTTTTTGGAAGCTGTGTTACTGTTTCTCCTGTTACCATATCGGATTCAGGCGCTTTTTTAGGGCTAATATGTTTATTTATCCCCTTTTGAACTTTTTTAGGAGTAACAAATTTAAATATCAGTCAGTTTCCGAGACCATCTCCTCGTTTGGTTGGAATGTTTTTTTCTAAATGTTCTGTAAAATGATTAGCTCTTGTTTATTGCTTCTGGCCCAGCTACCCTCTGCATTTCTTATTAGAGGGTTCTGCATGATGGGTTTTTTCAGTTTCTCAGTAGACTTCCATAATTAATAGTCAGTGTTTTTGTCATACGTCAATTCGCTTAGGAAAAGTCCAATTGACTCATTTGTATTTTTTTGGTTTTTTCTTTTGAGTTTTTGCATTGCACGCATTATTCTACATAATTTTTAACAAATGGCATTACAAAGCGTTCTGCGTACTTTACCATTTTTTGCATCACATTGTACATTGGGCAAAATAGGCAAATAGGCAAAAGAAAAAAAATTTACTGGTAAATTTGGAAGTATCTAAAACTAACCTCAAAATGTTATCCAAATGTTTTAAGTGTTCTGTAAATTGCATTTTCAAAGAGCCTAAGAACTCCGGTAAAGGGTTTGGTTACCCATGTGATTTTTGCAAGAGTGTGATGTGCAGGAGCTGTGTTGAAATTAGTTTAACAGAGATAAGATGTTTATTGCTAGCTACCAGAATGATGCCTTACTTGTGTAAGGATTTGTGTACCTTGGATTATGAACTCCCTATACCTAAACAATAGTGTAAGTGCGCTTGAAAATACTTTAAGTGAAGTAAAAAAAGCACTCAGAATATTATAGAATTAGATGAGGAAATTGGTAAGATAAGTGTGGAGATGAAAAGTTTAAAAACAAGGTTTAAAACAATCTATGATGATCTAAAAAAGAACTTAGGATTATTATAGAATCTACCACTGGCAACAAATCAGTAAGCAGTGCTGGAAATGATAACATTTAAAATTGTGCAGATGTCAGAGGTACCGATGCAGTTTTTAGGGAGATACAGGACAGAACCCGGAGAGCCAAAAATATTATTATATATAATGTAACTGAAAACCATTCCAGTAAATCTAACATCCATGCTGAACACGATAGAAATGAGACCCAAGGAATTCTCAATAAAATAGGTGTAACGAACAGCACCTTTGAAGCTTTTCTTCTTGGTCGACTTGGTACACATATCTCTGCTTCTCTGTAGACTTTGTAGTACCTGTAGACTAAACAAGGCTTCTCTTGTACCCAAGCCACTCCTAAACTCAAATTGAGTATTGCTAATTCTGTCCTCTAACAGCGTGTAAATTCTGCTGTGCATTACTCGCAGGAAGATCTTCAAAACGTGAACTCATCAGACTCATTGTCCGATAATCACCGCATGTCTTTGGACGATGTTTCTTAGGTATTGTGACAAATGTCGACTTTAATCAATCAGTTGGTAATATCCCAGTGTCATAAATTCTGTTAAAGAGATTACACAGAGCTTTAATTCCATTTTCTCTCCAAAATTATTTTAGACTTACTCATCGGGGCCAGTTTTCCATTTTGCGTTGTATTAAACGTGTAACCTCACTTTCTGTTATAGATGGACCTGATATAGCAATCGCGTAATAGTGTTCTACTCTCACATCTTCAAATAATTCAGAAATTTAGTTTTCCCATTCTTTTAACTGTTCATTGATGTCTAATATTCTGTGTCCGTTTCTGTCGTCTAAACTTTGGGATACTTGTTTCCGTATCGTTTGTTTCCAGCGACCTCTTTTAATTTCTTGTGCAGATGAAATGTGTCGTGTTTCTTTTCATATTGTTCAATTTCATTACATTCTTTACTATGAAATTGTGTTTTCGCGTGTCTTATCTTCTGCCTGATTATTGCGTGGATCCTCTTGTATTCGTTTTTATCTTTATTTCTGACTTCTCTTTGATCCATAAGTCTCAGTATTTCTTCTGTCATCCACCCTTGTTTTTTTCTTGCTTTTAGCGCACTCAATTTTGTTTCTTGAACAGTCTTTAAGATGTCTTTAATTCTCGTCCAGTTTTCCTCAGTACTTTCTTGTTTGCTTGATGTTAACTTTCATTTTTCGTTCTAATATACTAGTTATTTTTGTTTTACAGTATCATTTAGCATCTTTTCTCTATCAATAGTAACTGTTTGCTTATTCGTCCTTGCAACTCTTTTTAATCTCAGTCTTATTTTTCCTACTAAAATATTGTGATCTGTTGGTACATCTGCGCCTGGATATGTTTTTACTGCTAATACTGAATTTCTGTATCTCTTATTTATACATATGAAGTCTATTTGGTTACGAACAACTCGTTCAGGTGTATCTGCTGGATTCATGTAAAGACGTTTGGAGTTTGAAAATTGTGTTTGTTATTACTATTTGCTTTTCTATGCAAAAAGATGCCAACATATCTCCTCTTTCATTTCGTATTCCCAGACCATATTTTCCTATATCTTCCTGTTTACCTTCACCAATCTTCGCATTAAAATCTCCCTTTCAATTTCTTCTTGTTCATAGTCTTGTGGGTGCATATACTTTTAATATGTTCATATTGATTGCTGTTAATTGTATTTGAATCATCACTATCCTGTCTGATAATAGGACGACGTTTTTTACAGCTTTATCTGTTTCCTTCGACACAGTTATTGCTACACCATTTTTGTGTTTTGAGCTGTCTTCTCCTGAATAGTATACAATGTGATCATCTACAGTTACTTTTCCAGAGCCTGGCCATCTCATTTCACTTATTCCAAGTATACTTATATTTAGACGCTTCATTTCTTTAATGGTGTTGTGAATTTTTCCTAGTTCGTACATGCTTCTTACATTCCATGTACCTATTTTTCTTTCTTTAGAAAATGTGTTCATGTTTCTAGCTGATCGGGAGATTCTTAGCACCCCTGCTCCATTTAAGGAGCGCCCGTACTCGGGGCCGTTGTATTTATCAGCCATTTCCATGATTGTTTCTTGGGAAAATTAGGCTTTATAGCAACATAGAACGACATATTATTATGTAAAAATCCTAATCATAAGGATAATCCCGGATAATAGATATTTCTAAAATAAACTATCAATAGTAAGCTCACTATGATGAATGATATTGATGACTATGATCTGATAATCTATGAACATTATCGGCAACTTATTCAAGAGCAGCACAGAGAACATTTGAGAAAAATGTACCGTATTACACTACATGGCCACATCTTAAAAAATATTCAAGGATTAAAGAAGAGAAATTAGAACCGCATTGTATTATGCTTCACTATCTTGGCTTGGAAAACCAATAAATGTGCTGGCCATTACACAAGCTATTCACTTCTATAAATATTAATAAAAACATAAAAGAAAAAATTAGATGCGTATGAAACAATCGTACAAGGACGGTAGGTTTTTATATACATTCACAACTGCGTTTGATATAGCAAAACAACATTCTACATGCGTTAAAAGACTCAATTATCGGTATTCAAAAACAACCAACACATTATGCCAACAAACGTCAAACACCATTAGCTAACTAATTATTAACAGGGACGTAAGAATTCAAAATCAAACATTGTTGTGAAGCTATTATGGTGGCATTTTAATACAGTTTACTATTTTTACCAGGAATAATCCACAATTTTACTTTAAAATAAGTTTGTTTAGACAATTCGATGTCCACTTCGTAAATCGGTTTAAAAATACATTTGAAAAAAATTATTATATTTTATAATTTAACGTTATTAAACGTAAGGTTAGACAAAAGAAGTAGAGGAAGCTCTCTACTCATTGGACTGACGATCTCAAGAAAATGTCAAGAAATTGGATGAAAAGTGCTCAAGATAGAGCCCAATGGACAAAAATAAGGGAGGCCTATGTCCAGAAGTGGATGCAAAGGGCTGGGTAATGATGATATACAGTGGTGAGTGCTTTATCAACCGGCTTTTTAACGTAAGAGATAGAAAACACAGTTACCTTGTGAAATAAAAAGAGATGAAACTCGTAGAGGTGGGAAATAATCGATAGAAACCTACCTTTACATTACATCGCATTAACACTATCGATAGTCTCACACCTTTAGACGTTAGCTTCCAACTAAATCACCTCGGTCATAATTATTATTTGTGATATCGTATGTGTAACATATTTCAGTGACATTTTTTAATTTCGCATAAAGTAAAAAATGATTGACCACAATAAAGCAAAAATGTGAATAAAATAAATTAATTAATAGTGATTATTTAATCTAAAATTTTAAATTATTAACCAAAAATAATTTCTATGATTTGAGGAGTTTCATACACTCTTGTCACGGAAATAAACATCAGTCCTTCGTGGATTAGTGGTAAGAATTCGACACTGCGACGCAGACGATTAGAGTTCAAAACCCATATGTGGTTTTTTTTTTTTTAATAATTTGAAATTATGCAAAGATCGTTTTGATTTGAATCACTAAACATTTATGTCAGTCGTTACTAGTATTAGAAGTGTTTAAAGTTACACATAAATATATTTTTGAATTTGAATTATTTTATATTTCTGTTTTATAACATTGGAATAAGAATAAATTATAAATAATGAGTTTTTCGAAAACTTGTTACCTAATATGTATAATATTTTCTATTATTTTTTGATTGAGTAAAACAAAAATTTTATCCTTGGTGGGAATTGAACCCCAATCTTCTTGTCAATAGACTACGTGTCTAATAATTACACCAACTCCACATACAATAAATAGTATCGGACAGAACATACCTACCTTTAGTTTAAATAAACATAAAAATTTATAATTTAAAATCGCTACTAATTAATGTTTTTTACTTTAATTCTTAATTTATTCAATCATTTATTCTTACATCAGAAGATATTAAAATAAAATATTTTCGCGGTCATCCGTATAATTATGACTGAAGTCAAATAGCCACGTCTAAGAACTAGCTTTATCTCATTATTTCTCACAAAATCCATCTTCTATCCTTTCCGCTATTTTGCCGAGTTTTAAAGCGACTTTAAACACTTCTAATACTATAATAACGTCTAAAGGTGTGAGACTATCGACGGTGGTAATGTAATGTAATGTAAATTATAGGTTTCTATCGATTATTTACCACCTTTACGAGTTTCATCTCTTTTTATTTCACAAGGTAACTGTGTTTTCTATCTCTTACGTTAAAAAGCCGGGCGATAAAGCACTCACCACTGTATATATATATATATATATATATATAAGGATCACTCAGACGAGTGGTGGGTTCTTATATCGGTCTCTAGGTGGAGAAATAAAAGACAAAGTTGATAGGCTACTTTATCTATTTTGAAGACGTTTCGCTTTCGAGTTTTGAAAGCATCATCAGTTCATCTAAAAAATTATTACAATATGAGAACCACACAATCATGGAAACGATGTTAATTGTTACCTTAAAAAGATATGTAGCAGTCAATGTTATTAACAAATATGTGAATGAAACTAAGTAAATGGACATAGTACGCTGATCTTGTATAAACAGTTAAGCAACTAACAACATATATGAACTTGTACAAAAATTAGCACAGCAATTGACCATGTGGTCCAAAATAAATTCAATGTTATTTATATTAATAAGTGAGAAAGAACCAAGAAAATCATAAATAACCTCCAACTATTTAATGGATATTAAACTTTGATTTTAACTTTAGGTAGCATTATAAGTAATATTAATAAAATTCTACAAAATAGTGAATATGAAGTTACCGATCAAAGCCTTGTGGATGTCGCCGTGAAAATGGCGTTAGATGAAACAGGAACGAACTAACCGCAAAAAGACAGCCAACCTTGAGGTCAAAATTACTTTTGACAGATCAACAAGGTGTAAATACCAACCCAGAATTTTGGGCGGTTAATTTAATTTTTATATTTTATAACTGAGTCTGGATGACTTCCAGGTTGTAAAGGACAACAACAGTGAAAAAAGTTGGTAGTGTACACACAACTCCCCTCACTAACCGGCCCAAATTTACAAACCGGAGATTTGCATTCAAACTCATAATAATGTGATGACGTTAATCATGTGGCAAGTTAAATAGTCAGGTGATTAACGATATTATAATCTCCATACAGCCCAAGGTTCACTATACTTGGAGCTGTGATTTGTAAAGGATTCTATGAATCAATTACAATGTTTGTATTATTTTATATATAATTTAAAACTCTAATCAAAGAATTTAGTATAATGAAATGCAATATGGGTTGCATATGTAATAGTAAAATTAAGTAAAGAAATTAAGTTATTTAATTGATATATTTATTTATTTTATTTCTATTTATGTATGTAAATTATTTTATGAAAAGTGGAAAAAAGTTCAACTAGTACACCTAATATGACATTAATGTAGTGAAAAGATTAAGTAGCCTAATTCTGCAATATTAAAGCATGATATATCTGGCTCAAGTTACTTATGTCAGTTCTCTTATTCAATGCATTAGGATGTTTTAATATTGAACACATTTCCAAAAACTGTCTTTTCGCTAGATTGCGTTCAGTGGCAAGAATCTTAACTTCATTAAAATCCACTTCATGTTTTGTATTTATCGCATGTTGTGCTAGAGCACAAGTGTGTTTCGATAAGTTAATGTCGCTACGATGTGAAGTGAGACGACCTTTCAATGATCTACCAGATTGCCCAATGTAACAAAGATCGCAATTAGCGCATGGAATTTTATAAATTGTGTTCACTTGTTCCAAAGTGGACAAGGGTGTTTTAGTTTTAGAGAACAAATTTCTAACAGTTTTTGCATTCTTAACAGCAATTTTAACAGTATTGTAATAATCATCATATTGTAATAATTTTTTAGATGAACTGATGATGCTTTCAAAACTCGAAAGCGAAACGTCTTCAAAATAGATAAAGTAGCCTATCAACTTTGTCTTTTATTTCTCCACCTAGAGACCGATATAAGAACCCACCACTCGTCTGAGTGATCCTTATATATATATTGGATTGACGGTCGTACTCCTTTTTCCGATATATATATATATATATATATATATATATAATATATATATATATATATATTGTTATGATATGTAAAATCGAGAAAAATATTGGTTTGATAAAAATATTTCAAAGTTCAAAAAACATTAAAATAATTCAGATAAGTAGGATAATAACCAACAAACATTTCGAAGAAGGAAAGTTTTTAAATTTTTGGATTACCTGTATTAAACAAAATGTAAGCTATGCATAAATTATTTTCTTTGTTACAATATACTTGAGGGACCCGCATAATTTTCAGTAAAATCCAAAGACAATTGAACCGGGTTTTTCCAAATACATTAAGGCATTGATTAAGGACAATAGAATAGATTTTAGAAAGAGGTTTTTGTTGGTTTTTAAGAATTGTAGAAAAATATTATTTGTAAATAAGTTTTAGGAAATTTATAATTATAGGTAAAAATTTGTTTGTTATCGAAATGAAAAAATGGGAAAAATTGTGACGGGCTTTGATTGGCGGAGATTAAAAAAGGTGGGATAGGTATGTAGGAATGAAAGTTTAGGTAGATTTTGGAGAGAAAAAAGATAATCAGTTGGTGTTCCAAGTCTGTAAGACGAACAGTGATTGTTCTCTGGCGGTTCCCGAGAGGTAGCAAGCAGTAGTGTTGAATGTTAGTGAGTTTTTGTGGAGTTAGTGTATCTGACAGAAGGTGAAGCAGCAAAATATTCTAAGTCATATTTTTCTACTTATATTCCAAGAGTCACTGTTCAGGCCAACGAGAGATTCAGTTTATCGTAAAGAAAAGATATTCCAATAGTCATTTTTCACTCTGGCCAACGAGAGATTCAGTTTATTGAGAGAAGAAGAAGCTAGCATAATTTGAACGATTCGTGCATTTGAAGGAGATCCTTAAGGACGATAAACTTGCAATAATTTGTTGTAAGATTGCTGATTACCTAGGGAGCGGCTGAGAGTAGATAATATAGTCTACAAGGAACAAGGATTTGGACCACTCATCATCAGAGAGAGATATTTTTGTTTTCTGCAGTTTTTCTTTTATTGATAACACAATTTTTACACTTAATTTAGAAAGGATATAAATATTTTGATTAGGAGAGTTAGAATAATTTGGGATTTTGAGATTTCAATTAATATTATTTATTATTTCATTATTAATTAATAATTATTTCATTATTTTTATTTCAATATATAATGTTTAGTTCCTATATGTTTTTTATTATTCCGGTATTCTTTGGACCTTACCTTTCATATGTAATAGCATAGATATTGAAGCACGAATTTAACCCTGAGATAAGAGAATTAAAAAGTGTGATAGAGTCATAATCATATCATTTAAATAATTTTAATTAATTAATTAATTAGATAATTAATTGCTTGGCTCACCAAGACTTTAAATATCACAATAATATATATATATATATATATATATATATATATATATATATATATATATATATATATATATATATACGTAAACGTATTTCTCTAGACTAAATGTTCCATATTCATATTGTCGCATATTGTAGTTGTATTTATACTCCTACATAAACCTACGTAAACAATCGATACATTGCTAATGATCATTAAGTTAATTGGCAAAACTACTTATTCAATAAGAATGATCTTTCTGTTATAACATTGCTTAAAAAAAATATTGTGAAATCACTGCTCTCATATCATTAATTTTCACATTAATGTTGACTTTTATTAACTCGCTTGTTTCCTGGAAGAAAAATAAATATAGAAAAAAAAAACATTTCGAATCAACAGAAGTTTAAATTATTTTTCTCGATACATCTTCATTTTCTTTTGTTTTGGAATGCTGGATTACAAATCACCGGTTGTGAAATCGCAAACTTCTTCGAGAGGATTTGTTTTAGAAATTATTTGTTAAATTAATAAAAAAAAGGGGTATTCGATTCTTGTATTATATATAAAAATCAAATTACAACGACGTATTAATTATAAAGCTGTCCAAAATCTCGATTGAAAGAATTTACTAAACAAGGGCACCTTCAAAACCAAATTTACTGGTTTTACGAGATAATGAAAATTATACATGATCAAATGGACAGATAAAACGGAAAATAATAACATTTGCAAATGAGCTGGAGAAGGATGATCTTGAGAAAAACTATGGCAACTAAATACCAGGTAAAAGTCAAAACATTTATAAAAGACTTTTAAAAATTAGTGCGGGCGAGATTCTCATAAACAGGGTAAGAAACAAACAAATCAGAAATACATATTAGATACTTAGGTGATAATTGATGAAGGCCTTCCTGGTGTAAAAATAATGTACAGTATTATATTTGTAGATTAAAGATTACTCAGTACGAAAAATTAGATGCAGTCATTAAAGAACGAAATACACAGGGAAGGAAAGGCATAGCCATACTGAACAGCGTACTGTGGGATAAAAACATATCTAAGGAAAATAAAAGAAGAATATACAACACCATAATAAAAAGTATCACAACATATGGATGCGAAGTGTGGCCCCTAAAAGACAGAACAGAGAAAATGCTTAGAGCAACAGAAATGGACTACTGGCGTCGCTCCGCGGGAATCACTACACGCGACAGAATAACAAATGAGCGAGTCCGAGAAATCATGGGGGTTACACATAATATTGTTGATGACATCAAAACGACAAACTCAGATGGTACGGACACGTAAGGAGAATGCTGGAGAATAGAATACCAAGACAAATTCTTGAATGGCAACCAAGAGGTAGGCAGAGATAAAGAAGGCCTAGAAGAAGTTGGAGAGAAGGAGTTGGAGATAAAGAAATCTGAATAGAACCTTTGAGAATAGTGATGGTACAGAATCTAAGTTTCAGTTGATTGTACCTAAAAGTAAAGTGTCAGAAGAATTGCATCAGTTGCACGACGGTGCATTAGGTGAACACTTTGGTATTACGAAGATTCTTCAAATGGTTCGAGTCCGGTTCTATTGGATCAACTGTAAAGATAATGTAAGAATATGGTGCCGGAAATGTGAACTGTGTGCAACTAGTAATGGTCCAGACGGTAAAAAGAGGGCACCCATGAAAGAGTATAATGTTGATAGTCCTATGGAAAGAGTAGCAATCTGGACCTAGTGCAGGTCCATTTCCAGAAACGGATGATCGAAATAAATAGATCCTGGTAGCTATTCTGACAGGCCTATCCGAATGTTAACTTTGGATATTGCTGCATAGAGTAAGAGGGCGTCTTGTCTTACACCGTTATCTCAAAGTTATCAGTCTTCATATTTTTTGTTACAAAGGACGTCAGTTTGTTATATAAGATAAAAGAAAACACCTTGTGTGATATATTTAATAACATTATTCTCCTGTAGTTGGAGCATTCTTGCTTATTCCCTTTCTTGTAATTGGAGTGTGTAAAACCCCATTTCCGTTCTTCAGAGATTGGTTTATCATCCCATATTTGGGTGATTATACTATATTTCTTTTCCATACTGCTGGTCCTCCATTTCTAAATAATTCAACTGATATTTTATCAGAACCAGGTACCTTATTACTTTTTAAGGAACTAATTTCACCTTCGGAATGCCCATAAATTTCTCTCTCGACTGAGAGGACTACAGGTGCATTTTTCACATCTTCTGCATTCGTATGATTTAGCAGCTCATGAAAATATTATTTTCACCTGCTTAGAATGCTTTTACATTAGTCAGCGTATTTCCTTCTTTATCCTTACAAAAATTTTCCCTTAATTTAAACTTCTTTATTAGTTGTCCCACATGTCAATAGAATTTTGTTTAGAGAATCTTATATAATCTTATTAAAACAATTGTTTTTCTCATAAAATGCCCCTGTATTTCAAAAAATAATAAATCCGCAGTTATACATAAACAGTTTTGTGTTTCTATCACGGTAAGAAAAACATCCCCACTACGCTAATGAGTCATAGTATAAGCCTTGACCTGAATTTACTGAAATACCCTTATTTCCAGGATTTCAACTCGAGGTCGTCATAAAATTGAGCATGCGCAGTCTCTTCGAGTCGATAACGAACAATGGAAATTATTCGGAACAGTGAAATCATAAAATTTTCACTTTTTCATATTCACCGTCGTCCCCACCAAAATGGAAATTCCCGTATTCGGTGAAAAATGAAAATTTTTGATGACTCTGGGTATTTTTGGTGTATTGCTGTGGAATTTTCTATGACGCTTTTGCAATTTTAATGAGAGTTTGGTTGTACACATCGTGCATTTAAAGAAAATATCGACGTTTCGTCATCACGTCGGGAAATTTTGAACGAGAAAGTTACCACAAATCTCTATCTATCTGTAATTATATATTAAGATGCATAAAAATAAAAAAAACAGTCACTTAGTAGTTCTTTAGACAAATATTATACGATAAAAAACAGATTTATATCAAATTGAAAAATTTCTCATTCCGGTAATTGAGGTAAGAGGAGATGGCATCTCAGGTGTTCTTAAAATTAGATTGAATGCTTCAGGGCTTAGATGCCGTTAAGCTAAATTTTTAATCTTAAAAACGAATGGTGGAAATAGAGTGATCTCGTCGGTTATAATTCAGTGAACTAGTTAAAACATTGATAATAATTTACATGGGTCGAATACAGAAAATACACAACAATTAAATACTTAAAAGTTGTAAAAATTAACATATACCTAATGATACGTTTTTATGAAAATGAATGTTATGAAATGTAATTGCCAATTTGTTATTTTATGCTTTCATGGGCATTTGCAATTCTTTAGTTTGTCAATTTTCTACATTTTTGGTTTTTTTTTAGTATTTTCGTTTTTTCGTCAGTTATTTGTTGTATATTAAAACAAGAACGTCAATACAAAGACTGAAATTTGGAAAGACCTGGATATAATAAAATAATATCAGAAATGATACAAAATCTAGAAAGAAATGCAATAAATCTGATATTAGAAATCTTTATCACGCCAAAGGAAAAAGGAAGGTATCGAGAGATTGTCGATTAGGTCTAATAGTGCTGATTTAGCATGGAGATAACAAGGACTGTATTACACAAGAATAACTTTAAACTTGAAATCATAAACAAATTGTATAAATAAATATTGGGAAATAGATTGAGAAATAGTCTGTAATCAGAACTAACCCAATAACAGATCGGCTTTCGAAAGGGGAGACGTACAATGGATCATATGTTCCCTATAAAGGAATATATTACCAAAATACAAAAAAAAGTAAAGATATGCACCTGGGATTTGTTGATATGGAAACGGATTTTAATAGAGTAGGTATCTAGAGCTAAAATTTGGGAATACGGCAAACGAAAACACTGCAGTGAGGACGAAAAATAAACGATAGAATAATAAAATATAACAGTGTATATTGTTTCTTTGGGCAGCATTTGTTTTTACGATTGGTAAGTTGCTAACCTTGTAACAGCAAAGATCAGAATGGAGAAGGAAGACCTGAACATCATCGGAGTATACGGCCCAGAAAATAACAAGCCTTAAACAAAAAGGGAAACGTTTTATGACCAATTACAACAAGTAGTAGATTAAGTCAAAAGTAAGATGATAATATTGGGGGATCTTAACGCTCGAACAGGCAATCAAGTAATGCCCAGAATTATGCAAAATGAAGAACTGATGATAAACTTCTGCACGAATAACAAACTTAAAATAAACAGCGCATTTTTTAACCATAAAGACCAACACGAATATACATTTAATAACACCCGTGGACACAGATCTATGATAGTGTTACGATAAATAATGACTCATATCTAAACTATAAGCATCTTTTTCACTCGAGTATTTTCTAGTAGGTAAGATCCACGTGTCCAACACCACGAGTTAATGCAGATCCTCAAAAAAGTTTATATAGACCAAAAAGACATAAGATGCATTGAAAACTTGTACTGGCATCAAACGGCACAGTTAAAAATAGACAATTCTATATCCAAACCCATACATATAAGACGGGGCGTTCGACAGAGATGTGTGCTTTCCCCTCTTTTATTTAACATTTATTCGGAAGCCATATTTCAAGAGTCTTTGGAGGATGAAAAGATGGGAATCAAAGTGAATGGAGTATTGATCAACAACATACGATATGCTGATGATGGTGTCTTAATTTGTGACAACATAGTCGATCTTCAACAACTTGTTACTATAATCGGAGAATACAGTAAGCGAATGGGATTGAGATTAATACCAACAAAACCAAATTCATGATCATCTCCAGAAACTTGGATGCACTTGGAAACTCCACCATAACACTGAATACTAAGTCCATTGAAAGAGTGAGTAAATTTAAATACCTGGGATCGGGGCTTTTTGAAGACTGGGCATCGGACAGGGAAGTAAAATGCCGCATTGAGCAATCTCGACAAGCTTTCGTAAAATTCAAGAAGGTGCTGACTTGTTCAGAGTTCGATCTTCAACTGAGACTAAGGTTTACTAAGTGCTACGTGTGTACAGTGCTGCTATATGGCATAGAGGGCTGGACACTCAAAACGAGGGATATAAACAGATTAGAAGCTTTCGAAATGTGGCTCTATCGCCGTATCCTAAAAATACGTAACTTATCCTATATGTAATCCTATATGTAACGAAGAGTCAAAACAAATTACAAAAAAATTAACCATTGCCTCCTTCTTCAGACAATTAATAGCGGGGAAAAAGTTAAATGAGATTGGTTATATTATACTGAAATCAAAAACGTAATATATTTTTACCTCTGTAAATTATTTTCCAAGAAAACAGCGCTAAGTATAAATCGGAAGAATGATTGGAAAAATGTACATAAAAAATTGTCAGAACAACAGAATACTCCACTGACCACATTAATTACTGTGATCAACATTAAATTCAAAACAATTTTCATGATAATGATGTTAGTGACTCTTCAATAGAGGAATAAAAATGTTTTGAACAAGATTTAAACCTAGCAAAACTGAAAAATAAAGGATTACAATTTAAGACTTTTATAAGTAAAGAAAACATTATTTGGCGTGTATCCATGTGGTCATTTGTTAATAAAAATAATATTATTGTCACATTCTTAAATTTAAACACAATTCTGAGAATTTATTTAACAATTCTAATAAGCACAGCAAGCGGTGAAAGATGATCATCGCCAGTAATGGCCAGAATAACATTTTTTTAAGATCCGCATTAGGCCAAAAAAATTAAATAGCAGAAGAGTTAATAAATAACTCCTAATAATTAATTTTGTACATGTTTACTATTTTTTTCTTTTTTTTTTTCTTGAAATCTTATAATGAAATAGAATTAAATACTATATATGGTTTAAAACCAAACTACCAAACGCAAAATATGGTCATAACTGAAAAATATGCCCGGAATTACAATGTTGCCTAGGGCTCGATTTAGCCTTAGTCCGCCACTGTTGTAAATCATGATATTGCTATCCACAATATATTTATATCTATTACTTTTATTTAGAAAGCACCTTGGACGGTTTTCATAATATTTTTCTTCAATTTTCGTTAACTTCTTATACATTTTTTTAATTTTTTTTTTGTCTGAATTGTCAATGTTTATTCTATTTTCTGTGTTCGTTTATTAGTTCAGTTAAATTGTATTTTTGCTAGGAGAGTTTTGGGGTAGTTCTGATTTTTTCATTCCATATGTTTTTTGGGGTACTTATTCCGAATCTGGGGTGTGCGGACAAAATTTCGTGACGCAACATTAAAAAAAAAACAGAATAAACCGTTTTTTTTTTCTGTTTTCGGGTTTTTGGCTTAAAACTAAAAAACTATTAACTTTTGGTAAATGGTCTGTTTACAGAAATTAAAGTACTTGAAATTTTCTACAAATACCAGTATTTAGTTTTTTTTTCAGAAGAATCGTTCGGTTTCTAGTGCGAGTTGAAAATTGTAAATTTTTAGCAGTTAATCCAAAACCCACTTTTTACATTTCAATATTTTATTTTTATGGATGCTGTCATTTGACAAATGTCACCTGGTTTTCCACACAAGTAATTAAAAAGAAAAAAGGCAAAAATTATGCAAATTCAGTAGGTAGGTAGAACTCGTAACAAAATAAAACTTAAAATCTCGTTCCTTATGATCATATATTATTATGATTATAAATTATACTATGCAAAATTTATATAAGCCGTTGTCTTTTGGAAGGCCCTGGCTAAGGTTCTTCGATAACGATGAGTCCTGGTTCTGCTTGTTCTGGAAAATAAAAGTTTAATGTTAAGTCATTTATCAAGAAGAGATAAAGATTGCAAAATAGATTGTGAGATAAAACATACCTCCCGCATCGTACTGAGGTTCTTCGATGGCATCGAGTCCTGACTCAGGGTCTGATTGCTCCATCGTCAGCGTCGGGAGTCGTTCTCCTGGAAAATAAAAAGAGGAGAGACACATATCATATATCAAGGAGAGATGAATGACTACAAAATAAATTGTCAGATCCAACATACCTCTCTCTCTCTCTTTCCTCAGTTTCTTCTACGTCTATGTCAGAGCTGTCTTCTGGGGGCTCAATATTGTTACACAGTCCTTCGCAAGATGCGCCTATTGGAAAACAATGGAGTCCCGCCTTCCTGCATCCACAATTGCGTTGACAGCCCTTTTTACATTTACATGAAATGTACCGAAGTATTGAGTTTGGTGCAGGGTCCAAAGTAGTTGGTACTGGCACAAGACCACTACTAGTTTTTTACCATCCCCACTCACTTGGGTCTTTTTGTTGCTCGTTAGTTGTGGCTTGACCGGATTACCACTGCTGCACCTGATAGTAAACTCTCAGTGAATGTTTAGTGTGTGAAATCGTTTAGTTTTGTCTCTTTTTTTTCCATATATAGCCGTGAGAAACATGTTTCCTGTTGTGGCAATCTCATCTTGACTTGAATTAGGGTCTTTGAAAGCTTCAACTACCGATTGCAAATCTTTGTTCTTCTGCAGTACTAAGAAATTTCAGTTTCCCTTGATTAAACAATGCAGAAGTAGTATCACAACCACTCATCGCATGCAGAAATAAAATATGATCCAATAGAATTTTCTCAGCAGCCAGATGAGGGTTGTAGAGGCTTTGCGAAACCTTTCCTTTTCCTTTCTTCTAAAGAAATACGTTTTTTATATCGGGGCTACAAAGGCCAATGAAAATGACCAGTAGGTCAATATCTTCCCCCATCACTGTCACATGTTCATTTGACGGGGCCATCTCAAGAGCTGTTGTGATAAGTAGGATATCAGCATCTTCCACAGCTTTTTATAGTGCGCTAGTGTGCTCTACACGTACACACATACTACAACGTCTACAATAGTTTAGCACATTGTTGCCGTTTGGAATGTAAAGCGGCTTTAACTGCTTTTTAACTGGGTTATTTTGATTTCTTGCAATCTAGCTATAATATTTGAGTCAAAACGTAAATTATCCGTGTGACTCGGTCTTTATTTTAATTAACTTAAATACTAGGGGAAATTAACTGAAAACCTTTCAATACAAATCTAAAAAGTGGGTTTTGCAGTCACACCGGTACAAATTGACAATTTTCAACTTGCACTTGAGACCGAACGGTTCGTCTGTACAATAACCAAAATAGTGACATTTGTACAGAACTTTAAGTACTTTAATTTCTGTAAACAGACCATTTACTAAAAGTTAACAGTTTTCGAGTTTTAAGTAAAAAACCGGAAAAAAGCAAAAAAAACACGGTTTCTTCTGTTTTTTTAAATGTTGCGTCACGAAATTTTGTCCGCAAACATCAGATTCAGATTTAGCACCCCAAAACACATATGCAATGAAAAAATCAGCACTTCCCCAAAACTTTCCTACTAGTATCACTTTACAGTACAAATTTACTGAATTATAAATATTCCTTGCTTTTCATCCACAACCTCAAACCGATCAATTGTGGTTGTGTGTGGATGATTATTATGTAGTCTATCCACTATCATGATATTTGTGTTTGATCTGTTTAACTTCGTCTTTGAGTATCAGCGGAATAACTGTAACAACTGGAATTAAGGAAATGTAATTCCATTAAAAGTGAGTGGTGCCGACCCGTCTTTCCGAGATGTTTTGGCTGAACTGAGTAGGCCGCCTAACCGTGGTAGCAATGGTCCATATTCTTCTACCTCACCAACTCGTCTGGCCAGCGTGGTAGGATATGTCCAAAACGTCTAAAAATCAAAAATGTTGATTTTAACAGAGACACGGAAGGTACCCCAGTGAATAGAAACTTTAATCCACAATGTCAGACCGAAGCAACGGTCTGTCACAAGGATTCTGGCGGAAGGCAAGTCGACATTGAAGAAAATAAACAAAAACAAACGTTTCATGGCAAAAAAGTCTACGAACTAGAAGAGAAATTAAGAACATGAATTGGAACATATTGGGACCATCAGAAGTTAAAAAGAAGATGTGAAAGCTATGTGGACTTACATTTAGGCAACAGACTCTTCTATGAATGTAAAGAAAATTATAAATGCGGTGGAGTAAGTTTCTTAATCAGCAAGAAGAGAAAATTACAAATTCAAATAACTCATAGCATCTCAGGCACGGTTGCATACCTTGGTCGTCTACCAAGGTAGGCGACCAAAAGAAAGGCCACCGAGGAGATGGGCGGACGTCATAAGAATAGCAGGAACAAATTGAAAGTATGTTGCTCATAATAAAGACCGATGGAAGGAGTTGGGAGAGGTATATGTCCAAACATGCACGAGAGAAGGTTAAGTAGAAGATATTTACCGTTAGACCAAATATTTGACTTTCTTTTTCAACCAGTCATATGAGATCAATTAACTATTCTTGACTAATTGCAAGAATTTGACATCTGCAAAACGGTTTTTTCTTTTTCGGCCATGTATTGAGCTACTCAATGCTGAATGCTGACTCAAAATCACCAATCACAAAAGTACTTCATTTTTATTTACATCATCATTTAAAAAGAAATTATGTCTACGTAATTTAAAAGACCTTTTTTATTAAATATTCAGTCAGCTGCTTATAACGGCACTAAGATAAGATGAATAATATAACGGTAGTCGATCTCCAAGTTGGCGCGATAGGAAGCAGAAAAATACATGTATGTATTTAATTTTGCAGGAGAAAGCGGATATCCGAATAATGTCAATAAAAATCATTAATTAATAATGAAATCGTTCCTATACACACTTTTCCAAAGCCCCTGAATTTTTGGTTACCAATTCGACCTCAGGATGTCAGTGAACCTTCTTGTACGTCGTCAACCGTTACCTTCATTGTCACACTTTCACTCTGTGCAGCGTTCAGTGACTTTTAGTAACGCCACAAAATGCCGGTCTGTTTTATTCTACTTGATGAGGCCTTTCAGTTACTAAATAACTTTCGAACAATGGCCCTAATAGCTGCTTATCAAGGACGAAAGGAGAAGCACTTCAGCTTTTGTTATAAATTATTAGGTACTTTATTTAATGGTTACTGTAGAAATGTATCTAAAGAGATGTTCTACAGTATGTTGTTTTCATATCAATTCATAGTAAAAGGATTTTGTTCTATAAAAATATATTTTTTTGAAATCTGTACAAATCTTTAATTCTCAGCCAATTTCTAACCGCAAAACTATGCAATTTCTTAATACTAGTTACTTAATCTTAGGCGTTGGGATTTAATCTCTTGGACTATGTCGCTCGCCAACTTTTTTAAATTTATTGTCCTGAATGTAGATACTGTTCGACATTTTTGTCCAAAACATGGCCTGCTTCATTTATATTTTGGAACCTATGTGATAGTCTCGCAGTAAAAAGAGTGGTATTATCTATGCCATCTTTTTCTTCCTTACTAAAGAACAAATATATTACATACTTATAGCCCAGATACCGGTATCGCGGATATGGGACCGCTACTGTCATTTCATTGAAAATTATAACCACAAAACCGGAAAATAGCTGATAATACTAATCCAGCAGAGCAAGTATTTGGTCAAGCATTTAGTTTACTCTCGATATGCTATCCTCGCCTTGCCTTCAACCACCAACCTCTCCAGGCCTTCCATTCGTCTGGTAATGTGTCCAAAGTACCTCAATATATTTTGGTTGATGATTGTGGTAAGGCTAGTATTGATGTCGAGTTCTGTCAATATTGAGACATTTGTGCGTTGTGCTGTCCAAGGTATACGCATCATTCTACGATATACGATATAAAAGGGTATAAAAGTGAGCTTACACGAATCATCTGGCCATTGTCCTCTGTTTTTTCCAGTTTTAAATTTTTTTATTGCGGTTTCTATTTCCGATTTTAAAATATGTGGTTCCTTTTAGTCATTTATTTCTTCTGGATTCACGTCTTCATGGTCAGTTTAAAAGAACATTTCACAATATTGTTTCCATGTCGCTGCTATGCCCTTTGGATTGGTGATGATCGTTCCCAAGTTACAGTGGGTGATCAAATTACATATGAGTGTCTAATACTGTGAATATAATATAAAAATAGATCATAAACACGTTCTTTTACAAAATTTTAAAATATTTTTTCTTTGACCTTAAATAACATTTTTTTTTTAATATTTTGTGTGACCTCCTTTAGCTTCGATGACAGCTTTGATCCTTCTTGCGATGCTTTGAATGTTTCTCAGGCAGTTTTCTTTTATTTTATCGTTTCTGTGCCAGGTGGCAATGAGTCTCTCAATTAACTGCTGCTTATTTGTGACAATTTCCTGGGCAACCCCCCTCTTCATAAGCTCCCATAGATTTTCGATCGGATTGAGGTCTGGGGAATTACCTGGCCACTTCAGTACTTTAATTTTCTTTTTTTCCAGGTACGATGTTACTCTTTTTGCCTTATGGCACGGTGCTGAATCGTGCATAAAGGTAAAATCCTCCGATTCGCCAAACCAGTCTTTGATTTGTGGCATGAGTTTTTTTTCCAGAACTTCAATATACTGATGTTGATTCATCATTCCATTTACAATGTACAGCCTCCCTGTGCCCTTACTGCTGATCACAGACCATACCATAATCTTGAGAGGATGCTTTTCTCGCTCCACTATGCAATCCTTATGATATTTTTCACCCACTCGCCTTCGGACGAAGGCCGACTTATCCATGAGTATCTCCACTGTAGACTCATCGGAGAAACAAACCTGTGAATAAAAAAAACTATAAGATATTTTTTTTATGATAAAAACAGTGGTTATAGTAATTTAAACTTTAGTAGTGACGTAATTTACCTTATTCCAATCCTCAATTGTCCAATTTTTTGTGTTCTTTGGCCCATTCCAGTCTCGTTTTCATCATTACGATGGTCAACTTTGGTTTTTTGGCAGGGCGACATGATTTGAAACCTTGCTCAGTAAGCCTTCTGCGGACTGTCATGTCAGAAACTGGCATACCAGCTTCACGAATAAGTCCCGTGAGGATTCTTCTTGGCTTCTTTCTATTGTTTACGAATATATCCCTCATTTTTCTTTCGTCTCTGGGTGTAGTGACACGCTTTCGACCACATTTTTGGGCACGCTGGTGAATCAGGGGTTTGTTGGTTTCAATTGTTTTCCTGATATTGCTCACTGTTGCTTGCGCTACTTGGCATTGTTGAGCTATCTGACGTTGGGAAAGCTTTGTATTCAATAAAAGTGTCTTTATTTCCACCATTTTAGACACAGGGACGTCTTTAGCCTTACCCATTATGATTTTCTTCTCAAAAATCGAAATGTTTTGAAAATGTCTTTAAAATTAAAACTGATATTCTTTTTTCACTCACAATCACCACTAATAAATTAATAAAACATACTACAAAGATAAAACGATACTAATCTTTCAAGAACAATACAAAAACATACAAATTCAGTTGTAAACTCCAAGCGTAAATTCACCACAATGTGTATGTTGTCACGTAATTTGACACAAATGACAGTTCTAGAGCGGTAAACGTCAAAAAAGTAAGATTATCAGTGACAAAATATATTGGCATACCTTAATCGTATATCAGCATATAATTTTATTATAAAATTTCTGAACAAATATGAAAAACTTAAATTTTTGTGACTGATCATAATAATTTGATCACCCACTGTATCTTTAATTATCTGCGTTTGTGATTTGAACTCTTTAGTTAAGTATTTTACTTTGGCAAACATTTTACTTTAAGTGTTTTTCTAGTTGTTTGCATATTTCTTTAATGATCTGAACTATCCCTTATTTTTAAGAAATATCCCTTGTTTGCAACATTTTCAAGAATATTAATGAATTTTTCTATTCCACTCATACTCATTGTCCAACCCTTTGTTCTATAATCTTACATATTATATCAGATTTCCTGTTTTTAATTAAAAATTCTAGTTTTTGCATCAACAAAAACTAATGAAGGGTTTTATAAATACAATTCTTTATATTATTTTTTGTCCATTGTGCAGATTAGTATTAAACAAACTATTACATTTGGAATATTATATTTGTTTCTTATGCTTTTAAATTTTTCTGATCTTTTACATTTTCTTGGAAATTATTCAAGATTTTATTTACTCTTGTAATATTAAATTTTCGTTGCTCTGTAAATTTCTTATTTATACATAACAAATAATTATCATTTGTTTGCCGTTTGTTTCTTCTCTAACAACATTTTATTCCAAATATACACAATTACACTAGTAATAACTAAGGAGTGTTTTTTTCACTTAAGAAATCACTTAAATTTTTAGAAAACTTTTTGTTTTTCCAGTCCAGTTGTCTGTGTTTTAATTTACTGACTACATAATGCAGTATGATTTATTCGGTTCGAAAAACTGGAGAACTCCGAGTAGACCCACAAAAATCTAACCTACTTAAAACAGGAACGAATTCACGGCGTCATTTGGCTCTTGAAATAGATTTTCTTGCTGTGCACTCTGCAGCAGAGGGTTCATAAATCCTGTGTTAAATAACAGGATTGGTGCAGCTTAGATGAATATTTCAGGAAATTAAACTTAATGGATTCAAAGAAATACGTAAAATGTTGGTTAAAATACACAAAATTACAGAATAAAAAATTATTTTGTATCTTACACTAGTTGAAGTTAGTTGTCAAGGTGTTAAGAAAATGAAATTGTAACATTTTTTTTATATAATTAAAATATTAATTATTTTTATTCCTTTTACCCCCGTGATGATAAGCTGATGGTCGTGTTTACGATTAGAAATTTTTATGGCACTCTACCGACTACCAAACTATCACGGAATTTCCTGAGTACGATAGGTTTTTAATCTTTTCCTTTGTAATCCTTAGTACGAATGGAACTAAATCTTTCCGGCTTTAAGGCGGGTTTCTGTTTGATACTTTGGCAAACAAAATCGTCGAAGGCATTTTATGGTATGTTCCCACAAGGTTTATATTTTATCACGTTCCTAGCCAGAAGTGTACCGTTAGTTTAGATGCTCGTTAGAATCTTACCTTCTCAGAAATACATACAACTGTCCTATCATTTTTGAGTGGGAGATATCCCACCTTTCTTTGGTACTTTGGTAAAATTTTTGAGGAACCAACTTACTTCTGAGTGGTTTTCTTTGAGTAAAGTCTGGTATCTTATGAGACGCTTCGCTCACATTATCGTATCTGTTACCTTACCGTCTCTGTGCATTTTTCTTTTTAAGTGTGTATACCTTGTAAATGTGCGTCTTTAATTTTTATTAACCTCATTGCTTAATACAACTATAGTATTAGCGTCAGTGAATTAGTGCAGCAGTCATCAAGATTTACTGTAAGTAATCATAGTATCCTCAATTATCTGGGCAAATAATATGGTATGGTATCATATTATCTTCCATTATCTGGACGAATCTAAAGTCATCCATTTCTTCACGTGCAGTTGAGAGTAATTACTGAATTTTGCATTTAATTTAAAGAACATTCTATATTTTCTTACGAACTTTCCATCAGCTACTAAGAAATTTCAATAAATAGTAATTACGAACATTTAGTTCTCAATCAATAAATAACAGTGCGAGATAGATAATTAACTACGACCAGTGCGGGTTGGTCAAATTTTTGTTTCTGTAACCTTTTTTGTATTTTTGTAAATTTAGATTTGATTAATTTTTGTTATCTGCTATAATTTTTATGCATTTTTTTATTTACTATACCAAATATCTCGAGGTATGCCCATTAAACAGCAAAGAGAGCCTTTCTTTAATCAACTTTGGTTGAATTTTTTCTCTTACTCAGCATTAGACTCTCTTCGCTGATAATTGAACCTGTGCATTATTATATTGTTGTATTTGTATAGGTACTTATTATTCATATTACCGTTTATTTTTATATGTATACCACCATTTCATAATTGATGGTCTATTTTTATCTTGTGTGTACATTCAGCTACCGATATCATTTTGTTGTTTGAATATATTGTTTTTGTTGTATGTACGCATTTTATTTGTCGACTCCTAACAAGTTTCCTGATATAAAAATACCTCTGAATATTTGCTTTTTACCTTTAATTATTATTATACCTTCGACCAGGAGAAAGATCAGGCTGATTAAGTTTCGTAGGTAAGTAGTGTAATACCTAATATATTTATTATTTGTTTATATAGTGTGTTGACCAAATTTATTTAATAATTAACTGTTAATATCTTTTCTTGGGTTTGATCTCTGAACCTAAATATCTTTCCTTACCTCTTTTCTTTTCTAAGGTTTCTTAATTTTCTCCTTAAACCCAAAAAAATTGAGTGGCGCCCTGTTTCTATCTTATCGTATCTTTGGTAATTTTACCCATCTATCTTTTTGTTTATTTCTGTATCTTTTCTAATATATCTTATCTTGTTCTATCTTTACTTATTTCGTCCGTTGGACCCATTCCCGGTTCCAAAAGCTAGTTTCGAACCCACGACTCGCTCTCCACAACCACTGGCTACCGTCCGCAGTGTCTCCATTGGTGACCTTTCTAGCACCATCCAAAAAAGGTTTCCGAGGTTACAAAATATACAACTCGTCTGGCTCCTACAAATAATATCGAAAACTATCTAAAAAATTTTTGTTTTTGTTGTATAACCAGAGAAAAAGTAGTCATATTATAATAATTTTATTCTAGGTTATACATATACTTGATCAGAAAAAAAACAATTGATTGTGAATTCATAATTATTAACTTAAAACTATAGAACGTTGGATATTAGTCTTAGAATGATAATATATGTAAAGTAAATAGTATACCTGATAGGCGCTGGGTTTACTGAAAAAGAAGAGGCGAAGAGACTTATTTTATGAAGTAGAACCAGCGGAATACCAACAATTTGAGCAACTTAAACTCATTATTGTTAACTTTAGATAACTACAAATCTAATAATAAAGACAATTCATCGTCAATACAGTGTATCAATTTTAAAACTTGCAATGGGCTATATCTCACGAACAAAAGCTGCTATCGAAAAATACTTGAAACCAGTTTCTAGGATAGTAAGGGGAAACTAAAATGACATGAAAGAGAACTCACCCCCATCAACCTCCTAGGCCACTACCCACCACAATCAAAAAAGTTTAAATTGCAAACCCCCACTTGTGATACATCATTGAAAAGACTACAAAATATGCTATCCAATGGTATAAATAATAATTTTACGGATTGAACCAATAATTGTGAAACTTTGGCTTAAATGGAAAATTTAATGAGGTTTTGTTGATTCTATTGATGATCTGTATAATTATTGTTTAATAATTATATAGGTTAGGTTAGGTTAGGACAACGCTGAACATCTAAGGTACGCTGATGATTTCGTATTGATAACTGATAAAAAAGAAGAATTATTTGAAATGATGAAAGAACTGGACGTAGAAGCTGGAAAGATAGGCCTTAATATGAATTACAGCAAGACAAAACCATAACAAATACAGATGAAGACATCACAATGAGAATCGACAAGATGAAATAGAACAAGTTCAGGATATATATAATAATATATAACTTGGTCAAACTATAAAACTTAACAAAGAGAAACCAACCAGCAGAGATCAAGAGACGAGTTAGACTGGCATGGGCGGCATTTGGCAAACTAAGCTACATTCTTAAAAACAAAAGATATCCACGGCATCTTAAGACCAAAGTATACAATTAATGCGTATTCCCTGTTCTTACTTATGGTTCCCAAACGTGGACATTTACAAAAGCAAACATGGACAAAATCATAAAAACGTAAAGAGGAATGGAAAGACAAATGTTGCACATAAGACTAATGGATAAAAAGCGAGAAACGAGTGGATAAGAGAGAAAACAAAAGTGAGGGATGTAGACAAGAAGTTGCAAAATTGAAATGGAGATTTGCCGGACACAATATAAGACAAAAAGAAGACCGATGGAACAAAATTCTTATAAGTTGGATGACCGTGGGAATATAAACGAAGCAGAGGAAGGCCCCAAATGAGATGGGCAGATGATATCAAGAAGCACGTGGGCTCTAGGTGGATGACTGTAGCGACAGACAGAGAAGAATGGAAAAGGATTGGGGAGGCCTATGTCCAAAGATGGACCGAAGAAGGCTAATTAGATAGATAGAATTATATAGGGTGTTAATATCAGCCGGCTTACTATGACTTTTGTATTTGTAATGTCATCTCCTGGACTATTATTTTTAATAAGTGCCCGTCGGATTTTTTTTTGTTAAATAAAAACTTAATTTGCCGTTTTTGCAAACAAGTTGAAAACATCTGTGTTTTGGCTTTTTTCAGATTCAATAATTTTTGGTTTATTTGAGAATTTTAAATGTCATTAGTTTTCATCATTTGTATGATCGGTATTGTCATTCAGCTTTATGTTTGTCTCCCAGAACCAATGTTATTTACGAACAGCTCAAATATTTGACAACACAAAGGTGTTGAAATTCCATGTTTCGCCCGTACAAAACACAAATGCTTCAAGAAGTAGGCGATGGATGATCCAGACCGACGAATTGAACCTAGAATGTAATGAAAAAAAAATATTTGTCACTGATGAATGTACTTATATGTTGAATGGTAAGTAAATAAATAAAACTGTCGGTACTGGAGTGATGCGAACGCGCAACGATTCAGAGAAGGTCACACTCAATATCCTGAAAGACTGAATGTTTGAGCAAGAATATTAGGCGATGCTATAATTGGCCCCTTGTTCATACCAAGCAATTTAAATGACGACATTAGAGAACCAAAGGGACGATCAAGGCAACGTAGCTTTAGACGAAGTATTGCTGCACTTCCAACAAGACGAAGCACCTCCCCACTATGCAGCTCCAGTTAGGCACTGGTTGGATACTAATTATCCGAACAAATGGATTGGAAGGAGAGGTCCTATTGAGTGGCCACCGAGGTCACTAGACTTACGGACACCTGACTCATAAAACTCCTAAGGAGTTTCAATCCTGATCTTCAACTTTACCAAACTAAAATTTTTCTTCTTCTTCTTCAGTGCCTTATCCGGTCCGGATGTTGGCGGTCATCAAGGCTATCATGGTTTTGTTGACTGCTCTGCGAAACAGCTCCGCTGAGGTCATCCCAAACCATTGTCGGAGATTTTTCAACCACGAGAATACGACGAGAACTAAAATTTTTATCGTACCTAATAGGAAATGTTATAATATAACTTCGTTTGAGCCTTTTTTAGCTATGGTCTCAGGATAAGTATAGAAATAGATTTACCGGTAGAAGGCAGATGAATATTAAAAGAAAACATTGAAATCTGTCTTCTGTAGTACACATCGTTTGTGCTGATGTGTGGAAGTGAGACATGTTTTTAGTAGTTCATGACCAGAACTTCATACTCCTTTTCACGTCTAGCAAACCTTTTTGCCTTCTTCTTTCGGTCATAAAAACCTGGTCCTTTAATTTGTGAAGTTTGTTTTTTTGTGTGTAAACATTTTAAGTTACTTTCTACTTCGGGATTGTGTTCTTATTTTTGTAAAGAAGTGACTTCAGCCAGGTATTAATCGCACTCACTGCATGTATCTGATCTCGGAAATCCAAAAGAAACGTTAAATGTATCAAATTCTCGTCGATCACTGTCGTATGCAATCTTTACCTGAGAATTTTTTTCTTGGAATAATTCGTAGATTTTTTTTACATTAAACTCTTCAGGAAGGTAAGTTTTAGATGTCTTTTTATTACTATAATGGCTTGATCTGTCCTTTAATGACTTCAAGTGCATTCTTATCGAATCTTTAGTAATAATGTTTAGTTTATGTGGCTGATCGGAGTGCTTATCTCTTAGATCAGAGGGTGTAACGCCTTTCATTTTAAGCCCTCTTTGAATATACTTAACTTTTCCCTTAGTGATGCCGTGGATTGAGCAAAATGCTTTAAAACAAACAGGTATCTCTTGCATTTGAGCATCTCTCAACACCCCAACCATATAGCCAAAAGCGCAGTCGTGATGTTTCGCTGTCTCGGAATTGGGCTGCCTGAACATTTTTGTGTGATCATTTTGATGGAGATTAGACCTGAAATATGGGGGTTCCGCTTGTAATTTGAATCTAGAGCATTAAAATCATGCAGCAGTTTAATTCTTTCGCTGTCGGTCACATTTTCATAAAATTTTAAACGCTTACAATTACAGCAGTTGCCGCTCTCATGACTCTTCAGATGACGCTTTCACATGACATCAGCCATTGATCCTTTAGATTCTTTATTTTGTTTTGGTGATTCCGCGTCTTCATCACTACTTGAGTGGCAGCTGTAGCTCAGTGGCTTTGTTACCCGCTTAATAATCTGGAGGGCCCGGGTTTGAATCCCTGCACCGACAAAATTTTTAATTTCTAATTTAACTGAGCTGCCACCGTGCTTCGGAGGGCACGTAAAGACGTCGGTCCTGGCTACGAAAGTAGTCATTAAGTCGTGTTAGGGGCGCTTGCGCGATCTGAAGACCCTAACACTAGACCTTAACCAGAAGGTTACACGAACTTTACTTTACTTTATCACTACTTGCCATTTTCAACACCTAATTACTTAACTAATCACAGTTAATAATCCACACAATTTACACTAATACGACACACAATAGCCTCTAAAACAACAAAAGCCATAATGAATAACAAAACAAAAACACGTGTCTCGTATCGGCTACGCTGTGCCCGAGACTAACATTCCTTGTTACTTGCAATTCCGCTCGAAAGTTTTTGGTTCTTAGTTTCTGGACTTCTTAAAATGGTCAGCGCTTTTTATTGCCTACCGATAACTTGTGCATCACAAACTTTGCTAGTTTTTCCGTCAGATGGCAGCAATTTGATAAGTGTTACTACTGACCCATGGGATAATCAGACCCATGAACCGAAGAAAAGAATCGGTCTTCGGTGGGCAGCATATGAAAAAATGTGAGAAATTTTTAAAAGTGAGCTGCCCACATGCCTGAAGAGAAAAGTATTTGTTCAATGGATCCTCCAATGTATCAGTGTTTACATACGGAGCAGAAACACTTACCTACTTTAACAAAAGCCTGGGCTACCAAACTAAGAGTCGTACAGAGAAGAATGAGAGATCAATGTTAGGAATAACTCTGCGAGACAAAATAAAAAATGACGAGGTCAGAAGAAGAACCACTAACGTAATCGAAAGGATGCCAGATTAAAATGGAGATGGGCAGGACACATGCACCATCTACACGATGGGCTGAGGATTTAAGAAGAAAAAATAAAAACTGGATGAGGGTGGCGCAAGATAGACCGGGTTATAAACACGAAGAAGAGACCTATGTATTAGTGGGCTTTTGAGGTTGGATGATGATGATGATGACTACTGATGAAGGTAAGATCATGAGCGGTCAAAACGCTCTGTTCTGGGAGAATTATTACCAACCAGAAAGACTCAGGGTCGGCTGCATCCTTGATATTTCATTGTATTATCAAGAGGCGCTCTGTGCCAAGGTTTTATCTTGGAAAGAAGTAATGGCTATAGTCATATCTACCGTCAATTTTATAAAAAAAAAATGAGCTCACGCACCCTCCATTTCAAATGTTCCTGGAAGATCTGGAAGTATAGAGACGTGGTTTATTACTGTGAAGTGAGGTGGATCAATCGAGCTGCCGTTTTAAAAAGATCTTTTAAAGTGAGAAAAGAGATTCGAGATTTTATGGACATTAAAGGAAAGCCAATTAGCCAAAAGACATTAAAGTGCAATGCTGAACGTGAGCCTTCGAGTCCACATAACAAACCAACAAATCAGGCAAAGATCAGAAGTTCAAGACGTCATCGAAAGAACCACGACGCTTAAGTGGAACTGGGCAGGGCACTTAACCAGAACACAAGATGGACGGTGGACAAGACGTATTATGGAATGGAGGCCCAGAAACTATAAAAGAAGCCGAGGACGACCACCGACTAGATGGACCGATGATATGAAACGTGTAGCGGGAAACTGCCTACAAGCGGCCCAGTGTAGAGAACACTGGAAAGAACTGAGGGAGGCCTATGTCCAGCAGTGGATGCGATTGGCTGATTGATGAAAAGAAAGCCAGCAGAAGAACTTTCCAAAAATCAATGGATTTTATAACTTGGATTTCTTAATGATTTAACTGGCGAACTAACTCAGCTCAACAAATGCTTGCAGAAAAAAACAGTTTGGAGATTTTCCAAAAAAAATTTACAGTTTAGGTTATATTGATGTTGTACCAAGCAAAGTTTCAAATGAACGTAGTAGATTTACAAAGCAATACCACTCTGAAAACGGAATTTAAGTAAAGCGTTAACTTGGTACATTTCTATAAGAGTTTGGGTTTTAACTTCAAGGAACTAAAAAAATTTGCTCAGTAGATGATTATAATGTTTAGTGGTACATATCTCTGTAAGCAGACTTCTTCAATCCAACAATGGAAAAAACAAGCGTTGTTCTCGTTTGACCTATGGCCATTTAGATGCGATATTGCGCGTTTCTATATCTAAAATGGAAACACTAAAAAATGCCTTCTATCTATCTAATTAGCCTTCTTCGGTCCATCTTTGGACATAGGCCTCCCCAATCCTTTTCTATTCTTCTCTGTCTGTCGCTATAGTCATCCATCTAGAGCCCACGTGCTTCTTGATATCATCTGCCCATCTCATTTGGAGCCTTCCTCTGCTTCGTTTATATTCCCACGGTCTCCAACTTATAAGGAATTTTGTTCCATCGGTCTTCTTTTTGTCTTATATTGTGTCCGGCAAATCTCCATTTCAATTTTGCAACTTCTTGTCTAACATCCCTCACTTTTGTTTTCTCTCTTATCCACTCGTTTCTCTTCTTATCCATTAGTCTTATGTGCAACATTTGTCTTTCCATTGCTCTTTGGGTTTTTATGATTTTGTCCATGTTTGCTTTTGTAGATGTCCACGTTTGGGAACCATAAGTAAGAACAGGGAGTACGCATTGATTATATAATTTGGTCTTAAGATGCTGTGGATATCTTTTGTTTTTAAGAATGTAGCTTAGTTTGCCAAATGCCGCCCATGCCAGTCTAACTCGTCTCTTGATCTCTGCTGTTTGGTTCTCTTTGTTAAGTTTTATACTTTGACAAAGATATATATAATCCTTAACTTGTTCTTTTTAATCTTGTCCGATTCTCATTGTGATGTCTTCATCTGTATTTGTTATAGTTTTGGTCTTGCTGTAATTCATATTAAGGCCTATCTTTCCAACTTCTACGTCCAGTTCTTTCATCATTTCAAATAATTCTTCTTTTCTATCGATTATCAATACGATGTCATCAGCGTACCTTAGATGGTTCAAGCGTTGTCCACAAATTTTTATACCTTTTTTTTCCCATTATAATCTTTTAAAAGTATCTTTAAGAGCCTGATTGAAAAGTTTCGGTGATATTGTATCACCCTGTCTCACGCCTCTACTTAAAATGCCTTAGTCAAGTATAAATTTAAAAAGCGCGTTAGCATTATGTTTTACTTAATTTTGTATCCATCTAGCCATCTATTCGCAACAGTTGACATAGCTCACTATGTCGAACGAATAAATAATTTTAAAAATAGCATCGAATAGAAAAGATCAATTTTAATATTTGGAAGAAACTTAAATTTAAAAAGAAGTTGTGCAAGATATGAAATAGCGTTTAATTTAATTTAAGTACTTAATATTAATATGCTATTAAATGTAGTATTCGAAAATTGTTGGAAGTTTTACTCGCTGGTAAAATATGAAGAGTAATGCATTTATAAATCACAAAGGGACGATCCTGTATCTTGGCTCTAATGCGACATATTGTTCGATATGGTGCCCTACTAACTGGAATGGGGCCAAACTCAGGGACACCGAGAGGGACACATGGGGTTGGCATCAAAAGAGGCGAGGCGCTCCAAAAGCGACCCCGTTCAGCTTCCTCGCGTGCTTTTCGGGTCCAAAAATTTTCGGGTGCATGAAATGGTCCGAATGTTCCCATTCTTGACCTAGTTTCCAACAGGGCGGAGCGACAGAGACAATCATCCAAGCAAAAGTACATTTAAAATATATGTCTAATATTATTAAAATCCTAAAATATAAATGTAGAAAACATGATTGTACATCGTTTTTGGTAAATTTTAAAATGTATTTCAAATACAATAATTGTATAGATACCTAATTTATTTACAATTGTTATTATTTATTCAATATATAGTTTATTTTATAATTTATGTAGTATATAAAAAAAAAGCTTCAGAAAATATACATCCAACCATCCAATGACACTACAGCACAAATAGGGCCTTAGTCTCCTCGGTTAGCTTCTCCAAAGATCATGATCCACTGCTATTTTTTTCCATGAGCGTGTTTTTAGGAGCATCCTGATCTACTTCGTCCTACCATCTCTTTTTTTTTGTTATTCCAACATTTCATTTTCATCCTGTGGAATATCCTGTACGACGGGGTGTTGAGGCTGCAGATGCAAGGGGATGCTGTCTTGTAGCTTATGCTGATGATCTCGCACTGGTTGCGAAGTCAAGACAGAAAGTGGACATGGCTAATGCGGCTAACACAGCCCTGCGTCGTATTAGTAGGTGTATCAGAGAGAACGATCTACAGCTAGCGCCTCAGAAAACTAAGATGTTAGTTCTCAAAGGCACCCGGGACAACTCCTCTCTTCGATTTGGTATCTAGGAGTCCGGTTGTCGGAAGGACTAAGGTTCGCAGTACACATCCAAAAGACGGTAGAGAAGGCGAACCAAAATCTGGATGCGTTGATATGGCTGATGCCAAACATTGGAGGCCCAGGTAGCACCAAAAGAAGGGTGCTAAATGGAGTTTTCCAGTCGGTGGTAACCTATGCTGTCCCCGTGTGGTGTAGCGCACTAAACACTGCAAACTACACCATGCTGATGGAGACTTCGCAAAGACAAATGCTCCTCAAGGTATCTAGAACATACAGGACGGTTTCAAATTGTATGTCATTGGAGCAGTGATACCGATCATTTTGTTGTGCAAAGAGCCAGCGAGGGTGTATGGATAGAAATATAGATAAGAATGAGAGAGAAAGAACGATAGTGGAGTGGCAGAGCGAATGGGCGAATGATAGCGGAAAGGTAAGGTGGGCAAAGGAGCTTATTCCCGATCTAAGGCCGTGGTAGGAATGTACGTTCAGAAAACTAGACTACTTCCTGACGCAGTTTCTGATTGGATATGGTAGTTTTGGCACCTTCACAAATAGAATAGGCAAATCTGCCTCGGCAGATTGTACTGTTTGTGGGGTACCGCCCATTTTTTTAACTGACAGAGATGGGCAAATGAGAGGGGAGATTTCGAGAGGTGAATGGGTTTCGGGCTGGATGAAAGAAACATGGTAAACATAATGTTGAGAGGAGAGAAAGAATAGAGAGAAGTGCACTGTCTGATTTCTGGGGTGATGAAGTAGAAGGAGCAGGAGAACAGAGGAGGAAATTAAACCAGGGATCTGAAATTTATGGTTATTAATATTTATTAGTTTTTGGCCTAACCGAAATATTTTCTTATTTATGGTATGGTAATTTATTAGTTTTTAGATAGAATCCAGAATTCAATGGATACCTTCTTAGGTTGTTATTGGAATCTGGCAATACGGCAATTAAAAAAAACATCCAATGACACTACAGCATAATTAGGGCCTTAATCCCCTTCAGTTAGCTTCTCCAAAGGTCTCGATTCACTTCTATTCTTTTCCATGAACGTGTTTTTAGTAGCATCTTCGCCTACTTCGTCCTACCATCTCTTTTTTGTTATTCTAACATTTCTTTTATCTTGCATTTTTGCGTTTAGTAATTTTCTGGGGATTCTGTTCTCATGCATCTAGACCACTTGTCTTGCTCACGATAATCGCTGCACCCTAGTGTATCGTTGCTAGTGTTGGTTCTCTATATTATCCGTATATTTCTTTATTAAATCCATTTTGACAATTGTTGTGCTAATTATGTTGATATCATCTATATAGTACAAAGAATACATCTGCACTATATTTCCCTTCATTATATTTCCTTTACGGCAAAAAAGGTCGAGTTTTCATTAAATGTCTGCTTGAGTTATCTCATAAATCTCTCAACTTTTTTATTACCTCAGACCCTTTTATACTTACATAAGAAAAAATATTAGAGTTATAAAGAAATAATTTAAACTACACATCTGCATTTTTTATCGTTCTATTCTCACTAAAAGGATTTAATAGTAGATCATAAGAAACATTTTATTTCTTTTGAGTTTACAAAACTCTATCCCATAACAATACATAAAGAATCTTTCGCCCCTTTAAAAGTTCTTATAAAATGCTGGTACTTTCCGAATAAGAATACCGGTTTGCTGGAATATATACATTTTTCTCTTATCCGTAGTAAGATAAACTCATCGCGATGCTCTCACATAATATTCTCTAGTCAAAAGTCGAACAATTCTCTACATCAACGGTGTCCAACTTGCAATGCCTCAAGGGACAAAACTAAAACCTTTGATGTTATCGCGGGCCATATAATAATTTTGTTACAAGTAATAACAAAATAAAGTGAGGTATAAAAATAATTAAAACAAAAAAGAGTATTATTTTTTTTATTGCTCAACAGCTACATTTTTTTTGTAAACGGAAAATTTATTGATAATACTTTTCAATAATCAAGACAAATATTGCAAAAGCAAACGAAAAAGATGTATCCAATTAGTGTGAGGACTGTGGTCGATCGGTTTCATCCACCAATGAAGAAATGTCCACCTCCAGTTCAGTTGTAGACAGTCTCATAAGATGACGTAAGGAAGAATCGGTAAGGTTGCTTCAGTTTTTATTTTTTATGTATTTCATGGAGGAAAAGGCACTTTCACATGTATATGTGCTTCCGAACATTAATGTCATTTTCAGTCCAAAATCACGCAGGTTTGGGAATTTCTCCTTTAACAGTAATTTGAAAAATTCAGGTCCCTTTTCTTGTCTGGTGATTAGAAACATGTCTGCTTGAAGATCACAGAACTCAAGCTGTAAGTTGGGTGGTTGATCATCAATGGTTGCTCCAAGAGGGTTATTATAAAGTAGTACACTGCTTTTGAGACTTTCAATTTCTTCAAATCTTGTATTGAATTCATGAATAACTTATTCAATTTGTGAAATGCAGGATGAAAACTCAATATTTTCCTCACCGTTGGATTCTTCTGCTATTTGCAGACAGCTAGGAAAGTGTGTCAGGTTGTTCTTTTCCAAAGCACGTTTAAATATGCTCAGCTTATTCCGGAATCCGTCTATCATTCCGATCAAATCTGAAACCGTCTGGTTTCTTCCTTGAAGACTCAAGTTTAACATGTTAAGATAATTGGTCAGATCTGTTATAAAAGCTAACTGTCTTAAGAATTCTGGATCCTTAAACTTCTCTTCCAGTTCAGTTGTGTCAGATGAAACGTATTTGTTGAGGAATATAGGGATTTCCTTTCTTATGGCAAAAAATCGTTCCATGCACTTTCCTGCACTCAGCCACCTTACATGGTTGTACATCAGCAAGTTTCCATACTCAGCCTGTTTCCACTAAAAACTGCTTAAGTTGCCTAAATGAGATCGATTTCCACCATCATATTCATATTTCCACTAATCATATTTATAATCTTAATCACGGTTTGGAAAACATGGTCTTCCTTGACTGATTTTCCACATAAAGCTCCCTGATGTTTAATACAATTAATTGTTGGGCAAGTGACACCATTCTCTCGAAGCAGACCCACTAATCCAATTTTTTTACCTGTCATTGCTGGGGCCCTGTCTATTGCTATGGCTGAACATTTATCAAAGACTCCAATTCTGTCAACTGTTTTCTTCACAGCCTCATAGATGTCTTTTCCTTTTGTTGTTCCATAAAGAGGACAAATATCAAATAACTCCTCTTTATTGGTAAAATCATTAAAAGTAGTGCGCACAAATATTAGCAGCTGATTAACATCGGTTTGATAAATATGATCAGTGCTTTCATCCAAACAAAGTAAGAAATATGAACTTTTCTTAACCAGGCTAAGCATACATTTTTCTACTTGCTCACCCATAGCAACAATCCTTCTTTGTATGGTTTTGATGTGAAAGTGGCACTGATTCAAATTTCTCCGCCATTTTAGAATCACCGAAAGCTTTGGCCATTTCAACAGCACATCTTTTTATCAAATTGCCATCAGTGAAAGGTTTTTTTGCCTTTGCCAGCTCAAGCGACACGGCATAAGATGCGTGCAAAGAATGCGTTTGAGAGTGTAATATTTTACTGAACATACCAGTCTGCTGTTTAAGCTTTTTCTTCAAATCTGCAACTAGGGCACGCCGACTTTCTTTTGTGTACCTAAGCACTGCAACTTTCCATTATTGTTAGTAATCAAGTAATCGCTCTCCCAACTTTCTTTGTAAATTCTGTTCTCACTATCAATTTTCCGTTTTACTGGTTTTACACTCATTATTGTATAAGAGGAATCAAGAGAAAGAATTAATCAAGTTCACTGTTCACTAGCAACGTAATAGATTAGCCGACTAGCCTACGTGTCAGTAGCACACTGGCACGATGGCGGCTGGCGACGGATGGTAAGCAGTGCAGTTCTCATAGTGGTGGAGGACGATTGTGTTCGTTACACGTCCGCGAAGCTGCACGCGGTACAGTACTTGTGATGTAAAAACACTGCTAAACCATAAAATATAAAATAAATTAAAAAATCTTTTTTCACAGTGGCAGCATTTAAAGAAAATATATGCTTTTCGAAAATCTTACGTGGGCCACGACAAATAGCCTCGCTGGCCGGATGCGGTCGTTTAAAGTTAGTTATTTTCAAGACAAATTTGTATAATAAAAGTGTTAGTAAAATTAATTTTAAATAAAATAAAAATACTTTAACTCGCAGTCTACAATATTACGTTAA
Organism: Diabrotica balteata; assembly: GCA_918026665.1. Classification (NCBI taxonomy): domain Eukaryota; kingdom Metazoa; phylum Arthropoda; class Insecta; order Coleoptera; family Chrysomelidae; genus Diabrotica; species Diabrotica balteata. The sequence continues at coordinate 127,526,033 of OU898281.1, forward strand.
CATCAAACTTTGCCTTGCTTTAACACAGATTAATTTTTCGGAGTATTTTATAATCAACCAGTTAGAAGTTTGGTTCTCGTCTTATATTGGAGAAAAGGAACAATAACAAGTTCTTACATTATATTAGATAGTTTTGTTTTATCCACTAAATCATAGGATTGCTTGAAGTCTATAAAATATTTTAAACGTCTACGTCAAAGGTAGATCTATTTTGCCCAAACTCTGCTTGATTTTCCTCAATGCTTTTTTCAGGAAGGAATTTCATATTTCTTGTACTCATTGAAAAAGCAGCAACAGAAGCTTTAGGAAAACGCAAAGTCATACTGAACAAAAGAAACAACAACAATACACCATGGTGCAGAAAATAAATAAAAGGGAAATGTAAAGAAAAACGAGAGGCCTACACGAAATACAAATTATCAAATACTCCAGAATCGCGAGACACCTATAGAATAATACAAAATGAAACAAAGCAGTTGGTACGAAGAACAAAAAATAAACACAATCCAAGAGGATTCCTTTAAACGGAGTCCATTTCAAATAGTTTAGGAACCCTCTTGTGTTTGTTGCCCAGGAAGTCTATTTAGTACTTTTTTGATTTCTTTCTTTGTAGTTACCCCTTTCACTCCCTCCTTTATTCACTTACTTACGACCCAGCTCTCCAAACAAAACAAGAGTGGTCGTTCGCAAACGTTTCTGTTTGTTTGCTTATCCTATCTCCAGCCCAAGAATTGCTCAGTCCCCACTTTCAACCCTCTATAAGTGCGACCCAATATAGTAGACAAATAAAATCTTACAAGTTTAATATTTTCATTACAGAATGGGTCATTGTCATATGTTTCCCTGTATTGCTGTGGTAAGGGTTTGGAATTTACATGAAGACCTGCAAGATGTTCTCTTAAGATATGTTTTCTACGGGTGTTTTTTTTTCTGAGTTTAACAGCATTCATAGCATTTTGCTATATGGAGTCACTACCACAAGAGGAAAAAGAGATGAAGATAATTTTGAATAGTCAAATAGTTATAGTTTGATACCATTTGAATTTTGAACTGCAACTAAGTAGCAGCACAACTAAGTAAAAGTAAGCGTACAGCCGCAATTAAATATAGGTACATATGTGTCACCAAGTTCTTTTACGACTTATTTATTATCAGCTATAAACCAGCTTCATTATAAACTCTCATGTCAAGTAAATTTATTTCAATTTTTTTATAAACTTCTGCATTTGTTTGGTAGTTATCTTGCAAGTTAATTATCAATAAAATTATGTTTCCTGCTGCATATAAATTTAGTATAATTTGCATAATCATAAAGCCGAAAGGCAAACGTATTATTAGTGTTATTCAATGATAAGTTTATCTGAAGTTGACGGTGAAGTTGTATGAAACTCATAAATCGTTCTGATAAAACTTTAGATATTTGATATCTTACTAATATTCTTGTGAGAACATTGTTAAAGTATCAGACTCTCAGGCAGTTTTGCAGGGTGTTTAAAATTTATTTATTAATTTAGTTATTGACGGGAAAACCCCTTTATATATAAAATAAATTTTCAGTCAATACAACCTATTTATTTTTATTTTTACGCACAACAGGCCGTTAAGGCCTAGGGCAAATACAACCTATACTAATTCTAAAAAAAAAATCAAAATAAATAAGGCAAGGTAGGAAATATCTATTAGTTAAGACAAAACTGTTATAGACTGTTTGCTATAGCTTTTACGAATTTGAAACTTATAATGTGGACATTTAGTTCATTCATTTAACCAAATTACTGCTTCAAAAATATTATAAAATATTTACAAATATTTTAAAAATACATATTTTTGAAACTCAAAAAATTCGGGTAATATTTATCGATCGGGTAATACTGAAAATGGAGATGGGTAATATCGATCACAGAGGAACAAGTTCAATGGTTAAGTTTACTTAGGTTTAAGTATAAAATACATATTTCTTTAGTTACATTTACAGTTTCAGCAAATATAAAGAGTAGCAGTATCCGCTTCCGTGCATTCTGCATGAGCCCAGAGACTACAGAGACGTCATCTCCACCATAATTCATTTGATCCAAACTCCGAACATAAAGCCCATAGTTCGCTTTCTCGTGTTTGGTGTACTTTCACGCCATAAGTCTTCTTCTTGACTAATTTTTCGGTTATCTTATTAGCTCCAATTGTTCGTTTCACTTTCTCAACCTCACCATTCCTTTGCTTTCACTACTGACTGGTAGTGCCGCTAGAGGGCATAGTTCACTGAAAGATATACAAGATAAGCTTTCATTTTTTAACAGATTTATCCTTATCGTCGCTCGGATCAATGTCTGAAACTTCCTTTAATTCTGATGATGGTGCTGCTTTTGGTCTCAGTTTTTTTTTATTTTGGACTCCACGGCCCTGGTAGTTCATCTAGGGTGTTCAACTGGTGTTGGCGATGGTTTTTGATGTGTATCAGGCAGAGAAGACACATTATCTTGATATTATTAAACTATTGGTATAGATATTAATTCTTCTTCACAAAAAACCTCGGGATTGGAGAAAAAAATCCCTGTGGTTCGAAAACCATTTACAGCCTTCTCAACAGACGCAGCCCTATTGAAGGCATTTTTAACAAATTCCACAACGTCTGTTGTATTGATTTTCTCATATTTTTTTTGTTTTATATAATTGTCACATTATTGGTAGTAAACTGTCTAGAATGGAGAAAAAATTGTGATATCTAGAGACTGGAGATGGTGGGAGGTGTGCGGTGGCAGTCAAACGAGATTTAATCTGAAGTCGCGACAAAAATTGTAGAAAGCCAGACTTGAATGAGTTATCTAGTTATCTAGTGTTCATTTTTTTCACATGCGAAAAATTATGTCATTTTTTTGCTGTATTACAACAACCATTCAATTTTCAACCATTCAAACCAACAATTTTACAAATATTTTCCATTCTTCAACCCTTCCTACTCACATTTTAACCCCACTCCATTATAAATATAGACTGTTGTACGATAGCAAATAAAAAAGACTCTCTCTTGTCTGTTGACTGTCGTTGAGGACAGTCCACTCTCTTTCTTACCCTTTGCTTATCGAAAAGAACAGTCGCTCTCTTGGCTGTTATCTATCGCTAAAGAGACACTCTCTACTGTTGACTGCCGCTTACTAATTTTTTCTCGCCTGCTTTTAGTTACGCGAAAAATACCGCAAATACTATTTTAAATCGTGTAGAGACGCAAAGTGTGCTCTATCTCGTGATCTCAGTGTTAGTACCGCGAAACACGTGTTCAGAAACCGGTGCCCGGACTGATTCCGCATATGAAGAATAACCGCGAATGTGCGGAGCAGAAATTTTGGTAAGACTTTGTATAAACTTAAATTGCTATTGTCTGTATAACTCTTTACCACATATCCTAATTTATTTCAACCAGCCCTATGTAATACAGTCCATACACTAAAATTAACATCTAGCACTAAAAGAACTAGATAGTCTTTAGAAACATTAACATGGCGCTGAAAATATATCAACCGTTCCATGAAAAGTTGTTCCGTAATCCAAACCGGATAAAAGAAGGTTTGTCCAAAATGCATGGTAATACATCATTAAGACTGCAAAAGTGAAAAAGCATCAGTTGGAAGTTGTAAAACTATAACGAAAAGAGTTTTTGAGCACAACATTCCTCAAAGATTAAGAAATCAATTAGCTTATGTTACTGTGGTTGAGGTTTAAAAAGGAAGCACCTTTCCAAATTAAAATAAATGAATCTTTCAGTGAAATTTCGAGTTTCCGAACCTTGGATATCTCAAACAAGACAAGTAAAATATGTCCTGGAAAATCCGCGGAAGTGCAAATATTGTTGATTGTACAGCAGAATCAGTTTTACCCAACCAAAAGACAAATGAATTAAAAAAAAAGAAGGACATATTGTCTCTGCTACTTTACATACCCCCTATTCATCATGGATACTTCAAAAACATTCCAGGGAATCAGCCAACTTGTCAAACCCAGGATAACGAAGGGACTGAAGGAAACTGACAACTTTTCCTTTCAACTAAGAAGTGATATTTTGTTTTAATATTTCCAATATGATCTCTAATTAGATGTAAAAATAAAGCGTATTAACAACACTTACGAATACATTTGAACCAAGTCCACTTTTTTGCATTTTTTTGGGGTTATTATATCAAATTTGGTCGGAAAAAGCAATCTTCTCAAAATGAATATTATACACCATTAAAAATGTTAACGGGTAATTTTGTTATGAAGCTTTAACTTTAAACCTCTATAGGTCAAATAAAGATAAAGTGGACTTGGTAGTGGTATAAAGTGGAACAGATAAAAATTAAATAACTTAAAAATCCTATAATCCTATAATCTTGTTTTATTTATCCTTAATTCTTTTTAGTAAGCAATTATTATAAGAGAGTAATATTTGGATGGGGAGAACAAAATATCGTCAGACTGAATGCTGGTCGGTTGAACAAAAAAAAATAAATAAAAACGCCCATTTACAAACTTAATAATGGATGTAATTTTATACACCAAAATGTCTGTATCTCGAAATAGGACCCTCTCTGCAAGAGACCAGATAGAAAATTTATACCTGCTTCAATTTATGGCGCCACCATTGTGTTTCGGAAAGTATGCCTTCCACCCTCCGGGGATTGATCATCCCCATTGGTCCATTAAAAGAAATTTTACAGTTAGTTACATTTACAAGATAGAAATTGATAGGTAGACGATGCCACCCTATTAAATTATCCACTAGAATGGGCAACTTTGAATGGAATTAAGAAAGTGAAAAAATTAGAAAGAGGGGAATATTTTTATCAAATCCTATAAGTCGATAAATTTCTTTTAATAAACATTGTAGGTAATCGTATAAGTAAAATCTTATGTCTGACTTAAATTATAACTATAACTTTTTATATCTGTCTTATACTTTTAATATTTATATGTATTACATTATTTTGCTAATTGCTATAATTTTTTAATTAAATCTAAATTTATATTATGACCGCGTAAGATTAAATAACACATTAAGATGGCTATCATTGAATAAACTTATTTAATTAAGTTATTGAGTAAACTTAGTTAATCTAATAAAACTAAAGAACATTAATAGCACAACCCCCAAAAAAGCAGTTGATATCAACAAATTACGAAAACCAGAAGTAAGAGAACAGATGATACAAGAAATTGATGAAGCAGTAACAAAGATACAACCCATAAAAGACAACACAAAAGTTAACATCAATGAGAATTGGACAGACATTAAAACAGCGTTAATGAAACCAAGCATAAGTCACCTCCATAAAAGTAAAGAATATAAAAAAGAATGGATGACAGATGAGATACTAAACTTAATGGATGAAAGAAGAAAACAGAAAAACAAAAAGAACCAGAAGTATAAAGAGATACAAAAAGAAATTCGTCTAAAAATATGCACAGTTAAAGAAAACTGGTACGGGGAAAAATGCGAAGAAATCGAACAACTACAAAATAAACACGACAGCTTTAATGTACTTCGGAAGATCAAAGAGTTGACGAGGAGACAAAGTAACAGACACATCATATTAGTAGACGAGAGTGGAAGCATTATTATGGACACAGAAGAAAAATTAAGAGTCTGGAAACAGTACATAGAACAACCGTTTAAAGATCAAAGAGACAATGTAGATAACGAATACATAAACAGTGACACAGGACCAGAAATAACAAGAGATGAAGTGGAATACACGATTAAAGAACTGAGGTCGGGGAAGGCTACAGGCCAGATGAACTACCAATAGACATAATTAAACTCATCAAAGGCAACAACTTAATAAAGATCGTGGAACTATTTAACAGCATTTACAAATCTGGTATCATACCTAATGAATGGCTAGTAACAACAATAATAGCCATACCCAAAAAGTCTAATGCGAGACAATGCTCGGAACATCGCACCATATCAGTCTCATGTGTCATATATTAAAGGTCTTCTTAAAAATTATTCATCGGAGAATATATAAAAAATTGGAAGTTGACATCGGACCCTCTCAATTTGGCTTTAGAGACGGACTAGGAACTAGAGAGGCACTGTTTGCTTTTAATGTTCTAACACAACGATGCTTAGACGTAAATCAGGACATATTTGTTTGTTTCCTAGACTATAACAAAGCATTTGATACAGTAAAACATAGGCCACTGATGCAAATACTGGAAAATAAAAATATTGATACAAGGGACATGCGAGTGATAAGGAATCTATACTACAAACAAGAAGCTACAGTACGAATTAACAGATCAACGGTCAACGGTCACCCCATTTGCAATATCCGATATGCTGATGATACCGCGCTCATAGCAGAAAATATTGACGACCTATAGAGATTACTAAACAAAGTGGTAGAAGCAAGTGAAGAATTTGGTCTGTCACTGAATACAAAGAAGACCAAATTCATGATAATTACAAGAAACGTATCAATAATATCAACTTACATGTAGGACAGAATCTCATTGAACGAGTACAAAATTACAATTACCTCGGAACAAATATTAACGAGTCAAACGAATACACCAGAGAAATAAGAATAAGAATAGAGAAAGCCCGCAGTGCCTTTAACAATATGAAACAAATGTTGTGTAGCCGAAACCTAAGCCTAAAGCTGAAAACACGAATGCTTAAATGTTATGTTTTCTCGGTCCTGTTATATGGGGTGGAGGCGTGGACACTAAATAAGCAATGTATGGGTAAGCTGGATTCATTTGAGATGTGGGCGTACCGAAGAATGTTAAAAATCTCCTGGAAGGATAAGATAACTAACCAAGTTGTATTAGACAGGATGAACAAACAAAAGAAGGTCGTATTGAGTGTTAAAATGAGGAAACTACAATACCTGGGACATATTACACGTGGGAATAAATATCAACTGTTACAACTAATTATGCAAGGAAAGATTGAGGGTAGGCGTAGTATAGGTAGGAGAAGAATGTCATGGTTGAGAAACCTCAGGGAGTGGTTTGCTTGCACTTCCATACAATTGTTCCGAGCGGCAGCCTCCAGGGTCAAAATTGCAATGATGATAGCCAACCTTCGTAGCGGAGATGGCACGTGAAGAAGAAGAAGATTTAATTTGAATAATATTTAATAATTTATATCCTAAAAGAAATCCCATAAAAAGATCTTCCGTCAATATATTACTAAAAAAATTTGAGGTTTATCCAAATCAAACTGCAACGACTGAAGATAAATCTTGAAGATATTTATATCGTGTTATAAGAACATAGAAGGAAGAAACAAAGGAAGAAATTCTATATGCAATAAGTTTAATGAAAACTAGAAAGACATCAGGCCCAGACGAGCTACCAGCTAAAATCCTTGTTATTGATGAAAAGCATATTCGCCATTGTTATTCCTATTATTAAACCAAATAAAGATAAATTACAACCAGAATCATATCGTCCTATATCATTAGCATGTTGTTTATGTAAACTTACGGAAAAAAATAGTCAACTAAAGATTAATGTGGAACCTAGAACATAATGATCAAATTATCCTGTAACAAGCTGGCTTTATTAGACCAGGCTGATCTACAAACAACAATCATTATAAATCAATTGGTTTCGAAAATAATTTACGGATTTAATATCAGATGTCGCTATTTGCGTCCTAAGACATTTCAATCGCTCCTAGCTACATGTCCAGCATATTCCCATTTCAACTTTAATGATTTTTGCACCACATCGGTGACTTTGGTTTTCTGTCTTATCCATGTGTTTGTTTTCTTGTCCTTAAGTGATATACCTAGCATTGCTCTTTCCATCATCGCGTGTTGAGTGACTCTAAGTATATTCACATTCTTTTTTGTGATTGTCCATCTTTGTGCCGCATAAGTTAATATCGGAATAATGCATGCATCAAAAACTTTAGATCTAAGATGTAATTGAATTTGTTGATTTCTGAGTATATAGTTCAGTTTACCGAATGCTGCCCAAGCTAACTTTCTTCTTCTTTTTATTTCTTCAGTTTGAGTTTCCCTATTTAGTATTATTTTTTGTCATAAGTATATATATTCTTCAACTTTTTCTATAACTTTATCGTTTATTATTGTCACGGTGTCTTCGGAGTGCATGACTTTTGTTTTGTTTAAATTCATTTTCAGTCCTATTTTAGAAGATTCGGTATGTAGTTCTAAAAGCATGGTTTGCATTTCTTGTAGGTCAATAGCTATCAGGATTATATCATCTGCAAATCGTAGATTACTGAGGTAGCGGCCATTGATGTTTATTCCCTTATATTTCCAATCTAGGTTTTTGGAAATATAAGGGAATAAACATCAATGGCCGCTACCTCAGTAATCTACGATTATCTGTCCTACTTTATTTTTATTGGCAATAAACGATATAATAAAAATCATTGCGAAACCTGCTTAGGCAAGACTATATTATGCTGATGACCTAATAATTTACATCAAAGGCAAGAACGTTAATCAGAACGCAAGGTTTTGCTCTAATGAAACAAAATGTATAATATTTTCAAAAAGACATATCGAGGATAAACCAAACCTAATCCTAATGGGTCCTAGCCTCCTCAAGAATTTCTCTCCAGTCGTTCCTATCCATCGCCTTTCTCTTCCAAGCACGTATTCCCATATTTCTCATGTCTTTATCGATGTTATCAAGGAACCTTGTTCTGGGTCTTCCTCTTCTTCTCTGATCAATGGGTCTATCACGGCTTTCTAGCTGGGTCTTTTTATTCCATCCACATTACATGTCCTATCACCTCTGACGTCCTATCTTAATATGTTTTGCGATATCAGGTTCCTGGTATATTCTATAAAGTTGTATCATCTTCTTCACATTCCATTGTCATTCACTGCTACATAGATTCGCCTTTGTACTTTACTTTCGAAACATCCTAACATGTTTTCATTACTTTTTGTTAGAATCCAGGTCTCTGAACCATACGTTAGCACTGGGCGTATTATTATTGTGTTGAATTTTATTTTTGTATTTCTCGATATAATTGTGGATTTAAGGAGATTGAGCCCAAAATAGCATCTGTTGGCCGTGCAAATTCTGTGGTTTATCTCTGCGGTAGTATTATTTTCAGTGTTAAGGAGCGCTCCCAGGTATACAAATTCGTTCACTGCTTTGACGACGTCGTTTTCTATAACGAGTGGTCGTAGGATTTTTGGTTGCGTGCTTATTTTCATATACTTCGTTTTGTTGGTGTTTATTATTAAGTGTTATGTTAAACCAGTTATGTAGCTGATTCCTTTAATGCTACATACGAATCTCGTACAGCGTGTTCCGTTTTCCCAAAAGTATTGATATCATCAGCATAGGCCAGGATTTGCACTGATTTATTATATATTGAACCAGTGGTTGTGATTTGTGACATACGTATTACTTTTTCCAGAGCCAGATTGAACAATATACAAGAGAAGGGGTTCTCCCTGGCGCAGCCCATTATTTGTTTTAAAAGGTTCAGACAGTTCCACTGCTTTCGTACTCTACATTCAACTTTTTCAAGAGTTGGTTTTCTTAAATTTACCATTATTATGGATAATTTATATGGTGCTCTGTCTACTAGTATATTAGTACACTTTACCCATTTTACAGAGATAATATCAGACAGAAATTTTTAGTTAGAACAACTTATGTGTTTCCTCTGAGTTCACCTTTCTAAATTTCTAAGAGTATTTTTGGGTAGTGAACAGAAGATTGTAATAAAACTATTTTTCGTGTTGCTCACTTTGAGATAACTGTCATAGGCTTTTTTGAGGTCCACGTAAACTAAGTACAGTTCTTAACAAATTGTTTTTCTCTCACTGTTGAGGACCTGAAAGAAAGTTAATAAATGATAGTCTTCCACCTTTCTTAAAAACAGTAGATTTATTTATTTAATGTAGAGTTTATTTGAAAACATGTTCTGCATATCCGGTTCTTTTTTAAGGAATCTTTCAAACCGTCTGCAGCGCTAATAAAGTTGCTGCTTCCTCTTGTATTCGCCAAATGACAGAAAGATATTTTTTCGTATTGAAACATTGCCGTTTGTTGTCGAGTGGCTGCAAGATCAATAGGTTGGTTGGAGTTGTACAGAGCGTATCAGCGTCGAATCGCGGCCATTGCAGGCACCAGGACGCCTCGAGCATTGATCGACCTACTGACCCCGATTTTCGGGGGGGCTAATAATAGAGCGCCGTCGCCGTCGAGTTTTCGACGCCGTCGCCGGATTAATAACGAAAAAAATATGTATCTCCCGCCCGGTATTTTTTTGTAAATATACACCTTTAGTAATTATAAAACACTTCATAACGTGATCTGCCAGTTTAGAAAAGGTTGGAACATTGGTGACAAAGTGTATTGTCAATTTTCGAGATTTTCTTCACACATTTTGATACATTTTTAATTAATTAAAACTTTAAATGAAATCTTTGATTGTATTTAAAAAATATATCAAGCAAAACAAATCGATTGTAACGTCTAAGTCAAACCTAATTAACCAAGATTACATTACTAGCAAGAATCAGGTGATCTAACAAATAAACAAGACGTCTAACCAGAATCCAAGCGAGAAAAACACTCATGAACATGAAACTCCAATTGTCATTTCGCCAACCTTCGAAAGGAGACGACGCAATAAGAAGAAGAACCAGAAATAGAACTAATAACCAAAATAGAGCAGGCAAGTAATTAAAGTTAATGCAGACATCCCATACCAAATATTAAAGCATATTCTACATATACAGGCGTATATGAAGGCAAAATCCAGACATTAATATTAAATAAATAAATTTATAATAAAAATAAAGATTTATATACTTAATATCTTATATATAAAGTTCATAATGTTCCAAACATTTTTTTGACAGTTCGAAATATTTGTTTACCTCATCGCGGTTCATTGCGTGAATGATATTAAGTGAAACGCCTTCCGATTTTCTGCTGGATACAAATTTTAGCCAATTTGTATCCAGCCCTTCCCTCTCTTTGCTTGAAAAGGTATCTGCATATCTTTTATATGACGAACAAGCCTACGTTCTTTGTCTTTCCCAAGCCGGCAATCGGGACTTATGTTACCTTTGACAAGATTTCCAGTTTTTACACGTCTTCTAATGTTTTTCTCGAAATTTCATAAGTTATACATACATATTTAAAAACAAGAGTCTTCAACCAATGTATACTTCCTGTTCTCATCTACGGTTCTCAAACTTGGACGTTTACAAGGGAAAACATGAAAAAATAGCAAAGACCCAAAGAGCCACGGAAAGGCAAATGCTGAACATCAGGCTATCAGACAAGAAAAGAAATACTTGGATCCGCAACAAAACAAAAGTGAGCGATATATCAACGCTGATAGCAAAACTTAAGTGGAAGTTCGCTGGACATACCATAAGACAGAAAGACGACAGATGGAATAACATGATTATACACTGGAGACCATATAGTTACAAACGAGAAAGAGGAATGCCACAAATCAGATGGACAGATGACTTGAAGAAACACGCAGGCCCGAAGTGGATACAAACTGCCTACAATAGAGAGACGTGGAAGAAGAAAGAGGAGACCTATGTCCAAAATTCAATAGCAAGGGCTGTATAGATTCAGATTTCATTTCTTATAGAAGAACCATTTTCAACAATTTGGACAGCACGGTGAAGTTTCCTTGAATCCATCAACCTCGGGATACACCATGTATTCTCATGTACTTATTTGGTATCTTACCCTTGGCCATATTACCCAAAATTAGGATGGCGATCTCACCAGATTCGCTAGGGAGAGATGTCCATCCATCTCTCCCTCTATAGAGAATGTAAAGCAATATATGTTGACATTTTGCAGTTTGAACATATAAACTGACTTTATTCTGTATGCACGCACAAATCTGTCGTCAAATGTACGAAATATTAAGCATGGCCATCTCCCCTAGTATGGCCATCTCTCCTGGACTCACGTAATTTAGCATCACAATAACAATACATTGGCTTACAGGATCCTGCCTCTACATAAAAATGTAAGAAGGCTAATACTGCACTTTGGTTGCTTTGGTGGTATGTTAACCAAATCGTAAAGGACATGATGCTCATAGAAACGGCATTCAGGTATCAAATGTCCGAAAATATTTTCAAGCCATAATACTGAAAAGACTTTCTCGAATATAACAAAAGTTATACTGTAATGATGCCATCTTCTGTGGTAAAATGTTCCAGAAGAAAACTGAGTTTCCCTTCCTTCTAATTTCCCCCTTTTGGTAAATTTCATGATTTTCGACTTTTCTACTAAATTGGGCCTTTCTTGAAATTGATGAGTGCAAATATTGCCCTGTGCATTTTTTTGTATAATTCCATTGAGCTAAGATTTTTTAGATTCAGTTTAGTTTAAAAATATATCAGAAATGGTTTTTCAGAGTATCAGAGTTTTTTCAGAAAATCAGAGTAATGATTTCATATTTAAGAAGTCAACTGCTAGTTTACAAATACTTTCAGTGGTGCACCCAGGGGGGGGAGTTTGGGGGTGTTAATCACAATGCCAAAAATCTTCTTCTTCTTCTACTTCTTGGAGATCTTTCCAAACAAAAAATCCAAAACACTAATTTAATAATTAAATTACCACTTTAAATATGTAGAATACAATAATCATTGTATAAGTATACAATAATTAATAATTATTATTTTGTGCTTTTATATTTTTAAAAAGAACGCTTAAATTATAAGATTTGGCAACATTGCCAGCTGAATAATTACACAGCAATAAAGAAGTGACACGTGCCTTTTTGTATTGGATAAAAACTTCGGGAAATCACCTAATTCTCATTTGATTGTATGTTCTATCCATTTGCCTAAAAAACGCGTCTGCGTTATCTGGTGCTAGTAACATGCGCCTACAGGACTATATCTGCAGCGCCCATGTGGACTATCACAGGTTGGGTTCCTCTGCATGTGTTAGCGGTAGAAAGGAGATCTATATGATAGAAGAGATCATTTGACAGCAGCCATAAAAAGGAGAAAGGGAAAGATCAATGGAAAGATGGAAAGAAGAGTGGAACAAGACAGAAGATGTTGTCCAGTGGACCAAGATGTTTAGTCCCGAGCTTAAGGGAGTGGGTAGATTGTCTCTTTTAGGACGTATCTTTGTAGGTTCAGAAAGACAGATACAGATAAATGCCTATACTGCGAATATTCCGACACTATGTATTCACACAATGCTGGAATGTAATAGATGTACTGTGGAGAAAAACAGAATATATAGAAAAATAGGTATGAACCCTGTGGCTGTGATAGAGATGATCGTGAAGATGACGGGAAGTAATCCGAACAGTAAATAAAAAGAAAGAAAAAATGTGTTCCAAAAATGACGTCAACCTTACAGCTGCCGTCCCACTTTCGAAATACGGAACGTGCAACAGTCAACTGCGCACAAGTAGAAGGGAGTGGTCTTAATTGGTAGACAAGATAGCAGATACTTGAATCTTTAGTACTTTAAATAATTTTACGGGCTCAAAATCGGTATCCAACCAAACCTCCCCCCCCTTACGAAAAATAAAGGTGCGCCACTGCTTCCAGCGTTAGAAAAAATATATGTTTTCTAGTGAATAAAATTGTCATGTTCCTAGTATTGTTTATGAAACACTAATTCTCACTACTTTCTTAACCATTCTCTATAATAATAATAAACGGAGATATATCGATATGGTAATTAATTCTTGGTTTAATGTAGATGTTGAAAAATAAGCTAAGTATTTAAATAATAAAGATTATACGATTCAAAATAATGTTTTCTCCTCGTTAATCGCTCATGAAATATACACGTATATTATTATTGCTTTTATATTACTGAAACTCGGCAATAATACTTTCTCGCTATGTGTTACAAAATATTCGTAAACAGCAGAGGTGCACTCTTTTTTCTTGATTGATTCCTATCAAATTTGAAAATATTTGGTAATATACAATTGTAGCAAATTTCAAAAACATTTTTAACTGTATTGAACTATTTTTATAAATCTAATTTATTAACTTTATTTATTATAAAATGTTCTTAGTATAAAATAATACTAATAAAACACTTAGTTTAGTACAGTCTTTATTTATTTAATTTATATATAATCTTACACTAATTTATTTTCTACTGACACTATTCTAATTTATATAATTTATTTACTAGATTTATTTCCCGCGTTACAATTCAAACTCGACTCGATACAATTATTCCTTTTAGACTAACTGTTTACAATGAAAAATCCTCTATATATATATATATATATATATATATATATATATATATATATATATATATATATATATATATATAACCGTTATCTGGAGTTCCCTAGAATTCGGCCGGTGACCTTTCCTGAACCTTCTCGAATGCCATGGAGCCAGACAGGTTTTAGCGTAGGGGACCCGTGGATTTACCTACTAAAAAATACTTGTTAGAAAAATATGTTTACAACTTAGGGCATGAGTCATATTTATCGTAACAGGATATAAAAATATTTTTATTGTTCCTGTAGTAGTATTCTGGTAGTAGCAGCTAGCAATAGAGCTTAACCCGGACGACTCGGACATTTTTAGCATATGTGGAACATATGCAATAGAAGGCAATAAGATGTTTAAAAATTAATACTTAAGAATTACCAAAAAATAAATAGTTTTAAAACAGTTTTTAAAAGTAAATAGTAAGTTAAAAAGACATTTGTTGCAATCTGGCAACTGGTCCTTTGAGGGTTCTGACTCTATTGCCAAATCTATCTGCTAACATAATAAATTAACATAGCAATTGCCAAAAAAAAATGTAGTAATTAATTGCAATTAATATTAAAAGAAACAAATATTAATTCATTAGTGTTTTATATAAGTTATAAAATTGCCCCATCACTTAATTCAACTAATACACCCCATCACACAGTAAAAATAAACAACACCCATCCTATCATTTCAGAACAGAGGCAGGTGTCAGGCAGGGATGCATAATCTCGCCAACTCTGTTTAATATCTACAGCGAACACATTATGCGAAAGGTACTAGATGGATGGAAGGGTGGAATATCAGTAGGAGGTCAAAAAATCAGTAACTTAAGATATGCTGATGACACTTTAATAATCGTGGCAAATCTAGAAGAAATGAAAGACATAATGAGATGTCTGAAGGAGAAAAGCAAAATATATGGACTAAAGCTAAATAGGAGTAAGACAAAGATCATGATAGTAGACAGAGCTCGGAATAATCTTCAACACATTAAAGAAATTGGGGGCTTTGAGAAGTAAATGGGTAGTAGTAAATAGTATATGGTAAATCATATACCTGGGGTCCCTAATAACAAATGACGGAGGGTGTAACAGAGAGATACGTAGAAGGTTGACTATTGCTAGAACCGCTATGATGAAACTGGTAACAATTTGGAAAAATTCTAACTAAGGCTGGTAAGGGCACTCATTTTTCCCATAGCCACATATGCATCCGAAACGTGGACCTTAAAGAAAGCGGATAAAAATAAACTAGACGCTTTTGAAATGTGGGTATACCGCCGCATGTTAAGAATATCCTGGATTGATCATCGCACTAACGTATCGATAATAGAATAACTGAAAGTAAAGGATAGATTGCTTAAACAAATACGACAGAGATATTTGCAGTATTTTGAACACATTGCTAGAAGAACAGGAACGATGGAAAAATTGATAGTCGAGGGTAGAGTTAAAGAAAAGAGACCTAGGGGAAGATCTCCAAGCCGTTGGGTTGATCAAACAAAAATATTGATTAACCAAGAGTTACATGAAGCCGAACAACTAGCCCAGCTCAGGAAAGGATGGAGGGAAATCGTGGAAAAAACTGTAAAGGTCTGATGGTGCCACCACATCCCAAAAGGAATTAGGACTGAGGAACATATACCAGAGTTTCCACTTTCTTCATTTTAACTGTCCGCTACCATATCCACAAACTTACAAATTGTCGTCTGCTGCACCGCTGCTTCTTTTATTCCATTCAGTTTAAGCTTAGTGTCAAGTCAGAGAGCGCGTATTTTTCGTGCATATTGATTACGTTGAATTTGACGAAGGATAAATTTGTTATAAGTAAATAAGTTTTGCCAAGAGGTAAAAGAACTCTCTGAATTAAAACGCAAATGCTACCTGAGATATAAAAGCACGCAATCGGAAGAAGCTCATGCAGAATATGTCCAAATAAGAAACGAAGTAAACGCCAGAATAAAATCAATCAAAAGAGAACATTGGGCCAAATTCACTTGCGACATGGACTACGACCTATATGGTGCCCAAAAGAAAGTATGGAAAATGCTCCGCAACAGGAAAAAAACCAGTTAACGAGTTCGTGCAGACCAAAGGAGTACCTATAGAAACATGGCAACAACACTTTAAAGAGCTATATGATGCTGAAGAAACGCTGAATATAAACGAAGGCGAAACAGATGTGAGTGCTACAACCAATGACGAAGAAGTAGAAGCAAAGATCAAAAAGCTAAAAAACAGAAAATCACCGGGAACGGATGGTATACCCAATGAACTTTTAAAATATGGAGGCCCGGAACTTGCAAGTAAACTGGCACAACTATTTAACAAAATATTAAACAAAACAGAAACACCAGAGGAATGGCATAATAGTATCAAAATCCCCATATTTAAAAAAGGACAAAAAACCTGCCCACAAAACTATAGAGGAATAACCCTCTTAAATACAACAATGAAACTTTTCACGGGTATTCTCAAGGACAAATTGGAAAAGCAAATCACTAATGCTGAAGAACAACAAGGTTTTACAAAAGGGCGGTCTATAATAGACGCAGTATTTGTAATAAAACAAATAAAAGAAAAAGCTATAGAGTTCGGCATGCCAGCGTATATTTGCTTCATTGATTTGACGAAGGCATTTGACAGAGTTCGCCTGGGAGACATTCTAAATATATTAATAGAAAATGAAACACCGACCAGTATAACAAAGATACTCCATAACCTAAATAACAACAACGTAACCAAAGTTAGAGCAGGAGACGAATTCACTGAAAATATTCCAACACCGGGAGGAATTAGACAAGGCGACAGTTTAAGCCCCTTCTTGTTTAATCTTCTCATGGGCAAAATTATCAACAAAGTAACATCTCTTAATCTCGGATATAGAATGGGCAACAAAAGAATTGGTATGGTGTGCTACGCAGACGATGCAGCAATTATTGCCGAATCAGAAGATGATCTCCAAAGGCAGCTCTTTCAGTTCTTTCAAACAAGCCGACTATTAAATATGAACATCTCTACCAACAAAACTAAATGTATGACAATAGCAAAAGATCCGCTCAGATGTAAGTTAGTGGTTGAGGACAACCCCATAGAACAGGTGATGCAATTCAGATATCTGGGCATAGATATATCAAGCACCCATGACCAAGTAAAGGACCTAAGGAGTCAGATCAACAAAGCATCTGCACTGTCAGGATGTCTGCGGGAGATAGTCTGGTCTAATCCGTATATGCGCACAGATAGTAAAATTAGAATCTATAAGACTTGCATACGACCGATCATGACATATGGCATAGAAGTGCGCGAAGATACCAACAAAACGAAACAGATGCTAAGGGTTGCCGAAATGAAAAAAGGGGGAAAACAAGAAGGGACAGAGTGAGAAATACAAACATTAGGAGCAGTGCAAAATTCAAGATATTGTAAGATGGGGAAGACAGCGCAAGAGGATGTGGTACAACCATGTAAGACGAATGGATGAGAATAGACTCCCAAAAATTGCCCTAGAAAACAATCCGCCTGGTTCAAGACCCCCGGAAGACCACCTAAAAGATGGAGGGATAGTTGGCAATCTACCTCCCAAGAAATTAACCAGAGGCAGCTTCAGAATTAAACAGATCGAAAGATCTACAAAAAGTAGAAGAAGAAGAAGAAATAAGTTATATAATAATAGTTATAATAAAACAAAGTACAAGTTCTAAAACTTGCACACACAGACCGTCGAGTGATCTACAGCCGGGTACAAGTTCTAAGGCGACAATAACAATAGGCAGTCGAGTATTGTCCATCCAGAGGCAAGTACGAGTGGTAATTACAAACGGCCGGTTGATGCGCAGTCCGCATTTCACATCTTATCCCTTTTAATGCTGTCGTACGCTTGCCGGAAATCTATGAAGAGATTATGGATATTTCTATTGAATACCCATCCCTTTTCAAGCAGCTGTCTTAGAGTAAAGATCTGATCTATGGTCGATCTATGTTTTCTGAAGCCGTCTTGGTATTCCACCATGAAATTTTCTACAAACGGTGTTAGCCTTCTAGGTGTTCGATAAGATTTTATATGCCTTATTAAGTAGGGAGATGCCTCTATAATTAGAGCACTTATTTTGTCTCTCTTTTTATGGATGGGAATTATTACACTTTCGTGCCATTTTGTTGGTATTTTCTCTTCATTCCATATAAGTGTTATTAGTTTGTGTATTTGTCTATGTAGAGTTACCTCCGTACTCCTCCGTACTTTCCACTAGGAATTCAGCCAGTATATTGTCAGAGCCTGGAGCTTTTCCGTTCTTCAATTTGTTAATTGCTTGCAATGTTTCATCTATTTTGGGGTCCTCTACCGGTAGGCCCACCTCAAAATATATATTTTCTCCATGTTCTTTCATTTTTCTTCCTTGATTTTTTATTTTGTTGTATTACATTTTTGTTTGATCTAATGATTCTTTATTAAAATACATAAAACTATAATAAATATATAAATATGTTTTCTTGTACACACACACACCTGGATATGAAAAAAAATTAGTGGGCCACGAAGGATAAGCACAAAAACAAACGGGCCATAGAAAAATAAGTTTGGACAAGGCTACCTAGACAAGTTTCTTGTCTAAGACATTATACATTATAAGGATATGGCAACACTTTCAACGCAGTATTTCATTTTGTGAAACTTAATTGACAGCTCATTTGATGCTATCTTTATTGGGATCAAATGTGAAAAATGTCCAGTATTTTTTGCTCGATTAGGAGTATGATTATTTTTAGGATATGGTGTAGAAATTATTTTTAATTATGGTTTCTGCGTTTAAAAACTTCTTTATTATCTGATCTAGTGATGTAATTACAAGACCTTTGATAAGAATTAGTGTCCCTCCCGGTTTTTTATTTTTAAGTTTTTTTCTCTACAGTCTTTCTCTATTTATTTCTTCTCTAATTACTATGGGCTACCAGAACGTCAACTAATTTCAGTATTAACTACATTATCTTATAAAAGATTGTTTAGATGCGTAACAATTAGCACAAAATAACAGTTGTAAAATATTTTATTTTTTCTTTTCAGTAGGACTCGAAGATATACATTTTCTCCAAAGAAATCCCCGTGTGTTGTTGGTCCAGCCCGTCGCTGGCATTCCTAGCGAGCAGAGAAGAGCATACACGTGTCAAGAATCTAGGAAGTAGGTCAGATCGAGGAGGCATTACATCACTTTTCATGGGTACTAACCAAGCGCCAGGGTCTCAAGCTGAACGTTTTCTACGATTTTCTCTCTCAAGTCTTGAGTGCTAGAGGTGCATCTCTAGCGATTTTATAACCGTTAGGTTTCACTGCTGACACTAACTAGGCTGTCAAGGAGAGTTCACAAGGCTAAAGAAGTTTGATTGGTTGATTATTGTGAATTAAGTGTGACCTAAAAGTACAGAGTGAACGATCTCAGATTTATTTATTTTAAACAAAGAAACATTGTGGATTTTAATGAAATAAACAAGTAAATAATTTTAAAGATTTTTTAATACAAGCAGAAATAATCAAGCTGATCAAAGAGAATTACTAGTGGATTTGTATAACTCTATATACAATACAAGAATTATTTCTAAAGAATTGTTGAAGTCCTGATGAGTTACACCCTCAAAATCTTCTTAAAAAATATTCATAACAGAATCTATCGAAAGACTGGAACAAGATATATCAGCTAGACACAATTTAGCTTCAGAAATGCACTAGAAGCTTTACTTGCTATGAATGTGTTGTTCTTAAAGGTGTATAGAATCAAACACTGTACGTCTCCATTTTATACTGCAATAAAGCATTCGATAAAATCAGGCACAACCGCCTCATACAACTACTCTAACGGAGGAATTTGGATAATAACATGCAATTTATTGCCGAACTTGACTCTAATTAAACAGCCGTAATAAAGGGGAAGAGCTTTCGGATGAAATCGAAATAGGCAGAGGTGTCAGAAGAATGTATAATATCACCTATCCTCTTCAATATATTCCGAAACAATTATCCAAGAAACGCTATAGAGACAAACCAAAGGCATAAAAATAAACTCAAAACCTATCAACAATTTAAGACACGCTGATGATACGGTACTGATAGCAATTAACGATAATACCGACTATACTGAAGAAATCAACTCAAGAATAGGAAAAACAAGTTAGGTATTTACCAAAATGAAAAGTGTTTTGCGCAACAGAGATATATAAATCGGACTAATAGTTAGAATTTTGTGGTGCACGTGTTCTCTGAGCTGCTATATGAAGTGAAGACATGAACGCTAAAGAAGCAGATCATTGATAGATTGGAGGCTTTCTAAACGTGGACTTACAGAAGAATGCTTATAATATGCTGGAAAGATAGAGTTACAAACGATGTAGTATTGGAAAGAGAGAGAAAACAAAAAGAGGTAAACACTATGAAAATTCGAAAGTTGCAATGTTTGGGCATCTCTGCCTGTGATAGGTGTGGGGTGAACTGAGTAGCTCTACACTTGACGCAGCCGGTCCCAAGTACGGATAAAAGAGGAGGGGAGAGGAGTAACGCCTCTATAAAAAATCGGGGTTCAGCTGGCTCGGCTGACAGCACCCTGTAGGGGCCCCTTATCTAGAGTTGCAGATGAACCGAATGATTGCCGGCATAAGCAATCATCCACTTATCGACCAACGGCTTCGGACGGACGAGTAAGTAAGCGGCAGAGCACTCTCTTGTCCTGTGGTTAAGAAATTGGCCCCTAAGGCGGAGGAGTTACAAATAATTAACCAACCACATAAGGATGTGGAGCGCCACGGGATGACTACCACATTAAAGATCCTTAAGGATATCCCTGGAACAATCATCATAGCAATGATCGCAATGGTAACAAAACCAGCAGACATTACTGATCACGGAAATCGGAAGTCGAGATCCGGCAAGAGAGGAACAAACCTAAAAAATCACAGGGCCTCTCAGGTCGTCAACAAGCGAAATCACAGTGATGTATTGAGAAAAATATCTATAAGACCAGCCATCCAACTAAATACATTGAAAAAAATAGGCACTTAGAACGTGCGGAGTTTGTACCAACAAGGAAAAGCCCATAATCTAACACAAGAAATGGATATCTCAATGGATATAACACAAATCCTTGGATGTAGTGAAGTCCGATGGCCTAAAAGCGGCAGAAGTGTCATAGACAACTACGTGTTTTACTATTCTGAAGATAACAACACACAAAACCGCAATGGAGTAGCAATAGTTATCAGCAAAGAAATCGAAAGATCAGTCAAAGGGTTCATACCGATAACGGATAGAATGGCACTATTGAAATTGAACGCTATACCGTGCAACATAAACATCATTGTAGTGTAGGCACCAACATCTGATAGCACAGAGGAAGAAGTAAACAGCTTCTACAATGACTTAAACAAAACATTCAATAAAACTAAAAAAGAAGAAGTAAATTTGATTTTAGGTGACTTTAACTCGAAGGTAGTGAAAGGAAGAGATGGAGAAGTAGTAGGAGAACACGGACTGGGAACACGTAATGAAAGAGGTGAAAGACTAGTTCAGTTTTGCAAAGATAACGAACTCATTATCAAAAACACGTGGTGTAAACTCCCAAATCGAAGAATTTACACATGGAAAGCACCTAGAGATAATGGTGAAATTATTAAGGAACCAAATAAATTACATAATAATAAATCAAAGATTCCGAAATGCCATAATATCGGCTAAAGCGTACCTAGGAGCAGATTTAACAAGGGACCACAATTTAGTTCTAGCAAACATGAAACTCAAGTTAAAAAAGTTCAAAACAACTGCCAAAACACCGAGAATCAATCTGATAAAACTAAAAGAAACTGATATATACCAACAAATCAAAGAACAGGTGCACAAAGAAGTTTAGGAAGTAGAAAGGCAAAAGCAATTGACAGCAACAGATAAATGGAGGAGAGTAAAGGAGATGTTGAGAAATATCACAAAACAAAAACTTCAAGAAGACACATCATCTAAAAATAAACAACTAAAAATAAAACACAAGAGATAAAAGAACTGATGATGGAAAGAAGGACACACAAGAATAAAAACGAACAACAGTACAAAAAGATTAATAAAATAATCAAACAGAAAATCAAAGAAGCTAAGGAACTGTGGCTATCAGAAAAGTGTGAAGAAACAGAAAGGTTAGATAAATAACATGACAGTTTTAACATACACCGGAAAATCAAAGAGACAGCTGGCATATACAAGAAAAAGGGTATCGGAAATATCAGAGATAAAAATAACAAGATAATAACGGAATGTACAGATAAAATAAACAGATGGGAAGAATATATAAAAGAGCTATTCGAAGATGACAAGAAAATTGAGGTCATTGAACCAAGAGGAAGAAATGGACCACCAATCACCAAATACGAAATTGAGAAAGCGCTAAAACGTATAAAAAATGAGAAGGCCATGGGACCAGATGCAATACCTACAGAAATCTTAAAATATTAACAAAAAATCATATGGGCACACTAATAGAATTATTTAATGACATTTATTATACGAGAGAGATTCCGAAAGAATGGTTAATATCAATATTCAATTGTAAACAGTGTAAAGAGCACAGGACAATTAACTTAAAGAACCATATTCTAAAAGTGTTCTTACGAGTGATACACGAACGTATCTATAAAAAGCTAGATGATAGAATAGCTCAAAACCAATTGGGATTCAGAAAAGGCTTTGACACCAGAGAAGCATTATTTACTGTAAAAACTTTAATCGAACGATGTCAAGATGTCAATTGCGACGAATTCATATGTCTAGTCGACTTCAAAAAAGCTTTCGACAAAGTACAACACCGAAGAATGGCAAAAATACTGCAGAACACAGAATTAGATGACGAAGACGTGAGAATCATTGCCAATCTATACCGATATCAGAAAGTCATAATACGAATAGACCAACAAAAATCGAAAGAAATACCTATAAATCGTGGAGTAAGACAAGGATGTGTGCTTTCCCCTTTACTTTTTAATATGTATTTAGAAGAATTGTTTAAAGAGGCATTAGAAGACGTAAATGAAGACATATTTATTAACGGAGCACTTCTGAATAATCTTAGATACGCAGATGACACAATACTCCTTGCGGACAGCAGAGAAGGACTACAGATCTTGGTTGATCGCATTACCCAATACTGCGAAAGGTATGGAATGGCACTGAATACAAATAAAACAAAAATCATGGTGGTAAGTAAGAACAAGATCGAGGAAGACAGTGTTTATGCTAAAGGAAAACTTTTAGGCAGGGTGCACAGATATCAGTACTTAGGTTGCGAACTAAATGAAGAATGGGATAGAAGTACGGAAATAAAACGGCGTATTGAGATAGCTAGAAGTGCTTTTAATAAGATGAAAGCAATATTATGCAATGGAAAACTCAACATTGAAATTAGAACTAGAGTATTGAGATGCTACGTGTTCTCTGTCCTGTTGTATGGAGTTGAGGCCTGGACAATTACAGAGGCGACAGAGAAAAGACTCATTAACTTTGAAATGTGGTGTTATCGAAGAATGTGAAAAATATCTTGGACACAACACATAACAAATGCGGAAACGCTACGAAGAATGAAAAAAGATAAAGAAATACTCAACACTATAAAGAAAAGAAAAATGAGCTACTTTGGTCACATACTAAGAAACGAGAAATACGAATTGATGCGGCTGGTCATACAAGGGAAGGTGGAAGGCAAAAGAGGACCGGGGAGAAGACGCACGTCCTGGTTGAAGAATCTGAGACAATGGAGTGGGAAAACGTCAATAGAACTTTCAGAACGGCTGCAGATAGAGTAAAATAAGTTAATTATTTTAAATTAATCTCAAATAAACATATTTGATATATTCAAATAATAAGTTATATATTATAACATGCCTAATTGTAGAGTTAAATAATATATCGCCACTTTCCTTCCCACAGATCCGTAGAATGGTTTAAGAAGTCTAACATTCCTTGATGCAACTAAGCACACAAATAGTTACCGTAAATATGGCCTACTTTGCTCAGTGGGTTCAACTTTGCCCACTGTAAAGGTTATAAAATTTGTAAAAAAAAATACTTGGCAACATAGCAAAGTACCACAGACGTTTATGCGCTCACTAAGAAACATGTAGAAATCAAAAATCAAGTCAGCGTGAATAAAACTGCGGGACTGAAGTGTAACGCTAATAATAAGGTAAGAAATTTGAACACGTTTTTGTAGTTTTTTTAGGTTAAAAGCTAAGCACTGCTGAGTATACAGTAATAGGAATATTAACTTAATTTCTGTTTATACGTCTTGCTTAGTATTTCCTTAACTGATTTTGTGATGGAACGTTTATCAGGGATTACATGTTTTTTCTTTATAAAACAAAATACAAGTGGGCAATGTTGTCCTGCCATTTGTCTTTAATATATTTTTTAAATTTTTCTATATAAAATGATTTATAGTCATTTAAAAGAAAACTAAAGTGTGCTTTTAAGTTTAACGCCATAAAGTATTCATTATTACGTAAAACAGAATGTCGGTATTTATCTAATTATTTTTTTTCTTTCAAGGAAAAAATCAAAATGCTAAGAAAAAGCAAAAAAAAATTGGGAGCAAGGCAGTATGTAAACTACTCTGACGCCGTGCTTGAACGAGCCGTGGAAGCAGTGAGAGCAGGTTTAAGTTCTCGTCAGGCAGAGGAACGTTTTAAGGTGCCACGCCGAACCATTCTCAACAAAATTAAACAAACGCATGTTTCCTCCATTGGCCATCCCCTTACACTCACTAAAATAGAAGAACGTCATTAAGTAGATGTTGTTATATCAAGTGCAAAATATGGCGCTCCTTTAACAAGCCTAGAGATTAGAATGCTTGTCAAACAATATATAGATACCAGAGGAACTCCAGTTGTTTATTTCTCTAATAACAACCTTCCTAGTTGTGACTGGGGTCAAGGCTTTTTTGTCACAACATAAGCACACTTTAACTCAAAGGCACTGCCAAAACGTTAAACGCTCCAGTGCAGCCAATACTGAAGAAATCATAGAAGAATATTTTAAT
This sequence comes from Diabrotica balteata, assembly GCA_918026665.1. Classification (NCBI taxonomy): domain Eukaryota; kingdom Metazoa; phylum Arthropoda; class Insecta; order Coleoptera; family Chrysomelidae; genus Diabrotica; species Diabrotica balteata. The sequence continues at coordinate 127,551,311 of OU898281.1, forward strand.
AATTTAAAACACTTGAAAACATCAAACCTCCGAATATCCTGAATTATGACGAGACAAATCTGTCAGATGATCCTGGTACCCAAAAATGTATATTTCGACGTGGGACAAAATACCCGGAAAGATACATGAATGCCACTAAAAGCGCAGTGTCACTAATGTTCGCAGCTACCGCAACAGGAGAACGCCTACCACTTTATGTTGTTTATAGAGCTGAAAGATTATATGATAGATGGATAACGGGTGGCCCCCTCGTACATTGTATAATAGAACAAAATCTGGATGGTTTGATGCATCAACTTTCCAAGACTGGTTTTTTAAAGTTGCTTTACCGTGGTCAAAACGGGATAACAGCACCAAGATTTTGATTGGGGACAACTTGTCCTCACATCTCAATACTGAGATCATAAGGGCTTGTCAAAGGGCAAATATAAGATTTGTATGTTGGATTTTTTCGGCCTTTAAAAAGAGTCTGGAAAAAGATCCTTACTGATTTTAAAAACTAGTCAATAGATAAAACAATATATGCTACACCGTAAAATTTTTAAGAAAAAATATAAATGGTTTAGTTTATCCAAACATATCAGACATATCGGACGTGACTTTTGAAGACATTAGAAAAATATTAAAGAGACCTTTTGAAAGTAGAAGAGGATATTTTTCTTTTAAAGAAAATTTAAGTTGTTTTCAGTTATTTTTTTTTCTAGTTTTTTTTTAGTTTTATTAAAAAGTCAAATTCAAAAGTGTATGGTGGGCAAAGTAGTCAAATCAAAGCGTATGCCGCGGGCAAAGTAGTCCTATTACGTTCCAATTTTGCCCTACAGTGAATTTAAAATAGGTGGGCAATGTTGAACTTTTCCGGAGCAACTTTGCCCACCTTGCCTTAAATTTTTTTCTCGGCTGTGTTAAAGCTGTAATTATAAGTACATTCTCTGTTAATATCTCGCTAGTTCTCAAAATAATTTTTGTATGTATTTATGTGCAAGAAAAGAAATGTTTAAACAAAACTAAAATTTGCTGGGCAAAGTAGGCCATATATACGGTATAGCCTTTTGAAATTACAAAATCGGTGAATGATTTTTTTCAATATTTTGTGAACTGATTGAGATTTTGTAATAAAAATGTACTCTTCACTTTTCTATGAGCATCAGAGCATCTTTCAAAAGGTAACAAAATCTGTGCAACTCATAATAATTATATTGGGCATTACAATGAAACTATAATTGTGGCACTATTAGTTTAAAAAATGTTTTAATAATAGTGTATTCTATTAACATAAATTAATTCTATTAACATAAATTATTATTTGGTTCTAACGCCACTTGTTAGCTTATTAACAAAACATACGTTGTTTACATCTGACAGACCTGTTATCTGTCAAATTCCTATCACCTGCCAAAAAATATGTTCCTTCAACATGAATATGAAAGGATTTTTTTCTGGAAAATATTATATAATCGTAAGTGCCTATAATCAGTTACGAAAGTACATTTACTATTTGAACCAATGGAATTGAGTGAAATTCATTTGCATTTAAAAGAATATATCATAGGAAACTATTTTTCTATCTTTCGATATTCCTATCTTTTATTATTAGGTCTTTACTTCACTAATATTTTTTCTATTTTGGTCTATTCGATAGTTTTCCATTCATTAGTTAGCGAAATAATTTTATCTGAAAATGTATGTGCCCATCTCTACGGCAAAACCCTCAAAAAAGTAGATTTAACACATTGCACTGCGGTGTTCTAATTCCTAAATAAAATAAGCCAGCGCGGAACTCGAAATATAGGACAAATATTAGCCACAAACTTTGTTAAGAGGTGAACGGATTTTAGTTGCTATGTAACATAATAACCAAAACACCAATATTTTCAAAAACAATTTTGTTAGTCAATTGATCATATTTAGTCTACAAATTTAATATATAATATCTAAAATTGGCATAGACGTATCGGTTTTTATCCATTATTTCATATTGTAAATGGATTTATTTTTAAAAATTATCTCTAGTAAGAGTCTCCGATTAAGACAGCGAAGTGTTTAGGGGTTATAGCATGGTAGTCTTCTATTTCTTCGTACTACACTATAAAAGATTGTTCTTCTTCTGTCATAATTCTCAGTTGACACGCCGCCATTTGTTTGATTATACCTTAATACTTATTCATATCTGCCCTATTTCCCTATATATCTATATATCTATAGAATGTTCCCTATTACCTACGAGTCATACCGTACTCAGTACTCAGTAATCAGTATATAGCTCCCCCTAGACAGTCACAGACCGACACGTCAGCTAAATGATTAATATAAAAAGAGTGATAATGCTATGTCCATATATTCCGCAGTATATTTTATGCAGACTGAGGGGATCTGAGTGAGTCCTTTTGATATTTTTTCTAATAACTATGTTTCCTTCGACAAGTATCCAACTTGGATATCCCAAGTGACAGTCAAACATCCGAACGCGTGGGCTACAAAACCTTTTAAAGACTACGACTACAGTAAAAAAAATCCAAACGTTACTTAACCTAATTCACAAACTATGCAAGGCGCCTTTTCTTCTTCTTCTTGATGTGCCTATCCGTTACGAATGTTGCCGATCATCATGGCAATCTTTATATTATCTGCAGCAGTGCGGAAAAGCTGCACAGATGTTGTATTGAACCAGATTCTGAGGTTCACTAACCAAGATGTTCTTGTTCTTTTTGGACCTCGTTTTCCAAATATTTTTCCTTGCAGGATGGCTTGAAGGAGAGCATATCTGGATTCATTTCGCATAATATGTCCGAAGAATTGTAACTTTCGAGATTTGATAGTGGTCAGTACCTCTCGGTTCTTATTCATTCTTCTGAGGACCTCCTCATTAGTGACTCCGTCAGTCCACGGGATCTTAAGTATTCTCCAATATAGCCACATCTCAGACGCTTCCAGTTTCTGCACATATCTTCGTTCAAGGTCCACGATTCAAAACCATAACAAAGGGTAGAGAAGAGTCTCTATCCGAAAGGACAGAGAAGATGTAGGCGCCTTTTAACTTGACAAAATTAAATTAAAAAGGAAGTACTTATATTTATCGTTATATTTATGATAAAAGCTCTTGAGCAACGTAGTCTTCGTTAAAAGTTGGCGAACGAGAAGCTTTTTATTATCTACTTTTGTCAGCTTGTTCGCCACAATGTTATCTTGTCAAGTCCAACTGTTTTTGGTGAAGACGTTGATTAAATTGTATTACTTACTGCTCGTCGTGCAACCAAACAAGATATTTATTTTTTGAAACCTGGGAAAGCTCATCATTCGTATATTCATCAAGTTTATTTGATTTTGCAAAGTGTCAAAATCATATATATTACTTGCTATGATACATCAGTAAAACATCAGCTTTCAAAATGTTTGAGAAATAAGATTTACTTCATTATGTTGAAATTTAAAAAAAAAGTAGATCTACTTCAGAAGATATAATCACAATCGCATATAGTTTTTTTCTTTCGACCCATGAAGCTCCAATAAAATTACCTTCTTAGATAAGTTATGTTACTAATACTTTGTAAAGAATATTCATAACAAAAAAAACGAGTAAAGTTATTATAAGTAGCTTATCTTGCTGCAGCCTCTGCTTTAACACTTATTTCGGTATATATTAATAAGTTTAAGTGTAGCTTAGTAATCAACTCAGACTTAAAAGACTAGAGTTAAAAGTTAATCGGCAACACATTGAAATCAATCCAGATTTTACTCCCGCTGTACCGGAAAAACTCATCAACAAAATTGTTTGCAATTGTAAAAGAGATGTAATGCAAACTGTAACTGAAAAAGTTGATCATTAGCATGAACCAGTCGTCAAAGTCAGTCGTGCTCCAATGACGAATCGCCAATTCACCAACCCTGAATCGTACAGACCCATTTCACTACTGAACACCCTAGGTAAAGTCTACGAGAGGATCCTCTAGGAGAGACTCGTAGAATTCCTAGACGCTCACTTCCTAATTCCTAATTACCAATTCGGATTCAGGGTCGGACACTCCACACAAAATGCATTGGTTGAAGCAACAACTTTCATTTCACAATCCATTAACGAAAGGAATCACGTCGTAGGCATTTTCCTCGATGTCCAGAAGGCCTTCGAACAGGTCTGGCACGCAGGCTTGATAGAAAAACTCCACCTTGCTGGACTGCCAACACCTTTCGTTAAACTAATAAATTCCTATCTCTCCCATCGGACGGTGAGAATCAAAGTAGCAGACCATTTTTCCACCCCCTTCACTCCACAAGCGGGAGTGCCCAAGGCTCAATACTTGCTCCAATATTATACACAGTTTACAACAGCGACATCCTCCACCACAGCAAGGATCAGAGTCTCTACTCCTATTCGCAGATGATACAGCCATTCTCACCTCAGGCTCCAGCAGAGAGGGAGAACGACGGTCTGCATTCGATAGATCGCAAGCCTATCTCGATAAAGTCGTGAAGTGGTGCAACAAATGGAGGGTTACTTTAAACCCATCCAAAACCCAAACTATTGTTTTCAAATCTCCTTACGGGCGCGACCTCCGGGGCCGGGTGACACTTCTGGGAGAGGACCTTATTCTCAGGAACTCAGTTCTCTACTTGGGAGTTCGTTTTACGGAACTCTCAATTGGAAGGCTGACGTCCAAGAATCCCTCGACAGGATGAGAAAGAGGTTTAATCTCCTGAAAGTGCTAACCGGAAAACTAGGAGGAACGTCCTCTAAAACATTGTTGCACACCTACAAGACTTTTGTCAGCCGATACTCGAATACAAGGCATGCGTTTACCTTTCTCTCAGGAGCCACAAACTTAACGCCATCACAGCCACTGAGCGTAGAATTCTACGCTACTGTATGAGAAAAGATTGGTTGTATCCATCAGCCCACATATACACATTGGCCAACATCACGCCAATTAAGGACAGAATCCTAACCCTCAGCAGGAAGTATGTCCTAAAAACCATAGCTGGCTCGAACAACCGAGCAAAACAAATATTAAAGACGCCTACCAAGAAAGTTCCATTCCCTCCAGCTAAACTTCTACACAACGCTGGACCTGAATTTCCTGATGAGTATTTTGAAATTCTTGAAACTTTCCCCATCTACTATCGCAGATAAAGACTGCGCGCCATAAACGCTAATAAAGAGCCGTTCCTACCGTATGGCTGGTAACCCCTGAAGTACCTTACACTGCATGCTAGGCAAATCCAACTTCTTCTTGTGCGTTCTATCGATTCTTATCGATCACATAATTAAAAAAAAACACCTTCTTTTCCCTCCGTTCCTTAGTAGTCACTACTTCTTAGGTCGCGTTTCGCTTAATTGACGTTTATTACACCCCCACAACTCCGTCAAAAAAAAAGGAGTTCCCCATTTCTTGAAGAGGCGTAAGCCTAAACAAGGTTAAAACTCAAGAGTCAGCGACGAATCGCCATCAGAAGAGGGTTTGTACGACGTTAGCGAGGAGACATCTGATGAATTGCTACTGTTACAATTTATTTGTACCCAACAAGAAGAAGAAGAGCAACAACAAGAAAAAGAAAGGAAGTAAAGCAGAAGTATTATATGAGTACGAATCAGAAGAATAATTTTCAAATTTCCCAAATTTCTTAACATCGCCATCACCACCAGAATAGACCACATTCGTTATGTCCCATAGTACGATTTTTTCTTATTGAATAGTATCACAATATTCCACGATTACAATAGATCGTGGAATATGCCTATCTCAAAAACCACGTTAAAAAAACGCGCTAAGTAACACTACTTTACAGGTAACGTGTAAAGGTGTGCATATTATGAAAACTGATTTTTCAACTTTTTTAATCGTTATATCTCCGAAAATTCAATTCTTACGAGAAAAAGTATAACAATTATTAAAGATAATTGCATGATCTACAATTTTTGGCTTAACCTTAATAAACCTTTTTTGCACATGTGGGATTAATAGGGGACTTTTCATACTTCATTTATAATCGTATCCCGAACATTCGTACCAATTTTTGGCTCTATGCGAATTTTTGTAACCTTGAATGTCTATCTTGGCCAGACTAATGAGCTAATAAAATATAAGATAAGGAATATCAGATGCTTTGAAATATTCACTATGGCGAACATACATAAAAAATAAAATATCTAATAAATATTGGGTGAACGCCACTGATAATATCTTTATTGCCTAAAATTTTGCTATCACCGCACGTGTAATCTTTGTCTACTTAATTTGTTTAAATTCATTTAAAATAAATATGATAAGATTCATAGTAATCATGCTTAGAGATAAAACAAGTATGTAATGTTCTACATAATTGCTTCATTGATAAAGTTCGAGAAATATTGTTTAGCAATTATTTTAATGACACTTTATTTTTCTGGAATATTTCAAAGGTCGAAGATCTCAACTAGAACCTTAAAATAGTTCAAAAACCAAGGTTTTTGGTTACTATTTTAGTCCTATATAAAGTCTATTCTTTTTTATATTCATGTGAACTTAAATGGGTTTCGAATTAAGTAAATAAGCATTAGGTTTATACTTTGGGTGATAGTAGCAATTGACAGGTCAAAAATCCGAAAAAATAGACATATTTAAATTTTAATACGAAATTGGTGACGCTCAACACAAAAAATGGTAATTATAATTATCGGCAAATTGATTTACAAAAAATAAGAGGATATAAACATAGTTCAATTTAAGGAAACTATTAAAATCACTTTTAGAGCACAACTACGCCATTATCACGTACGTTTGTACGGGCGGGGGTGGTTAATCCTTAACTACAGACATTCCAATTATTACAGCGTAAAAACAGAACCCGGTATTTCTTATCGGTCATTATAAAATGGAGCCAAATATAAAGTCATAAATATAAAGTTAATAAAAAAATGCATTATATATTTTTCTGTAATGTCTAGATATGGGAGAACTGGTGAAATGAGTGATTGTAATAATAAAATACAAGATTTTTAAAGAATGATTTAATAAACGATAATTTTGGTAACATATTTCGTCAATTGAAACAAACAACCATAAATACTATGAACAAGTGGAAAGAAGCCATAACTTGATATATCGAGTTTCGCTAAGTTTACAGGAGAGCTATTTTAAGGTAAAATGTCTCTGGTAAGTCTAAATATTAATGTACAATTTATAACTAATAATTTTCCTAGAGCTTAAATACCAATTATTGAAAGAGTTAAGTATGTGAGTGAATTTTTGTTAAATATCAAAGTTATTAAAGGTTGTTGAACATAACAAGTTCAACTTGACCTAACATCTTCTACTTGACCATATTTTTGTAATCGGAAAATCAATAATACGACTAAAAAAACAGAAAGTTAGTTTTTTTGTACAAATACCTACTTACAATTTAAGTTTTGGTAGCTGTTTACCTACTAGGGAAAGAACTCAACATCTCATGAAATTAATATAACTTTAATAAACAAAAAAAGTTGTACAAAGAGTGAACTAGGAGTTTACTTGTTCTTCAGTCTCGGAGTCGTCTTGCGTATTGTTTAGCTCATCGAATTCTGGAGCTGTTAGCGTTGTCGGCAGCTTTTTGTAAAAATTCTGGAACTCCTTATCTATTAACGTTAACAACGATAAGAGGTCCTTCTTTTTTAAAGGATTTACTCCAAGGGTACTGGCATAGGAGTTCGAAACTTCAATGTTTTTTGCACAGATCTTTCGGCCTTTTCTGTTGCGAATCAGATTAAGGGTTCGAAATGGAGAAAATGGATTCAGATCATATTTAAAACGAATGATTCCAAATTCTTTAGTGTATCTCAACCATTTTATCTTTAGCCACTCGACTGGCTTTTTTTCAGTATCTTGATTACGATGTACCAAAACGTTATTCTTAACTAAAAGAGATAAAAAGCTTTTGAAATCGGTCAAGTCCATCTCAATCATATTAAACCTTTTTTTGTCAGGGACAGCTCTTACAAACTGACACCAATCACGAGGAATCATAATTCTAAATTTATCTACATTAGCATTCGAAGATCCCGAAGAACCAAGTCTTTTTTTTGCTCGTTCAATGCGGGCATGATCACTGTCGCATTCAAGGCGAGTATGCCCTGGTAGGAGAAACTTTTGATCAATAACCTTAAGATGGTCATTTTTGGCTAGAGCATACATAAACATAACTGCCATGTTAATGTTTCTATTCTGGCGCCACACGTATCTGAGTACGTAATTACTTGTTCTACACTTGTTGGTAACTGAAGCAACTTTTTTAAAATACAAGAGGCAATCTGATCTGATCCTCTCCCTCCTTGAAGCTCACTCCACATACAACAGTCTGACGATTCTTTCTCTTGTGAACAATCACGGATGGTTAAGTTGTACATAGTTAATAGCCTTTTGTAATAAGCGATATTGGTTGTAAGATATGGCACAGGTAAAATTTGTTGCAAGTCAAAAACCAAAACTCTTTGGTAATCAGTGTTTTTTGCATTCTTTTTGTCTTCGCGTTTACGGTCATAACCCTCCTGTGCCTCTAAAAGTGAACATTATGGTTTTCATCGATTACTTCACGGTCAGCTTTACTAGTAGCATGTCTTTTAAATACATTAAATTCATCGCAAGTTTTGCACGTGTCTATGAATGGCTCTTTGAACTTATAGCCCTTTGTTTTAAAAATGTTACTAAATGTGTCATAGCCAACCTATTACATGCACTATATTAATTTAATAATTTACTGCACTTTAGGTCTTTCTTAGGTAATTGTTAATATATGGTGAAACACGTTTATTTAAAAATACTAAAATGGTCAAAATGATACATTCGTTTCAGTACAATCGTACCGAAACGGCAACACATCAAAAAAAGTAAATATTGAAAAATAATCAAACTTGATAAAATGATATTAATTATTAATTATAACACAACTTGCTTAGTCGCATCTCAGTAGTTTAGTCATCTTTAATAAGACGGCAATACTTGATGTGTTTACATAACAGATTCAGCATCACTATCATAGAAGATTTTCTTAGGAATGGTACAACTTGATATGTCAACATATCATGTTATGCTGTCTTTGAGAACCATAAAAATTAGCCGATTTTTTAAAGTGGAAGAATTAAATAAATCAACATATCAATTGTTGACATCTTACAATTTTTTCTTTGTAACCTTATAGTCAGAGGCGTACATTGTTATGTTAACTTATCAAGTTATTACCTCTTCTGTAATGTCAACTTATGACATATCAGGTGTGGGCATGCCTTATCTCCGGTATTATTAGGAATTCGAATTATCAAGCTATACCATTTTGTAGATCTCGCTCAGACGAACACAGTGATGTTGATAACTCAATTTTGTTAAAATGTCAACATATCAAGTTATGCGTTCTTATCATAGTTAGATTTTTTTTCAACAAATAAACCTAATATAGAATCATAAAACAAACATAAAATAGCATTTACGAAAATGTATATATCCATGGAGAAAGATGAGAAGAAAGAAAGATGTTTACGTCTGTTTTATCGACTATGAGAAAGCATTCGATACTATCAAACATGACAAACTCATAGAACTATGGTGAGTGAAAACATAACCATTTCTAGAAGGGTAAGACAGGGCTGTATTCTTTCGCCACTGCTTTTCAACCTGTACACGGAACAAATATTTCTAGAGGCACTAGAAGAGTACAATGAGGGCATCAAGATTAATGGCGTACCAATAAGTAATTTTCGATATGCAGATGATACTATTATACTGGCCGATAACATCGAAGATTTACAGATGATGCTACATAGAGTTAATACAACTGGCAGCCGATTTGGACTGATTAGGTTCTCATGTAAATTCAAGATGTCAGCAGTTGCACTACTATTGATCCCCTAAAGGTTAGAATAATAAAATTTGAAGTAGCTCGCCATGCAATGTTAGGCCTTTTATTGTCTAGACTCGACTGGACTATAAAAATAAGTTAGGTGGATAAGAGTAACAATTGTTGAGATGCTGAGAAGAATGATTAAAAGGAGGTAATGAAGTTGCGAGTACAATAAAGACCAGAAAATTATAGTTCTCGTTCTATTATTTCAAATGATAATACAAAATAAAGTTCTTCTTCTAGTTCCTCTTTATAAGCAATTCTGCTTGTTCATTGGCGGATTAATACCTCTATGGAAGGTTGTCATTCCATCTTTTGCTCGGTCGTCCGATATTTCTTTTGCCGTTGATGACTTATCTCTTGCTATTTTAACGACACAGTCTCCTCCATTTTGCTTATTTATTTATTTCCATTCTTTTTTTCTATTTTTGTGTCCATTCATTTATACACTGTACACTTTCCTCTGCATATAGCTTTTTTAGGTAGTCAATCCACGTATCCTTTTCTGTGTTTTGGTTCTATTAGTTCCTTTACCTCCTTTCCTGACCTCTTATGAGGCGCCATATTTCCTTTTGCAAACCGTAAAAATCATGTTTCATTTCTTTCGAAAAGAGTTCCCAGCAATCATTTTTTATTTTTCTTACAAGTGCTTTATTTCTAATTATCTTATAATACTTACTTACTTACTAGCCAACGCCCACCCTTGGCATGTTAGCCATTTGGTGGCGCGCTGACCAGTATAGACGAGCGTTTCTGTAGGCGATCTTCATGCTCCTCGGGTGGGTCTGTTTTAGGGCTGGGCACTCTGGAAAGTGAGCAGTATCCACTGGGGCTGATCACATTAGTGGACAGTTGTCATTTTCGCGGGACGTCGATGCGATGTAGATGGGAGGCAGGTAGTCATGCCCCGTAGTTGTACTGAACACGGCTACACTAATGGGTCTCGGCAAGTTGCGAGGGATTGGTGACGCTATTAGGTGGGCCCAAGATTTTCCAGCACCGGCTTGTATTTGCTGCTCTTTTGGTGTGTATCGTCTCTAGGGCGGCTTTCCTTAGGGCAATGTCTGACGACAAGTGCTTCGGGTCGTTATGGTTTTTAAGCAGTAATTCTGTGTTTGGTAGACAACGGGCCAGTGTGTTTTGCGCTGGGAAGGGGACGGCTTCCGACAGGACAATGTGGTATTTTTCCATGATTTGGTTTGCTACTGTAAGCGGAGTGGTTTGTGTTTTAAGACATAAAGCTGCTTGTCTATATTCGTCCCATTTTTGTGGAAGTATTCGTCTTTGCCTTTCCCAGAAGATTAACACGTGTTGCTCTCTGCGGCATTGTATTGGTTCAATACCGGTCTGGGCTTCCATTGATGTAATCGGTGTTGATTTTGGAGCACCGGTGATGACGCGAAGGGCAATGTTCTGGGCGACTTCAAGCTTGGAGGTGGTGTTTGTACTCGCAGTTATTGTAGCTTCACTCCCATATTCTAATATCGGCCGGACATAGGTTTTGTATGTTGCTACCAGGACATCTTGCCCCACTTTGTTGCTGTGAGCAGTCGACATCTCTTTGTGGCTTTCTCTGCAGTGTCGTCGATTTGAGGTTTCCACGTCATTTTCTTATCTTTATTTCTTTATTCCAATTGTCTTATAAATTATGGTATGCCTCTTGTGTTTTTGTTGACATGTATTTCAGGTAAGCTTTTTTTCTTTACTTTACATTTTTCCTTCACTTTTGTACAAAACCATGGAGCTCTTCGCCTTGGGAACGATTTATTTGTATTTATATTTCTTTTACCCAGAACTTCCATGGCCGAGACTAACATATTAGACTTAATTTTTGCTCAGCTTTCTTCGACTCCATCACTTTCTGTGATATATGTATTTCTGCTTTTTTCGGTTATTCTTTTTTTGTTATCACATACCTATATGTATTTTCATTTGGATTTTGCACAATACCAATTTATGATCGCTTCCTATTTCTGTGGATGTTAGGAATTTTACATCCAAGATTTGAGAGGGCTGTCTCTCTCTATTCGACAGAATAGAGTCTATCTCTATCTTTGTCCTCTACTGTTTTCAAAAGTGTATTTGTATTTTTCTTTGTGAGGGAAAAATGTATTATTAATACGTATCTTGTTTATGCTGCAGAGGTCCGTCAGAAGGTATTCGATTTCATTTCTGATATTTTCGTTATATCTGTGTTTTATTCCTGGTACCATATCATTGCCAACATGAGCAGTAAAATCACCCATAAAATTTTAACGTTAAAATCCCCAAAATAAAGTCAGGAGAAGCAGTTGAAGAGCATTCCTTGGTTGAATAATTTGAGAAGGTGTTGTAAGTGTTTTTTTTTGCTTCAGAGCAGCGGTATCAAACAATATGTAGTATTCTTTTTTTTTCTCATGAATACAATATCTTACGATTGATAACTGTATTGTATACCAATTAGATTACCTTCTATACACGTGTGTACCTCCTCCACTATCAATAATAAAGCAATTCAATTAAAATTGATTTTACTCCACAGTTTCAAAAATTCCTAAACACATACATAATATCAATTCCGTTTATTTTTCCAAATCAACAAATAATTCAAGTGACCCAATAAACCACGAAACATACCCGAATCCCCTCACAGTCTCCACTACTCGCAAGAATAATTCTCTTATATTTTCTTGTCCCTTTGCTCTAGAAAGCGATTAGACTGTGACGATCCTTTATCGATCGACGAAAATAAAGAGCGGTCTAAGAGTCTCGCGGTTTTTAATCTGATGCATGGAGGAATTAGAATGTGACCGAAGTAGGTTGCGTGATAGAAGGGCTTTGGGACACGGAGTCGATCGATCCATGGCAAGTGCGATGCCGGTTTATAACTAGCGGTTGTAAGGGTAGTTGTAAAAGTGAGCTTCTAGAGCAGTGGGTCCAGGTGAGTTCGATGTATTAGATAGGGCTTAAAGGCTAAAAATTGCCGGACCCTTTCTGTTTGCTCTTGTCGATGTGTCAAAATTATAGAAACGTAAGATACATAAATATCATCTCCACTCAAACAAATTAAAGCATGTCAAATTTAATATCTAGCTATCTAGAATTAAAATGGTAAAAAATGTATATAAAACAGGTAATTTGATAAAAAATATATCACGTACTAATCAGATTAGATTAAGTGAACACCGAAGGGTAAACTCTTGATTTCAAACAACTTTAGTAATTTAGGATAGATTAAATTTGCTTATTGCATTTATGACCAGATTGTAATCGTAAATAAACAGGAAAAACATACTCAGCCTTTATTTAATTAGATAGTTTATTTAATTATTGTAGGTATTCATTAAGAGGGAGCTATAGATATAACAACATATTATGTCGTACATTTTTGTTACCTTCGATCGTTTTATTATTATTATTATTCATTATGCATAATTATACTCTACCTTTTTGACTAATACATGTTGATAATTAACATATCATAACTTAAACAAAGAATCAAATCTTTTTCTTCTTCTTTTTATTTAGACATAACTCTGTCTGTTTTTCAATGTGTCTCCAGTAAGTTGTCGTCCCATCGTTTTCGCGATCTTCCTACTGATCGTCTTCCTATTGGGGAACCGTCTCTTGCGTCTTTACTACTCTGTTTATTGCCATTCCTGATGTTCTCTTTTATTTCTCTTTATCTTTATTTTCTTCTGTTTCTTACCCAGTTCTTGATGTTTTCCACCTTGCACTACGTCGTATATCTGTACTTCTAGCTCTCTCCCATAGTGTATTACCATCAATTTTTCTAAGTGTTTTCATCTTTGTTGTTTCTAACATCCTTTTAGTCTTCTCTGTGTCAGGTCTTGTTTCTGCCGTATGTCATTATTGGTCTGATGACTGTTTTGTAAATTTTGCCTTTCGTTTCTTTCCCGATAATTTATTTGTCCACAGTGTTTCATTCAGGCAGCCTGCGGCTCTGTTTGCTCTATTAACTTGAACTTCCACTTCAGTTTCCAGCTTTCCGTAACTAGATAATGTGATACCTAGATCTTTAAACTCCATCACTTGTTCTATTATCTGACCTTCCAGCTTCAATTTACATCTTAGTAAATTTTGTTGTCTTTTTTGGGGAAATTATCTGGCGGTTATATTAAATTGGTGTAGCATCCGTTGTAAATTACCTTCACTTTCAGAGAGTAGCATTGCGTCGTCTGCATAGCAGATTATTTTAAGTTGTTTTTCTCCCATTTGGTATCCTTGTTTTATTATACTTTTTTTATTATTTCATCCATAATCAGGTTGAACAATAGAATGCTCAGGGAATCTCCCTGTCTTCTCCCATTGCCAGCTTGAATAGAGTCGGTTAGTTCTTCTTCTACTTTTACTTTTATTGTGTTACTCTTGTGTACAGTAAGTGGATAACGTCTTTTAATTTGATCCGGTCAAATGCCTTCTTAAAGTCCACGAAACATAGATATGCCGGTTTGTTGTATTCTAATGATTTCTCTTGCACTTGATTCATTATAAATATAGCGTCGGTGCATGATATTCCCGACCTAAAACCTTCTTGTTCTTCTTCAAGTGTTATCACTTATCCTCTTTATTTATTATCACTTTGGTTGTTAATTTTAGTGTTGTGTTTAATAAATTAATTCCTCTGTAATTTTCTGGGTCCGATTTGTCTCCCTTTTTGAAGAGATGTATTAGGATGCTTGATCTCTGAGGAATTCTATTTTGTTTTATTATTTTTTGGATTAGTTTTAATAATTGTTTGGTCAGATCTGGTCCTACGTACTTTAGGTGTTCGTTGGGTATTCTGTCTTCTCCTGGTGATTTTATATTTTTTAATTTCCTTAATGCTTCCTTTACATCTCCCTCCTCAATATTTATTTCTTCGTTTGTCGTCACCTCTAGTGTTGGTGACTCATTATCGTCAACTTTAGCAAATAGGGATCGAAATTAGTCTACCCATGTTTCCTTCGGAATGTGTTTCGTTTTTATTACTTTGTTTATCTCTTTTCTTTGTCCTCTGATCATTCTCCATATTTCTTTTTGTATTCCATAGAAGTCGTGCTCCATCTATTTTGAGAAGCTTTGCCAGTGTTCCCTTTTTATTTGTCTAACTAAAGTATTCGTTTCATTTCTGATTCGTTTATAGTGGTTGTAGGCCTGTTGTGTTTGTTATGTTCTGTATTGTAAAAAGGCTTTCTTCTTTTCTTTACATTTTGTTTTTACTTCCTCTTTAACCATGGTGTTTTCTTTTGTGATATATTAGTGTTCGTTATCGTCTTCTAATATTTCATTTCCAGCAATCTTCTCTTATATTATTTTTTTTTTGTATAAGTATTCCGCTGATTCCGCATTTAGTCCTTCGACTTTGATTTTTGTTTGTGTTGGCGCCGCTCTCTTGGGTGGGAAGTGTTTCATAAGAATCATCCTTAAAGAATGAAATAATAAGATAAGCAGAACTATTTTGGCTTAGGCAAGAAAAACCAACTACGGGAAAACGAAGATGAGACAAAAAACATGGTGAGAAGTAATATATAATTAGCAAAAGCACAAACAAAAATCCACTTGCACGAATAAAATAGGATTTGTGCACCAAGAACACTGCATCTGTCTTATTTACAAATTCCAGTAGGTATTTAACAGAGATAGACACATTTTCTAGAATTGCTTCTTCTTCTTAGGGTGTCTATCCGTTCCGAACGTTGGCGATCATTCTGGCTATGATGATTTTGTTGGTTGCTATACGAAATAGCTTTGTTGAGGTCTCTCTATACCATACTCTCAGGTTAGCAAGCCAAGATATTCTCCTTCATCCTGGGGCTCTGTTTCCTTCAATTTTACCCTGCAAAATGCATTGGAGTAGCTCGTATCTGCTTTGATTTCTCATTATATGTCCCAAGTACTCCAGCTTACGGCTCTTCACGATGTTGACCAAATCCGCGGTTGTGTTCTTCCTCCGCAGTACTGTTTCATTGGTGACTTTGTCTGTCCATGGTATCTTCATGATTCTTCTGTATAACCGTAGCTCAATAGCCTGAAGTTTTGATAGAGTTTCCGCCTTCAATGTCCACGTTTCTACTCCATACAGAAGCACTGAACACACGTAACATTTAAGGAGCCTTTATTTTGTTTTCAGGGTGAGGTCATGGCTCTTGAACACAGAGCTCATAGTAAAGAATGCACTTTTGGCCTTTCCGATGCAACATTTAATCTCTTGGGTATTGTCCCACGACTCATTGGTTATAGTTCCCAAGTAATTGTATTGTGAGACACGTTCAATTTTCATTTGGTTCACATACAGATTTGCTCCAGTTATGTTTTCCTTGCCGATAATCATTAGCTTGGTTTTGCTGGTGTTTATATCCAGTCCATATGTTCTATTTGTTTCCGTTATTCTGTTCATTAAGTTTTGCAGCCCTTTTATGGTATTGAAAAACAGTATTGTATCATCTACATACCGCAGGTTATTGAGCTTGACTCCATTTATTGAGATGCCTTCATCAATATCTTTTAGGGCCTCTTCAAAAATGTGCTCCGAGTACAGATTGAATATCAGTGGTGAAATTATGCACCCCTGTCTCACTCTCCTTAAGATTTTGACCTGATCTGTATATTTTCCATCTATTCGGAGTACCGCTGATTGATTTCAATACAGATTAGCTATAATTTTAAGTCTCTTCCATCAATCCCTGTAATCTTCAGCACTTCCATCATTTGTTCAGAATTCAATTAGAATTGCTATTGGAAGTCACTTAGTAAAAACACAGATTTTTGTTTTTTTTTGTACGTGCGTTACAAATCATTATGTATATTTTATATAATGGTTAGATTCTTTTAGATTCGTCCTCGCGATATTAAAGCAACTTTATGTATTTTGTAACACATTGATATCCATCTTGTAGAATGTAGATTTCGGTTGTTTACCCTAGTAGTCCTTTTCCATTTCAAACATTTGCCAGCCATTTTCTATGCATTTTCGAAGAATTAGTGACAGTACCTACAATTAGTTGTACTAACTATGAGTTCAGTTTTCTGAAGATCTAGGAATATTTTTGCATAGAAAGCAGAAGATTATGACAACCTTTGGGCTTGCCTTTGTCTTTGAGTATTTTCCTAGTTTTACAATTTTTGAACACTTGTGTACAGGTCAATTCTTCTTCTTCATCATCATCTTGTTTCGTGTTCGTTTTTGTTTCCCTTTCTTCTTCTCTATCCGTTTCTTGATATGCTTCTTTAAAATACTTCTTTCATTTTTCTGCTTCTATAGCTATACATATTAGCTGTCCGTTTTCGGTTACCTAGTTTTAAGTATTGGTACAATGGTTTTGAGTTGTATCTTTTATTTTCTGTTTCTATCTCGTTTATAATTTCTTCCACTTTTTGATTTTTTTAGATTTAAATAATTTCTTTGTCGTTTGCCTTTGATTTTTGTATTTTTCTCGCTCCTCTTCTTTGTTTGTACTTAACCATTCCAATCTTGTTATATTCCTCCACTGCTAATTTGCACTCTTCGTGAAACCAATTATTTCTTCTTTTATTTTGCATTTTTCCAACCAATTTCTCTGCTGCATTGTTTATTCCTTGTTTGATTTTTCCACTGTTCCTCCATTTGTTGTTCTTTGAACTGCATCTCTGCATTTATTTCTTGTACAAATCTTCTTCTCACTTCTTATCACGTCCTATTTTCTCTGTGCTTTTTGCCTTTCGTTCTTTGCGTGTCTTTTTAATGAGTCTATTGGTTTCCCTCTAGACTTCCTGATCTAATCCATGTTATTTAGTGTATTTCTTTTGTTTATGTCTCAAGCTACTTATGCCCATATTTAATGCCACTGCTAAATTACATAGCCTTTCTCCATTATTGTTTGTTGTGTCATGTATTGAGTTTTCACCTGCAACCTCTCTGAACCGATTTTCTTTGCCTATTTGGGCGTTGAACTCTCCTATAATGATTAATATATTTTCTCCCGGAATTTTTTCGGCCTTTTCTTCTAATTTTTCATAGAACTGCTGTTTTCTCAAGTCATCACTGTTTTCTGTGGGTGCATAGACATTTATTATGGCAACTTGTTCGGTTTGCTGTTTACTCTTATGTATGATATTCTTTCAAATATGGGTTTAAATTCCATAACTTTTTCCATGTCCTCCCCATCTGGTTTCCTGAATTCCTGTAATATATATCTTGTATTGTTTTTTTAATTCTCTTATCTTTCTCTTTTTTGTATTTTCATTATTATTCTGAATATACCGTGACTCATTTTCCTCTTCCGTATTTTCAATTTCTGTGCGTTTATTTTCTTTTGCATTCCATTTCAGCACCTTTTTTCTGATTGTATCTGATTTTTACTTTTGGTCCTTTTCTTCTTTCTTGATTTACTATGGCTTACTTAAAATTTGTAAAAATTTAGATACCCAATTAATAATTTTTATAGAATTCATTGTATTTACAGTCGCCAGTATTGTATTTATTTCAATTATTATATAATTGCTTTTTTAGGTTATGTTTATGTTCAGTTGTTTATACAAAATTTTATTTAGTTTTTGGTGACAAATATTAGTTAAGCAAGGTACATTGTAGACATTAAGTTACTTCAGGAAAATTCGAGTTACTTGAGAACGTGAATCCTTTATCTATATAGCCGGCAATTTCCCCATCTGAAAGATTTAAGTATTTCAATTAAAGTGACTACATCCTAATTTTTTTTATTGCACTGTTGACGAAACCGAGTTTCTTAAACTTAAAGGTGCGTATCCACCAAAATAGCTTCTATATTGGCAACTGTTTACAAGTCTTTTAAAAGTCGACAACTTTTGTTTCCCTTTCGTCTACACTAGATTAAAATAAGTTGCCAACAGTTTGAGTAACTTTTTAGTTTGCAACTAGCTGTCCATAAAAGGTCACTTAAGTTGACAAAATTTCCTCCACCAACGAAGATATTATGCTGGCTAATGCAAAATTGCGAATTTTTTATCTTCCTCTGTATTTCTAGTTCGTATAGCCTCATAACATTACTAATACTTTTCCGAGAATTATTTTTATTTTTTTTATAAATTCTATTAGTTGATTCCCATAAAACACTTCCATTGAAGTCTATGTTAATTCGCTCTTCCACACTGCCGGCATGTTTTTGAATGTTTCCAATTGACTAAGCGTACACCCCGATCGTTGGCAATTTTTCTTTGGTGGATATTTAGCTTAACGGTTTTTTTCTCTTTGTCTTTTTTTCTCTGTTTTTGTCTCATCAATAATTACACTTTTTTACATAGGTCTTCCATAGTTTCGCATTTCTTCAAGAAGAACTGCTGTAAGGTAGCGACGTAAGCCATGAATACTAATAAATATTGAGAGAGTAAAAATCTACCACTAAACATTATATCGCACCCTTAATGGTATTCAAAAAGATAGTATATTATAGTATTCAAAAAGATATTATTGTGTGCCTTGGTAACGATACTATTAAAACCCTTCCATTTATTGAAGATAATGTTTTACAGCTTTTTGAGGAACAACTTATTTAATTTAAATCAGTTTACCAAAGTTAGATTAAGGTTGTTGATATACTTTTACTTCTTTTCGCATGTTTTTAAAATCTTCGGTAGAATCATATACTGACAGATTTTTAAATGTAGTTTCCATATAAATGTACACAGTTTGCAAAAACGTGTGATATGCACATGCGTGAACAACCGATGAGAAATTTTAAGTCAAAAGAATTCTTTGACTCCTCGAAAAATCAAATTTTATTATTTTTTTTTATGTTTTGGTTATATTTCTTCTTTTTTTTTTTTGTTGGGCTATGTCCTAGACAATTTACCCAGTTTACTTCGAGGGTAGACACTTTTTGTCTTGCGTCAGCAATCAGTGTCTACCTACACTTATATTCTTCCTTTGTTTGTTTTGGGTTATTCTACATGTATACTTGTGCTGGTATTTTTTTTATATTCTTCACAGACTAAAATTTTAGTAAGACAACACAACAAAGGTATAAACTTTTCTCACTCGGGGTACGGGGGTAGCCTCCAAGCATTGCACACACCAGAAATACTACCAACTGATAAAGTAGAAGCACTCAGGACTGAAAGAAGGAAAATCATAGTTTTTAATTTAATATTGAAGGTAGAAATAAAGTTGCATAAGGTGTTTATTGTATTTTCATTAATATTTGCGAGGATTGTGCAAATATTTATGGGAGTGGGAAGTTTAGTTTTAGCTAATTCGGCATACAAGTCGAAATGTAGGTTTTGATTTAAGCGACATTCTAATAAAATATGGTTTAAACCTCTCACTTGGCCACGTTCCTAATAAGGATCATCTTTGACTCCAATTCTAAATAGATGAAGAGGGCCTCAATTAACATATCAATGCTTCTATGCGATATTAACCCTAAAATTATCAAAATTTTTCTCAGATTCGTACGGATCAACCATATAAAATTATAATCTTTATAGTAACCTATCCAATATTAACATTTAAACCACTTATAAGAAAACATAAAACATAAAAAATAAAATGTAGATATGTAGATGTCGTCAACAAAATTACTATAGCCAATTTGATAACCAACGCTCGAGTAATCAAGCTCGGCACATGAAGAAGAAGAAGAAGATATGTAGATGAAATGTTTATATTTTCTGATAATTGATAATGGGGCATGAGATATATTCGCAGACACACGACAGTGGCCCAAAAATTAACAAAACAAATGTACTGGCTGATTATTCAGTAGAATAAAAGCCAAAAAGAAGAAGAACATTATTCAACGTTGTTTTTAATATATCAACGTTATTGTTTAAAAAGATTGTACAAATAATTTTTTGGTTGGTTGTGATATCGGATTGGAGTAGATTTGGGAGCATATAAAATATTACAAGTGTTTTAAGTAATCATATATCCAGTTAATGAAATTTTTGTAAAAAATTTGAACACTGAATTCCTAAATAGTAAATTAACATACATGCAATTATTACAAAGAGCATTTTTTACACAGAACTAATTTCACTCATTAATTTAGGCAACACTGCCATCTAGTAGATGATTCTATAATTCTTATTATTCTTATAGCTCTCATGCCGGAGGTGACAGAACTTAATACTGTGCCTGTTTCCCTCTATTCCATTAACTCACATTTTTCTATGTAACACAAATGTATCACATACTTAATAGTGGCTAATAAAATTATACTAAGTACATCTTGTCCACTCAATATTCGATATGGTCCAATGAATTTAATTTTGTTACGGCGAATTCTTCTCAACTAAAAAACTATCAAATCATAGCTTATAAAATATGTTTAACTTGAGCAATACGTCAACTATTCAATCTGTCCCTTTCTGCTGGTTTTCATTTCTAGTTAGGTTAAGTATTTGAGTCACCTTGATAAATTGAAACCTTCGGTCGTAAAACTTGTTATCAAAGTGTCAAAGTTATATAATGCAGAAACTATTGATTTAATTTAAAGTAAAAATAATAAATAATTTAAACATAAGATGTTAACACAAAAATTTTGAATAAAACGGAAATTATGCACATTAATTTTAAAACAATAGCCATTACCCAATTTATTTTTTTTAATTATGGAAAGAAAACTTGAGAAAATGTCACTTAGAAGGTAAACTCATACATGCATTGAAACACATACACCTAGATCCCAAGGATATTAATTTATTCAAAAATCTCTACTACAATCAAACAGCGGTCGTACGGGTGGAAGATAGTGAGACAAACCAGGTGGAAATTCAAGTGGTGTCAGACAGGGATGTGTGCTGTCGCCACAATTATTTAATGAGTACTCCCAAGTAATATTTCAGGAGGCACTATGGGAAAGAACTGAAGGTGTAAGGATTGGAGGGAGCATCTTTAATAACATAAGATTTGCAGACGATACCGCAATTATGGCAGAGAATATAGACGATTTACAAACTCTCCTGGAAATCATTAACAGAGAAAGCAAAAAGATAGGACTAACAATGAATATAAATAAAACCAAATACATGGTGATCTCAAAAAACCCTGTTGACAACATACAACTGACATTGGAGAGTAAACCCCTAGAGAGAGTCGACAAATACAAATACCTCGGAGCATTATATACTCACAGTTAGATCAAGAGCAAGAGATAAAGGTCAGAATAGAAATAGCTCGAAAAGGCTTTATAAAATGTCAATGTTTACAAATAAGAAATTGAGTATGGCCATCAGATTGAGGTTCGTCGAATGTTATGTTTGGTCGCAACTACTATATGGGGTAGAAGCTTGGACTCTGAAAGCCCAATCTATAAAAAAATTGGAGGCATTCAAAATGTGCCTATATAGGCGTATTTTGAAGATTTCTTGGACTGCAAACGTCTCAAATGAGGAAGTGTTAAGACGAGTTGGACATGGCAGAAAGCTTATGAACACAATTAAAATAAGAAAAAAATCGTATCTGGGCCACATACTCCGAAACGATAAATACCCTCTGCTACAAGTCATCATGCAAGGTAGAGTAGAGGGAAGAAAAGGCTTGGGAAGAAAAAGAAATCTTGGCTGAGGAATATCAGAGATTGAACTAACCTCAGTGTTGAACAGATATTTCACGTTGCAAAAGATCGAGAAGCGTTTAAAGAAGTGATCGCCAACCTTCGTTAGAAGACGGCACAAGAAGAAGAAGAAGAAACACCAGCATAGGCTGTTTAGATAGTTTAGAATTTCAATTATTCAGTTTCAATCACATTCCAACACAGAGGTGATGTTGATCTTTGTGCAACTTATTGAAACAATTACATTATCTTCACATTGGTTTTTAAATTCTATTTGCGTGTAGTATATTCATCCTTTTTAAGATTGTCTAAAGTATAAATATATTTGATCATGTAGAGGAGAGTATCACCCCTTGCATTTCCTATATTTTCTTGGATCATTTGTTCTACTCGTGTTTACTCTCTTCTCATATCGGAAGAAACAAACAGATAATATTAACAGAACTCTCTCTCTCTCTCTCTCTCTCTCTCTCTCTCTACTGACAAAAGTGAAAGATAGCTGATTGGCTGAATCACCGCAAGATTAACAGAACTAGTATACACCTAATTATATTTATAAAGGATCTTATTATTATATAATACGATCCTTTACATATAATTTCTAATACCACCCGGTACATACCCACTAGCATACTAGTAGTATTTGAACAACAAAACATTTATCATCATCACGTAATTCAAGGTAGTTGTTTTTTTTTCAAATTACAGAGGCAGGTAATTTATTCTTACCTTGGAATTTTGTTTTGATAGATATAATTTGTAATGATTACATGTATACGATAACATATCAGCTGAACGTCGGTTAGATGTATTTATTTGGTATTTCGTGTATCATTTGGTATTAACAACAATTGGGTCAATAATTCGTTTATCACAAAATAAAATTTATACAATTGTGATATGGTACATTCCTAAAGTAGATATTTTTAAATTGACCACACGTTATTTTTTTTCTTCTTCTTTTTTGTTTACTTTTCCATCTTTTATTTCTTCTTTTTCTGCTTTTCCTTAGCACCCTTCTTTAACTTTTACCTATCCGTTTCTCTTTTTCTACATATATGCTGAATCCTGTTTATTATCTTTCCTTTATTTCTTCCAATACTAAAACAAAAAGTAATTATTATTTAAATTGGGAATAAGCCACAATTAAAGGTTAAAGTACGTTTATTGGCGTTTCCATTTCCACTTCGGAAATCGTTCTCAAAATACAAAAAATAGGTTTGTATTTTGAGAACTATTTCCGAAGTGGAAATTGAAGCGCCAATAAACGTACTTTAACCTTTAATTGTGGCTTATTCCCATTTAAATAATAATTACTTTAAAATGCCACAAGAAAATAGCTTCAGAACAATAATGAAACAAAAAGTCATATAAAAAGTTAGTTCTTAATTTCTTTAGCATGTACATATTTCTTAGAATTTGTTCTATTTTTCAAGTAGCTTTGATATATTTCTCCTGATGATCTTGCTCTTTTCCTCTTTCATCTTTCTTCATACTGTTACTGTTACCTCATTCATCAATTTATTTTCTACAATATTCTGTATACTGTACTCTTTTTGCTCTTTCGAGTTGTTTCTTAATGCTGCCTTTTGTGCTTTAACCATGTTTTCTTGCAGTGTGTTTTATTTTTCAAATAGCCTTGGTATACCAGAAGAGAATCCTAACAACAGAGAACAAACAGTCACTAGCTTCACGCTTAGGAATCCTTCAAGGCAATTTTTACGGAGTTAAATACATATTGGTTAAAAACATAGGTAACAAAATGTATACCTAACCTAGAAAACATTATGAAAATCCATGTGTTTGCGTGATAAGCGTAAATTAGCATTTTTTAAGATCATTATTAAAGCAGTCGCTCGCGGTCAATTTAGGAATATTGTTATTAAGATTTTACGCAGCTTGTACATGAAGTTTAAAAAGTTATTGATGAGATCCCTTATATATATTTAATTCTAATATATTTGATGGAAATGAGGTCTGTCTCCTTCTTCGTTACATGTGTTATGTATGCAGACTTGTCTGCAGAACTTTTATTTTACACAAATCACTAGGATAGCAAGCGAAGTCAAATCTCAATCTAATAAAAGAACCTTGATCTTATCTTCTTCTTCTTCTTCTTCAGCCTTCATTTATCCATTGTTGGACATAGACCTTCTCCAATTGCTTCCACGCTTCCCTATCTTTTGCAATTCTCATCCACTGCTTTCCAGCTACAGCTGTTATATCGTCTATCCATCTCTTTTGGGTCTTCCCACGCTTCTTTTTGTTTCTCGAGGTCTCCAGAATGTCACTTTATGAGACCATCTGTTGGTGTCTTGTCTTGCTACATGTGCTACCCATTGCCATCTCAATGTCGCTATTTTTTCCATGATGTCGGTTACTTTAGTTCTTCGACGTATTTCGATGTTAGGAATTTTGTCTCTGAGGCTTATATTTAACATGGCCTTTCCATGGCCCGTTGAGTTACTCTTAATTGTTTTGCCATTTTTCTTGTTATTGCCATAGTTTCCAATCCATAAGTTGCAACTGGTAGTATACAAGTGTCATAGGTTTTTCGTTTTAAGTGTATTGGGATTTTTCTGTCTTTTAAAATGAATCTCAACTTACCAAAAGCAGCCCATGACAATTGTGTTCTTCTTTTAATTTCTAGGGTTTGATTTTCCTTGTCGTTTTTAATTGCATGTCCTAGATATATATATTGTACTACCTTTTCTATATTGATGTTATCCATCGTGATGTTTTCTGGGCTGTTGCTTAATATCTTTGTTTTGTCGAGATTCATTTTTAATCTTATTTGTTACTATTACTATGTCGTCTGCGAAACGCAAATGTTTAAGATATTCTCCATCAATTTTTAATCCCTTTTCTGCCCAATTTAGTTTTTTGAAGACATTTTCTAATGCCAAAGTAAATAACTTGGGTGTGATGGTGTCTCACACCTTCGCCAAGGTCTATTTTCATAGTTTCCAGATCATCATCTATTTTTACGTGAAAAGTAGCATCATAGTATATATTCTTAAGTAGCGCGTCTATCTTGAATCTACTCTGGCGTCGTCCAATGCTGTTAAGCAAGCCTATTTCTCTATACTGCCGAATGCTTTGTGGTAATCGACAAATGCCAGATGTAGTAGTATGTTGTACTACTACATCTTTGCATTGTTTGCAAGTGATCGATAATGCTAAAACCCTTACGAATGCCTGCTTGCTCCACTGGTTGGTATGCGTCTAACTTAGCTGTCAATCTATTTGTTATTATTCTGGTTTAAGACTCTGGTTTGTTCTATAAGCTCTGAGCTCTTTTCGAATATTTTTCTTAACGCTTCTGTTGAACGCTTTATAGTCCGGGTTATCTCTGTTCGTTCTTCTTTTTTTCTCTATCTGTTCTAGAGTCTCGGGTTTTAGTCTATCTTCTTTTTGTTTTTTTTTTTATTCTGCAACAAAGTTTCTAAGTGACTGTTTGTATGTCTTTAGTTATTTTGTCAGCTAGTTCATCTATATTCTTGTGCTCAAAGGTATTAGCTACTAGTTTCTGTGCTAATTCCTGTTGGTATTTCTCTTTATTACTGGCTAGAATGTCTGCTGTCGGTAAAGGGTTTGTTGTTAATAGATTTCGTCTTTCTCTCTTTACGTTAATACGTATATCGGCACAAACTAGTCTATGGTCACTGCCGGTGTTAAATTTGTTCATCACCTCGATGTTTTTACATATTGATCTATCACTGGAAAGGATAAAATCTATTTCATTCTTAACCTGGCCGTCAGGGCTACGCTATGTCTACTTTCTTTGTATTTGTTTTGTATAGAACGTGTTCAGGCAAAACATTTTTTCGGTGCTTACGTAATTTGCTAATGTCTCTCCTCTGGTGTTTACTCTGTTGGGTTACTTTTTATATGTTTTTAATGTTCCACAAACGTAGGTCTTCTTTTCATGTAAAAACTTGGCAAGCTCATAAATGTTGTAATAATTGTCCATGTATATAGTGTGCCCCTTTTCTAAATATTCAATAACAAGCTACTACTACAAACGCATGCCCATTTTCATTTACTACTGTCCCTTTGCCGCTGTAGATTAGGAAATTTAGTAAAAATCCATCAGAGCTAGTAATCTCTTAAATTTTTATTCCATATTTACTAGTTTATTTATTATTATATTATTTATAATATGACTCGTAACGTTTTTAATTTTGTGAAGTCGATCTTGAACTTCTACGTCTTTCGGCTTGAAAAAACAAATATTTTGAAGAATAGCTTCAAACTTTGATCTTGTCATAGATCTTCCAAATATTGAAAAGTGTTGTAGTGGATCTGTGCTCCAGTATAAACGTAAGGAGCGAAGTTTTATGTTTCCCATTTATATTTGGAGACCCAAAAAATTTTTTAAGTCGTCAATATTTATATCTATCCAGCGTCTTAAAAAGGAATTTTTTTTTTAATTAGAGTTTTCTTTACACGAAGCAGCTCTGTGGTTTGTCCACTCTACGATTTTTATTACAAGATCTTCATCAAATAGTAATGAAAAATGTTGTATAGATGTTGCCTCAACAGGAATTTCTTCTTTTATATTTTCTTGTTCAGTAAACTGATGTATCTCAATATCTTCCTCTACATCAAGCCAGTCCGCTTCGTCATTTTCGTGTACCACATTTTCATTTGGTACTCTACTCTACTCTACTCTACTCACTAACTTCCCTACTAGCCATCTTGGCCTCTAATTGAAGATCTCGTGTAGTTAGATGTCATTTTGACATTGGTAATACATCTGAAACAAATTACAAGGTATTACCCATAGACAAAAACCATTTTGGTTTTGGTCTATGGTATTACCACAGAATAATAAACAATCAGAATTTCCACTCTCCATGTAAAATTAAGTACGCGCATCTCGTTCGCGCAGTCGTTCCGCCATGTTTTCAAGGGAACCAGTGTTATTTATGTGGTGTGCATAGAAAAATTAACCCGCTATAATTGACTTACGGCAATCCTAGACATACTATACAATTATATTAACATTGTTAAATATAATAACGTAAATATAATATAATTAAACATAAATATAAACAATTACATAACTTCACAAATTATATGTCTGTGTTATGTGTTTCCTTCTAAAACATGGCGTGCGTGCTGAAAAACTTCAAAGGCGGCATCTGAGAGTGGGCATTCTGATTGTTTATTAATCTGTGGTATTACACCGTGTACAAATAAGTTATATAGTTATATTACCTGTCTAAATTATACACAATAACGACACTTTTCGCATTTGACGTTTGCATACGTGCTATAAATTTATAGGTTACTTCTTCTTTTTTTTAAACGTCGAGATCACAACCCAGCCATAGCACAGAATAAATAACAATCAGCATGCCCACTCTCAGATGCCGCCTTTGAAGTTTGTCAGCACGCGAACGCCATGTTTTAGACGGAAACATAGACTCGAATTGAGAAATTTGTGACAAGCTACGGCAGAACTATAATTTAATTTTTTAGGGATTAATAATTTAGTATATTTGAAATAATTTAATCTATTCTTCGACTAAAAGTACGAATAAAATAGTGCATATTATGTCTGTAGTTGCCGTAAATAAATTAAACTGGGCTAATTTGTCTATGCACCCCAGAAAAAATGTCACTGAACAGCACTGGTTCCGTTTAAAACATGGCTGATTCCGTCTGCGCGAACGAGGTGCGCGTACTTATTTTTTCAAGCAGAGTGGGTATTCTGATTGTTTATTATTCTGTGGCCATAGCGTGTTAAAAAAGGATTGTTTAGGTGGACTGTGGCCAAATTTAGACCCACTGTGATAAAATTTTTTTACATTTCATCACGTAAGTTCGGTGTCACACATGTGTGTCAGCAGTTCTTACGAAAGCTTCACTGTCACACATGTGTGACGGTTGGTCGTGAATGTGGTAATAATAATTTTATCTTACAGTGTAATCTTAGACTATAAGTGTTGCAGGATTTTTTATAAACGTAAATTTTACAGACAAACCTACTGGCTTTCTTTGGTAAGTATGCATTCTACCACTACGACTCCGATAGGTGTTATGACCATTGAATGTCTTAAAGCGAAATAAATACCTATTTTTGGCTTAATTGTTTTTTTAATGCCAATTTTGTAAATATTAAGTAAGTTCAAATAAATTTAAAGCAGTTTGATTCTTCAGGACAAAAAGCAGCATGATATTCAAACTACTTTAGTTGGTTTGATCTAATTTAAAATAGAGTTTTTAAAAATCGTGGATAAACTTTTAAAATGTACACTTCTTCCTACCTAATACCTATCGTAATATTATGTTGTTATTTTACAGTTGAGTTCCGATTTCAATGCTTACCTGTGACGGAGGTACTTTCATTGCGGAAATAAAATAAAGTAGATAACTGTAATTTGTATTAAATGTACATTAAATTACATAAAAATAATCATAGTTGAAGCAAGCTAGCGGCAACGCTGTTCCTTTGTGTTATCATAATCAAAAACATGTAAGCCAAGGCCGAGTAGAGACACGTGTATCCTTATAGTGACCCACTTTCGAGCTATCTAACGTTCCGAGTATTGCCGAACGGAGCTGATCAATACTTGAAAGCGAGTCTCAAACGCTACCCCTCCCCTCTAACGCGATCTGCGCTGTGCGTTCCGTTTGCTGCTCTCTTGGTTCTTTGTCCTTCCTTTGTTCATTTCGTTCGCTCTGCTTTAGCCGGACGCTGCTGTACTTGCTCGATCATCAATGGTGTGAGGTCAACTCTGCAGAGCTTTAGTGTATCGGGAATGTTTTTAGGACTGTGAATTCAGTTTTTGTGCTTTTTGTTTTGTCTATATATTTTATTCTCCTAGAATTGGTAAGTACTCTAGTATTTTTTGCTTTTTTAATGAAACTAAGAGAGACGCTATTGCATAACTTGAAATACTATTTATTCTAAAAAAAAGTTTCTACGTATTGAGTAACCAACGGTAAAACTGGTTTTTAAAGGCCAACGGAAATTGCTAATTTTTTGTCAGCAGTGCCGTGCAAAATTAAATTCTGCAGATACGTTTGTTTCTTATTTTTATTTAATTTTGCCAGATGCATGAACCAAAAAAATAGAATTGTTTTCCATTTAAAATTTATTTATTGGCTTTCATTCTACTACTCTTTTTATTAGTTATATCAGTGTCATCCCCCCACATTGTTACGTGCGATGCACCCCCTAAAAATTTGCAGAATACAATGTTTTAGATCGTATTACTAATTACATATAAATGCTTTTCTTATTTTGGTTTAGAAATTCTAAACTTTGGAGAATTAACAGCTGAAATAATACCCAAATGTACACGGAAGCGTTGATTATTGTAGTAAAGTGTGCATTTTTAATATGAATTAGACCAATTGCAGTAATTAATATTATTTGCAAGTCATACTTCCTTTATTAATGCTGTTTCTTTGTGCCGATGTTTATGCAAACTGTAAATGGCAGCTTTACTAATTACATTAATAGATATTATCAGTAACCTTGTAGGTATAGAACAAAGAACAAACATTTTGAAACTGTAGATGGTGACCTTAATAAACAATTATAACTGCTTAAGGTAAAATTCTAAATTTAATTTGTTGCTAATTCCAAAGTATACTTGTTTTTGAAGTTTGTACCCTCATTGTGTATTGTGTCAAATGTTTAATTAGTTTAATAAAATATTTTATCTTATATAAGGAGGACAAAGATTTAGCTATATTGAATGATGCATACTTCTCATAAATATATACCTAGAAAGAAATAATATATGATAAAGAAAAAAAAATTGATCTATATTAACATTAACATTATTTTGATATAAATGTTTGGAATTGTACAGGGCATTACAATATACACAATAGAGGTTTATATTTCCCTTCGTTTTTTTTATACTTGTGTAATTTTCAGTGATTATAATATATTTATATATAATAACTATAAAAGTATTTTTGGTGGGAAGTTTAATACTTAATATGTAGTAGTAAAGTCATTAATATGTCCATCTTGCATCCAGTCTTGATCATCGTTGCGCTAGTTGTATATATGTATATAATTCATTATCTGTTGTCTGGAAATTGGCTCTATGTTCCTTTTGTGATACGGTACCAAATATTTTCTTTAAAGACTTTACTTCTCTTCATGGTCGAGGTTTGCAGCTTAAAATATTGTCTTTAAAGACTTTACTTCTCTTCATGGTCGAGGTTTGAAGTTGAAGAACCTAAAATATGTATTGGTGGAATTCTATCCGCTGTTGTTTATCTACTTTTGGAATCTTTGTTAACCTCTGTTTTTCTCGTATGTACAAATTATGATTCCTTTGTAGTTTTGATCTATATCCAGTCTCACAGCTATTAAAACATACTCTCAAATATTCCCTTACCTACCCATTTCATATTTTTTAACTAGGTAATTTATTTGTAATGAGTTGTATTTACAATTTAAAGAGGCACTGCACAGTACATATTCGTATCTAAATAACCTCTTTCAGCTGTTAGTCGATCGAATGTATAGATAACTTGCCTTTAATTGCCAAGTACTAAGTGGACGTAATTTTTATCGGTTGAATATCTCCTTCAATTGAATTACAGATAACGGAATACGGCATCATTGGCGGAGTACTAAAGCGAAAAGCGACAGACGCTCCAATAAGAACATCTTATTTTACAACCAGAAATTCAAATATATTTCGGAGATTGTGTAAAAGAATACAGTAGAAAAATCAATTTTCTTTTCTGTAACTTGAGCCTAATTTACCAAAACTACAGTCTTGGTACATAGGTTGCCCTTTGTCCAAGAAGAACTATGGAATTTCGGGTCAATAGGCCAAAGGTCACCTAGTGAAGAGAGGATGAGGATGTAGTCTTATATATTTAGGACATACAAACATGGCGTGGCACATTTGGGCCTTAAAGGTACAGAAATTGTCAGAATACACGCCAGATATCGTCGAACTGCACGAGATCCACATACATGGATATTGCTTGAATACAACATGCTCTACATAGTTTCTGCCTAGTTAGTTTGTTTTGTGCTTAATTGAATCCGAAATTATGATTAAATGGGAATCTTCCGTTGCCAAACTGTCCTCGGTACATCAATCTTTTGTTGTACCTAAGATGAACTGTTCGAAAATTTTGTGATCCACTTGACTAGCTTTCCTCTTCCAATTCCTCTTCTTTCGTCGATCTTTCCGTTGAGTATCAACTGCATTATCCTGTATGAAGTATACTAGTCGATGAAATTAACTAAATTTGAGACGTAATGAACACCGGTCTATGTAAAATTGTAAAGTCAGTTCAGCAATTCTATTTGTTCCAAGATTGTAAGATTCGGTTTAATAAGAGAAGCAGTAGAATGATTTGTTGTTTCCAAGCACAAATCTTAATATCTCAACATTGTGTATTAATTATGTGTTTGTATTTGCTTACCTTGCATTTTTTTTTATTATTCAGAATGGTGTCAGTAGAAAGATAATTAGAATAATTACCATTGTGGAGTGTTACAGTTTTACCTTGAAAGTTTTCCAAAATATTAAATGAATGTCTAGCAATTACTATTCCAGTCTATATCTAGCATACTGTTTCGAATATGTATATCAGGTTGAAGGTTACTATATCCTGCCATGGATTTTTGTTGTTTTAATTAAATTTTCAACTTATAGTGAAAATTACAATAACGTTGTTTGAATCTTTCAGCATTTCGAATGGCTAAATTATTTTTTTTTTAATTTTGCTAGCAATTTTCAGTTGCCAAGTTAAATATTCATACAACTACTTTTTTTTAACTTTAACTTTACACCATTCTAATTTTTTCCAGAATTCTTGCTCATGGCTGAGCCCAAACTAATCAACCTAATTAAAACACGGACTGACCGTTGTAATATAGTTACTAAAAACAAATAATAAGTTACCAAAGTACAAGAAAGTTAATTGTTTAAATAAAACACTTTGCTAGCAATTTCACTAAAAATAAAAAACTATAAATCAAGTCAAGCCCCAAATAAAGTTTTTTTTAAACTTTATGAAAACTAGGTATATCTAGTACATAAGATACATACACAAAGTAAACTCTACCAAGGAAATTCGAAATAAATATCGTTTCCCGCTACCTATCGAATTTGGGCTCAATTAGGGAATTCGTCAAGAGGGCAATGTACTCTGAGAAGCTTTGTTGCCAACGGTTTACGAGTTTCCGGCTCTTCTGGGAAATGAAAATCTGATCTGTTTTTCCTTCTAATATTTTTGATTTAGAAGTATTATTATCTTATAAGTACTACACGTTTAAAAATTTTGTGTTTAAAACCTTTTATGGTGCTAATTTTTTTTATTTTTTCTTGATTCACTTGTTCTCTTGTTCTAATTGAAAATTATTGATGGCAATGTTTATGAGAGTCTATTTGCATTTTATGTTTTATTTGAAGTTTGTCTTCGAATTGTAATCATAATTTTTTCGTGATTAACTACTGGTTAATGCAAAGCAGAACAAGATTTACGTGTCTTAAATTGACAGGTGGCAGGTGACGTAAAAAGAATATCTCTGGAGTTGCCGTGGTTGTTGTAACTTCGGGATAAACTGTTTTTTTTTTTTTTGTTAATTTTTATACAGTAGTTGTCAAGCATAGAAGTTGAATAATCCGCTATGTTCTTACCACAGCATTATTTCGAACCATTGTTTCAATTGAATACTTCGTATACTCCATTCGCTTAGCTCGGGCATATTTCGACAGATTCATTGTCGGAAACCTACAACACAACAATTCCTACTTTTCAGTATTAATAGCTCAAGTATACTAGGATTGCAGACTTTTTCTTTTGAAAAAAGAAGAATTATTCTAAATAGTGGAAGTGTATACTAAACTAATCAAATTTTGGGCAGTATTATATTTAAAAAATATATTTTAGTTGTTATAATTTAACATAACTATTTATTATATGATGCAGAGAAATAAATATCGATTGTCGGTAATTCACAAAGTTCTATTTTATTTACTATTTAGTTTGTTTACTATTATAATATTGGCTATGAGTACGTGTGCTTGGTTGTGTAGTAATTTCCAGCTACTTTTAGTCTGTCAAAAAGTAACTAACTTCGCAAAAAAATAATTACTAAATTCACTAGACAGTTCGGCCTGGGAATAGCGAACCGAGTATATTTACGTTTTTTGAGGAATCTCAAGTTTTGACAATATCAAAATGACAATGTCGTTGCTATAAATATTTTTCGTTTTTTTTTATTTTTAAATCCATTTTCGTGCCTTGAAGTTCTAATTGTTTCAAAAAGAATTCTAATGGCTCAATTAGGTACCTTGAGTGTTCAATTTCGTGGGTAAGTACATATTTTTAAACTAATAATGAGTATAATATCCTTACCTATGAGTAATATTCTAACCCCTAATAAATTTGATATCTAATTCTTCCGTCGTCGACACAAGTTTGAATAAAATGTTTAGATTAATTCATATTATTAAATGGTATGTATATGCAAAGATTCGTCGGACCTATTATATCAATCTCCTACCACCGAAGTGCTATTTCCTTTACTAAAAATTTGGCACGAGTCTTGCATTTTGTTTTCATAATAAAGATATTTTCACACTATATTAATAGGTATCTACTTTTCTATTGTTTCAAACATGATAATAAGTTAGGATGCTTGTCCGCTAATGACCGGTACGAATATACTTACGTTTATGTACAGTTTTTGATTGATAAAACTATTAATTTACAATGAGCAACAAATACAGATGCTTATACGGTGTAAATTATTTGACAGGGTATATTTAACATGAAGATTATCTGTAATTTCTAATTAGCTTGACTTCCTAAGTAAATACAGACATGTTCATAAAGCTTTTATTAAGGTAGAAATACATATCCTTAGAATGACAATGACAAATTATGTGTTGGAAGTCCGTTTTAGGACCTATTCATTTTTACCCTTTGATTCATGCGTTTTAAAATGGAATGGTTGATGGAATTCTCTTCGATCCTCGAGATATAGGTATACTTCGTGGAGCTTGTAGAAAAATCTATTCTACATGTCAATCACCTATTGCAATTTTCATAATTTTAAGCATTTTTCATATTTCTTGTGTAAATAAACTGGATGTATTAAGTGTTTTTATGTATTTTATAGCATGAAGTTTGTGATACGTTCTTCTGAAAACCAAGTATTTTTAATTTTTGTAATGCGGGTATTATTTATATTTTATCGGGTTTGAGAAACAAGTGCAAGATGCGAACAAAAAAAGTAAGCGATTCGGAATTTGAGCACAGCATCATTGCCGCATTCCAACAAATAGCATTGCGCAACACTGCAGCTGAAACAAAAGTGC
This sequence comes from Diabrotica balteata, assembly GCA_918026665.1. Classification (NCBI taxonomy): domain Eukaryota; kingdom Metazoa; phylum Arthropoda; class Insecta; order Coleoptera; family Chrysomelidae; genus Diabrotica; species Diabrotica balteata. The sequence goes on from OU898281.1 coordinate 127,585,968, forward strand.
CTCCACGTGTAACGGGGTCACTGAACTGCCACGTGTCGCAGAACAAGTGAGAAAGAACTAGGCCGTAACTCGTTCTCCATTCTAACCCGAATTAAAATCGGTAGATTCGGAGGGGAAATAAGGTGGCGAGTTGTGCGCACTGCGTCACAGCGTACTGCGCCGTATAGGGGACTCTGCCGACGAATCGCAGTGCGGGATAGCTCTCCCTTCCATACGCGAAGCCTAGTCTCTGCTTGATATCCCCTCGTTTCTTAATCTTACGCGAGTAGTTGTGGCGAGTACTACGGTTTAGAGAGCGGTTGTGTGAACATTTTTAAATCTCTTCAAGTAGTGTGGTAGTTTTGCTGGTTTTACTATATTCATAACTACTTTCACTACTGCAGCTTTTGGAGTTAAACTTTCGCGTTATTAGAATTGTTTTTATTTAATTTGCATCTCGACCTACTTTCGCCACTTCCGCATTAGTCATTAGGCCGCCATTTTATTTCAACATTTTTGCTCGGTTATTATAACGCGCTTTCTTTTTTCGTTCCAGTGAAGATGTGATGAAACGGAATACTGCGAATTGTCTTGAGCAACTTTTAGTGGAACTTTGAATACTTTGTGTGGATTCGCAGCGGTTTTTCCAGTGACGTCATTACGTAACATTTCGTCATTCCAGTGTATCAAAGTTCGAGAAGATTCTATTCAATATGGGTGAACAGGGGAAAGATCTAGGCTCACTTTTTTTAATATAGTCAGTCTTTTTCTCTCTCCTATTAATCCATGTTTTTCTACTGAAAATCAACACAAGAACTACCAACCACTTTGGAACTTAACAACTTATAGTGTAAATTTTGAAATATTTTAGGAATTCAATACAGGTTAAAGTTTGTTATACTATCATTTAGTATTTAAATAAGAGAATTAAACAAAAGTAATTGCTTTGACCTACTTCTAAATTGCGATACCTTTTTCATTATGCATGTCCTATATATTGTATATTAAAAAATAAGTTATTTTATAAGGTAATAAACATCAAATATGTCTAAAACGTTTGTTAATTACTAGCTATTTCTAAAATAAAAAAGCTTCAAATTAATTTAAGTATATAGTTTTATATGGGCGGGTCGTTAAGATCTCCCTATCGTTAGGGGTTGGGCCTCAAAAATTATCTTACCCTGATCAACCAGTCCCCTACATTCTATCCCACATTTTTTTTTATATACCTGAAATGTGATTTACATTTTTTTGCCTGTTTCTGGTTTTAGCATTGTCATGAATTCACAAAGAATGTGAGAAGTTCCGGTTGAACATTTTCACATCGGGTGATATAATAAGTTTCAAGGTTATATGTTGTAATTTTCTAGCTAACAGATACAGCAGGCCACGTATTAGGTTTGTGCACATTTAGGGTAACTGAGATGTTCGAGGCAAGTTTTTGTGACCAATGAGGAACCAGCGTTCGCGATTCTGGCACTCCCAAACTTTGCCATGGCAACAGCGATGACACGCACTAGAAACCATGGGCGCGCGAGTTTTTTTTTACTGCTTATTCGTTATCTCTGTAACCTTGAATTTATTTCTTTGTGGCTAGTTAAGCGTTACATCCTTTTTTGATTATTTTAAAAATTATTCCTTGTAAAAAATATATTAGATTGTTAAGAATGTAAATATAAATCACAATTTGGTTAATGTTTAAGTATTATTTTTCAAAGAACATTTAAGTCACGGAAATAGATTTTTGGAATAATTGTTAATATAATTATATTTTCTTGATAATTAATAATTTTAATTTGAAGAAACATGCTGTTTTTTCGAATGAAAAAAAAAGGTTCATTATTAAATCGATCGCATTTCGTTGTTTTAACATTCCAGTATAATTTATTTATAATTTGAAATATGAGGTAAACGTGCAGTTTTTAAAATTATTTGTTCTCGATTTGAAAATACACGACTTGTAAGTACAGTTTTTGTGGAAGACAATTAAAACGTTCTTTATAAAGGAAGCCACGATAATTTCTTTCTTCCGATGTCCCGTTTTCCTGCTATCTTCCCTTCCATAATAATCTTTAAGAACTGGCACTTGGAATTTCGAAATATCGTCCCTACCATTTCCAACTATCGAATGTGAAAAATCGGGTTTTTCAGATTCGATACCTTGTCCTTGCATTAAACGTGATACACCTTGTAGCAAAATATCGAAATCGTAGCTTGATCAGAAACGCGGGAAATATTCTGTCTAAACCATCGAATATAAACATTTTGTCATTTTGTTTTGGTCAAAATATCGAATATGCTGCAAACTGACGAAAATGGAATATTCGATATTTTGTTTTGTATAAATATAACTAAAGGCATATATGTACAATGCAAAATGACGAATGTGTCACATTCATTATCTTCAGTGTTGTATTTAATACAGTTATTCAATTATAATCTGCAAACTGTCGAAAATACTAAACATTGCTGACAAGAACAAAACGCACGTGTTCACAATTTGTGAATTATTTCTTCCAAGAAGTTCTTTCGGTGAGGCACTTAATTATTTTGTTATTTAATGTGTTACATACATTAGTTTCAGAGTTGTAATTGATACAGGTATTCAATTATAATTTGCAAAATGTTAAAAATACTAAACATTGCTGACAAGAACAAAACGCACGTATTCACAATAATTGTGTGAATTATTTCTTCTAAGAAGTTCTTTCGGTGAGGAACTTTATTATCTTGTTTTTATCGGTTTTTCATTATCTGATTATTCAGTTAACTGGGTATAGCTAAACCAAAAACAGTGATGTTGTCAAAGCGAGAATTATTTAAAAAGATATTAAAGAATGCTGCCTTTGGGACGTCGTCCACACAGTGTATATGGTACCAGTATCGGAAAAATGAAAATAACAAACTTTACATGAAGACTAGCATTGACAGAAACTTCTTATCTCTTGAAACCATACAAAAAAGAGGCAAATAAAATAGTATAAACTTTGTTAAGATATACGACGAAATATTTTCAATCACGGAGGTGAAGAAAAAAAACCACTTGTCACTATATACCTAGGCCATACCACCAATATTACCAATCTTTACCAACATCTAATACTGCCAGAGATTGTCTTCCAGAACCTGACGCAACTGAAGACAATGATAACGTTGAATCTAAAATTTAAGACTTTACTTTAATTTGTCATTATTTTACTACTGATTACTTGAGGTATCTACAGGACGTGAAGTTCCATAATTGTATTGTGATATTTTTAACTTTTCTAATTACATTCGTTTTCGATCAATACGTATTTTCATAAAAATACTTTTAATAATTTTTTTATACATGATTTTTCCATTTTACCCTATAACTTAAATTTTTAATTAAATATTTTGTAATAAACTTTGTAAAAACATTAAGATTATTTTCATTTTCCTCCTTTTCAATTAAGAATATTAATGTGTTAAAATTAGACAAATATGAACTGTCGAAAATGCCACATTCGCAATTTTGAAACATTGTACCAAATAAATGTGCTAAAATTATACAAATATGAACTGTCGAAAATGCCACATTCGCAATTTTAAAACATTTTTCCAAAACAAATCGTTGATTAACACAAAAAGCAAAATAACGAATGTGATTTTGTGGAAAGAAGCAAACGGTAAACAGTTTTATTCTGATATCAATCTAACAAGGATCAAACATTAATTTTTAAAAATATAAAAAATTTCCCATTTGTCAAAGCGCTGATTTAGAATTCTCTAAAAAAGAGTTATTTTGCTCTCCTGAAAAGTACCACTTTTCACATTCGATAGTTGGAAATGGTAGGGACGATATAATGACCCAGATAAGCAGTTTTTCTTCTTTTTATTATTGGCAGCAATTCTCGTTCTCTGCCCATTCGATTTAATACTCTTCGACATTTGTTGTGTGGATCTGTCCAGGGAATTTTATGTAGTCTTCTAACAGGAATACGGTACCATTCAAAACAAATCGTCGGTATACTGCGAAAACCAGGTAAATGTTGGAATACCGAAATCGAGAAAAAACTTTTTTAAAGTTGAGTTTTTTATTGTGAATTAAGCAGTCATCTTGTTTTTGATATTAGATATTCAAGTGAAAGATGCATATATCTGAAATGATATTCTATTAGTTTAAAAAAGGACACCTATATGACTAATCCTAAATTTTTATCATTTACCTGGTTTTGTAAATCTAAATAAATCAGTTAGTCTTCAAATAACATATTTAACACAAATATATTAAACCAAGTATATTTTTCAGTTTTGTGATCCAAATAAGAGGCTTTTACTAGGTAATATTTAGCAATATTTTAAGGTATTAGTCGATATTTATGACATTTAACTGGTTTTCACCGAAAATTGTATAAACAGCTGTTTGTAGTTATAGTTATTGTTTATATGAATGATAGGCAGTTTTACAGAAAAAAAACAAATTTATTTTGAATAGTAATAATAATATATATTAATAATAATAACAATATTATTATTATTATGTTTCCTAGTCTGATTCATCACTGAAAGCAGGCTCTGGCAAGATGTCTTACATCATTTCCCGTTTTCAAATTACGATCCACCCGTGATATGCCTCCGGTATCGCTTCCTTATCACATAGCTGTACTAAATCTCTCTTTTCTGCTATGCTAATTGGCAAATGTGCATCATAAAGTCGCTTAAGTTCTTCAAGATTGTTTGTATTAGTTGATAACTTGCGTGTTTTTTTCTTGTTGACTGCCGTGCAGTATCAGTAAGGGAATAATTGAAGCTTGTTGTCATAATTAAAATAGATTCTGTTTGTCTCTCCTTTCACGAATCTCAATCTTTTTATCTTCACCCACATTATTTTTTCGACGTTTTGGTCTTTTGTCCGTTTAATTAAACTACGTGACACATTTTTTAAATCATAAAAGTCGTAGCATTTAAATTCTTTACATTTGTATGGTTCTATACATACTTTTTATCGTCAACCTTGATATTTTTAGTTCCTCTTGCATTTTGAAAAACAAACAAGTAATCTGGCATCCCATAGATAGATCTGTGTATTTAACGGTTTTGATACTACTATGCATAGAGTCAACTTGCATATAGGAATGTCTAGACTCTAGAAATTTGTGTTCAATAATATTTAAAAGGTCGATGTTTTGAACAATCCATAATAGTAAGGCTGCAATATGCTTATTACGATTCTGTCCTCCGCAAGTATCAGAAAATAAACTTATTTCAATTACACATTTTGGAACACATTTTGATAAATATTGGAGTATAATGCTTCCTATTTCAGAATCATTTTGATTCTCAAGATTACACACTTCTTTTCTTTACTGATGTTCTCTGTAACTGTCTTCTAAATCCGATTTGTCAATTGGACTAACCCTGTCATATTTATTACAAACTAAACATTGATCTTTTCTAGGAACAAAAAAGCTTAAAGTCGCTAGCAGTTTCTTCTGCTCACAAAAGTTGGTACATTTTTCTTATAGCTACTTAAATTTTTGTCCAAATATCTACGCTTTGAACTTTGGCGAGTATAATGTAGGCCCATGGTTGGAAAAGAATCAATATGAGTCTTCACGATTTTTCAGGTTTTACTGCTTGTTTTATTTGGCGGTGTATGCTTGCCTCTTATTAACGATGCTGATATACAAAGTGTCTTACAAAAGAATTTCTCACATTCCTGTATGTCTTGACCATTCAAAGAAAAGTAACACTTTTTGGAAAATGCAAGCGGTTTTTTTAAACTTCGACGAACTGCAACGACTCTTTGGTTGCTCCGTTTTAATACGTGCAATAAGAAAATTTTTCTGCCCTATATATTCTAACTTCCAATAATCACGACATAGTCTTTGTCTGTAATATTCGCTGAAATAACTGGCACATTTCTAAAAGCACTCTGAACAATTAACTGGTTTTGGCAATTTTGCTGGTCTATTTTTTTTATCTCATAAAAGCACGCCTCCTTTTTGCGACATTTATTACCCAATCTTTGTTGATTTCATCAATTTGGAGTTAGCTTTTCTCCAACGTTTTAGTGGACTCTCCATACTTTGTCAAGAAGTAGATTTATCCAACTAGCTATTTCAGTTGACACTAAATTGTTCCTGGTTGCACCTATCTCAGTATTTTCTTTCTCATCATTTAGGTTATCAAGGTTAGCTGTTTGTAATTCATATAGACTTCCTAGAGAGAGTGATCCCTTTTCACTTGGTTGATATGTGGGGTCTACATCTAAAAAGCCACTATCATAAATGGATTCCATCATTGAGAATATATTGTTCTGAGAATCATTAAGAATTGAACTGCTGTCTTCAGTTTCAAAGGAATATAAAAAACACAAAAAAGATATTGTACAAGTTACTAATTAATATCTATTAACAAAGTATTTCAAAACTTTCTTCCTAGTCACAAATATGACAATCAATTTTATTTAATAGTCTTATAATAGCTTAATTTTGGCATAATCTTTTAACTTTTTAATGTATTGTTAAGATTATGTATTTGTGTATACAAAACGATCTCTTACGAGAAATTTAACATCTAGATTCTACAACATTGGATTTTGGCAGTCATTATGGCGATTTTTTCATAAACTGAAGCAGTTGTGATCAATCAACAAAAGATGGTTATGTTGATTTATTTGATAACGTGGACAAACGAAACTGATGATTTTGAATATTATAGTAAACTTTGCTTATTTTCAACAGGCCTAACTAAATTGTCATCAATATAATAACAACTTCAATTCACTCATAAAAATAAGCAATTATTAAGTACAAACATTACACATGGAAGTAACAAGAAAATGTCAAATTTATTTCCAAAATTTCTATAAATAGGTAAGAAACAAAAATTTTAAATTCAAATTATTTTATTTGTGCTTTCTGTAAATTTGTCACAATGTGTTACTTACCACCGACAAGCAAAATGTCAACGAAATCAATTTGGCTTTGTGAAACACTGTATTATTTATAACTTTTATAATAAAATTGTATAAATACTTACCATTAAGAGCATTTTCAGATGTTTTGTTCACTATGGATAAAATTCTTTTATTTAGCCCTTGAATTCATTGTTTGCTTTATAATTTTTATTAACACAAAATCAAAACAGATTCAGACTACACTTATATACCATGGTAAATAGGACAGCTTAAAAAAGACGCAAATTTAAATGATCTAGAGAAGTTAAGAAGGAAATTAAAATACTTGGGACACATCATGAGAGGTGAAAAGTACGAACTACTAAGGAATATAATGCAGGGTAAAATCAAAGGTAGAAGAAGCGTAGGAAGACGTAAAATCTCATGGGTACGCCATCTCTGTGAATGGTTTGGATGCAGTTCTAACCAACAAAATTATAATTGCCAGACTGATTTCCACTCTCCGATAGGAGTGGAACTTGAAAAAGAAGAAGAGAAGTTAAAATATTCTAACAAAAATATTAGGTCAGCGTGATAAATACAAAACTTTCAGTTTGATGCGTTTTAAAGAAGACAATCAAAACTACTATTTTGTGTTAGTATACAAAAATAAAATGTTAATTTGAGTTCATCTAGCCAAGTTATGACTTCTGCATTTGTGATTTATACTTAACAATAATAATTTGGACTAGGGATTTATCGGAATTTCGGCGGTACTACTACTCCGACCCGGTGGGGCCAATTAGCCGGAACTAGCGTTCCTGTTGGATCAGCATCATTATGCGGATGAAATTTAAAAAAATTTTAAAGTAGGTTAAATTAATAAATAAGACAAGAAATTTTATAGCTCAACTATGGCCTTTCAGAAATCCTTCCATCGATCTCTATTGTGAGCAACATACTTCCAATTTGTTTTTACCTGTAGTATTACCCTTTGTTGATTCCAGTAATGACAGTTTATTTCATATTTCCAACGCCATATAACTGTTCTATTATTTTATTGGACAAAAGAATGCGCCTTCTCTTTCTAGGTCTCCCCCAAATCAATCCAATGTTTTCTATTTTGCGCCACTTAGTTCCAGTTGTACCCTCCGATCTTCTTAACGTCATCAGCCCATTTCGTTTGTGGACTTCCTCCGCTTCTTTTTCCCAACCATGGTCTCCATTTTTTAGCCTTCAGTCGAGCATTGTGTCCTGCGAAGCTCCATTTTAATTTGGCAGCATGTTCTCCTGCGTTTGCGATAGCGCCTTAATATAGTAAAAATCTAACAAACAATGAGTTTAATAATCTCTGTTTCCTTCAGCAGCACTAACTACAGCGTGACACTTTGACATGCTTAAAATTAAATTATCAATTTCGCTTTGAGGCCATAGGATCCATTCCTGTTTAAAAAGATCTTAAAGACCTTATCTATTATAAACATTGTGCAGGTGAGAAGCAATCTGTCCCTGAAGCATATCCCATACATGCTCGATGGGATTAAGATCTGGCGATTGTCCTGGCCACGGTAAAAGTGTAATATCCTCATTATGAAACCAATCTCTTACTGTTGCTGCAGTAGGCGTCCTTGCATTATCCTGCATGTAACGCAAGTCAAGGCCTGCAGCAGTGGAAAATGGAACAACAGGTTCTAAGATACGATCAATATATTGAGATTTATTCCAAGTGCCTTCTACAAAAACAGGAACAGATGATGAAAAATTATTCAGCCCACATCATAACTTGTAGACCACTAAATTGGAGGATCACGCCTGTACACTGTACATGTCTGAGTCTCTCTTGTCGACGAGGTGCTCTCCAAACTCTCCAGGGTGGAAACAAACGCCAGCTTCATCTGTGAATAATACAGAACTCCATTCTTGTAAGCATATAGTCGACCATGAAATAATAGCTGATATTATATAATAATAAGATATAATAACTGCATATAATAGCTGATATTCTGAACACAATGGCCACCAGAAGATACAAACGTGAAAGTATCTTAATTCAACTATATTAAAAACTAATCACTACATTCTGCAATCTTGTCCAGGTACTTTAAGAAAACAATAGATGCCATAAGTATCATTTTTTATATTCATTTATGTACAACAAATATGATTAGCTAATATTTTAGTTTATTTATCCTATCCAAACTTATTTTTCACATTTACTTCTAAGGTAAGACATTCTCACGCCTGAGATACTGAGCTAGACGAGGCATAACCATTGGCTCCCAAAGAAAGCTGTGAGTTTTATTGTTCTAAATTGGCTCCCAACTTTCTAAGGTAGTTATATTGTTACCCATTGGCACCTACCGTTTCTGATGGGAGTGATGGGTCGTTCAATGGTTACAAATTTGCAAAGCTTATCTATGCTAGATTCTGAGGTAGAGATAATGCAAATACTATTGACCACGGCGCAGTAGACGAAATTTGGTTTAGTCCCCACTTCCATGCGAAACGCACTGTACTATGCAACGTGATTGGTAGAACGTTTCAATTTGGTTAGCATAATTCCACTTACAATAGAACCTTTCTGCCTTTACGTGAATTTTGACTCCGCCTTCGCGCAGCTCCATGGTCAGGTCTGCTTGCACTATCTCTAAGTTAGGTAATTGAACAAGGCGTTTTCATTCCTCCAGAGTTGCTGAAGTGTAATCTGTTAGTTCTGTATGAAATCAAAATGGTTCAAAAAAACAGAGATTCTATTACTGGGGCCATTTGAATGAACAATTTCTAGTAAAGGTCGATACATTCAGAAAATATTGGTATTATATATTTTTTATACAAAAATATGTAGATATAAAAATACGAAATGTATGCAAAATATGCCAGATAAGCAAAAAATTTTCCATTCCATTCCATTTTGCATATTTCGCCTTCTATATTCGTCTTCATAACAAAAAGCGATTCATTATATCTTTGAAACGGTGACTATTACCAGAAACATTGTGCAGACAATTTTTCTAGATAATTGCATAATCTACAATTTTTAACTTTGCTGAAAAACGCAAAAAATCTATATTTGTGACCTTTGAGCTTGAATAACTTTTTTTCGAACATGTGCGATTCATGAGGACTTCTCAAATTTCTTTTTTAATGGTGTCCCGATCATTCGTACCAATTTTTAGCTCTGTGCGAATTTTTTTAACCTTGATGTCTACCTTTACGGGGGTATTAGTATATCATAAGAAAAAGAGACTGTCAGTTTTATTTAGGTTTTAAGATTTGTAATTTGATACTGATCATAATGGTTATCGATAAGGATAACTCAGCAGAGTCACTGTACATTTATTACAGACAAATATGTAGAAGTAAGAAACATTCAGACGTTATTCCAAGAGCAAGAAAGATAATGTGGAAAATGTAATAAATGTTTCAATTAATATTCAAAAAAAGAGTACGTCAAAGTAGCATTTTATCTCCCTTACTGTTCAAATATGTATTCGGCAGATAGCTAAGAAGCATTACAAAGACTGGCCAATACAATATTACGAATGCGGAATGAAACAACACATAAATACCATTGTTATCAGAAGTGGATGGATTTCAAGAATTTTCCTGTCGCTGGATGCTTAGTGAATGTCGGAATCAATTGGTAGCAGTGATCTTATAACATTTTCATTTATAGTATCAGTATATCTCTTTTATTTTGCATTTCATCCCTTTGGTACATCTTTTTTCGGGGGGACAAATAATAATTGGAATCATCGTCGAGATTCTTCAAAGTCTTCCTCGTCTGACACCTGACATTACCACCTGTTATAAGCCGTTCACATGGTATGATTTTTCTCATACGACAAGCTTTTGCCCAAAATTATAACGGTAACTAACGCGAAATTCGCAGTATAAGAATCGATATGTCCATCGATAGGCAATCGACTATATTATAATAAAAACATTTCCACATTACTTGTCAACCATACTTGCTTATATAGTACAATGTACCATCTTTCTAGAGACTCATTCATATTCAGTTCAGCGGGGGTGTTATTCGTCAGCGCTGAGCTGAATATTAATGATCCTCTTAGAAAGATGGCAGTACTTTAAGTGACACGTTGGAATCACGTCTTCACTTTGCACTTGCAAAAAGCGTATACATGCCTATACATTTTTAGATACAATTATGACGAAAAACTAACCCCCTCTGTGGCTCAGTGGTAAGAGCGCCTACCTTTAAACCTAAAGGTCGTGAGTTCGAATCTCACATAGGTGGAAATTTTCGTTTATTAAAAAAATTAATAAATGAAAATAATTTCTATCCTTGTGTGATCGGTACTCACCGGAGGGACCGCAGACGTTCGGATACAATTAGCGTCTCTTAGGGCGAGCACCCACCAAAGTGGCGTGGCAGTGGCAAGTAGCAAGTAGCACGCGTCTAGCTTAATGTAACCAATGAAAACGAATGATTCAGCGCTCACCAAAATGATAGTGACGTCATTCATTCTAATAATTTTTTTTCATTGGTTACATTTAAAAATAACATGCTAGATACGTGCTACTTGCTACTTGCCACTGCCACGCCAGTTTGGTGGGCGCTCTCACTTAGCAAAGACAATGACGTCGACTTTGCTAAGTATCAAGACAATTACTCTACACACACAAAACACACACACACTACATTAATAAACTTATCTTGATTGAGACTGGCTGAATGACAATTGTCCAAGCAAAAACACAAAAAAAAATGACGAAAAACTATGACGATCTATGGAATCATTTGGTTTTTGTGTATGGTGGCATTGAACGTGTTAAATAAGGTATAAAATAAAGTAACCACCAAACTTTATATGTAGTTAATGTTCCATATTTATTTGTACTGATATTAATAAAACACGTATATATTCCTTATCTAAAAGTCTTTGACAAAACATTATATAATTTACGGATATTTGTATTGACATTGACATAATTGACACTTAATAATGCTTGCGTTCCCTTGACGCTAAGACTTGGGTACGTTCCCAACAATTACCGTATATTAATAACAATGCAATATTTTCCAATTCATATAATCTTGTAAATTTTCTACAATCACTGACCTATACTTTTGTGTGCGTTGGTTAAATATTGTGTGTACATTCTATACTTCAAATACCTAATTAGTAGTTTACTCGTCTTCAAAATGTTTGTTCAAGTTTCTGGACGGCTTGAATTCTTCTTCCTTGTTTATTTGGCATTTCTTTACAATCTTACATCACAAGAATTTATCTATTTCGAATATACTCCGATACATTCATAATTATAAGGTTTTAGTTATTGCAGTTTTTTATTATTTTCTTCTAATATGTCAAGAATCGGACTATATGTAATTTGCTTAAAAACTGTAGTAGCAAGTCCATCAACAACATGATGGGAACTCAAAATATTGTTGAAACTAAAATAAATTTAGATCGATATTTGTTTTTCCAATACTTCATTTATGCCTCCGCATAACAGCACCATTAGAAACATCAGATATAAGAAGACTTAACGTATGTAGTTGAGATGTGCTGTTTTAGAATTATACTTTGAATCTTACAGTTGGACTTCATAATACTTTGAATCTGACAGCTAGGACACGCATATCAGTTCTTTAGTCACACCACCCGTGCTGACAATATAGGAGCGAATGTTCCAAGGAAAACCGGAAGGAAAGAGAAGTAGGGGATGGTCACGAACCGGATGGACTTATAGAATGGAGAAACTATTAAATTCAAACTTCGCAAGTGTAGTACAAGCAACACCGAATAGAGAAATCTAGAAAGACGGGTAAAAAGAAGTAATAAGAATTGTGAAAGAACGTCAACATTCGTCATAACTACACCTCTGATAGATGTACATAACAGAATATTGGAACTATACCACATAAGTAAATTCTAGGTTGTAGGGCGTCGTGAACCGTTCCATACTGAGATCTGAAAAATCTTTTGTGCATACTCTACATCTATATTGTCCAAAAATCTTGACTTAGTTCAGTTGTTGGATTAGTAGAGCCCATCTGCACGCAGTTCCCCAGAGGAGACACGCTTATAGTTACAACCATAGCTCCGTGCCACTCCAGTATGTGCAGTTTCCATCAAAAACCTTCGGAAGGAGCCGTGCTCCATTAGGCCAAAATTAAGTAACTGGGTGAAAAAGTAATTAGTGTCTCTGACACTGCACTTCATCGATTCTGCGATATTTGGAAATATTACTCTTGCCCAGGCCGCCCTATGCTCATTTGTCCCTTCATTATAACTAACTAACTAATATTTTCTCGCGCTCATCCTTCCTGCCATTTCGTTCACCATCAATGGGTAACACACCCGCGATTACTTGTATGACCACCGTTGATGTTGTACTGTATGCACGTGCTACCCTTACTAGTTCTTTTCCTTGGGATTTTTCTAGCATCTTCCTATATTTCTGGATGCATTTGTTGCCATACCGCTTCAGTATTCTGCAGATGTATTCCAGCATCTTTCTTAGTTCCAACCAGGACCAGGTGTTTTCTCTTGTTACATAGTCGAGATGTTGCTCCCTGTTTATATAGTATTCCTATACTATGTACGCTCATTCCCAAGATAAGCTCGAGAACACACCTATCGGTGGCAGCTTCGTGGCAGCTTGTCATTGGTTAGAAATTAATCTCTAACCAATCTGCGACGTCACGACACGCAAGCTTAAAGATCCCGAGTTTATCTTGGGAGTGAATGTAGTATAGCAATAATTCCCTCCCACATGTATAAGGTTCTTGGACTGTACCAGTTACGTAAGAGACTGTTTTCAGTTCCAAACTGTTATGGAAAGTTATACACTTTGGATTATTTGCTCATAAACCCTGTGTCAGCCTAAAGGCAATTTTTATAGCGATCTTACATTTATATGTTGTGGAGGAAGGTGAAGAATCTGACACCAGCTTGGCAGCCCCTACACTCGTGATTTGTTTGCAAGCGAGTTTTTGTTATTTTTCAGTTAATAATTGTAGTTTTGTCACCGTTTTGTAGTGTAAGTTTATAGGATTAGTCTAATGGGAATTTCACAGTGACCGATCAGTGGAAGTAATCTCATTAGAATCTTAAAAAATAGCAAAAATCGCACAACAATGCGTATTCAATGCAACGCGCAACAATATTTAAAAGCTTTATAGAAACTTACCTCAAATTTCATACGAAAGCTGCACTCTTCACACATCAAACGCGTTTTAATTTTTGTCGATAGACACTCTAATCAAAAAATATCGAATTTTTACTATTGAGTTATGTTTATTAAACAATTCATTTCGCGCGCGTAATTGACATTTAAAAGCGCCGGTGACTTCAAGCATTGTTTTTGAGGCAACGGTTCATTCGGCAAATTAATATTTTTTTCAAAATTATGTCGGCTACAATTTGTGTTTGAAAAATTTTTTCTACGGGGTATAAATTCTTGGTAAATGGCTGTTTTCCACCCACCACTTTAAGGGTGTTTTATGGATAAAGCCCGGGGATAGGAGTGTCAAACTTTTTTGCACCTTTTTTGAGATGACATTCTCAGATAAATTCAGCTTGTTCGTATGATTTTTAGAAGTCAAATCTCGTGACAACTGGACTATATAGGAAAAATAAATAAAAATGTTAAGTTGACATTACTTAACCCTGAGATCCCACAAGAAGCATCTACGAATTTGTTTCATAAATGTCTTGGTTGTGATGCAGCCATATTTCTTTTAACATGATCCCCGTATATAACAGTGGAATATTTTGGAATAAATTAAAGACACCTCGTGAGTCATGAATACATAAATAACATTTCAATAAGTAGTTTCGCCAGGTATATTCGATAATAAGAATTTAATTTTACGTTGAAAAGCGGTTTTATTATATCACCACAATTATTCAAATACAAATAAAAAATATATAAGATAACGAAATATATATTTAGCTAGACAAGAAATAATCTAAAATGTTCATTTATTACAACTGTATCAGTTCCTGAATTGACCCTTGATTCAACGATACAAGTATTCACAAACAAACTTTTATTAAAATTTCAGGATCAATATTTCACAAAACTATTACAAGCATTGAAAATGAAATTGCATCTGCATTTGATATAATTTGTTCAACGGAAGGTTTGAAAGCAATAATATTGAGTAAAACAGGATAATTTTATTCCAATAAATGTCAAAAAAATCTAAAAAATATAAAGGGAACAGATACATATGATAAGAGTTACATTATTAATTGTATTATTTATTTATTGTGATAGGTGGGCAAAAAAATTTAAAATGATGAAAACGCACAGCTGAATAAAAATTAAATGATATCTTTTCTTTAAGTAAAGTTGAAATAGCTATTTTAGTAATGTATAAAATGATATCAAATCATAAATTATTGAAAAATAATACATGTCTGTAAGGAATTCACGGCCTGCAGCCTAGTGCATCCGCTTTTGGTGTCGAATGATGTGTGTTCGATTCACACCTCAAAATCAAAAAATATTACTTGGTTCATAGTATCAAATGATATACAATTTCGAAGACCCTGACAAACCAAAAAGTCATAATCTATAAGTCTAGTATAGCCTCTATCTATACTTATGCCCGATTTCACCGACGATACCTAAATATTTAAGAGTGACCTAAGCGGGCTTAGGTACTTCCTAACTCTAAAACGGATTTCACCATACGGTAAGAATTGCCTAAACCGCTTAAGCATTACCCAAATGGTAGGAAACGTTTTGCGATCTCCCTAAACAGTTTAGGTATTACCATCGAGCAAAAAGACAAAAGAGGGAATCTAATCCTTATGAAAAGGAGACCAAAAAAGTGGCTTGCAATGGCAAAAAAATGCGAATGCGCCAAATTTAAATTTTCCGACACTTATTAACAGTAGCTATATAATATTTTTCAGAATGTGTCTTAGACGAGAAAGTTTTAATTAATTATTAACGGTAATAGTCTAAAATGCGACACAATTGTTAAAAAACTTCAATATAAATAAGATTTCATGTGACATTTGTGACAAACAATAACATAACCCAACTAAATTTAATGTCAAACAAGGAGAGATACTCTCTTTGTTTAATGTGGCCGCTAAAGATCGCACTTCATGTCTAACAATATTTTTGCCCCCACTACCTTTACATTCCCTCTTTTGTCTTTTTGCTCGATGGGTATTACTTATAGTTAAAAGTGAGGTTATGTTTTAACAGTTTTGACGGATGTACTTGTGAAATTTGTCAATAATTTGCTTCTTACCGTAATTTGTGTGTTGTTACTCTATAGTTAGTTATTTTTGTATTATTTTATATTAATTAATTGTTGCTTTGGTACTATTTATAATATGGAAGCACTACAGTTTATCGAATATCTAGAAGGATTCGATTCCTGATCTAATTCTGAAGAAGAAACAGAAAGAAGACCTCGAGTTATCAAGAATCGACCAAATTAGTTTATAACTTTGGACGATGTGGATTTTTTAGAAAGTTTGGAATGTCTACTAGACCAACAGTTTTATATGTGTTGGAACAAATAGAAAATGATATTCCACCTAACAAACTGGTATTTTCTTTCAAAAACCCATTCATGACTTCATTAAAATTGTATTATTAAAAATATAAAATAAAAAACAATTTTCAAGATATGTTTTATTTTAAAATTATTTCAATGACAATAGAGCTGGTGGCACTTCTTCATTATCTGGAATTAAAATTAGATAAAAAATGTATTATACTATATAATATAACATTGTAATCAACTCATTTTTAATTTTATTTAATATGCTCTCCGCCTATTTAATATGAAATTTACAGCCCTTTTCTTTTCTTCCATTTCACTAGACGTATATAAATAATTTACAAAACTAAACAAACCTTATTTACAAATAACTAACTTCTAATTAAAATAACTATAACACGACAAAACTTAATAAAACCAACTTGGAAAACAAACAATTCAATAACAAATAAAAAAATAAGGTTATGACTTCTTATTCTTCTTTTTATTTATCAATATTAGTTCAAACGTACCCAAAGTAATACCTAAGAAAGAATTTCCTAGATAAGCAGTTCTTTTAATTGGGAAACGCTAGTGTTCCTAAGTATTGACTTAGGAAGTTCTTTTCGATAAGAATTACTTTTGAAGGCAACTGTTTAGGCATCGTTGGTGATCGGGCATTAGGCTGTGGTCTCCAATAAATGCTGTACGCCGAGTACAGCACGCTGAACGCCGCGTACAGCGCCAAACCTCTCGTCTGAATGCTTTATAAAATAAATAATAAATGCGGTGTCTGATTGTACGCTGAACGCAGCATGCGACCTATGACATAACGCTGCTGCGTACATCGTTACGCCACACGTGTTTTTTGTATGCCATTATATAATACATAATGCATGCGGTCTCTTATTGCCCTCTGAACGCAGTGTGTAACTATTGTAGAGTATAAGTATACAGATGCAACGTATGGCGCAATGCTGTACGCAGCGTACGGCGTTTATTGGAGACCACTGCCTTAGACAAGGCGAAAAGTTCGGGTTCGCTCAGAAAATGTTATTTTTTTTGCATAATCACTTTCATTAAATATCCCAAAATAAAGTTTAAGAGGTAAATTTTTTTTTAAACAAATTGTAATAATCAATTTTTTTTACCGGACAAGTTTTTTTTACCATTCTGAACAAAATAAGTCTCTTATCAAAAATAAGTTTTTTTTGTAAACTTGATCTTTTTCCAGTTACAAATAATTTAAAACAGAAAAACGCAAAATTGCGATTTTCACAGTTTAAAAACATAAAAACATTATTTTTGAGTTCACTAAGAACCTAAATTTAAGTTCAAACCTTGTTCTATCATTTCCCGATAAGTATTTTGAGCCTATTTTATTTAAAACTTTGTTTTTTAATCGTTAATGAAGTGCTTATGCCAAGACAGACGCTCAGGCTACGGCGTGTATTGACCAAAAATCTAAAATTGAGACGTTTTTACTTTTTATTTTACTGCACCTACAAAATTAATATGCATATTTTGTATGTGCCATATGTGTTACTACCCTTTTAGCACCCTCCATCTCTCGGGCCAGAGGCAGTCTGGCTGGATTATGTTGCTCTTCGGGCGTAATCATCTTAATAACACCTTTTATGCATAAAACTATTAAACCATTGTATTTAATTGACAATGAAGTGCGTATGGCAGTGTGGACGCTCATTTCTACAATGAGAACTTAAACAAACTAGTAAACATTTGGGTCCTAGATCTTGTTTCTCTCTTTTATACACGGCGCAGCTCGACCGCCCGTCCTGTCATAAGCGCTTCATTAACAATAAAAAAACAATGTTTTAAAATGCAATAGGCCCAAAATACTTATCGAGCAATGATATAATAAGGTTTGAACTTGAATTTCGTTCCTTGGTGAATTCAAAATTAATGTTTTTCACTTGTGTTTTGAAAATCGCAATTTTGCGTTTTTCTTAGTTTTAAATTAGTTATAACTCAAAAACTATAAGAGACCTATTTTGTTCAGGTGAAACCGTACTGTACATCCCAAATAGATGCACACTTAATAAAATAACGCAGATATACGCAGAGGAGTTGTTTACGCTCCAAGTTGGGTATGGCATATTAAGGAGAAGAGGAAGAAGAGGAATTTACCTTTAATCACAATAGCTATTTACTTTCCTGTCTTTTCTACGTGTATTTATTTTAAAAATTGATGTTAAGGATAGATATTAATATATCCAGTAGATTATTTGTTTTTCTATATGTGTGTTTAGTTTTTGACCCATTTCGATAATGTAGGAGTTGAACTTTATACCACGTATCCTTGTTATTATTTCCGCTGTTAATAATTTATTTCTATAAAATTTTATCACTTCCATTAGCTTGTTGGTTTGCTTTACTATTTGTTTTCTCTCTTTGTTTCTGGGTTCTTTACTTTTTATTTTCACTATGTTTCCCTGACCTGCTTAAATATTTTTTTCTATTAGTATTATTATAGTTTGCATTTAACTAGGTGCTTAAATATAAATATGGTTTTAATCGTTATGACTACGATTTCCAATTCCATATACATATTAATTTTTATTACTGTCGTGTTGAATTCCTGCAACGACCTTCTTTATTCGAGATTATGACCGATTACCATTGTAGTTTACTGTTACCTCAATAATTCTTACAGGGATGGACAAAAACATTATTTTTATTTAAAATCCTTTATAAAAGGGATATAATTAAAACATCCAATCGGGCTATATCACAATCACAAAACGTTTTCGAAATCTATATTCCATCATCAGTGTACCTAGGCTTGTAAACATCATCAGCCCCACTTCCAGTTCCCATCGATTCTCCAACTTTTGTTTTTTGCCTTTTGTATGTCGGCATTAAATTATTTCTCTTCTTTTTTAATTCTTTAATCGAAATAGTACTATTCTTCAATTGATTTTTTATTCGGTTCCATACATCGTATATATCGGTTCCGTTTCTTATGCTCTGGTGCCGTAGAATTCCATAAATTTTTTTCATTTTGATACAAATTTAAAAAATCAAAAATAACTTCGTTTGTCCATTCCATTTTTTATCAAAAAACTGCAAAACAACTTTGACAACACTACAGACAACTACTCGTGTCAGCGAATGAAAAACTTCTGACTTGCAGTTGTCTGTTAAAACACAGACGCGCTAAAATCGCGAGCACGAACATATACCGCACCTTTGATGTTACCGACTCTAGATGGATAGGACGCACCAGAACGGACGTGTCTGTGCTACCACGGACGGGACCTTTCCCACGGTGCGTGGTGCGGGCTGGTCCGCTTACGTCCGCAATATCGCCGACCGTGGGAAGCCGCTAGAAGAAGACGCATCTCCTGGTTAAACAATTTTAGAGCTTGGTTTAACTGCACTTCTGCTGACCTCTTTAGAGCAGCGATATCGAAAGTGCGAATTGCCTTGATGGTTGCCAACCTTCTTAGAGGAGATGGCACATGAAGAAGAAGAAGGAAAAATAGTTGTTTAAGTTCAAAACTCGTTGGTAATTTTTGGAATTACTTTCTTATTCTAAGTTGTATATACCATATAATTATAAGAAAACTCATTGACAATTTCGTGTAAGAAAATACGTTTGTATTGCTACTCTGTCGAAAGTTATCAAGACAATCGACTTAAAAATACTTAACTTAATTATAATGATTTTCTTTCGTCTACTTAGTATGAACAAAACTTCAAGCTTTCAGTTTGGAATCCTTTTTGTTTATAATTAGATTAATCATTTTTCTTTTTATGTAATTATCTTTTTTATTAATTAGTAATTTACTGTTTTCTCCTCCGTATCTCAGTCCTTAAATGAGAAGTCCGTATCTACGTCATCTTGTATTTTATTAAATCTGTAATTTGTTCGACTGCACTCGTATCTTTCATATTGGAGTGGTTGCTTGTTATTTGATTCTGGTATGTAAACTTTAATTATTTTTTAGCCTACGAAGATTAACCTCAACATATTTATACCGTTATCATAATTTCTTCATAAGATACTGTATCTGGCATTTGGCATCTGGCGGACGGAAAAGAATTCTTAGCTTAGATGACTAAAAATATTGTAGAAACTTACATATTCTTTATGGACTAAAATTTTCCTAATAGGTATAAGTTATAATGGGATTATACTCTCATTAATTTGCTTTTAGCAGTAGTCTCGTAGACTTTTAGACTAAATATTTATAAATGGTTGTGTAAAGCTGAAACGAAACGTAAAGATAATGACAAATAATATTCTGAAATATCTACGAATCTTATACCTCTTCCTGCTGTCTTGTTTTCTGGCCAGAACATTCTTCATATCTCTTGCTCTTCTGCTATACACAGTTCATCTGCTGGATCTTTGAACAGACATGACATTATTCACGAACTATTTTTTATATTACGTTTCTTTAATATTCCCAGAGATTAAATGTATGACTTTAAGCCGCCTGTTCAAACAAAACAGCATACATTCAAGTAATTTAAGTTTTGTTTTGACAGCGTTTGTTGTGTGTTTATAAATTATTTTCGTTTGGTTTAAACATTCAATGTTTTTTGAATAGTTCTACTCTGAATATATATATATATATATATATATATATATATATATATATATATATATATATATATATATATTTATATATAATATATATATATATATATATATATATATATATATATATATTAAATTAACAAACAGTTTTTATAACGACTAACCGTTACCTTTGTGTTCGATTTATTAGGGTAAGAATTTTCTTTTTGCATGGTGAATTTGATTGACCAACTATTTACAGTTAAACAAATACTAGCCAAAGCATGGGAATATGACATGGACGTTTACAATCTCTTTGTAGATTTTAAACAAGCCTATGATTCAATAAAAAGAACAATTCTACCTAATATATTGGAAGAATTTGGCATACCATCAAAATTAATACGACTAGTGCAAATGACAATGACAGAAACAGAAACACAAGTATGTATACAAGGACCGATCACAGATGCGTTTACGATAAAACAAGGACTGAAACAAGGCGACGGACTGGCTCCAACGCTCTTTAATCTTGTTCTTGAATATGTTATTAGACGGTTGACGGTGAGCGGTAATAACATACAAACAAATCTACCCAATTAGCAGCATACGCAGATGATATAAACATAATAAGCAGAACAGTGAATGCAGTGGAAGAAACATACGTTGAGTTGAAACAAAGTGAGTTGAAAATAAAACAAAACTACTCATACAAACCAGATCAAATAGACCGGCGCAACAACACTTTATTCGCGATATAGAACATGTGAATAGATTCACATACCTAGGAATGGATCTGGTCACAAGCAATGAAGAAGAACCGGAAATAAATAGAAGACTTGTGCTGGCAAATAAAGCCTATTTCGCGATGGGCCACATATTCAAATCACGAGACGCACACCGGAAAACAAAACTCCGGGTCTATAAAACAATAATCAGGCCCATAGTAAGTTATGGCTGTGAAACATAGGTGGTGACACAGAAATCTGCCAATGCATTAGATGTGTTTGAAAGAAAAATATTACGAAGGATACTGCGCTCATAAGTGAAAACAACAACTGGCGAATTAGGTATAATAGAGAAATATACGAGCAATATAGCGAACCAACTCTAGCACAATACACTAAGCTGCAGATATTACGGTGGGCAGGGCACGTAGTCCGCATGCATGAGAATAGAATCCCCAGAAAATTACTAAATGCAAGAATGCAGGGAAAAAGACCTATTGGAAGACCTAAAAAGAGATGGGAAGACGAAGTCGATGAGGATGCCAGGAACTGCCTGGGAACGCGTTCATGGAAAAGAACAGCAGTAAATCGAAATGATCGGAGAAGCTTGTTGAAGGAGGCCAAGGCCCAATTTGGGTTGTAGTGCCATTGGATGGATGGATGGATGGTGAATTTGATTAATTCTGTTTTAAAATTAATGTCCATTAAAAATCTGTTCACTACTTCTGGGCCATGACGCCATATGGAGACACATAATTTACATATATCTGCCGTACTCTGGGTTCTTGGTGTTGTATTGACACATAATATGCTAATAATGGATATCAAAGAAGGCCAAAAAACTGAGAAGAAGAAGAAGATATTAACCAAGATATGGGCAAATATACGACATATTGTGTTACAGAGATCGGTTGAAATATTGGGCAAAACCAAGTCAGAAAAAAAGAAATCATTTTGATTTCTTTGATCATAAATGCGAAATAGAGTAAATACGTCTTACGGACGTATCCATCGACATAAGAAGAGGGAATACGAACAAAACACTCTCTATGAGATATCAAGTTTATTCGATAAAAATGAAACGAGGAAATACTACAAATCCTTAAACAACGGCCATCGAAAATTTATAAAGACGTTAATTTGTAAACATTTGTAAAGACACTAACGGTGAACTTCCATGATAAAAACTCAGTTCTTAACAGATGGGCACAACATTTCAGCGAACATCTAAATATAAACGATGTTGAAGGAGGTTACAACATAGAAAATCAACAAAATCTACAACATCAACTACACAGTGAAGACCCAACAAGAGAAAAAGTGTCAAATGCCATCCCAAACCTCAAAGACAAAAAAGCCCCAGGAATCGATGAAATGTGTTTGAAAATGTATAAAAAATGTGGTGATCAACTTTTTGCAGCAATCCATAAACTAATAGTACTTATATGGCAGAATGCATTGGTACCAGAAGAGTGTCTAAAGGAAATAATATATCTGTTGCATAAAAAGGGTGATTAACTGGAGTGTAAGAACTCTGTTAGCATCTGCGTATATATAAAGGCATTACTCTGTTAGCATCTGCGTATAACATCTTCGGCAATGTATTGTTTGAAAGACAAACATTTTACAAAGGATATTGTTGGTCAAATATACAATTGTTTGATACACATCAAATTAAAGCTCATAAATTCCAGAAAAGTTACTAGAATATAACATAGATACACGTCATCTCTTCGTCGACTTCAAAGCAGACTATGACAGTGTGAGGGACTGCATTATATAATGCAATGATAGATTTTGGGATCCCACCTAAGTTAATTAAGTTGACCCAACTAACAATGCAAAACGTAAGCTCATGCATTAGAATTGAAAGAGAAAACTCTTCGTTCTTTGACATTAATAATAGTCTAAGACAGGGGGACGCGCTGGCATGTCTCCTCTTTAATATTGCCAATCAAACAATTAAATATTAGAATGAATGGAACTATTTTTAATAGATCCAGGCAAATTCTCGCATTCGCTGACGATATAGTGATAGTGGGCAGAAGTATGAGAGACTTGGTGCAGTGTTTTACAAGGCTTGCGGACGCAAATATTTGAAATCATATTTGACAATATTTGACATCAAATATTTGCTATCTTTTCACTTTTTTCGGATTTACTCTGTACGAGTACTAGAAACCAATTCGCTAAGGATTTCTGCTTAGTTGAAAAGACGTGTCGAGGAATGCAAATTTTAGATTCCCCACGTCTCTTTTAACACCTTTATCAACGTCTGTTTTGCTTTGCAATTTTTAGAAAGCACAGATTAAAGCGGAAATCTGAATTGTGTTTCGAAACTATTTTACGGTTTTATTGTCAGATGTCGCTATGGCGTCCATATTGAAGCCATTTTAGTGTTGCTTCTTAAAAGACAGAAAATATTCATCTTTCACGTTGAGAACACCTTTGAATAACTGTTCTGATGAGATCTATTAGGTCGAAATACGTATCAACAGATACAAGGGCGCTTTTTGCGTGAAATCAAATATTTGCTGTCTTTTCACTTAAAATATTTAACTTTAAATGTTAGCATCGATGACTGGACACTTTCAATTTCACATAACAATATATTAATGAACTATAAAACGGAAGGAAGCGTCATCACAGCGTCCACAAAACTCAAAGAAGTGAGTGATCATATTCCTAACTTTTTGATTAAAGACTGTATCAGCGTATTAGCAAAACCACTAACGACATTATTTGACGTGATAATCAAGCATTGCCAGTTCATAAAAGCGGTGATTCTAAATATAGCCAATTATAGACCTACTGCGATAATTTGCAACTTATAAAATTACTGGAAATAGTCCAGTCGTCAGAGATTTGACCCATAAAAATCACACCAACAAGCTGAATTTTGGTGAGAATATCAATTTTGGGACCCCAAAAAGTTGCAAGAAAGTTTATCACTATTACTCCCGGGCTTCCTTCTAAAACCCCCTCGTAGAGGGGTTTTAGGATTTTAAATTTTGTTTAGAAATGATATTTTTTTCAAAATCTTCCATAAATATATCGGCTAATAATGGAGATAAACAAGCCCATTATTAACAAAACCAAAACTTTGTTTACAGAATTTATTATTTAGTTGGAAATATGTATTATCAGTACATATTGTTAATAACTCTATTATAGCTGATAATGTCTTGTTTTAGTTGCCAATGTATCCTAACTCTCTAATTTTGTCTTGACTATATTTAAAGCCTTATCTAATGGCAGATTCGTAAATAAACTATTTTGAATTAAATTCAATATTTGATAATTTATTTAAAAAATGTCTATTTTTTATAAATGTGTCATTTTCATTTGCAAATGGTTTTAAAATATTTAATAAAAATTTTGATAGTTCACTACAAGGAGAATTCATGGTACTAAAAATGGGTCTATATTACTTTAAAATGCCACAAGAAAATAGCTTCAGAACAATTTAACTTTATTTAGAATTTTGTGTGTGGAAGTGGAAGTCACAGATACGACAAAAAACTTGTTTCCTGTTCATTATGTATATGTGTGTTTTTATTTCGTTTTTTTTTTCTTTTCTCTTGTAAATACATACCATATATTTTTCAAATTTACTCTGCTTTTTGCCAATTTTTGCAATATTTTTAAGCAGATCTAAATAATAAAATGCTCAACTGACCCAGTTAGTAAGAAGCGCCGTAGTGCGCCTATGCATCCACGTGGTCATAGTCCAGCGAGCCCTGTCCCGGAGTGGAGTAGGTCCATAAGGCCAGAAAACCATAAATTTTAATTTCGCTCCGCCCCTGGCCTCGGCGAGGCCAACTGCAAATTTCAGCCATACTTCCTGCTGCTGTTAGAACGGCTTCTCTTATCTAAGAAACGCTAAAACCGTTACGAGCCAGTTTTGGCGGTTGAAACTCAGATTGCGAAATTCTTGATAGATACGAGTTTTTATCGTTAGATTTGGAAAAATAGGTTTATCGCTTATCTCGCTTAGTTAGTTGCTATATTATCTTTTCAAATTAACTTCCTTGACGAAATAATTGATGAACGAGAAGTTTTGGAATGTGTATGACGTTCGTTACTCATTATTATTATATCGTCTATATAGAAGTAAACCTCACTAACTGCAAAATAAGTACAACAGAGATATTTAACATTTTGTTCGTTTTTTGCTTTATAATTTTATTGATGATTACTCTAGATCAGTGGTTCTCAACCTTTTTGTGGCGACGGAACACTTTTAATTACCGAAAAAAATTGCGGAACACCAAAGCAATAACATGCATATATTGATAAACAAATTAGGATTAGCACATAAATTCTGTAATAAACTTTATTATACGTACTCAAATTTGTAAAATTTTACTTAAAATATGAAAACAAAAAACATTTTTAAAATTAACAAAAGCGTAATTCTCAAAATACATCATATGAGTAAATACTTCAAATTAGTGAGACACTTGTGCCTGGTGTCGTTTGCAAATTTGCTCAATATCAGGCCTGATGTGGGAAAGAGCTACTCTCATTTCTTGTTCTAAGTTTAGCAGCCTTTCCCGTTTCTTATTTTTAATGTTTGTTAAAGATGAGAACCCAAATTCACATAAATAGGACGTTGAAAACTGTATTAAAATACTAATCGCTTTTTTGGCAAGAAGTGGATATTCCTCTTGGACCAAGATCCAAAATTCCTGAACATTCACTTCTGAAAACTTAATTTTCAGAGTACGATCAGATGACAACGAAATAAATTCTTCTTCTTGGTTCAGAGAAAACTGGAAATTGGCTGTATTACTTGTGCTAAAAGGACTTCTTATCCAGTCATATTTTTCTACGTTCAGAGATGGAAAATACCTGGCAATTGTCTCCTCTAATAGTGATAAGTGTTCTGTAACTATATGCGTGATTTCTTGTTCTTTATCTTCATCACCTTCATTCTGAAGCAGTGGAAACATATCCATTTTATTTGTCTCTAAAATGCGCTTCTTCCAAAATGACAATTTTTTCTGGAAAGCTGACAGCTTGTCCGTGGATGTTAAAATATTTTCATTTTTGCCTTGCATACTTGAGTTAACGCCATTTAAATAATTAAAAATATCGGCCAAATATGCCACTTTAGTGCACCATGCATCATTTTCAAAATATGTGGTAAATGTGTCATTACCTTCTTCTTGGAAAAAAGTTAACAGCTCCGTTCTAAGTTCATAAATTCGACATAATACTTTGCCCCTTGACAACCATCTAACTTCGGTGTGCAGCAACAAACATTCATACTTTGATTCCATTGAGATGCAGAGTTGTTTAAAAAGACGGGTTTTTAGTGGTCTTGATTTGATGTAATTCACGACATTAACCACTTGGTCTAATACAGATTTCAAAGTAGCTGGTAGCGTTTTTGAAATTAGAGATTCTCTATGCAAGAAACAGTGCGTAGATATGATATTTTCATTTCGCTTTTTTGCAAGGGTACAAAAACCTTTTATGGAGCCTACCATGGAAGGGGCACCATCCGTACAAATTCCTACGCAAAAGTCCCATGATATATTTTTTTTCTCTAAATATGACGTTATGGAATCAAATACATCCTGACCTGTTGTACGTGCTGTAAGTTCTCTGCAGCATAAAAACTGATTGACTATTTCACCTTCGTCGACAAATCGAATAAATCCTAATAAATGAGCTTTGCCACTAATATCAGTGGATTCGTCCACCTGCAATGCGAAGTTTTTTTTGTAAAGTTTATTTGTAACTTTTTCCTCAATATCTGCAGATAAATCAACAATCCTCCTTCTTATTGTATCATCCGACATAGGAATTTTCCGTATTTCGTTTTGTGCATCGTTGCCAAACATAATTTTGACCATCTCACAACATGCTGGTAATATAAGAGATTCTGCAACAGTGTGTGGTTTCTGTTTCAAAGCAATTAATTCGGCGACCTTATATGAAGCTATTTGTGCTTTGTCGGAAATTGTTAGCGACCTTTCAAATTGTTTCGCTTGTTTAGCTTGTGTCTCCAAAAGTCGCTTGAAATAATCTTTATTTTTTGAAGCTACACTAGCGTGTTTGGTAGTAAAATGGCGTTTTAATTTAGCCGGAGCCATTGCGCTATTAGCGAGTGTCTGCCCACAAACAATACACTTGGGAATTGGACAGTCTTCTTCCCCAGTCCAAATGAAGCCATAATCCAAATATTCATCCAAATATTGCCGGTTCAACATTTTTTTGCTGCGCTTCGATTTGTCATCAACCCCACTTCGTAAAGTTCCAGTATCTCCGCTGGTGCTCGCTTCATCATCATTAATTATGAGTTGTTCCACAGTAGTTTTTCTTTTAAGTTTGAGGAACTTATCCATTTTAATTTATTCGTCTCTAAACAAAATAATGCGGATGAATGCTTCACATTTTGTATAAAATATGCAATTACTTACCTTTGATAGATAAGCCGTACGTAAACGTTATCATAAAAAAACTGACACAGCGATTTTCACGTATTACGTTTGTGCAATGTAACAAATTCAACATTCAGTTGCAGACTGTGGCGTGGGTGACTCAGATTGGCTGTGGCCACTGCGGAGCTCAGCGCTCAGCGCTTATAAAATCCAACGTGTGCACTGTGCCGACGCGGTGTTGTCACGTTGGGCAAATGAACATTTACGCTGCAGAATTTTATTAAATTAAAATGTACGTAAGTGGCTATTTTAAAATTTGAAAATATTTATTTGAAAAGAGTAATTTAGCAAAATGATATGTAGGATTGCGAGTATTTCGCGGAACACTTGGAAGGAATTCGCGGAACACTAGTGTTCCGCGGAACACCGGTTGAGAACCACTGATATAGAAGAAAACCTCACTAACTGCAATATAAGTACAACAGAGATATTCAACATTTTGTTCGTTTTTTGCTTTATAATTTTATTGATGATTACTCTAGATAGAAGTGATATTATTTATGGAGGTTAGGTGTTACTTTACTATCCTGTTTAAAAAAATGATCAGAACTCAATAATTTTAAAATTATTAAGCTAAATGTACATAATGGGATAAAGTAACTAGATAGGAAGTGAAGAAAAATGTTATTTCGTTTACAATAAATTCCTGTAAAATTGAACACAACAAACAACAAAAAAAGTATAACAAAAAAACTTATTTTAAGGATAAATTGATGTTGAATCTTATGATTTCTCATCAAAATTGTGTTCTGGCAGGTTGTCATTTGTAGAGGTACTTGTTGGTAGATTTTTATAATAATGATGAACTTCATCTGGTATGAGATTTTCGTTGCAAAGTTTGACTAGATCTTTTCTTCAAAGTTGAAAGAGTAAATCTTTATAGAGAGAGGACTGCCGTTGCAAACGTGATCAGTGTTTTGAAAATATAACTTCCTGTAACTCAAAGAAGGCCAAGAAAAGACGAAGAGAATTGCAACCTAAGAGATTGCTCTTTTTATTACAGAATTCGCCTTGCGGTAACTAATGAGGAGAGGCATACATCACCTGCAAAAGACGTTCAGGATTGTCAAAAAGCTTTTGTTGCTCTTCATGGCATATCCACGAGAAGATTACAAACTAAACAAAAAGCCCTAAAACATGGTACAACCGCCAAGGACAATAGAGGTAAACATGGCTCAAGACCCAATAAAATGTCTGAAGAACCTATGCAGTTAATTTTAAATCACATAAAATTAGTCAAAGGGCGCATGAGTCACTACAGCCTAAAAAAATCTAGCAGGAAGTACCTTCCAAAGAAACTTAACATTAAAAAGATGTACAAAATGTTCCTTGAGAAACATCCCAATAGAGCAGTGTGAGAAAAATAGGAAGTGATGAAAAATGTTATTTCGTTTACTATTATAAATTATAATAAATTCCTGTAAAATTGAACACTACAAAAAAAGTATAACAAACATTGATGTTGAATCTTCTGATTCCTCATCAAAATTGGGTTCTGGCAGGTTGTCATTTGTAGAGGTACTTGTTGGTAGATTTTTATAATAATGATGAACTTCATCTGGTATGAGATTTTCGTTGCAAAGTTTGACTAGATCTTTTCTTCAAAGTTGAAATTGAGAGTAAATCGTTATAGAGAGATTTTAACCTTATTTCTGAAATATCCCGAATACTCCTTCTTCCTGGACCACAAGAAATAATAAATTTTTTATAAGTACGGCGATGAATGGTCATATCTAAAAAAAAATCACATCGGCATGTTCTTTTACAAATTTGAAGCATTTAATGTTTAGCACTTTTTTAAGCATTTAATTTAATTTTTAGCCAGGATACTGTGCAGCCGTCTTCATCTTCCGTTCTATGTTTTAATATTGTTCGTGCCAAATTATTTAGATCATTGATATCTGTATATTTGCGTTCTCGTACTGCATACGGCTCCTTCTGTAATCTTTTCTGCCGTGCTAACCTAAACATTTTCAGCCAATCGTTCATGATAAAAGCTGTTCGGTTTTAGAATGCTCTATCACCGAATGCATAGGGTCGCACTCCATGTCCTGTCTCAAAAATTTCTATTCTCTGCATTCCAAGTGCGTAGTATGCACTGCATAGGGAAGTGCAGCAGCCACTTGCTGGTTTCTATTTTGACCTCCACAAGTGTCTGAAAACAATGATATTTTCAGCAGAGGATAAGTTTGTAATATACTTTAACAGAATAGATCCAGTTTCGTTGCTGCCACGCGTTCCATTAACTTATTCCAGCAGATGCAAGATACACAATTTTCGAGAGTAGTAAAATGGGGATACTGGGAGTGAAGTAGTTGCAGTACATTTCTTGTCACTTCTTCTTAGAGTAGCCGTCTCCCTACGGAGGTTGGCAATCATAATGGCTATTTTTATTTTTGAACTTGCTGCTCTAAACAAACCAATCGATCTGCATTGATACCAATCACGTAGATTCTTTAACCATGAGTTCTGCCTTCGACCCACAGATCTTCTTCCTTGAACCTTTCCCTGTATTATGAGTCTCAAAATTTCATATTTTGGTCGTCTCATCACGTGGCCTAGTTATTTCAGTTTTCTGGTTTGTATAGTGGTTATTAGTTCTGTTTCTTTATCAACCCTCTCCAGTACTTCTTTATTTGTAATTCTATCAGTCCATGATATTTTTAATACTCTGCGGTATAACCAGAGTTCGAAAGCCTCGTTTCTTTTTAAATTGTATTTTTTTTGTCCAAGTCTCAGGTCCATATAACAATATTGAAAATATATAACAGCGAATGGTACGTAGTTTGATCTCCAAATTTAGATTTTTGCACGTTAGGAGTGGCTTCATTCGTATAAATGCTGATCTGTCTTGTCACTACACTTGGTCTAATGTTGCTGCTTTAAATGTCTTCTTCATGGCATTCATTTCTTCCTTATTATGTGCATTGAATATTCTAGTTCGAAACCTTGTTTTTTTTGTTGCATTTGCCATGTTATATTTACTGCATGCTGCACATTGATCCTTTTTAGGAACGAAAAAGAGTAATTATTAGAGGTAAAAATCATTAAGTTCAACCTGACTTTTACCTCCCAACAAAATGTAAACAAAGTGCACTGAATGTTTTTTTACCACTCTATAACGGACGTGTACGAACTCATCACTCTATAGCCCACAATAAAATTATTAGACCCTTCGAGATATAGTAAACTGATCACCAGCATCCTTTGGAGATAGGTAAACTTATCACCGTAGATAGGTAAACTCATTACCAGAATATTTGCGCCTGGTTTCTAATGCGGAAGATTGCCTGTTACCTTCTCCTTTATGTGGTAATTTATTAAATTTAGAAATTACTTTAAGCAAATTGCTTTAAAATAGATAATAATATCGGGTTTCTTACGATGTGGCCTATTAGACGTATTTACCAATTTAAACGGTTTTGAGATCTCAAAATTCAGTTGCATAGGTTTTCGACAGTTTACTTTCGACAGAACTTTATAATGAAAATATTTATGAGAATGTGCTGTTTCCGTTTTTATCGGAAATAGTCCCCAACTTATTAACTAATTAGAAATCTATTTCAATATAAGGTTGAATGTTCGAATAATTAAACTTTGACGGTATACAAGGCAACTATCGAACACGGTGATTAATTTAATCTTGCCCAAGTACTTTCGATCAATAGATCTTCAGGGGCATTTTAGACAAACAGACACTTTAAAATTTTTGAAAAGGAGAAGTTACATGTTGTATAGAAGCCGGAGACAGAATATACACGGAGACAGAATATAGAAGCCGGAGACATTCTGTCTGTCTGGGGACTAATATGCCGTCCCAATTCCATTTTAGCAACAACGTCTCGCACCGCGTCTTCTTTCTGATCATTTGATTTGGGTCTCGGTCCTTTTTAAATGTGTTCCACATGTCTTCTATATTCTCGGTTGCTCTTTTTGAATCTAACAAGGTTTCTATGCGATCCTTGCATCGGTTTTGTTATTTTTGGTCAGCACAGAAGCACTTTTTCATCGACTTTCTTCTTCACAATATTTTCTTCGCAGGTTTAAGGAAATCTCCATGTATAAAGGGAGAGACCTTGGGTAGTTTGAACCGAGTCTTAAGAACCACCAGGTTGTTAATAGTCTTGAAAGAATTTAACAAAGCGTTTACCTTGTTGGGTTTGGACTCTCAGACCATACGAGCTATTAGTGCATTCGACCTTCCTGCGGCTTCTTTGGAATTCCTTCTTCGTCTTAATGTGCTTATCCTTGTTGGCGATCATCATGGCAATCTTTATCTTGTCTGTAGCAACGTGGAAAAGCTGCATAGATGTTGTGTTAAAAGCTCTGAGATTATCTAACCAAGATGTTCTTTTTCTTTCTCGACCTCGCTTTCCAAATATTTTTCCTTACCGGATGGCTTGTAGAATGGCACATCTGGATTTATTTCGCATAATGTGTTCGAAGTATTGTAGCCTTCGAGATTTGAGGGTGGTCAGTACCTCTCGGTTTTTCTTCATTTTTCTGAGGACCTCCTCACTTGTGACTTGGTCAATCGACGGGATTTTAAGTATTCTTCTTAAGATTTCTCCACGAGATCTCCATTCAAATGCTTCCAATCTCCTACATATATCTTCGTTTTTGCAATTCCAATATCCTGCACATATCTTTGTATAAGGTCTACGATTCAACACCATAAAAAAGGACAGAGAAGACGTAGCACTGCAGCATTCTTACATTTATACCAAGAGAGAGGTTGTGGCTCTTGAAGAAGGTCCCTATCCGGTTGAAGGTGGATCTAGCTTTTCAAATGAGCGCTTTTATCTCCTGGATGTTGGTCCCTCCTTTATTTATTATGATGCTAAGGTAGTTGTAGAGCGTTACTTTTTTTACTAGAGTTAGGTTGACGTAGAGTTGACTTTTGTTATCTTTTTCTTGCTAATTATCATCAGATTTGTCTTTCGTTCATAAGAACTTGTCTACATAAAAAGAAGAAGAATAATCTCTCTATAATTATGTTGATGTACGATTATATGATATGTGATTTTGATTTTATTATGCTCTTAACTCAATATATTATTTGGGATAAACATATATTTCTTTTGAGAAGCTCCGACTCAAACATACTGAACAAAATAAAAGTATCAGCTTTGCTGTGAGGCTTTTATCAGCAAGTTTGTTCTCGTCAAAGGTCAAAGCCATTAAGTATTCGTAAAAAATTAAAAGTTTCTCCGATAAAATAAAATCTGTTGTGGTATTACCCTGATAACTTTTATGAATTAAGTATGTAAAGCAAACCCTCGGTTTTGATAATCAAAAATTTATATTTTCGTTGCTAATTATAATTCGCAGTTGTACTGGCATTTCCGTTACAAAATAATTAAGTCAACATAAGGGGTACCTAATTTAAAATTCGGCAATAAACATCCCGAGCAGATTGGTCGGATATACAGACACACGGTTGGTAGGTATGAGTAGAGGAGCTGAAATGAAATGGTGCAGTGAATTTAAGTGTTGAATTATTCGCAACATTTTGGATGGTGCATTTAATTATTACTACAGGGGGAATACAGAAATTTATGTAGAATGATGATTTTATCTTTTTGTTTTTATTTGGTTATACTATTGAGAGAGTACGGATACATGAAAAATATTGATATATGAGATTAAATAGTAGGTACGTACACAAAAAAAGATCATCGACCATAAAATAACAGAGGCACTAGTGTCCATCTTCATTGATGATTTAAAAAAAGGTTAACTAAGTCTACATGCAGACTTAGTTGTTAGTAGTCTACATGTTGCCTTAATCTAATCTAGATATTTAATACTTAATAAAATCGACCAGATTATCGGGCACAGTTTTTTATTAAATCTTGGCCAAGTACTTTCGTTCTCAGATCATCTTCAGAGGCATCTGAAATATGCCAAGAAAGTAAAGGAAGATCAGTTAACTTCAAAAAACTCAGTTTTTCTTCTTCTTCTTCTACTTCTTGGAGATCTTTCGATCTGTTTAATTCTGAAGCTGCCTCTGGTTAATTTCCTGGAAGGTAGATTGCCAATTATCCCTCCATCTTTTAGGTGGTCTTCCGGGAGGTCTTGCAGCGGGCGGGTTGTTTTCTAGGGCAATTTTTGGGAGTCTATTCTCATCCTTTCGTCTTATATGATTGTACCACATCCTCTTACGCTGAATTCCCCATCTTACAATATCTTGAATTTTGCACTGCTCTCTAACGTTTGTATTTCTCACCCTGTCTCTTCTTGTTTTGCCCACTATTGTTCTTAGGGTTTTCATTTCGGCTATCCTTAGCATCTGTTTTGTTTTGTTGGTATCTTCGCTATAAAAAACTCAGTTAATGGTTGATAAACAGTGTTTATATAACATTTTAGACTTAATTCGTTAAAAATGTTGGCTATTCAACACGTCAATGAATTTTATATACATTAAATCATCATCATCAAAGTGTATGCGTCCACTGCTGGACATAGGTCTTCTTCAGCTCTTTCCATCTGTCTCAGTCTTGCGGTTTTTATTCAGTTAATGCTAACCTGCTTCAGGTCGTCAGTCCATCTAGTTGGTGGGCATCCTCTGCTCCGTATGTGCATCCGCTTCTTGCCTTGGTCTCCACTCTAAAATACGTTTTGTCTAGCTTTCTAGTTTCCTTGTTGAATTTGTGAGGTAGTTTTAGCTCTTCAGCAAGTCCTAACGCCATGCTTCTCACTCAATCCCTCATCATCATCATAATTGGCTTTTACAACTCTTCGTGAGTTTTTGCCGCGTTTACTATTGCCTTCCATTGATTCCGATCCTGTACTATTATTTCCCATAGCCTTATTTCCATCTTCTCCAGGTCTTCCCTGACTGCGTCTTTCCACCTTTTTGTAGGCCTTCCTGTCGATCTTTTACCATCTGGTCTTTCCCAAAACACATTGCTAATCAGATCACTCAATCCCTGCAAGGAGTAAACTCATGAGCTTGTAACTTGTTTATGTGGCCTATAATCTTCTGTTTATTTACTCTTCATAAAATGGAGGAAAACCCTAAGCTGTCCTTCGTAACCTTTTGTTTTTTAATCCTTCTTTTAAGAGTGGTCTTAGGAATTTGATAAGCTTTAGCAGCAGCATTGACACCCATTTATTTATATTCCACCGCATTAACCGCTTGTATTAATGCATCTTCCGTCCACGCCCCTCTACTGGTATCCTTTCTTACGTAGTTAGTTGGCATTTTTCTGAAACAGAAAAATACCAGCTACTTAGTTAGTAATTACACTATAAGTCGTTTTAATAAAAGTAACATTTCAATACGTTGGTACCGGTCCATCTCTCCCGTATTGAAATACGTGGCCCATCTCTACCAAAATGTACGGGTCCATCTCTCCCAAAAGTCCGGTTGAGATGGACCACCTCATAATTCGCATGTTTAACGTACACATGGCGGCCTTTTTAGGTTAGGTTACTACCTACATGTTTATTTACATTGCTACAAGAATCCTACGTCGATATCACGTAAACTTAAACTGAAAACTAAAACTATGTTCATCAATTAGCCTATATTTGTCCACTGCTGAACGTAGGCCTCCCGTAAAAGCTCAAGATAGAAATAGGTGAAACATTTTACGGGAGGCCTACGTAAAACTATGTTACAACGTTAAAAAACTTTTGGACTTACCAAAACAGATAATGACGTTTTTCTCGACAAATATTAACAACAACACCACACAACTAACAGTATGTCTTCACTGTAACTGAAGTATACTCACAATAAACGATGGTAGCGCTCGAGCATCATAGTTCGGAAATAATGGACTGGTCCATCTCTCCCGGACTTACCCTAATTGTTTAATAGTTATGTCTTTATTGCTGTTCTTTTACATTTCTCCTTACCGTTTACAATAATTATTTCATGTTCTTCACTTCTTCTTCTTCTTAGCCGTCTGTCTTCCATGTTTGGACATAGGCCTCTCCCAACTCCTTCCATCGGTCTCTATCCTGAGCAACATATTTCCAATTTGTTCCGGCTATTCTTTTAATGTCATCAACCCATCTCATCTGTGGTCTTCCTCTTGGTCGTTTACTTTCGTAAGGTCTCCAATGTTGTATTGTAGTATTCCAACGTTGGTCTTTCTGTCTAGCAGTGTGGCCCGCGAAGCTCCATTTAAGTTTGGCAATTTTTGTTGTTATGTCCTCGA
Source organism: Diabrotica balteata (assembly GCA_918026665.1). Classification (NCBI taxonomy): domain Eukaryota; kingdom Metazoa; phylum Arthropoda; class Insecta; order Coleoptera; family Chrysomelidae; genus Diabrotica; species Diabrotica balteata. Next base: position 127,622,193 of record OU898281.1, read on the forward strand.
CTTTTGTTTTGGATCTTACCCAGTCGTTCCTCTTTTTATCTGACAGTCGTATACCTAACATTGCTCTTTCCATTGTTCTTTCTGTTGTGGCTAGTTTATTCATGTTTGCCTTGGTTAGGGTCCAGGTTTGACATCCATATGTCATGATAGGAAGGATGCATTGGTTAAACACTTTGCTCCTCAAGTATTGGGGTATTTTGCGGTTCTTAAGTATCCAACTAAGTTTTCCAAATCCTGCCCATGCTAGTCTTGCTCTTCTAGTAATTTCCGCACTTTGGTTCTCTTTGTCAAGTCTCAGGATTTGGCCTAGCTAGATATATTCCTGGATTTGTTCTATCTCATTGCCGTTTATAGTTATATGTCTGGGGTCTTCTGTGTTTGTCATTATTTTTGTTTTTTTTTCATATTCATTTTTAGGAGCCGACGTATTGGGAGCTGGCTGCTAGTTCCCCCAACATAATTTGCAGTTCCTCGAATGTGCTCGCTATAATCACTATGTCGTCAGCGAATCTGAGGTGGTTTAACTTGTTGCGATTAACGTTAATGCCATAGGTTGACCAATTTGTAGTTTTGAAGACGTCTTCTAGGGCTAGGTTGAAAAGTATTTTCGTCTAGTTGTACTATTATAGTTGCATTTTCATATATATTATGTATTAGTTGCCAATATCTCGAGTCTATTCTACAATTATTAATAGCTTGTTCTATGGCCCACATCTCGATACTATCAAACGCCTTTTCATAGTCGACGAAGGCAAGAAATACGGGTAGTTGGTATTCATTTGCCTTCTCTATCAATGTTCTCATTGTCAGCAGATGGTCTGATGTACTATATCCTTTGCGGAAGCCAGCCTGTTCAACCGGTTGGTAATTATCCATTTTGTAGGTTAACCGGTTATTAATAATTCTCATAAATAGTTTGTATACTTGACTGAGCAACGATATAGGTCTATAATTCTGTAGATCACATTTGTCCCCTTTTTTGTGTAAGAGTATTACTAGACTCTCGTTCCAGTCTTTAGGGATCTGGCTATTATGGAGACATCTATTAAATAGCTCTGTTAGTACAGGGATTGTTAATGTCTTGCTTGTTTTCAAGAGCTCGGCAATTATACCGTCGTGTCCTGGAGCTTTATTATTTTTTAGTTCTTTTAAAGCTCTTTCTATTTCGTATCCCTTTATATTTGGTAGTACTTCTGATCCCACGCTTTTTATTTTTCTTTTGACGTTCTCCTTTGTTGTTTCATTAGGCTGGCCTTGCGAGCTGTACAAGGATGTGTAGAAGTCTTCGACAATATTTGTTATTTTATATTTGTCCTTCTCTACCTTATTGTTAGCGTCTTTAATTTTGATGATTTTTTGAACTCCCAGTGAGGGTCTTAGACATTTTAAGCCTCTGTTGTTTTCAATGACTCGCTCTATTAAGTTCTCGTTCCATTTTTGTATGTCGCGTTTTAGTTCTTTTCTAATTGTTTTATTAAGTTCTCTATATTCTTGAGTATGGCGTTTGTTTTGCGCTAGTAGTTGTCTTCTTTCCGTCATTAGCTGTTTAGTTTCATTGCTTATTTTGTCTTCTTTAGTCCTTGTTTTCTTTGCGACCTGTAGTCCTGCTGCGAGAAGGTTTTTATTTAGGTTTTTATTAATATCGTCAATTTGATCTTGATTATGTGAAGGATCAGATTCGAACTTATCCGCTAAGACATCTATCCTCGTTGTTTTTTAAAAATCCTTTTTCTCTCTTCTTTCATGTTAATATTTATTTTTGCTCTGACTATACGATGGTCACTGCCCGTTGTTACGTTGTTTATTGTTGTGACGTCTTCAAATATTCCTTTGTTGTTTGAGAGAAAATAGTCTATTTCATTTTGGTAGTTCCGTTAGGTGCGACCCATGTCCACTTTCTGTTAGGTTTCTTTTTGTAGAAGGTATTCATAACATACATGTTTTCTTGTTCCAGGAATTCCATGAGTTTTTCTCCTCTTGTGTTTCTTGTGCCGAATCCAAAGCTTCAAATCTTGCTTTCAGAGTCTTCAATCTTACTTCCAATTTTGGCGTTAAAGTCTCCCATTATTATTATTTTGGATTGTTTGTTGTTGTCTATAGCTTTTTTAACGTCTTCGTAAAAAGAATTTATTTCCTCATCGGTTGCTTTTTCAGTTAGAGCATAAACTTGCACGATCTTTATTTTAGTTTTTGGATTTAGTTTTAAGACCATGTATGTAACCCTGTCTGATATGCTGTCAATTATTTGAATTTGAGATTTTCTCTTCTTGTTGATTAAGAAACCTACTCCACCGTATGTGTAGTCTTCCCTGCCTTTATAATAGAGTATGTTGCCTGAATGTAAGTCCACATATCCTTCACCTCTTCTTTTAACTTCTGACAGTCCCATTATGTCCCAATTCAAGTTCCCAATTCCTCTTCTAGTTCGTAGAGTTTTTCGTATTTTGCCATGGAGCGGATGTTGTATGCTGCTATATGGAGTTGTTTGTTCTTCTTCTTTTTCAATGTTCTTCACTTACTTTCCATAATATTACTTGTTCTTTTCTTCATAAAAATACTTTTAAATGACAAATTATATTATCATTCCAGCTTTTACATTTTTTGATATTTTACATGCCCTCTTCACTTTCATTTTTTTTGGTATTTATCTTTTATTAGTTACCCTATTTTAGCTATTTGTATTTAGTTTTTTCTTTTTTATTGTATTTCTTTGTAATATCGATTTTCTTGTTAAGATCATATTTGTCAAATATTAATCACCATAGGCGTTTCTTATATTTCATGATCGTTATCTTAAACAAGATATAAATCTCTTGTATGTATATCGGTATATCTTACATTTATTTATATTTGAAATGTATGGCTTCTGATTTTGTTAATGTTCACGAAGCCTCACTTGATATTCTTGCTTATATTTTTATTTCGTGCATTTGATTGTTAAATACAGATCTCACATTAAAAATTATCTGCGTTTCGTGAACTCGAAATATTGTTACCGTTAGTTCAACGCCTACTATCATATTCCAGCAGAACATAATTATCCTAGTTTGTTGCACCCGAGTGATTTTTTAAAATGAAACAGGAAGTACGTTGAAATAAAATTTTCCCAAATTTATTTATATTTTTGTTGTTATTTTTATTCTAGTTAAATTAATTCCAAACCATTGTATACTTATTACAACAGTAAATAAGCTTTTTATTATTCTAATGCGACACATGTGATACTTTTTCAAAGGCTTTATATTTCAAGAGATACTTTCAAGAGATATCAGCATCCTGAAGATGAGCTTCTGGAACTAATGCGGCTTAAGAACAAACTCAGTTAGAGGTTTAGAAAATCTATTGATCCTCCCAGATACCAGCAACAAGTATTGATTTTTGGTTGAGAATTTGTAGAAGTAAGGTTCGTAAAATAATTGTCACAGTACAATGCATGCTTATTAGGTTCAAGTACTTTTATTGTAATACGATAGCTGCACCTTGTCCATATTTCAAATAAGAAGGTTATATTTCTGTGGTACTACCTTGATAGATTAAAAAATTGTAAATCAATCCACTTTCACCACCTAATAAATACAGTTTTACTCCCCATGGATTGGGTTTGTTTTTGACGTATTGTATCATATGGCCAATTCTCTGTCTTACTTGTATTTCTTCTTCGCTGTCACTGTCATCACTAAAACATCCTTCTGTGTCGGACAGTTTTTCTAGTTCTTCTAGCATTTCCTTCTCTGAAAATAAAAATAACATTTAGTCATTTTGGATACAATTGTGCCCATCGAATTTGATGTACACTTCTATATTTGAAAAAAGTCAAATTTCAATCAAATATATTCACAATTAGTAAAAAGTAACACTACTTTCAACATTGCACTGAAATATAAACCGCGATTGACTTTTATTCAAACTGATATTTGAAGAAATAAGTACATCTACCTCTTACGAACGATGCAATTGTCACCATATTGCTTTTGACATTAATTTTCTTTTAGAATAATACCATCCATGCGCCATCTGGGTATAAAACGCAGAAGTATAATACTTATAGAATGTAAATTTCTTTAAACTGGTTTAAGTTACATATTCTGTAGAATTATATATGCATTCTAATTAATGGGTACAATTATACCCAATGCACGGAAATTGAAAGGGTTAAGAAACTATAGAATTTCCCTCCTCCCACTGCTCGGAATCGTCTACTCTGTGGAAGAGAAAGCTGAGATGATGAGGAGGACTCTCGAGAGAGTGTACACTGAGTTATCACCAAGACGAAGCCATAGACTTTATCGAAGAAGTCGAACAGAATTAGAAACGCCCGAAAAACAAGAAGAAATAATAAATCCCACATCACCCATAGAAATAAGTGAACTGATCAGAAGTTTACCAAAGAAAGCATCTGATCCAGACGAAATCACTAACAAGGCTCTTAAGTATCTTCCTGTGAAATTAATTGTATATATAACAAACGCAATATTAAGATACAGACTCTTCCCAAACCGATGAAAGGAAGCCCATGTAATCATGATACCGAAGCCAGGAAACAACACATTTCCGAAAAATTACTGGCTTACTTCAAGCTACAAGCTTACTTCCATCAGTCGGCAAGATAGTAGAGCGACTCATCCAAACCTCTAATCCCAGAAGCACAATTCGGAATCAAAGCTCAACTCCAGTCAAGTTTAATAGTTTTATTAGAGAATGGTTTATAGTGTGTAAGGCTTTAGAATCGTCATAAAGACCTGCAACCTCTTAGGTTTATGACATTTTTGTATAAATTCAATAAAGCTTCCAGAGTTTTCAGGTATCGGCATTAGTTTGACTTCCTCCAATTCTTTGGGAAAATTATTCCACTTTGCCTTTTTAAAGTTGAATTTTGCCTCAAAAGGTACTCTTTCAAGATTAAGGCTGTTTTCGCAGTTATAGCATACTGCGATTTGAAGTGGGCGTATCACTTACTTTTCTACACTGCTATGTCAGACCCTCCGTGACTTCCTAATAGTTTGGATGTTTATTCAGTGGCGCCGGCCCACGGGTTGTTTAAAATAAATGCATTATTCTCCATTCAAATTAGTTTTGTCGGAATACTTTTTTTAGATTAATTATCGTAGGTAATGTTTTAAAAAGAATTAATCACATTTTTAATTTATATGTCTTAGCTAAACATAGTATTAAATAAAAATTTGTGAAACGTGACTGCAAAAAACACCATGGTGTTTATTTATAATAAATTTAAATTTTGTTATATTAATATTAATATATAATTAATATTTTGTTAATATTTGTTAGAGAAAACTGATATTAGCGTAGTAAAAATTAAACAAAAAATATTTTTATTTATCTATAAAAAATTGGTACCTGCGAAACCATCATAATAGTAAATGATTTATCTGGCAAGTATTTCGAGGCGACGCACTGCGAGGAAAATGTTCTCTGATTGGAATATACATTATTTTAATATATTTATAGGTTGCAGTTACATAAGAAAAGTATCCAATTGATGAATAAAACACAAATCGTGGATAGTTATTTCATCATATCAGTGGCATTACAGCTCGTCATGAGCCAAGGGCTTCTTCAGAATTCGCCCCTGCCTCTGGCAACTTTCTCCATGCTTTAACTCCGATGGATTTTAGATCATCCTCTATGTTATCTTGATACCTAAGTTTTGGTCTTCCTCTGGATCGTCTTCCCACTGGTCCTCTTCGGTCGAAAATTGTTCTGATCGTTTCATCTTCATCTCGCCTAATTACATGTCCTATCCATCAAAGGCGTACTAATTTAATAAATTTTACAATGTCAGGTACTACACCTGAAGAAGCATCGTAGTTTACTTTATACGATCTTTTTGACCAAGCACCATCAGCTATAACGGTTATTAACCCATTTCCGTCGGAATCTACTTCACCAATTTCTTTGCCTAAAGCTAATTCCTCCCGTCCAGCCTCTTCTAAGGAATCACAAAGTGTTTGGCCGATGATATCTGCAACTGTTTCTGTATGTTTTGCATACTGCCTGTAGGAAATCACAGGTATATTTAATGCAGCGTGCTGCTGCAGTATGTCTAAATAACCAGAACCATTCAAGTTCAGTGAATTAATACCAGAATCCTATGTTGCTATCTCCTTTTCAATATTCCACATTTGACATTTAAAAGTCAATGTACTTATCAATCCGTCCAATGAAAATGGAGAATGATTACTCAAACCTTGAATAGATATATATATATATATATATATAATATATATATATATAATATATATATATATATATATATATATAAAAGTTAAATAAAAGCTTTTAAAAACGGTTGTAATTGTAAATAATAAATACTAAAGCAGTGCAATTGCTCTCCTTTTCCTTGACATAGGACGTTTACTGGGACTCATTTTTTATCTTGTCTCTTATAACATATCACTAACCTAATGCAATACTTAAAAATACGCGTAAACTAAAGAACTTTTAACTTATACCACTAAACTAATAATATATTACTTAACATACACGTAAACTAAATAATTTCAATGTTTTCAAAATAAATAAGAATACTGTAAACTGTAAAAACTAATAAAGTTGATAAAGAAAATACAAGAATGAAAGAACTAAAATGGATTCTAATTCAAGCGAACTAACTGACCGTACCCATAGAGAAATAAAAATAAGACCGTACCGTACGCTCATGAGATTTGACGTCACTAATGCGGTAACGATCAAGCTCAGCGACAATGATGAGGAACACGTTTCACTATTAGATTTCAGTATTTTTTAGCAATTTTCTTCAAAGTTTGAATACGCTTTTCTCGATTATTACTGGACACAGAAAGGTGAAAAAAGAATCAACGATTACAGAAAAAAAAACTCTTTCAACTGATGGGCGTGAAAAGTTTGGTTATAATAGAACGTTAAACAGTATAATCCAATTTTTCAACAGAAAATTCAAAAAAATAAAAAAAGTAAAACCATCAGTTTAAAGGCAACATAATTTCGTATAACATGTCCAAATTTCGAGACATTTCGTCGGTAAATAACAGAGAAAAAATTTTGGTGCACCGATAAAACAGCCTTAAGTGTGTTTTAGGATCGGATCTGTGACAGTTTTGTTTGTTAATTACGCTATTCTTGTGTTGAAAAATGTATTATCAAAGTTGTATCCTCTTCTCCATTGCCCATTTTTAAAATAAAATAACTAATAATTTTGTGCAGTACATTCTCCAGGACTTTCCTATTCTGATATGTCTCTAAAATGGTATTTATTGTTACTAATCTCAAGAATAAGAATTTCAATATCATTTTCGAAGGTATAGCAAGTAGATATAACATCTATATCTGGCTAATAAAAGTGTCACTTACATACTTATTATGAGGTCTTTCAAACACAATTTTATATACTAGATCTGGATTAGCAAGATTACATTCAAGTAGTAATACATTTGTTATACATTATCTTTGAGTTTTCCTTCAATGTTTATAGGTGACCAAGATGTTATTTCGAAAGAAACCGTTAGAGTTTTTCGTTGTACACTTTTTCTCTGGAGATCGGATAATGTCCAACTACGTCGTTTCCATAAGACACCTAATTGGACTAAAAAAATCCCAAAAATATTGGAAAATAAATGTTTTTTAACTGCGGTATGAATTGTTTTGTTGAGATTATCTTTGTATAAATATTAACTTCGTTAAAGAAAAAAATTGATAAGTTTTAATTATGACTGTAATTAATTCGAGAGGTTCTTCTTCTTTTGGTGCCTATTCGTTTCGAATATTGGCGATCATTCTGGCTATAATTATTTTATTAACTGATGCTTTAAACTAGATTAGTTGTTGTTGTGGAGAACCATTTCCTCAGGTTTTTTAACCATGATATTCTTCTCCCAATTCCTCGCTTTCCGAATACTTTGTCTTGAGGATTAGAGAGGTTAACGCATCATTTTGTATTTGAGACGTGACGGTCCTGGATCAAATCATTATGCTGAAGGCGTTCTTTTACCGCGTGATATTCAAACCACAGTCACATTTAGCAGAAACACGGTGGTCTGAGGGGGCGAAGCGATATTAAAATTGCTGACGAGATACTTGTTCTGTTTATTAAATATGTAGGTATTATATCTATACAAAGACTAACGCGGTGAATGAAACTCAAATACTTGATAATGTAATCATAAATATAATAACTGAAATGTAAACCGACTCAAAGGTTGTCAACAAGTTTTACTATTTTACTGATTCAATGAATACCGAGACAGTATCAATAAAATTCTACAACAAAATGAATGCATAAATAATGTAAATACTCTAAACGAAAATATCGTAGAAGCTATTTGAGAGGCTCAAGTAAAATGCTGCCCTGAAAGACGCCAAGACGAAAAAATAACCATTGAAACAAAGCAACTAATGGAAACTAAAAGATAAATCAAAGGAAACGAAATCATTGACGAAGAAGAACTGTGAAAAATAAACAAAGAAGTATCAAAAGCTATAAGGAAAGATTTAAGGAAATTTAAGAATGAAAAAGTCCAGCGAACTATAGAAGAGAATTAAAGTCTGAAAGTCCTGAGTAGACGACTAAACAATGGAAAATGCGAAATACACAAACTAAAGAACAAAGAAGGAGCCCCACATCAAATAGAGAAAAACTACCACACACAGTTGAAGACTTCTATCAAGAACTATACACAAGTCAAAGAGAAGATCAAACGAACTGGAATCGGAAAAAGATGAAAAATAACAAAGCACCAGGAGAAGATAGAGTCGTAATAGAAGCTATAAAGATGGGCGGACGTGCCCTTCTTAACGAAATAAAAATTTTGCTTAACCTTTGTCTAACAGATTGTTGCATACCGGAAACATGGAATAATGCTGTAACAATTTTACTACACAAGAAAGGAGAAAAGGCGTACCTAGAAAACTAGAGACCAATCAGCTTATTGAATTACATATATAAAATGTTTACCCGAATAATTACAACAAGACTAGAAAACAAGTGGGATTTCTACCAGCCCCGAGAACAAGCTGGCTTTCGCTCAAAATTCGGAATAAACGATCACCTACAAACAGTAAAAACCTTAATAGAAAAATCGATAGAATATAACAGATCACTGGTACTGGCACATAAAAAACTCATTGTGCCCAAGACTGAGATGTAGTGCATAAAAGTCCTTCCCCCTTTTAAATTTAATGTTTGTTTCGTCCTTTCTAAGTGTTTTCTGTTTTAGTGTGTTTTAAATTGTCCTTAATTGTTTTAATTCTAATATTTTATTTACTTGACTTTGCAATAATCTACTATTTTGCCAATAGAACTTTATCAAAGAAATTTGATAACTACAAGTTGAAAAATAATTGCACACCCACACAATTTGTACATCTAAACTTATTCATTGTCATAAAACTGTCACCTTCATAAAACAATTACTCAATAAATAACACACGTTTCATAAATATATCTCTCGAATAAGTATAAATAACTTTTAATAATACAATGGTATATTACATCACTTTCATTTAACATACAATCACACACATATCTCTGCTTCATTGGATCAAATCTATCTCCTCAAGAACTTCCTGTTTACTGTCAAACAACTACAATAGCAAAATTGAGTTCTCCATTCAACAATACATAGTAGTTTCAACCATGTTCTACCATCCATCAATTAATAGAGTACCGGCATCATTTATTTAACTTTGTATCGAGACCTGAAGATGCTTTGCATATTGTAGAAAGCGAAACCGGTCGTCTGATAGTTACATTAAATTGATTGTGAGTAAGTCTTATTTATTATTTCTTTACCTAGATCACTGGTACTTATCTTCGTAGACTTTCACAAAGCCTTAGATAAAGTGGAATTAGACAGCGTTATAACTGCTCTGAACAATAGTAGAGTAGACTACCGGCTTACAAGTTGGTACAAACATTATACCAAAACGCCACACAATGCGTGTAAAACTACATGAGAGAAACCACCAGAAATAAAGCGATGTGTGAGACAGGGCGACACTCTCTCACCTAAATTATTTATATCGGTCCTCGAATACGCCTTTAAAATGTTAAAGTGGGAAAATAGAGTAATAAAAATGGACGGGGAAATGCTCAATTATCTGCGTTTTGCCGACAATATAGTACTTATTACCGGATATCTGCGTGAAGCACAACAAATGTTACAAGTCATGACCAATCTTGGTCATAAAATCAGAATAAGCAAGGATAATCAGACCTGTGAATTTCAACGACGAATAATACTTGCTTGGGCGACGTATGGTTCACTAAGAGATATCTTTAAGAGCAACATCCCGATAGCTATGAAACGGAAGACATTTGACCAATGCGTTCTTCGTATTATGACACAAAAACAACAGCACTAAAAATGCGAGTGGCACAAAGGCGCATGTAAAGATCGATTCTCGGCGAGACAAAAAAAGACAAAATAAGGAACCAAGACCTAAGGAAAATAACAGGTATCATGAAATCGTTGAACGTATAGCCAAGCTGAAATGGAATTGGGCAGCTCACATAGCGAGACTAAAAGACTGAAGATGAACCAGAAAACTAATTGACTGGCGCCCAAGAGAAGACAAACGCAGCAGAGGACGACCACCAACACGCTGGATGGACGACATTAAACGAATATCCAAGAAATGGCAACAAGACGCACAGAACCGTGAAGAGTGACGAAAAATGGCGGAGACCTGTGGACAGAAGAGGTTGCGTGATGAATGATGATGATCTTAAACAATAGTACCAGAAACCACAAAAACACTTATAGTCTTTAATTTATATGGGTTTTAACTAAAACAACTTTGGGAAAATGAGAGTTAACAAAAGTCGTTCAGAGCCCAAAACACACTCTAAACTACCTGCTCATCTTTCGGCAATATTTTTATCAACCCCAAACGAAAACTACCTTTCCTCTCCACAAAATTGTTGACATCTGCCAACAACTAACTCCCTGATAAATAAGAGACATCCTAGAGGCAACCTCCCTTTTTTACCGCACAAATAGATAAATAGTTCACTTCAAGCTTTGCATATGGACAGGGAGGGATTGGTTTTCTCTGGTTTCTCGATCCTATTTGCACAATTATACCTGTCCATAGGGAGGATACAGCCACTGCTGCCCTCAACGCGAATAACATAACTTTTTTTAATCATTAATTTATACATATACAGTCAGTCACATTCATAATATTAAAAAAAAATATATTTTTCTAAAAAGAATCCTTTTAGCACCAAACTCTTTCACCCCTAACCACCCTCTAAAGACGATCTTCCCCTTAGGACATCGAAAACACCACCACCGAAATAGCAAATATTGGCAACAATAACTTTGTTTACGGCAACTTAAAACAGATTAGCAGATATCTCTTGATACCAATCTCGGAGATTTCGTAGACTTGAATGTTCTTCTTCCTGGGCCTCATCTTCCGGCGATCTTGCACTGTATTATGAGGTGTAGAAGCTTATACCTCCCTATATGTCTCATTACATGACCAAAAGATTGTAACTTTCGTTTTTGTTATTTCTATGCTCTTTTTCATTCGATGTAAAACGAGGGTAAAGGGAGGAGAAATGGACCACCTTTTAGAAAATTGAAACCAGTTTCTTTATTAAATAAACATCAGAATAAAAAAAAATTGTATAACATAACTTAACATTGGTATTTGTTTTGGTATAAGTAAAAACTAGAAATTGTAATTCTTAAACCCAAAAAAAATATAATGCACTGGCACGTCCTGATGAAGAGATAATATCCAGGATCGAAATATCACGTAAGGCTTTTATGACCTGGAAACCAGTTTTATGCAACAGAAACCTGTCAATGAACATTCGTAAGAAGGTCCTGAAATGTTATGTGTGGTCGATCCTATTGTATGGTTGTGAGACATGGACGTTAAAAACCACAATGCTAAACAAGTTAGAAGCATTCAAAATGTGGTGCTATAGACGAATCCTAAAGATATCGTGAGTTTCGCACACTTCCAATGAAGATGTTCTTCAAATGATCAACTCAGAACGTCTGCTCATAAACACCATAAAGAGGAGAAAAACAGTCGGCCATATAATTAGAGGACCCAAATACCATTTACTTCGCCTTATAATACAAGGAAAAGTAGAAGGAAAGAGATGGATTGGCCGAAAGAAACTTTCATGGCTGCGTAATATTAGACAATGGTGTGGTTTCACAGTAGAAGAATTATTTCGCGCAGCAGCCGACAGAGAAAGGTTTCAGGAAATTGTAAACATGATGACGGCCAACGTCTGAATACGGACACGGCACCCAAAGAAGAAGAGGCACGTCCTCGGTCCATCTCTCCTCAACCGTGGAGGTGCGATGGGCCACTAGGAGTAGGAGAGATGGACCAAGCTAAACCTTTTTCTTTTTAATAGTACAAGTTTCATGAAACTAGCGCTTACAAAAAATACATTGTAACCAGTCACCTTTTTACATGTTTGGCGATAGTCCTCGTTGCAACCCAACACACCCATTTTCAATATCACTCATGTTTTCATCATCACTAGTGTCGCTTAGAGTAACATCTTCAGATAGTGACGATTCGTTTGGCTTTCTCTTGCGTTTCTGTTTTCTATAGGTTTTGAGCTTTTTTAAATCAAGGCATCCTTCTTCATTTTAATAAAGTCTTGAGCAGTAATATCTATAGTTATTTTTTTTACGAACTCTCTTTACTGCTACGGGCGTTACCTCATCAAGAGCCTTTCCGGGAGTTATATCTTCATCAGTAATTGATGACTTGTTTGGGCTACCATGCAAGTATATTTTACCACTGATTCCAGAGGGACCTGGTTTGAGAGATTCTGATCTAACTGGAAAATTCATTGTTTCTGTTTCTGATGGGGGGTTTGTCAAAAATGCATATTCTGGGATTATTAGTGAAATAAACGGATAAATTCCCGTGGTTTTAAATGCAGAAGCCGCATTTTAGACAGTTGCTGAGTTTCTCATGCTCGACCTAAGAGTTTACCAAACTGAAGGCTTTTTATAACCCTGTTTGTGCTATTCTGTACCATAAAACGGCATTCAGCATAAAAGTTGCTTTTAAATGACTTAAAAAAAGCACGATCCAGAGGCAGTAGGTAACGTGTTGTGTGGGATGGCAAACAAAATAAAATTATTTCTTTTTGGTCTGCAAATTATAGTAGATCCAGGTTGGTCGTATGGGGTGTGTGGCCATCTAATATTAATAGGTTTTACCTGGAGGCTTTCTCGGCAAAAAGTGTGTTTGTAACTCATCATGATCATCATCCAGCCTCTATTTATCACGCCACTGCTGGACATAGGCCTCCCTTAAACTCCTCCATTCCTCACGATTTTGTGCTCTTTGTTGCCAATTTTTAGTGATACGCCTGATGTCGTCGGCCCAACGTGTAGGTGGTCTTCCTCTACTGCGTTTGTCTGCTCTTGGCATCCGATTTGTAATTTTGCTCGTCCATCGTGAATCGTGCATTCTCGCTACATGGCCTGCCCAGTTCCATTTTAGTTCCGCTATGCGTTCCACAACATCAGTAATACTCGTCCTTCTTCGCAGATCTTCGTTTCTTATTCGGTCCCTCAACGTCACTCCCAGCATAGACCGTTCCATTCGTCTCTGTGCCTCTCTCAGTTTCGAAGCCGTGGTCTTGGTTAAAGTCATAGTTTCCGCCCCATAGGTCATGACCGGTAATACGCATTGGTCAAACACTTTTCTTTTGAGGCTGATTGGTGTGTTGGCCCTAAGTGTGTCTCGCAGTTTTCCAAAGGCTGCCCATGTTAAAGTAATTCGTCTTTGGATCTCACATGTTTGGTTATCCCTGCTGATTCTTATTTCATGACCCAAATACGTATATTTCTCCACCAGTTCTACTACTTTGTCTTGAATAGTCAAATGGTTATTGGGGACCAAATTTGTCATAAACTTAGTTTTGGTCAAGTTCATTCTCAGGCCCACCTTCGAACATGCAAAATCCAATTCGTTTATCATATCTGTAGCTTCTCCTAAATTATCTGTGATAAGGACAATGTCATCTGCGAAACGGAGATGGTTAAGCTTTTCGCCGTCTATCGTTACTCCTCTGTGGTCCCAATTGATCATCTTAAAGGCATATTTAATGCCGTTATGAATAATTTCGGCGACAATGTATCTCCTTGCCTTATTCCACGATTTATTTTTATTGGTCGGGTTTTATTGTCTGTTTTAACAGTCATAGTGGCATTTTTGTAAATATTATAAATAAGCTCACTATACCTATGGTCAATCCTGCTGTCATTCATTGCTTCTATAAGGCTGTCTAATTCGATCGTGTCGAACGCTTTATGAAAATCTATGAAAGTGAGAACAAGAGGTTTGTTATATTCTATAGATTTTTCAATGAGTGTATGTAACTATTCTAAGAAAATGTCACTATTAACGTATGCTGATTTTTCCGATATCCTAATCTTGGAACCCGGTGGCATACCACAATGCCCTCGTCTTTTTTATTTTTCTCATTAAAAATGCAATATGGGGGCAAGAAAATCCATTCTGCACTAAAGCCTATTACACTGATCGTTTTACTTTTTTCCCCAGGGCTTACGCTAGGAACACATTTTGAACCTTTTTCTGCTAGAACTTGACCGGCTCTAGTATTCAGTTGTAATCCGTTTCGTCAGTAATAAATATGTGTCCGGTTTTATCATAAAAATTATATTCGGTCATCATTCTCTCGAGATCAGAAAAGTAGTTGTCAACTGTTTCTTTGGACATTCCTAAAGCTCGTGCAATTGAGGTGTTCTCAGCTTTTCTAATTGACATTTCAGGTCTTCGTTTCAAAAAGAGTTCTAACCATTTTTTACCAGCTTTACCTAAAAGTAGACAATAAGTAACTTTTGTATCTTCTTATTCTTCTTCATGTGCCTTGTCCGTTCCGAACGTTGGCAATCAACATGGCTATTCTGACTTTGTTTACGGCAGATCTGAATAGTTCAGCAGATGACAATCCGAACCATTGCCGCAAGTTTTGGAGCCACGAGTGTCTTCTCCTCCCTGGACCCCTTCTGCTGTTTATTTTCCTTTGAACGATCAGCTGTAGTACTCTATATTTATTATGTCTCATAACGTGACCCAAGTATTCCAACTTTCTTTTCTTTATACTTATTCCTACCTCTCTCTCTTTACCTATCCGGTAATCCTATTACTCTTGTATCAGATGTATGAATTTAAAATTTACCTTCTTCTTCATTAAATTTATTTGGGATTCCTAATCGCTGAGCTAAAAAATTAAAGGCCATGATTCTTACTTCAGTTCTGGTGGTGCAAAGCCTACTTTTTGTAGTTTTTTATATGGCTCACGATTTTAGCTTCAACAGCAGTTCCTAAAGAACAATCTGGACCCAATCGGTTTATCTTATTTATATTGTTTGTGTTTATTTGACGTTTAAAAGTCGTTTTGGGTATTCCAAATGCTTTGGCGGCTTTATT
Organism: Diabrotica balteata; assembly: GCA_918026665.1. Classification (NCBI taxonomy): domain Eukaryota; kingdom Metazoa; phylum Arthropoda; class Insecta; order Coleoptera; family Chrysomelidae; genus Diabrotica; species Diabrotica balteata. The sequence continues at coordinate 127,637,637 of OU898281.1, forward strand.
AATACCCATATCTCCATTCTTTACAGCATCTATGGCATCACTTAGCTCCCTAGAGGTCCAGTTACCTCTTTTAGGTGTATTTTGTTTGCGAATATATTTATTGGGTATAATCCTAAAACAAAACATACTGGTCCAACTCCTCGTAAGTGGTCCGTCTATACATCAGCTTGTACAGGAACTTTTCTTTTAACTGTTTTTAACTTTCTTCTACGATCAATAGTTTTCAAGTTATAGACAAAAAAATACAAGAGGTGCGGTTTTCATGAATTTATTTACAATTATTCATTCATTATATTTCAAGCAAAAGCCTGTTGTCTAAAAATCTCTACTATTTTTATAGATGCCGAATGGACTAGATGTTATGCCATATTTTCCGAAAAAATATTTACATATAAACAATTATATCCCAACTCAATTATCTCGAATATTGTTGATAATTTACCATGTCACACAGGTGGCTCATTAAACCAGACATTTCGTCATTACCTTTTTTTAATTCACTTAACCGTCCTGTTGATGAATAATTTGTTGTAAGTGTTGCAACCTTCCTCGGATGCAGATATATTTAGACATTACAACATAAAAAATATTACGTAAATCGGTGAATTGGACAACTGCCAACTTTATTGAATGCGATAAGTCGGAACCGATTGATACGAAAACTTTGACGTACATAGAGAGATAATTCAAAAAGTTTAAACCAGGAAGGTTAATAGAATTCATTTAGTGGTTTTATCAATTTTTTTTAAAACGAACAAAAATATGTAAAACAATTAAAAACACGCGAACAAAGAGATTCAATCATCAAACAAATACATGGAATTATTCACACAATTCGCTGTTGGGCGTGAAAAGGGGTCAAGTCATAAAAGGTGAAAACGAGAAAAAGACTTTAAAATTAAATAAAATGAAATTTTTTACAGATATTTAGGATAATAATCTTCTTGAAATTTACTTTTACATGTACTTTTACTAAATAAATTAACATTGTTATGCTGAGTATTTGTGCACAAAATATGTCTAAAGCGATATTTGATTGGCTTACTCTTTTTTTTACAAATACGCACATGACTTACTGCCTATGTAATTGAACATATGAATGATAACACGATGATGGAAGGTTTTATTACGTTAATATAAGCTTACATAAATGCAACGTATATTTAAGTACTAAATAACATTAAACATTAATTACTTAAACATGCTTTAACAAACATTAGTCCAGTCGTCACAGAGTTGACCCTTAAAAATTATACGAACAAGTTGAACTTTGCAGAAAAATATTAATTTTGGAACCTCAAAAAAGGTGCAAAAAAGTTTACCACTTTCATCCCGGGCTTCCCCCTAAAACCCGCTAGCAGGGGAACAACTGAAAAAAATCGATTTACCAAGAATCTGTACATCGTAGAAAAAAATGTTTTAAATAAAAAATGTAGCTGAGATAATTTTAAACAAAATGTTTATAGGCATTTTTTGTGTAGCATGAACCGTTATCTCAGAAACAACGCTTGAAGCGACCGTCGCTTTTCCATGTCAGTGAGCGAAGATGCAGGTGTGTTTGTCCTTACACCTTGTCCTGATGGCTTTGTTTCGCGCACAGTCATCGCTGGTTTTTTCCTTGGGAACAAGGTTTTTCCTTAGGGAAATAGGTTCACTTTATATACTTCTTTGAAGGACCACCCAGAAGACTGGGACAAATGAAAGATTCGAAAAGAACGTTTTAACAAGTCTATTTAAACGATTACAACGTATTTTGGACGCCGATAACTTGCATACGATAGCTGATTTATGAAACTAAACTTTATGAAACTATAAAACTAGATAACTTTTCGATGATTCAATATTAACACGAACTGATTGACACGAACTTATTAATATACCGACTGGTTTAAACCTTCTGAATGCCGCTGGGGCGAGTAGAGTCTAGCGCTCTTTCGATGCTGAATTGAACTGATACTGTACTGACTTGAACTGCGAACTGATGTCCACTCTCTCCACTTCAATCACTCGGCTTGTAATTTTTGTTAATGCCGAATCCTCGCGCATTCATGGGCATAGGTAAATTCCAATGTAAAAGTTTATATCAAATAACGCAAAAACTATGGCAGATATTGAGATGATTCTTTTTTTATATGGAAGGTCTAAAAAAAGTTCTAGTGCACTATTTGATTGTAAATTAATAAATTGTTTCTAAACAATATTTTTTTTTCAAATATTTTTGGTTAAAAATAAACGAAAAAAAATTTTTTTTAAATAGGGCACTACAGAATTTGACCCACTTTCCGAATCTGTTTTTATTTTTAACATAAAGTGTAACACAAAGCAGCTATTTGATATAAACTTTTAAAAAATTTCAAATTTTTGCTAAACGCAATTTTTTCTCCGTCAGCACAGGGTGTCCTTGTCGGTAGCTTCTGGATTCTCGCCAGGTAGGTAAAACCCTCGCCCTAGTTGTAGGGCGTCACTCTTTCTACAGGGGATTGGTTGACGTAGAGTTGACCTTCTGTTATCCTTTTCTTGCTAATTATTATAAGCTTTGTCTTCTTAACGTTTATATTGAGTCCATATTGTTGACTGTAATACGTGATTTTGTTTCTTAAGAACTTGTAGGTCTTCTAAGTTGTCCGCAAATACTATGGTGTCATCTGCATATCTGATGTTGTTTAGCCAGTAACGATTTAGTAGAATAGCTTTTTCAGTTTCGTGCAAAGCTTCGATAAATATTCTTTCAGAGTACAGATTGAACATTAGAGGAGACAAAATATAGCCTTGGTTCACTCCACGCATGATTTTCACATAGTCAGTGTGTTCACTTGAAAGACTGTGTATTCACAGAAATACATAGACACTTGAGTAACAGAACAGTACAATCGACACAAACTCCCGAGGAAGACTGGCACTATATTGAGAAAACACTTACAAGAGAAACAGAAGACTACCTCAAACAAGATACACGAAAAAAGAACAAACCATGGATGACAGAAGAAATTCTAAACATGATAAACGAAAGAAGAAAATACAGACGTAAAAATGAAACAACAACATACAAGCAAATATACAAGAATATCAGAATAAAGATCCAACAAGCCAAGAAACCTGGCTAAGTGAAAGATGCCAAGAAATTGAAGAGTTGGAACAAAGACATGATACTTTCAATCTACATAAAAAAGTAAAAGAAGCCGCTGGAATATTTAAACAAACTCCTACGTATTTCATCGAAGATAAATATGGGAACCCGCTACTGAACATAGAAGATCAAATAGGTAGATGGAGAGAATACGTGGAAGGATGTTTCAAGACCGAGAGAGGACGAACATTTACATGCAGGAGGCATCGACTGGACCTTATATCACAAAGCAAGAAATTATCAAAGCGGCAAATCAGATAAAGAACGGAAAAGCTGTTGGGGAAGATAATATCCCAATTGAAATAATAAAGATATTACTAGACGAACACATCGAAGTAATGGAAGATATATTTAACAAAATATACGAAGCAGGCATAATACCAAATGATTGGCTGACATCGGTGTTTATACCACTACCAAAGAAGAGAAACTCCAAGAAATGTGAAGACCATAGGATTATTAGCCTGATGAATCATATGCTGAAGCTTTTCCTACGAGTAATACACAATAGAGTATACAATAAACTAGACGAACACACTGGTCAAACTCAGTTTGGTTTTAAGAATGGGTTCGGAACAAGAGAAGCACTTTTTTCAATACGTGTGCTAGTTGAAAGATGTAGAGATGTCGATTCTGATGTATACTTGTGTTTTATAGACTTTCAGAAGGCGTTTGACCTGGTGAAACATGATAAACTAATAGATATTTTAAGATCATGTAATATCGACGATAAAGACTTAAGGATCATTTCAAACCTCTACCAAGAACAAAAGGCTAAAATCAGAATAAAAAGCGAAACATCTGGAAAAATCAATATCGAGAAGGGAGTAAGACAGGGATGTGTCCTATCACCTTTGCTGTTCAATGTTTACTGTGAGAAGATATTTCAGAAAGCTTTGGAAGGCACCTCGGATGGTATAATTATAAACGGGCAATGTATAAATAACCTGCGATATGCTGATGACACTGTCATACTGGCAGATAATGCTGAAGCCCTGCAACGCTTAATGGACCGAGTAACGACAGCCTGTAGAGAATTTGGAATGAAATTGAATACAAAGAAGACAAAAACGATGGTCATCAGCAAGCACCAAAACAGAAGGGAGAAGGTCAATGTCGACGGTGTAGATCTGGAAAGAGTAACAAGAACAACGTACCTTGGAAGTAATCTTGATGAAACTTGGGACCACTCACTAAAGATAAGAATACGCCTGGAAAAGGCACGTACAATGTTTTACAAAATCCAAAAAGTTCTATGCAACCGCCAGCTAGGCATCTCATTGAGAAATAGAATACTTAAGTGCTATGTTTTCTCCACCTTGCTCTATGTTGTTGAAGCCTGGACAATGACAGAAGCAACACAAAAAAGAATCCAAGCATTCGAACTCTGGTGTTACCGTAAAATGCTCAGAATATCCTACATGAGCCATACGACAAATGCGGAAGTCTTGCGGAGGATGAATAAGGAAAGAGAGCCTATGCTTATAATAAAAGAACGGAAAACACAATATTTTGGTCACATCATAAGAAGTCGAAAGTATGAACTGCTCCAACTTATAATCGAAGGCAAAGTCAATAGCAAAAGAGGACCAGGAAGAAGACGTAACTCTTGGCTTAAAAACCTACGGCAATGGACGAACATGACCTCCATAGAACTATTCAGGGCTGCTACAAATAAGATTAAATGGGCAAATGTAATGGCCAACGTCCTTAAGGATAAGGCACCGTAAGAAAAAGAAGTGTGTTCACCTTTAACTCTGAGATTTGCTGTCTGATTCCAGTAAAGATTTCTAATTATTTTTAGATCTCGGTTGTTAATTTCTGCTTCTTTTAGTATTTGCATCATCTTGGCTTGCTGTACTCGATCAAACGCTTTCTCATAATCAACCAGACATGCGTATACATCGCAGTTGACGTCTCTGTATCTCTGGAATAAGACTTGTACTGAGAACAAAGCCTCTATAGTACCAAAAGCATTTGTGAACCCGAACTGGTTGGGGGAAATTTAACTTTCACACAGTTTGTAGATTCTCTTATGAATTATCTTTAGAAACAATTTTAGTAGATGACTCATGAGGCTTATAGTACGGTAATCTTCGCATTTTTTGGCTCCTGGTTTTATTGCGAAATAAACTTCCTGCTGTAATATTCTTGGTCCATCATTTACCTCTTCTTCTAGCTCAAAGGTGTTATCTCTTCCGGTTATTATTCGTATTCGTGAGATGTGAGCTTTTATATGTTTGTCTACCTGATCTGCGCATAGATTGTGTATAAAGTTTTCCTCGACATGATTTTTCTAAAGTTTCATCCAATATTCTTGTATATATGTTGAAGTTCGCGTGTACAAAGACAATGGCTCTTCTTTTTGTACATAACGACCGTTACTCCTCTTTTTAAAAACGGTATCATTTAGTTTTTGTGACAGCCAAATTAAGATCTCCAGTCTTCGAATATACGAAACATATGAGCTCGAAAAAAAGGTACAAAAAATGACCCCAACCTAAGAATTGCGCACGCCATCAGATAAATCGTATAAAACAATCAAGGTGCGCTTGCATACTTATACGGAAAAAGATAATTTATTCTGAAAACAACCTGTGACCACATATCTCAAGAGCGGGTGATGTAATTTTTATAAAGGGATATGTAAAAAAAACAACGAATATTATTATCTCCAGCTACATTTATCATCATCACATCCAGTTATGTAACAATAAAACACTGAAAACTTTGTTTTCAAACTTCCACAAAATTTATTTTAAATCTTATCACTACAGCTGTTTCGGCTGATTGCCCTTCTCAAGTGATCTATTTTTGGCTTGGGTTTACAAATTTATAGTCTCTAATGAAATAGGTTGAGGAGGGAAAAACTGTTTGTCTCGAGTTGGTCATTCAGAATTATATCTGTGTTTTTTAATTTGTTGATTTCCATAGATTCTAACAAAGATAGCTTAAAGCCTTTATTTTGAATGTGAAGAATTTTAAATTTGTCATTAAAAAAATGATTATGATCTAGAAGGTGAAGTGCGTATGTCGAATCTGTTTTTCTATTCTTGAAAGCCCTTTTATGTTCTGCTATTCGTTTATCAAAGTTTCTACCAGTTTGACCGATGTAAGTTTTTGGGCAGTCGCCACATTGAAGTTTGTACACACCACTATTTAAGTGTTTTTTATTTTGGCTCTTGTTATTTTTAATATATTTGCCTAGGTTGTTATTTGTTCGGAAAGCTGGTGTTATTCCTCTCTTTTTTATGTGTTTGGCAATTTTATTGTTATTTTGCCTGTATATGTAATCGAGCAGAAGGTACTGTTTTTTTTTTTGGAAAAAAGAATGCAGCATGTCACATGAATGGATAATGAGAGACTGGTCCAAATACAAACAGATTTAAGACGAACATACAGCGAACAACCAGGAAGACTACTATTTAAAAGATGGTGAGATAGCGGATAGACATCATCACAAATACCAATAGAGCGTTAAGAGGACAGAAGTTAGGTTTAAGAAGAAGTCTGCTTCTCTTTGTTGTCTTATTCGATAATTATCAATCAAGTGTATTTATAAGTGGGGAATTTCTGTCTTCTAATGAGGTCGTCCATTATGTTTTTCACCCATTCAGCCTTTTCCTGGACAATGGTTTTTATTATTTCCGACGTAATTCTGTCAGGTCTGGGTGCCTTCCCTGTCTTTAGTGCCTTTCCTGCTCTCTTCCATTGTAAAGTTTGTTGGTGTCTGGATAGGTAATATTTGGAAGGTTTTCTCCGTTCTTCATGTTCTTTATTTAAAGGTGTTTTCTTTCTTTAAGGCTTTTAATCTTTCGGCCTCCTCTTCTACTAGTCGGTTCTTTTTTCTGTCTCTGGTGATTTTAATTCGTTGTAATTTCGTCTTATAACTTATACGTCATCTATCCACGAGTATGGGCGGGTACTCATTCTTGTTTCCCTTGTACAACATTTTTCGGCTAGCTGCTTAATTTTATCACATCCAACTCCAAAATTGTTTGATTATCTGACTTTTCTAACTTCGATGTACGTTTGGCTCTCTCCTCTTCGAATGTAGGCTTTCCGATATTTATTACGACCAAGTTCATAACTTAAATTACTTCAACCCATATGTCTCCCCTTTTATTGTTTGCCGGTGGTCCCCAAAGTATTGACTTTGCATTAAGGTCTTCTGCTATTATTAACTTATCTTTCCCGGCTATATGGTTCGCTATATCCTCAACAGTGTTTTGATATTCTCTCAAAATGATGCGTTTAGTTTCCCTAGTTTCCTACCCCTAGTTTATCCTTTCTTACTTGTATGAGTTCTAGATTTTCGGCCCAAGTGTTAATTACGGGTTCTCAGAACCTAGATTAGGAAACAAATAAAAAAACATGATTACTAAATTAACATTATAATTCCAAACTAATAATGAGTTTAATAAAAGACTTTATCAGCCAAATTTTATTAATGACATGTCTGGACACGATAAAGTAAAGTAAGTATGTAATGATATGCAGTGATTATGGAACAATAAGTCTGATGGATAATATATAGTAAAATATACAGAATATTACAAGCAAATATGTGTGTGTAAACAACAGATGCGTCAAAAATACTTTCGTACTGTAAGAATAGAGTCACAAAGGAGGAGGTCCATAGATGGATGAATAAAACAACACAACTGCTACATATAATGAAAAGACATGAGCTGACAAACTTCGGTCACAATATGAGGAATATTTTAGATAATGAAAATTATATACATAGATTTGAACTGATGAGACCATAATTCTTTTAATTTCAATATAAAATAAGCAATGACTGGATGTCATATGTTCCATAGTTGTGTATAATGCAGATTATAGATTCATCTACATGAGCGTCAAATTTAGCAAACAAACACTACACAAATATGTCTTGTATAAGCTGCATTAGAGCCATTTTACACAGATAGTGTACGAAGATACATAACGTAGATAACACATATTTGGCGCCCAACGTGGGGCATGATAACGTTACAATAGAAATATACTCATAATATAAATATAATCTATAGAAACAACAAAGTATTGACGGTCACGCCACAACATCAAATTCATACAAGTTTCATTATGTTGATCATTGTAAATCAAACGACCTTGTTTTCTAGGTAAAAATAAGGAAGAATATAAAAAATTAAATCATCTTAAAAAAAATGAAGAAACTCGTCACTTACGCCACACTAAATTTTTAAGTTTAAAAACGATCGAATACGATCGAAATCTCTAGAAATCTGGTAATTTCAATGAATATTAAATATCTCGTCAATGATACCGTATGATAAACGCATGGAATTATGACTCAGAATAGATGGAGTAATGCTTTAACTGAATTACCCAAATTTTTTGTATAGAAACTCACAATAGAAAGATAAATTGCCGAAATAAAAAAGACACCAGAGATAAAATAATAATAGAGGCGCCTTTGGATGTCTAAACACGATAATTTGTGTCCTATTCGAATTTAGAGTGACTTCTGATTGATGCAGCTTGTATAATAAGATACTAATACTTTATCTGTTATGGAAGAATTCTGTTCAATAAATCTACAATTATGAAAATGCATTTACTATTATCAGAATGATCACTACTAAGAATTTATGAACTTCAACTCGCAACTGCTTTTGGCCATCCGTTATTATGATGAAACCGAACCCCTCGGTCCCTTCAAAAGATCCGTTACATACTTACTACAACCTGTAACAGCATATGATGAAATCACATCGAGATAACGGTACGCTGAATACTTAGGAACGCTGCTTGGTACTTACGTTTCTTTCTTGAACAAGTAAATCTTAGAAAGGCAACAAACAAAACGTGATTACGAAGAAATTCTTCATTCGAGTAGGCAGGATGCAGGATCTTTTTATACGCGTACGCACGAGATTTGCCACTGAGATTAAATTTAATATTTTCATGTGAAGGATAGATTTAAATATTTAATATTTCCAACGGAAAGATGACTATTTGCTAAATGCATTGGGTTTCATTATTATCTAATTTTCATATTTTATCGCATTACTGTACAAGTGTAGACTATTTTTCTTTTATTATGTATTGCACAATTGCACTACCACAACTTGGCAGAATAAATCCAAAGTAAAATTCAAATGAGGATTTAATAGTTTCACCAGCAGATAATATTACGATGGATGACTAACGCCTGATGTTAAATCTATAACAAAAGACATACAATGCAAAATAATAATAACAGAATACCGGAAGAGAAGGTCCAGTCCGAAAAAAAAACCTGGCTCTGAAATGTCCGTAGCTGACCTCACAGATCTTATGTTGATCTATACCGAGCTACCACAAATCACAAACAAAACTATTATTAATATTGTTCTGAAGCTATTTTCTTGTGGCATTTTAAAGTAATTACTATTTAAATGGGAATAAGCCGCAATAAAAGGTTAAAGTAAGTTTATTGACATTTCAATTTCCACTTAGGAAATCGTTCTCACAATTAAAATTGAAACGTCAATAAACTTACTTTAACCTTTTATTGCGGCTCATTCCCATTTAAAAACTATTATTGCCAATATTCAATAGTCGGATATTTTAATAGAAGAAGTATACAGGAAACTCAGAGACTAAAATGGCTTGGTCACCTAGAAATAATGCCAGATAATCGAGCTGTAAAAGTAGTCCAGAGATGGAAGCCCCAAGGAAACAGAACAAGAGGAAGGCCCCGTCAAAGATGGATAGACGACGTAGAGAGGGATCTTGAAACCATGAACATCAGGCAGTGGCGAAAGAAAGTATCCGACAGGGCAGAATAGAAGAACATTGTTAAGCAGGCCAGGACTCGCAAATGGTTGTGGTACCATTAGAACAAGAAGAAGATACAGGAAACTGGAGTATGAGATTTTGGTAGCAGTTTGGTTTCCACAATTGCTTGCTAAAATAATTATTGTATTATACTGAAGGAGACTCCCCGAGTACTGGTTTTTTTGTCATTCATCATAAGCGATAAAGCAGTCGGCATCCCTGGAATCGTTATAAAATAATTGCTAATCGTTCCAACACCAAGCGTGAACAAGAAAGAAAGAGCTCGAGATCAACGATCCGCATCAAACACCTCAATTACCACCTAGTAAGAAGAGTTTGAGTCTTTGCTGCAAAACAGGCGATTTTATGTCATAGGGAGAAAGAGGGGACGATGGAGAAGACACAAAGAAGGCCTGAAGAAGAGTATAGTCATGTGTCATGGTACTCATCCTCTTTAATATATACAAAATTGACATACTCCTCAAGTATAGAGAACACTTCCTAAATCACGACGACCAATCTACCACCACACAATGAAAAACCTTTGAGGAAATGGAAGACAAACTATAACGGTATACCGTGCTGAAAACAACTCACTTAAACCTAACCCAGCCAAGACGCAAGTTGGGCAAAAAGCTCCTTGCCCTCCACATCCTCCAACCAAACAGAAGTCTCCAAGACCGATGGAATGGGATGATTATTTTATCCGGAAGAGAAGCAAATATAAATTTCAATCAATCTGAATGTATAACGCCGACGCAGTAGATTACATTCAGAATTTTCAAATTGAGATTCAAACTTGCACCATCTTTCTAGGCTATGTTTTGTTTCATAAACATTATATATCCCACAGTTTTTTTTAAATTTTGAAGAATTTTCACGCTAAAATTCAGCGTATTCAGTTTTGTTTCCAGTGTATTATAGCTTTTAAACTATTATAATTTGTTCTTTTATTGACTTGAAATATTACGTTGCGTAATAAGGGCTAATATTTATTCACCGTAACAAATAACGTGAACTATCATACCGACCCAACCTGTGTTCACATAACATTTACTACCCACCCCGGTATAATGGCAATCGTCCGCCCACACATTTAACAAGACAAGTGTTTAGATAGATTCAAAGATCAACCATAAAATTTGCCCATTGCCTAGCCTTCTTATGCAACTAGTTATTTGTTATTTGTTATTTGATTTGACCTTACAGATCTGTATGCTGTCATTTCCATTTGTGAAACCTATTTTATTTGATCTCCTCTTGATAACGCCCACAGGACAATTTTATTTATTCTCAATAGAAAAGGACAGTTTGGAGTGGATATGTCAAAGGACATTGGAAGCATTATGAAGGGTCAAACGATTAGTTTTGTGTTTACTATAAGGTGTGTTCACGATTTATCACGATTAATTTTTAGTTTTTACATTAGGCGTTTTCTCGACCTTATGTTAAATAAATTGTAGCTTGCATATTAACTCTTTAATAATTCTTAACGGACCCCAGAAATGTTATTTACAAAAACAGTTTTTCATTTAAAATACAAACAATATATCTACATAAAAATATTGTCTTTAATAATATTATTTGTCGATTTTATGATCTGATGTTACAAATCATCTATTATTTGATCATTTGTATAATTCTTCTCAGAAAAGTTCTTAGAAAATTATAGACCCATGCAGCCTCTTGACACATATGTACAAACTCTTTATGAAAATCTTAACAAAGAGGCTAACACCTAAACTTGATTTCTATCAGCCCAAAAAACAGCCAGGCTTCAGGGCAGGATATGGCACAGATGATTCACGGCAGCTCTAGAGTCAATATTTAAGAGCACTCAATGGCAAGATATGGGCATCAATATAGATGGAGAAAGATTAAATTACCTAAGGTTTGCAGATGACGTTGTATTAATCACAGATAACTTACATGATACAGTTTCTATGATGCATTCGCTTAAAAGTCTGCCTGAAAGAGCAGGATTAAAGATAAACTTTGAGAAAACTAAACTTATAACAAATCTCGTAATGAGTGGAAATATAACTATTGACAATAATACCATACAACAAACAGACACTTACAAATATCTGGGACATGAAATCAAAATAAGCAGTGACAATCAAACACATGAAATACAGAGGCGAATAGGCCTAACATGGGCAGCATTTGGCAAATTAAGCCATATTCTAAAAAGTTCAATTGCCACGTGTCTCAAGCGAAAGGTTTATAACCAACGTATTTTGCCTGTACAAACTTATGGAGCAGAGACTTTAACACTCACGAAAAAATCTGCAAATAAACTCTAGAGTTTCACAACGAGCCATGGAAGTGCAATGCTGAACGTGAGCTTTCGAGACCACATAACAAACCAACAAATCAGGCAAAGATCAGAGTTCAAGACGTCATCGAAAGAACCACGACGCTTAAGTGGAACTGGGCAGGGCACTTAGTCAGAACACAAGATGGACGGTGGACAAGACGTATTATGGAATGGAGGGCCAGAAACTACAAAAGAAGCCGAGGACGACCACCGACTAGATGGACCGATGATATAAAACGTGTAGCGGGAAACTGGCTACAAGCGGCCCAGTGTAGACACTGGAAAGAACTGAGAGAGGCCTATGTCCAGCAGTTGACGCGATTGGCTGATTGATTATGATAGTTCTTCTCAGAGCCTTTAATGATTGATGTTTTTCCATAATTGTATTGTAATGGCCGTTGGCTACCAATATTCTGTATTAAAAGTATTCAATATATAATGAAATATTGTTTGTTTTACTGCTTCAAATCCAGTAATCACTTTAGGTTATGGGCCCAGTTATGTGCAGGTAATGGAATAGTTTGTGATTCGAAGGGTAAACAGGAATTTGGATCTTGGGATTTTGGAAATCTAGAACATGTACATGATGAAAACAAAGAGAGCAATGGCGGTCAATTCACAGGTAGCAAATTTTGAACAATTTGATGGTACACGTTTTTCAAATTGGAAGTTTGCATGGGATTAATGTTGGAACAAAATGATTGGCTGGAAATTTTACAAAAAGATATAATTGATGAAACCTTAAAAAAGAATAATGCTAAAGCAAGGAATTTTATAGTACGATGCTTAGCGGATAATGTGATACAGATCGTAGAAGACAAAAAGACAGCCAGTTTAACACGTTTAACACTTTACAAGACACATATTTGCAAAAATGTTTATCTGTTTAAGTTGAAATTCAACGCAAATTAAGAAATATGAGGGTATGCTGGTGAAAAATTAATAGATTTTATAATGATTTTGAAAACACAGTGACAGATCTGAAGAATAGTGGTGAAAAAATTGAAGAACCCGAAATTGTTTCACAATTGTTAGCTGCTATGCCGGAGTCATATTAAGCAACAGTCACAGCAATTGACATTATTTTCAGTCAAGATCCAACTAGAATTGATTTTAAAATGGTTAAAAATAAACTCTTGCAGAAAGAATCTCGTCAACAATCTCGTCTACAAACTGGACGTAGAAGCTGGAAAGATAGGCCTTAATATGAATTACAGCAAGACCAAAACTATAACAAATACAGATGAAGACATCACAATGAGAATCGGACAAGATGAAGTAGAACAAGTTAAGGATTATATATATCTTGGTCAAACTATAAAACTTTACAAAGAGAACCAAACAGCAGAGATCAAGGAGACGAGTTAGACTGGCATGGGCGGCATTTGGCAAACTAAGCTACATTCTTAAAAACAAAAGATATCCACAGCAT